>JAIFGZ020000388.1:600000-1194198 GCA_019925245.2 Oryza australiensis | reverse complement strand
GAAGCAAATTTTTGGAATTTTTATTTTATTTCTTTTAAGGAATTAAAATAAGGAGAAACCTAGTAAAAATCATAAAAATTATATTCTCTCCTTAAATCCCTAAACTTTACAAGGAAGATTTTTACATCTTTTCAGAGATTATTATTTATTCCTTTCAAAAATTTCTTTTACAAATAATTATGAACTTTATATTCAAACTTCTAACCTATTCCTCTCAAAATTCTTACCTTTTGTGAAACCCATTTATTCACCTAAATATTACATTTACAAATGGAACCTTAATAAGAATTTT
Organism: Oryza australiensis; assembly: GCA_019925245.2. Taxonomy (NCBI): domain Eukaryota; kingdom Viridiplantae; phylum Streptophyta; class Magnoliopsida; order Poales; family Poaceae; genus Oryza; species Oryza australiensis. The sequence goes on along the minus strand of JAIFGZ020000388.1, from coordinate 1,193,906 downwards.
AAAACTCTCTTTACAATTCCTAATCACCCTTCCTTATATGTATATACACACAAATGTGTTTTATATTTAATTTCGCTCCATAAATCCTTCCCAACCCATTTATGGTAGAACAGGCACAAGCCCACACAAGAAATTTTATCCAACCCAAAAAGTAAGCGTAAACACTCTAGTTAACCTAACCCAAATAGATGTTGTAGACCTGTGGACCCCAGATTTTTGGTCGGGAATCTTTCGTGTTCATAGTACCATTTCCACTGGATCAAGTAGTTTGGTACCCACGAATGTAGTTCTGGATAATCAAGTGCGCATGCACGAATAGTCTTACAATACCATTATTACATAAATAGGCCCGAAGGCATTGTTCAAATCCACGGGACCTTATGGTCCAGAATACAATATAAACGAGTTTAGATAAGGCGGCGAAAAGAGGCGGCGGCTTGTCCATTGCCACGAGCAACGGCAGGAGCTAAAGTCTAATATGCGCCGTCGTTCCTCGTCCTCACGGTGGTAAGCATATAGGATCCTCGGCTCTTCAACTCCATGTTTGGAGGTTTGTGCGTATAGCAAGGTGAGTACCAACCGTACTCGGCAAGCCACACGAAATTGATGCATATGATAAGGTTACTCAAAGAACATGGCTAGGGTTATTTTGCGTAAAGCCGAGTTTTTCACAATTCTTTTCACAAGCCTATCGTCTAGCCAAATCAAGTTTTAATTTCATAGTTCATTAACCGGTGACGGTTAAATGTCTCCATCCGTCGTGATTCCAAGGATGGCTTCCGCCTCCGGTTCGTCATGATTTACGCAGGAGTCCACCCCTTCTCGCATTCTTGAGAAGTTGATCCACCGGCGAATAAAACCATCATGCAAACCCATCCCGGCATTTTTAAGTTCAAAGTCTGGCCAGCGAAAGTCTTGTCACGATGCTCAATATCCGCGAGCACGGCTATTCGAATAGATTGATTCATTCTTGCCTGGTGGATGTACACTTTACCGTACTCCGCGACGGTAACAAATGAGCCTACGTCTCAACACAGGGCAGTCCACGGCAAAAAAAACCTTTCGATAACCTCGCTTTAGCCGTACCCGCTCCATGAACTTATGCCCTCATGCACTCTAGCCGTCCTTTTCTAGCGGTGAGAGGAGTTACAGGCGCACTTCGGGGTAAGAAGACATTTCCAATCTTTAAGTTTAATTAGGTAGTTTATTTCACCATTTATAACAAAGGCCGCAGCCTCATTCTCATCCCATAACCACATCATAGAGAACCATCTATGCAAGGATCTGCCTCTGCTCAGGCTACCTAGTCGGCTAGGTCTATACCCATTCGATACGGTTGTCTTGGCTCGTTTCCGGCTATCTCATGGCTCGGTCCTTAATTGACCCAGGGAGAGTCGGCACTTGCCTTTTCCGGAATCACCCAAATCATCCGGCGCTTCAGTCTAAAACATTTGTATAGTACTTTCAATTTCCACCAAACTTAGTTCATCATGGCCATGTGGCGCTCATGTCTCCACATGCCGAATCTCAACTACCTTCCCTAAGGTAGTTGCCCAAGCACTAAAGCTTTTTCATAAAGTCATGAGTATGCATGGTCTAAGTTTAGCAGGGCTAAGCAGTTCTGAAGTTATGCTTCAGGTTATTAAATCATCGCATCGCGAGTTACAAGGTAATTCTAAGGTAAACAATAGCAAAGGTATGGCATAACAAGTATAGGTAACCCGGGTAAAAACATGCATGTTTAGAGTTTAAAATAACATCATTTCGCAAAGGGGATCAATATGTTCAAAGGGTGTGAAAGACTTGCCTTGCTCGTACGCTTCATGAGTGGGGTCTCCTGCTTGGGGTGCGTTCGCCTCCTCGGTCGCTAATCATACGAGCGAAAAGGAAAAGAAAAATAGATTCCAATTAAAATCCGATGAAGCAAACGCAAAAGCATGAAAAATCATAAAGAACTCTCCCAAACCAACTCGACCTAATCGAATTACGGAGGATTTTATGAAGCAAATCAAATATCGACGTATATGTAGCAAAAGGGTGGATTGGAATTTATATGAGATAGTTTAAAATTCTTGGAAAAGATTCTAGATTTGTGAATATAAACTAAGTGAATAAATGGGCCTCACAAAGATACACAAATATTTTGGAAATTTATTAGATTAAAAGTTCAAAGTCTAAGCAAATATAACTTCATAATTATTTGCAAAGAAATTTAAAAGTAAATAAATAAATCCCTTTAAAAGGTGCAAAATCTTTGTAAATAAAGTTTTAGAATAGTTTAAGAAGTATAAATATTTTCCTAGGATTTTAATAAGCTTATTCTTATTTTTAATCTCCTTAGAAAAATAAAAAAATTTCAAAAAAAATTTTGCCTAAGCGGGATCGAACCTGCGCCCTTCCCTTTCGCTCGGCTCGGCTCAAACCAGGCGAGCCAGAGCCGTTCTCGCTCTCTCTTCCTTTCTTTCCTTTTCTTTCTTCTTCATTCCCCGGCGAGGCCGGCGGCGCGGCATGGCCGAGCGGCGGCGGGGGATCGGAGCTCGGCATCTAGCCCAACCCTACACCATCTACATGACCGGGAGTCCGTTTGAGGCGCGGTTGGGCTAGGGAGGCGGCGGATTGGTGCAGCGACGACGGGCGGCGGCAAAGCGAGAGGGCTCGGCGGCGAAGGCGCACGTGCTTGGCGGCACTCCGGTGACAATGCGGCCGAACCAAGGGGTCCTAGAGGATCTACGGAACACGGGGGTGCTAGCTAGGGGTCGGCTTGGCGAAGGGGCGGTGGTGGCATGGCGGCGTGCGCACGGCGGCGGCCAAAGCGAGAGGGTTCGCGGCGCTCGTCGTCGGCGATTCCGGTGGCTAATTGGCTCGGGAGACTTAGGGAAATATGGCTTGGAGCACGTAGATCGTGGGCGTACCTTCAATCCCGGAGGAAATCAGGCGAGGGCGACGAATTTTGAGGTTTGCACCGGGCGGCGAGTTAGGGTTCTTCGACCCGTGCTCCGATCTCTTGCGAAATTCTAGCGCTACGATGAACGGATTTTGGGAAAATTGGTGAGGAGCTAGATGAGACAGGTGTGGCACAATTTTTGTGTTGTGAGTTTCGGCCGGGAGTGCTATATATAGTTGACCACGCGAGCTCGAACTCGGCGGCCATGGTAGCGAGCTAGGGTGGCGCGAGTAGGGGGGGTGAGGCCGACGCACGGTGGGCATGGTTACGGCACAAGCGGGATGTCACGGTGGTACGGCGCGGCGTGGTGCGCGGCCACGGGCGACGCGGCGCATTGACTCGGGCGCGCGCCGTGGTGCAGCGAGCGACAGTGAGCACATGCGGCTGTACGAAGCGAGCAGCCCGGCGTCAGCCGGCGTGGCGGCGGCATGGCGCGGGTGCGTGGGCGATGCGGTGCACGAGGCGCGGCGGTTGTGCGAGGCAGCGTGGTGCCGAGGGCGGCGGTGCGGCGCGGCGACGCGTGGTGGCGTGCGCGGGCGCGGAGGACGTCGTCGAACACCTGCATACGCATGAACGAGTGTACTTTCTCTATTTTCCCGAATTTTAAAAATCCTATTTTCTTTTTCCATTTCCTTCCACTCTAAAAATTCAAAATAAATTTCAATATTTCTAAAATAATTTTGAAATTATATTTCCAAACTTTTCCCCCACTTTTTATTTTTCAAAATATATTTTTCCTATTTTTATTTCTTTCTTTTAAAAATCAATAATTTGGAATCTTCAAATATATTTTTTTATATTTTTTTAAATTCATATCTCTTTGTCAAAAATATTTTCATCTCAAATCTAAATGTTTATTACCTTTCTTCCACCGGTTAGGGTTTAAACCAAAATATATTCTCTTTCAAGAATCTTTTGCAAATCTCGAAAAGTTTTGCGAGTTCAGATTTTCACGTTCCGATTCTACTCCTTCGATTTTCGGGATGTTACAAACCTACCCCCTAACAATAAATCTCGTCCCGAGATTTTCTTACGATGTTTGAATAGGTGTGGGTATTCCGTCCTCGGGAATTCTTCGCTCTCCCGGTGGCTTCTTCTTGGTGTGATTACTCCATTGTACTTTGTACATGCGCCATGACTTGGTTCGTGTCTTCTTTTACGCCGTCTAGTATCTTGATTGGATGTTACGGATAGGTAAGATGTTGTGGACTTGGATGGTTTCTAACGGGGTTTGTTCTTCGGTACCCGAGACATTTCTTCAGTGCGATACGTGGAATGTTTTGGGTGGACATCAGAGATTCTCGGGCGGTTCAATTGGTAGGCCACTTCTCCTCTCTAGTGCTTATCGGGAATGGGCCCACGTATCGTGGTGCGAGTTTTCCTTTGACTTTGAATCTGTGTTCCCGTAGGAGAATGAGGACCTTTAGATATACGTAGTCACCCTCTTTGAATTCCAATTCCCTTCGTCGAGTGTCCGTAGCTCTTACATCGTGATTGAGCGGCTTGTAGTCGGTCCGAATCGGGCGAACCTTTTCCTCGGCCTCACTGATTATGTCGGGCCGAATACGGTTCGTTCACCGGTTTCGACCACATCAATGGGGTTCGACATCGGCGACCAAATAGAGCTTCGTTTGGCGACATCTTCAAGCGGCTTGATAGCTATTGTTGTAAGAGAACTTCGGCGTACGGCAAGCATTTTCCCAATCCTTGGTGAAATCAATGCACGGAGCTCTCGGCATATCCTCCCGAGTACTTAGTTCGTCCTTTCGGTCCCCGTCGATGCAGTGGATGATAGGCGGTGCGAAAGCAAGATGACTTCGGAGTGCCTCGTGGACTTTGCTCCAAAAATGGGATGTGAATTGGGTACCACGATCCGATATGATCCTCTTTGGTACACCGTGAAGACATACGATCCTACTCATATATAGTTACGCTAGCTTGCTTGCTGTTGTAGTTAGTTTTCCTTTGGGATAAATCTGCAGGTCTTGGTGAGCCGATCCACTATTACCCGAGATGGAATCGTAGCGAGTCGTAGTTTTGGGTAGTCCCACTATGAAATCCATGCCTATCTCGTCCCATTTCCATTCGGGAATCTTGAGTGGGTGCAGCAAGCCCGGTGGGCGTTGATGCTCGGCTTTCACCCTTTGGCACACATCGCACATGGCTACATATTCGAGCTACATCCCTCTTCATATTAGGCCACCAATATTCTCCTTTCAAGTCTTGGTACATTTTCGTGCTTAGGGGTGTAACGAATAGGCCGATTCGTGGGCTTGCTTTAAGATCAATCCCCTCAAACCGCCTTGTTCGGGCACACGAGATCCTTTTCTTGTACCACGGAGATTCCCTTGTCATCCACGAAAACTCTGAGCGCGTCCGGCGGCCATGCGTTCCTTGATTTCACAGGTTTCCTTATTCCACTGTTTGGGCTTCCTTGATTTGAGTTCTCGGTATGAGTTCACTTCTCGCAGTGAGAATCGGGTGCAGATTAGTCGGCCATTTCTTATTGAAGTTCGCTGGCCATACCTCCCAATCCCATGTGGTTGCATTGGGCTTTGCGACTCGGCGCATCGGCCACTACATTTGCTTTGCCGGGATGATAATGGATTCCTAGGCGTAATCCTTGATCAACTCAGCCATCGCCTACATCGTAGGTTGAGATCGGGTTGAGTAAAGAAATATTTTAGGCTCTTGTGATCGGTATACACATCACGGTGGTTTCCCGATCGAGATAGTGTCTCCGAGATCTTCAATGCGTGTACAACCGCGGCTAATTCCAGTCGTGTGTGGGATAATTCTCTCGTGAGGTCGTAGCGTCGCGAGGCATAAGCCACGACCTTTCCATCTGCATTAATACTCCTCCCAACCCTTGCGGGATGCATCACGGTACATCACGAAGTCCTTCCCGGTTGTCGGGTAAGGTCAAGATTGGGCGAGTGGTTAACTTTTCTTTTAATTGGTGGTGAAGGCTTTTGGCACTTCTCATTCCATTCAAACTTCTTTTCCTTCTTCGGAAAGTTGAGTCATAGGTCGGGCTATCGTGGAAAACCCTTCGATAAACCGTCGGTAATAGCAGCCAAGCCAAGAAACTCCGAACTTCTGTTGCGCTTGGGTGCCTTCCATCCCGTAACGGCTTCGACCTTGGCGGGGTCTCACTACTCCTCCGGCTGAAACCACGTGACCAAGAGCGACTTCCTTGAGCCAGAACTCACATTTACTGAACTTTGCATACGGACTGGTGCTCTCGTAGCTTTTCCGTACTAGTCGTAGATGCTCAGCGTGTTCCTCGTCGTTTTGGAGTAGATAAGTATATCGTCGATGAACACCACCACGAATTTGTCCGGTATTCCATGAATACCTTGTTCATCGAGTTCATAAAGTAGGCGGGGGCATTGGTCAATCCAAAGGACATCATTTGTGAACTCGTATAAGCCGTAACGTGTAGAGAACGCCGTCTTAGGAATATCTCGGCTCTAATCCTCAGCATGATGATATCTGACCGTAGATCAATCTTTGAGAACACATGCACCCTTAAGTTGATCGAATAGGTCATCGATCCGAGCAGCGGGTACTTGTTCTTGATGGTTACCTCATTCAGCGATCGGTAATCCACACACATTCTCATACTCCCATCCTTCTTTTGACGAAGAGTACGGGGGCTCCCGAGGGAGAAGAGGCGGGGCGTACAAATCCCTTCTCTTGTAGTTCCCTTATCGCTTCTTGAGTTCCTCCTAACTCGTTAGCCGGCATTCGATAAGGTCTCTTGGATATGGGGGCGTACCGGGCATTAAGTCGATGATAAACTCTACATCGCGATCGGTGGCATTAGGGTAATTCCTCGGGAAATACATCAGGTATTCTTGTACTACGGGCATTCCTCCTAAGGGTAGCATGGTGAACACTCCGCAGCTTGCTCACATAGCTTTGGGTTTTGATCCATAGTTATGCTCATCGGTGATCCCTACGGGGTGGATACCGTGACTTCCCTTACTGCGGAGTCTATAATCCCATTATTCTTGGTCAACCAATCCATTCAGTATGACATCTATGAGTGCAGGGTGATAGCACCATAAGGTTTGAGAGAAACACCACGTCCTAATCCGTATGGGCACATTAATGCAGGCATGGGAAGTGCGGTTATGTCTCCCCGGTGAGTGTACCAACATAGGCCTCTTAAGTGCTACTTGGTGTAGGTGGTGTTGTTTGCTTACTTGGGAAGATATGAATGAATGCGAGGCTCCGAATCGAATAAAACTTTAGCGGTGTAGAGTTGATAGAGAACATACCCATCAATACGCTCAGGTCCTCCTGAGCTTCTTTTGCCCGCACATGATTCACTTGGCCACGTCGAAACCCGGTGGCGGCCTCGTTGGGTAGCGGGGTCTGAGCAGAACCTCGTCTGCCGCGAGGTGGGGGTTCCTCGGACGGGTGTTGCATTGGCGCCGGTGCGTCTTTGGGGCGTTGCGTGGTTTTGGACGGCTATTGGAGTAGTGCCGAATTCTCCGCAATTAAAACGCTCCACATTCCTTCTTCTGGAGCGACGGGGTTGGTGTGGGCGTACGTAAGCGAGGTGTAGGCGGCCAGTTGATATGGTCGGAACGGGAGAACGTCCGGTTGCCGGAACATTTGGCTTCCATCCGGGCAGAGTGGCTCCCTTGGGCGTTGTGGCGTTCCACAGAAATGGGCGAGCCATAGCGAGCCTCCTCTTGCGGTTATTATCCACCACTTTTTGGTCATGCTCAAGTCGGACGACCTTGTTGATGAGGCTTTGGAAACTAGTGTGATCTGCCCGATCATTGGTCCCCTCGATTCGTCATTTAGTCCTTCAATGAATTTGTCTATCTTTTCCTCCTCGTGCTGCCAGTCCTTTGGTGGCGTAACGAACAAGCTGGGGTGAACTTGTTCGGGTATTCTTATCTTGATGTGTTCCCTTGACGCAGCACTGCGGAACTCGTTCTTCTTCATCCTCATTCACTTTACGGTGGCACGAAATTTTCACGGAATGCAGTAGTGAATTCCTCCCATGTTGGCTCGCTAGCGTTTTCGGCTCGTGTCTCCTTGTAGGTGTCCCCGAGTCACTCGCGGGTCCCTCCCGGTGGTTAGTAGCGAAGACAGCTCTATCGGCTTCTCGGACTCGACGAGGGTTAGCTTCTTCTCTATCACTCTTAACCAATCTTCGAGCGTCCATAGGTTCTTCGGCCGTGGAAAAGGTGGGCGGCTTAGCTCTCATGAATTCCCAGTTTGATCCTCCTCGACCTCCTTGGCGGTAGCAATCGCTTGGAGTAGCAGAGTGCAATGCCATGACCTCACGCGGGGTGGAGGGGTTGGGTTCCGCGGGTTTTCGTTGGTTGCCGCGGCTCTGCGACGATGTGCCATGCGAAGAAGGAGATAAATTAAGAGAGCGGACTAGTTTAAGTTATAGTTCTAGGAAATTTTCTTCAAGCTCTATCGAATGATCTTCAATCCACGAGACAAGGTGAAATAATAATAAGCATACGAATTAAGACATCGCAAAGGCGATGCTTAGGTTCACATATTACATAAGGGGGTACATGGACTGTACACACGCAGTCCTTCATGTCGGGATAGCAATTATATCGTCCGGCTAGATCAACTAATTAAGGGTAAACAGGAAGTCTTTGCCCAGAATGGGAAGGTCCTTCGCCTAGTCCTCCATCCATCCGCAAGAGCCGGGCGCCGGAAGTGGGTGGTGCTTGCATGAAGCAAACCGAAGTCCCCACGGCTCGGAGGTGGTGGCCTCGGGGTCACGCCGAATCTTGGGCTCGGTGGCCGCGTACTCTTGCGGCGATCAGGCGGGTGAGGGGCCTCTGTGTGAGTCAGCAGCGACGAGGGGAACTTCCTCCTCCATTGAGTCGGTGTCGCTAGACTCCCATTTGATCTCCATGGGCTCGCCTCGGACTCACGTATCGGTGCGAGATCGGATGGGGTTACCCTCTCGATCCCGGCTCGGATGGTAGTGCGGTATGGAGCTCGGGGTGGGTCCCATGGATGTAGCGGCGGTGGGGTCGACCGGGTATGGTGCGGGCTGCGTGCTCAACATGAAAGCTTGCTCCATCATAGCTTGAAAAGTATCAAAGCTTGCTGAGTCATATGGTAATAGTTGTCGGGCACGGGGCGGGATGTGATGGTACGAGCTCGGTGGAAGTACTTGCGGCGTAGAAACGGGACGAGTGCGCGGCTATTCCTCTATTGGTTGATCTGGCTTTGCTCTTCTGAGTGCTCTTCCAGCTCACGAGCCTCCCCTCGGGCCATGTGCGATCAGAGAGTTGCTCGTGCTTGAGCACCATTGGCTGCGGTGAGTGCGGCATGCTTATCTGGTCTCCAGGACCTTGGTGGTGTTGATCGGATCATTGAGCGTGGCTGCGATCGTTGATCTCGAGCAGGGCCTCCTCGTAACAGTCGTCTGCTGTCTACGCCCAGCGCGATAGACGCGTGACCATCGGGTTGTAGCAGCGGGTAGCCTCCACGGTGCGGAGGCTGGATTGCCTTCTTGCGGTAAGGATGATGCACGAACTCTATCATTGTGAGTTCGGCACGGTGTTCCCGCATTAAGGCGAAGGAAGGCCTCGCGAGCTGCATCTGAATAGCCGCGCTAGGTCCGGTGGTAGCGAGTGTGGAAGCGGTAGGATGTCTCACTCCCCATGCGGGCTTCTATGGTTACGGCTGCCTCCCGGTGGATACTCCTCGGAGCCATGCCTTTTGATGTGATAAGTGGGTGGCTCACGGGTATCTCAAGCACCATAGTAGGGGTGGAGTTGGACCACGAACCCCTCGTCCGCGGGCGGTGACTTCCCAAGTTCCGTCGTGGTTTGACATCTTTTTTACGAGGCAACTTAGGGTTAGTGGGAGGGAGCTATCATAATCATTTGGTAAAAGAAATACGGATGTAGAAAAGATATATTTGCATTTTCGGAAATAATAGTTTAAAGCGATCCCTCTTGTAGGGATATTTCCCTTTAGCCAGGCTGGTTAGGGGTAGGGCGCCATTTGGTCTTAGCCTACGGTCGCATGGCTCGATACCGGCTCGTGGACCCCCGGTTTTGAGTCGGGAATCTTTCGTGTTCATAGTACCATTTCCTGGATCAAGTAGTTGGTACCCACGAATGTAGTTACGGATAATCAAGTGCGCATGCACGAATAGTCTTACAATACCATTATTACATAAATAGGCCCGAAGGCATTGTTCAATCCACAGGACCTTATGGTCCAGAATACAATATAAAAATAGAGTTTAGATAAGGCGGCGGAAAGAGGCGGCGGCTTGTCCATTGCCACGAGCAACGGCCACGGAGCTAAAGTCTAATATGCGCCGTCGGTTCCCTCGTCCTCACAGTGGTAAGCATATGGATCCTCGGCTCTTCAACTCCATCGGTGGAGGTTTGTGCGTATAGCAAGGGTGAGTACCAACCGTACTCGGCAAGCCACACGAGAATTGATGCATATGATAAGGTTACTCAAAGAACATGGCTAGGGTTATTTTGCGTAAAGCCGGTTTTCACAATTCTTTTCACAAGCCTATCGTCTAGCCAAATCAAGTTTTAATTTCATAGTTCATTAACTTGGCGACGGTTACGTCTACCATCCGTCGTGATTCCAAGGATGGCTTCCGCCTCAGGTTCGTCATGATTTTAAGGGAGTCCACCCTTCTCGCATTCTTGAGAAGTTGATCCACCGGCGAATAAAACCATCATGCAAACCCATCCCAGCATTTTTAAGTTCAAAGTCTAGCCAAGCGAAAGTCTTGTCACGATGCTCAATATCCGCGAGCACGGCTATTCGAATAGATTGATTCATTCACCTTTAGGTGGATGTACACTTTACCGTACTCGCGACGGCCCAACAAATGAGCCTACGTCTCAACACATGAGACGGCCACGGCAAAAAGCCTTTCGATAACCTCACTTTGGCGTACCCGCTCCATGAACTTATGCCCTCATGCACTCTAGCCGTCCTTTTCTAGCGGTGAGAGGTGTTAGGCGCACCGGGTAAGGAAGACATTTCCAATCTTTAAGTTTAATTAACGGTAGTTTAATTTCACCATTTATAACAAAGGCCGCAGCCTCATTCTCATCCCATAACCACATCATAGAGAACCATCTATGCAAGGATACTTTGCCTGCGCTCGGCTACCTAGTCGGCTAGGTCTATACCCATTCGAGGAAATACGGTTGTGCTTGGCTCGTTTCCGGCTATCTCATGGCTCGGTCCTTAATTGACCGGGTCGGCACTTGCCTTTTCGGAATCCACCCAAATCATCCAGGCGCCCAGTCTAAAACATTTGTATAGTACTTTCAATTTCCACCAAACTTAGTTCATCATGGCCATGTGGCGCTCATGTCTCCACATGCCGAATCTCAACTACCTTCCCTAAGGTAGTTGCCCAAGCACAAAAGCTTTTCATAAAGTCATGAGTATGCATGGTCTAAGTTTAGCGGGGGCTAAGCGGTTTACCGAAGTTATGCTTCGGTTATTAAATATCGCATCGCGAGTTACAAGGAGTAATTCTAAAGGTAAACAATAGCAAGGTATGGCATAACAAGTATAGGTAACCGGTAAAGCATGCATGTTTAGAGTTTAAAATAACATCATTTCGCAAGGGGATCAATATGTTCAAAGGGTGTGAAGACTTGCCTTGCTCGTACGCTTCTTGAGTGGGGTCTCTGCGGGGGTGCGTTCGCCTCCTCGGTCGCTAATCATACGAGCGAAAAGGAAAAGAAAAATAGATTCCAATTAAAATCCGATAGAACGAACGCAAAAGCATGAAAAATCATAAAGAACTCTCCCAAACCAACTTCCCCTACGACCCTAATCGAATTACGGAGGATTTTATGAAGCAAATCAAATATCGAACGTATATGTCGCAAAAGGGGTGGATTGGAATTTATATGAGATAGTTTAAAATTCTTGGAAAAGATTCTAGATTTGTGAATATAAACTAAGTGAATAAATGGGCCTCACAAAGATACACAAATATTTTGGAAATTTATTAGATTAAAAGTTCAAAGTCTAAGCAAATATAACTTCATAATTATTTGCAAAGAAATTTAAAAGTAAATAAATAAATCCCTTTAAAAGGTGCAAAATCTTTGTAAATAAAGTTTTAGAATAGTTTAGAAGAGTATAAATATTTTCCTAGGATTTTAATAAGCTTATTCTTATTTTTAATCTCCTTAGAAAAATAAAAAAAATTTCAAAAAAATTTTGCCTAAGCGGGGATCGAACTGCGCCCTTCCTTTCACTCGGCTCGGCTCAAACCAGGAGCCAGCGAGCCGTTCTCGCTCTCTCTTCCCTTTCTTTCCTTTTCTTTCTTCTTCATTCCCGGCGAGGCGACGGCGCGGCATGGCCGCGACGCGGCGAGGGGATCGGAGCTCGGCATCTAGCTAACCTACACCATCTACATGACGGGGAGTCCGTTTTGAGGCGCGGTTGGGCTAGGGAGCGGCGGATTGGTCAGCGGCAGCCGGGGCGGCGGCAAGCGAGAGAGGGCTCGGCGGCGACGGCGCACGGTGCGCGGCACTCCGGTGACAATGCGGCGAAACCAAGGGGTCCTAGAGGATCTACGGAACACGGGGGTGCTAGCTAGGGGGTCGGCTTGGCGGAAAGGGGCGGTGGTGGCATGGCGACGTGCGCACGGCGGCGGCCAAGCGAGAGGTTCGGCGGCGCTCGTCGTCGGCGATTTCCAGGCGGCTAATTGGCTCGGGAGACTTAGGGAAATATAGCTTGGAGCACGTAGATCGTGGGCGTACCTTCAATCCCGGAGGAAATCAGCGAGGCGACGAATTTTGAGGTTTGCACCGGGCGGCCGAGTTAGGGTTCTTCCGAGGCCGTGCTCCGATCTCTTGCGAAATTCTAGCGCTACGATGAACGGATTTTGGGGAAAATTGGTGAGGAGCTAGATGAGACAGTGTGGCACAATTTTGTGTTGTGAGTTTCGGCCGAGGAGTGCTATATATAGTTGACCACGCGAGCTCGAACTCGGCGGCCATGGTAGCGAGCTAGGGTGACGCGCGAGTAGGGGAGGGGTGAGGCGGACGCACGGTGGGCATGGTTACGGCACAAGCGGGATGTCACGGTGGTACGGCGCGGCGTGGACCGACGCGGCCACGGCGGCGGCATTGACTCGGGCGCGCGCCATGGTACGGGCGAGCGGCGGTGAGCACATGCGGCGCGTACGGGCGGAGCCGGCGGCTTGTCGGCGCGTGGCGGCGGCATGGCGCGAGTGCGTGGGCGTGCGGTGCACGGCGCGCGGTTGTGCGAGGACGTGGTAGCGCGAGGCGATGGTACGGCGCGGCGACGCGTGGTGACGTGCGCGCGGGCGCGGGACGTCGTCGAACACCTGCATACGCATGAACGGTGTACTTTCTCTATTTTCCCGAATTTTAAAATCCTATTTTCTTTTTCCATTTCCTTCCACTCTAAAAATTCAAAATAAATTTCAATATTTCTAAAATAATTTTGAAATTATATTTCCAAACTTTTCCCCACTTTTTATTTTTCAAAATATATTTTTCCTATTTTTATTTCTTTCTTTTAAAAATCAATAATTTGGAATCTTCAAATATATTTTTTTATTTTTTTAAATTCATATCTCTTTGTCAAAAATATTTTCATCTCAAATCTAAATGTTTATTACCTTTCTTCCACCAGTTAGGGTTTAAACCAAAATATATTCTCTTTCAAGAATCTTTTGCAAATCTCCAAAAGTTTTTGCGAGTTCCGATTTTCACGTTCAGATTCTACTCCTTCGATTTTCGGGATGTTACTGGACCCTTGGTGATCTTGCTTGTCTCAAAACTTACATTAAGCTGGAGATAAGGCCACCCCATATAAATTAAATCAATGAAAACCTAAAAGTTCAAATTAATGGGACTCGCTCGTTTCGGCCCGAATTTTAGCGAAACTTGAGCTTAAACCTATTTAAAACCGTAGATTCGTCTCAAGAGCAGCTTTTGTGATTTATTCGACTTTTATTGGATTTTATTGAATTCTAAACAAATTCAATCCTTCCTTTTTGCACGTATGATTAGCATCAGGAAACAGGCAGTCGACTATGCGGAAGACCCCGTCCAACAAGCGTGCGAGCAAGGCAAGTCATCACATCCCTTGAACATATTGATCCCAATTGCAAAATAATGTTGTTTTAAACTTCAAACATGCATGCTATATACAAACTAGTACCTATGCTTGAAATGCCATGCCTTGACATTGACTACCTTTAGATATGATCTTTGTAACCCTCGATGTGATATAACCAAAGGATATATTTTCGGTTGAATGCTTAGCCACGCTTATATTAGATTCATGCATACTCATGACTTTACAAAGAAGCTTTAAGCTTGGGCAACTACCTTGGAGAAGATAGTTGAGATACGGCATGTGGAGACATGAGCGCCACATTGCATTGATCATAATGAAAATAGTTTTGATGGAAAAATGAAAGTACAAAACCAATGTTTTTAGGCAGGGCGAATGGATGGATTTGGGTGGATTAGGCAAAGGCAAGTATCGTCCTAAGTATCGTCACAGTCGATTAAGGGCCAGAGCCATGAGACTTATAACCTGGAACGAGCCGGTACAACCATACTTCTCGAATGGGTATAGACCTAGCGAGTAGATAACCGAGCGAGAGAGCGGTATCCCTGCATAGTGGTTCTTATGATGAGAAGTGGTTTGTGATATTGAGGTGAGGTTGCGGCCCACATCGAAGTGATGAATCAAATCGAAATTAATTACAACTTAAAGGCGAGAGAGTTTCCCCTTACCCCGGGAGCGCGAGAACTCCTCTCACTGCTAGGAAAGGACAGCTAGAGTGCAAGAGGAATTAAGTTCATGGAGCGGGTACTGCCAAAGTAAAAGGTTATCGAAAAGTTTTGCCGTGACCGTCCCATATGAAGGATGAAGGCTCATTCAATGAGCGATTGCGGAGTGTGGGTAAAGTGTACATCCAGCTGCGGTGTGAGTAAACCAATCTATTCGAATAGCCATGCTCGCGGATAATGAGCGGCATGACAAGTTTCTCCCGGTGGCTAGACTCATAAATTTTAAAGTGATGGGTGGGTATACATAATGATTTTTGTGTGCTGGTGGACTCAACTTCTCGACCTGTGAGAAGGGTAGACTCCCCAGAAAACCATGATGACTCGGAGGTGGGAAGCCATCCTTGGTATCACGATGGATGGTGGAGCCGAAGCAAATCACCAGGCATAATATACTCGGAACTAAAAATTGACTTGCTAGATGTAGGCTTGTGAAATGATTTATGAAAATTGGCTTTGTGCAAATAAACCACAGCCATCCTTTGAATGACCGTATCATGTGCATCACTTCCGTGTTGGCTTCTTGCGAGTACGTTGGGTACTCACCCTTGCTATACGCACAAACCTTCGGATGGTGGAAATGAAGGATTTGGAGGACCCCTATGCTTCTTGCCCGGGAGGACGAAGGAGAAGAAGGCTCCTACTAGGTCTTAGTCCCCGTCATTGCTGTGGCAATCGACATGCCGCCCTTCCGTCCGCTATCTTATCTAATTTACGCTTTTGGTTGTATCCGGGCCGTGAGTCCGGCATGTATTGAATAATGCCTTTGGGCCTAATATTGTAATATCTTCGGTGTAAGACTATTCGTGCACTTTGCACACGATAATGATACTATATTCGTGGGTATCAAACTACTCGATCTAGGGAAATGGTACTATATGAACACGAATGATTCCCGTTCCAAAACGGGTGTCGACACACACCACATGCCAGCCGACCACTGCTCTTCATCCGTTGCACCCTCCTTTTCTGAGTCTTTGTGAAAGTATCTGAGGGGCACCATTGCGGATTCATGGTCTCGTCTTCACCTTCATTATCATCATCTTGGAGAAAATCTTGATGAATCGAACCTAGCCTTTTGTGAAAAGGGAGTTTCTTACTGGCGTGAGCCGACTCTCGGGATGAGATCGGCTAGACTCCCCAGGCGTAGTCGGCGCTACGATCGGCTACAATTTGGATAGTCTTCAATTGATGGCAGCCTCATGCCCTTGTTCCAACATAATCGGAAAAATTCACACCCCAATGAGGATCAAAGTTGTCAACATCTTCCTTCCTGTCATATCTTCTGCAGGGACTTGTTGATGGCCACAGCGAGAATGGGATGCCGATAATTCCCTCTATCGAGCTGCTCTACCACTTGTATGGACCATGTTGACATGGAAGGGACTACTATCAAATTTCATCGGCCTATCATCTCTCTGCCTATATTTTTGACGACCTTGGGAGGAGGCGGTGTTTTTCTTTCTATGAAGTCCTTCATGAATTTGACCAAGCTATCTATACTCGGGGCTCACTACCGGTGGCTTTGCCATTGGCGTGAACCATGTTGACAAGGAAGGGGTTTCCATCAAGCTTCATCGGCTTCTTTGGGTCTTTAAATTTAATTTTTTCCCACCTCTATAGCCGATTGGATCTATTGTCGAACACCTTACGGTTGTTTGTCTTTGTGAGACCCCGTGTTGTGCCATTTGCGGTATTTTTTCTTTTTAAGTTCCTTGGCGATGGGATCACGTGGCCATTTGGTAGCTGAATTTGCTTTTCCCAAAGCGGCGAGATCAAAAATTTTATCGGCCTTAGTGGTGTCGAAATCCTATTTTTCTTCTTTGGCCGAATTTTTGACCCATTGGTAGGTGATAACCTTTTTGTTTCTAGCCTAGTCGGCTCTTGCCACTTCGGAGTCGATGTCTTCCTCGGATTCGAAGAATATGCAACATGGTTATTCTTCTTGAGAGCTTTCTTGGCCTCATTGAATCTTTGTTCATGTGCTGATATTTTACGGGCCAAATGAGCTAAACTCTCAAAGTCTGAGCCGAAAACTTTTCCCTTATCGGGGTCGGCATACCACTGGAGGCAAGATCGGCTAGGCGTGAATCGGACGGGACCGAGGTTGTAACATTTGTTCCTCATATCTCTAAATCTCGAATGTAGTCTGAACATATTCAGGCGTGTTTTTGCCTAATAGCCGTCAAATCAAACGGTTTTATCTCATGAACACCCTTTGTAGAAGTATACGTAGCTTGTTTCTCCGAGATCGGCCCGGCTTTGCACGAGTTGTAAGGTAGAGATGAAAACAAGGTGGCCGATCCGAGAGAGAGAAGAGGGAATAGCCTAACCCTCGGGCGTCGATAGCCGATGCCTCACCACACTAGGCTAAAAATCGGCTAACCGATAGGGTGTTGTTGCAAGTTGGGTGAGTATGACCCTATCGGCGCTCGTGGAATTGGCTCGACTGGTGGCTGATTCGTATTGAACATGGCCACAATTTGGTCTGGCGGCGGAGGGATATCTTGCCCACCATGCTGAGGCATTTGCACAGACGAAGTATAGGGCTAAAGTCCAGGTTGCTTTTGGCCGATGACGACATAATCGACTTTCCCGGTGCCGATGTTGATGTCGTCGGCTAACCAGGGGGTATGGCTGAGATAGACTGCAGTCCATCAGTGGCCAAAGTCCTATATGGTGGGAATTTGCCTTCGAGGAGGAAAATTGGGCCCTTGGCCTGATATTCGGCAACCCTGGAATCGACCACATCCTTGATCATATTGTTTAGAGTGTTAACCGAGGATTTTCGATTGGTTGATTAGTGTATGCAGTGGACGGCGTAGTCGATCTGTCCTCTGATTGTTGAGCCTCGGGCTTTCTTCCTATTTGATGTCTTGGATCTTGGCACCTTTACCAGAGCTTGACTCGGGTTCGTCATCGGCTAGCAGTTTTATCTTGTACCTCTGGATGACAGTGCCCAACCGAGTTTGGGCAAAAGAATGCAGATATTGGCTCTGCAGCTTGTTCATCATGTCATCAATCTCGGCCTTTTGCTCTGGCGTCAGTTGTTCCAATATGACCGGGATGATGTTTTCTGATTGATCTCAGAGGTTTTGATGTCAACCCCATTGTGCCTGAGTTGCACTCGGGTCCCACCGGGCGTGTCAAAAAAGCATGTCGATCCCAAATTGTACCGAAGTTGACTTGGAAAACCGTTCACTTGCCTGAGAGATTTGCTTTACTCTAGTGCATGTCCAAAGTATTGCTTCTTAGGTTCGTAGGCGTGCCAGTTGATTTGATCCTTCAATTAAGAAGAATAAAGAAATAAGTATTAGTCTACAAACGATAGCCAATCGGCTGGTGACCGATGACATATCATCTGATGTTAAGCCGATGCGATACGCATTGAATCGGCTGGGATAATTAAACCTAATCGATCAACTAAAGATATTCATAATATATTATTTGGATATCAAGATACGTTTAAACTAATTGATTGGGATATATTGGTAGCGTACCGAGACAGTATAAACCATTTAAGTCTAAAAGTACATTAATATGCGATTATATATATTTATAGCATAGTCGATGTCATGATCTAGTGTGTATCGGCTAGTACTCCGATACCGCTCTATACTAAAATATCATTATAGACTAAATATTAAGCATAGACCGATCAGGTATTAAGATGACTTAACAGATCGATAACAAGCTTACTATATTTAATTATAGTGAGATTTTAATATAAAGGGTAGTTTAACGTATCAAGTAAATATAAAACATACATGACAGTTAAAACAGATAAGATCGGCTGAAACTCCGATACTATCTCTAATAATGATCATAAAACAAGATAGATATGTTATGATTCTAAAAACAACTTAATACGTCGGACCTAACCAACGCAGCATTAAGTATAAAAAGAAGCATAAGATCTATACGAATCTATGAACACCCTTCAAGATGATAGATACACTGTATAATCTAAATCAACGATGAAACCTAACCCAATCGGTTGTTGTCTAATAACAGAAACTAGTCGATTAGGGTTAGATCGCATTATCGATCTAGGTAATACAATATATATGATAGGCAAGACGATTTACGTAACCGAGGATTAGAGTATCATGATGATGGAAGCACTAATCCGAGAACACAAGCCACCATGACAAGATTTACCTTTTCGTTGGAGATCGAACGATGCAGCCCAACTAGAAGTAAGAACTCATCGAAACTATTGAAAGAAAAGGTTGGCGATGCGCCGAAGGTTGTATTGAACTTGATTGTTTATAATTTACACGGTCTGGGTCATATTTATACCGAGATACAAGATAAGTCCGTAATGGACACGATTCTGTCTCTATTACAATTTGAATTACATATATGCCTAAAACAAACTTTAACCGACATTATCTATAAGGAACTACTTAAAATATCCTATTTTAACAGATACAATTGCCTCTCCTGGACTCTATTCATGTATGGCAATCCTCATGAAGAACTTTAACCAAATCCGAAGCTAATTCCAATGTCTTTTCCCTAGGATTGGTCCACCAAGCTGTCCTTATCGAATCGGTTGCATCGGCTATCCTTGTCAGATTCGATATTAGCCCATTAGTTACCTTAGCCGATTCGATCACCGGTCGACGAACTCCTTAGCCAACTCGGTCAGTACTTGGTACGCATTCTATCTTTCGAAGAACTCAATTCTCTCCAAATCAGCTTCAGCTTTAGATCCAAACCTGATAATTTGATTGCCAAATTTGGTCGCTAACATCGTCTCGCGTAGGTGAAACCGCATTGGGCGGGACTTTGTATGGCACGGGACCCATGGTGTGAGAGGGAGTGCACGGGCGCACGGTCTCCATGGTGACGTGGCGGCTCCGGACTAGTGGCGTGGGTGGTGACGCAGATTGACTAAGTCCAGTGACACGCAACGATTGGCTGAGAGAGCTCGCCCGCGAATTATCGGGGCCCATAGGAAGAGCGTGCACGGGATGCGACTCCTAGTGACCATGTGGTAGCCTTTGACTCGTCTCGTGCAGGCGAAATCGCGTTGAGCGGGACTTCGTACGACGCGGGACCCATGGCGTGAGAGGGAGTGCGCGGGCGCACGATCTCCATGGTGACGTGGTGGCTCTGGACTAGTGGCGCGGGTGGTGACGTAGATTGATGAAGTCCAGTGACCCGCAATGATTGGCTGAGAGAGCTCGCCACGAATCATCGGGCCCACTCAAGGAGTGAGCGTGCATGGGAGGCATCGGCTCGCTCTCTAGCAGGTAGGCATGGTAGGGTTGGAACAAGAAGGGACGCACGTCGTCTCATGGTTAGGCGTCGAACGTGTTTCCATCCGATCCCGAGGCACGCATGGGATGCGTTGTGGGGATTTGTTGTAAAAGATAGATCTCGTGCGCTCGGCTACGTGGCAACCATCTGGAGCTATTCTTTATACTAGAAGGAAGATCCAAGGGATGATATTGAACCAGAGGTATGGTTTCACCCTAAGGATAAAGTGGACTTTGTCTTAGGGGATTTCAGCAACCTTGAGCTATAGATAGAGAGGTGGATGATGGGTTTTGGTGTCTCTTCGATATCCCTTGTACCTCTTTATGAGAGATGGTCTTTAGGACTTTTGAAAGTTCAAATTTAATTCTGTGAAGGTGTACGTTTGAGTGTCCTTTTTGATATCTTTTTTAATGAAGATATTTTGAGTTATGCAATATAATTTTAGTTCTTGGAATTTATCTTCTTGCAGTTTAAATTCCACACAGGTATTGCCTCCCCTCCTTCTAATTTATGTGGAGTGTGTTTTCTTCTGTCTCAAACTCTTTTGGATTTGATTTCCTTGCGATGAACATAGAGAAAACCTCATATGGCTTTCGAGCAATTTGAGAGGTTAAAGTCCTCATGCAAGCAGGGTTTCATAAGTTTTTTCTCAACCTCCTCCTAAATCTAGGTTTAATAGAAAATGATTTTGAACAGTATTTGGGAGAGATATAGGAAGCTATATTCATCTCCCTCAATAACAGGTACCAGTCTTTCAATTTGGATTATTCATTATGACTGTAAAATTTTGAAAATTGCATGTTTTTTCCTCAAAAGCCACACCATACAATCCAATCATTTATAATCTTTGAATAATTGATCAAGGTACAAGTATAGTAAGGAGGTGTTTGACAGAGTTCGGATCTTGAATCCTGTGAGTAAAGCTGGAGCAAATTATAATATAAACAGATTTGGATGAGGCTCCAAGAGTTGGAGCCCTATCAAACACTTCCTAAATATGAAAGAAAAAATTTAGTACACAATTTGTTTATAGCAATGTTTGAGATATTTTGGCCGTGCGGCGCTATAAGAAAGGTGGTGAGCGGGAAGCTAGCTTGCACGCAACGATACGTTTAGCATGGCACGAAGCAGTACTAATAGTAACTAGTTGTACTTGCTGTTTTAATAATTGTTTTGGATATACTAGCGTGGATAGGTCGTATGAGTATTAGGCTGTGTTCGTTCCTTAATTTTCTCATCTTTACTCCATTGTTTTCCACCCATACGTCTGTAATCATTAAATATTTTTTTACAATAATTTTTTTCGTTGTATCTGGTATCTCCTCTCCGGCTTCTTTTGGAAGAATCCGACGTCTTCCTCTCTCACCACGTTGCTGGACCGACAAAGCTCGTGCGCTGCTGGGAGCAGCAGATCCACCGCCATCGACCTCCAAGCATGCAGCCGCCAGCCATCTAGAGCTCGCATAGCAGGGAGAGAGCAGGGAGTGCGGAGAGAGCAGAGAGAGTGGGGAGAGCAGGGCGTCGGCGTCGGGAGGCGCCGGCGAAGAGACGGGTGGACTCGGCGTCGGTGGATTCAGCGCGAGAGGCGTCGGCGGGAGAGTAGGGCGGACTCCGCGTCGGTAGGTCGGCGCGGGAGGCAGCGGCAGGAGAGCATGGTGGACTTGGTGTCGGCGGATTCGACGCGGAGGCGTCGGCGGGACTCGGCATCGGCGGATTCGGCGCGGGAGCGGCGCGGGACTCGGCATCGACGGCGTGGGCTCCTCCTCCGCCGGCGGACTCGGGAGGCGCCGCCGCTGCCACCCTCCACCTGGCCATCGATGAGCGCGGCTCCCTTTGTGTCGAAACTTGGTTTCGGCAATATAATTTTTGGGGTCGCAGTCAAGATCGCCAAGCACAATGGGTTAGGAGGAAAAGAAGATTTAGACAGATTCAGGCCCTCTCGTGAGGTAATACCCTACTCCTGTTTCGGTGGATTCGATCCGCGGAGTGTCTTTATTGATCTCGTGATCTAAAGCTCAAGGCTAAAAGGCTGATCTCTCTTCGAATCTAATTTCGATCTCGCATAGGATATCCCTCAAGGGACGCCTCTTACCCCCTTATATAGTCTTGGGAAGTGGGCTTACGGATCGGAAACCCTATCTTACTCTAAGTCGGTTTCCTCAATCTTACCAAACCGTGACTATAGGCCGATTGCCTTATCTCTATCGGCAATCGTAACACCCAAGTCATGTTTGGTTTACAGATATGGCAGGCGCAATCTATCCCTACCTCCAGTCGGATAAGCTTGCCATTTAGATACCCGATTACCATGATCTCTACAGTAGCCCCAGAGTCCTTTTCGATCGACGAGACAGGCTCGACTTCAAACCAAAAACGCAGTACATGACCAAAAATCTCTTTGGCCGAGTGCTTCGGCGCCGAGTGATTCCATCGGCTCTGCTGAATCTTCCCAGTGGCTCAAAGGCTGTGAAGGGCTGGATAATATCTAAAAAATTCTCAAAAATAAATATCTAGGTGCATCTCTGATGCACCTAATTAGATGTAGCCCCCGACTATGTGGTTAGTCAAAAACGGACTAAGCATATAGTCAAGAACTATAAAAATCATTCTCATGTAGATGCTTAGCTCAAGCTAAAGCAACCTCATTACTCGGCAAGCTTGTGCTTATCCGAGTGAATTTGCCCGAGTCATCTCAGAACAAATAACCCAACCAACCCTCATGGGTGAAAAGCACTCGGTAAGCTCATGCTTATCCGAGTGGATCTGCCCGAGTCATCCCGGAACAAATATTTTAATCGTCCCTCATGGGAGAACAAGTTTTTTCAATCATATGAAAAATATGACCAAGTTATTAAATAGCTCTTGCCATAATAGTGGTCTTAATCTATAAAGATCTTCACCAAAGTGGAAAAATAGCATTGATATAATTACTCAGTCAAATGTTAAAAAACCAAACAGCCCTTGTTATCAGGGCAGCTATAAAAAGCTTAACTGTTGGTCACCTTCCAAGTTGCATCGTGCCAGCTTCTCATGAAGTCAAGCAAACTGCGGTATGAAAGGATTTTCAAAGGTATAGGGCATTCGGACACACGCATATTGCCAGGGTAAATCTGCTTAAGCTCATCCGCTTAAGTCCCTAAGGACACGCGTCGAGCCACACCTTAACTAGGCGCGAGATTCTCTCATGGGCTCGGCCCAATCACGAGGAAACCTAGCGCAACCCTCAAATCTTTCTATAAAGCCTCGAGGTCGTCCCCACCTCTTCGTCTTCCAAAAGATTCCTCTTTTCGCAGCTTGTTCACCTTCCTGCGAAGAACCCTAGACTCGCGCGCTCCCAAATCCATCCATCCAGAGCTCGCTTCTTGGCACAACCAGCTTTGACCAATCTCCCAAGATCCCTTGTCAAAATCCCCATTCTTTCCGACCAGACCCACTTCCCATCCAAACCACACTTATGGCGGAGGAAAAGAGAATCCCTTTGACCAATGGGCCACATCGGATGTGAGGGAATCCACCCTCAAGGAGATGGTGAAGCACGGGTGCTTCCTCCTAAGGAGATCGTGGGCTGGCGCCCGGCGGCGGGTGAGGATTTTCCATCCCCGAACACCGATGAGCTCGTTGTATTCACCTTTTTTTTCTATTGCGGGTTCAGCATTTCCACCTCCGAGTTCTTCCGAGGGCTTCTGGATTATTACGGGCTTCAACTCTACCATCTGAACCCCAACTCCAGGCTTCACATCGCTCTTTTCATCCATGTATGTGAAGCATTCCTTGGCATCCTCCCCAACTTCCAACTCTTCCGCCGCATGTTTTACCTCAAGCCGCCTCCGAACAAGGACCACCCATGCGTCGTTGGCGGGGCAGGTTTCCAACTCCACGGATCTCTCCGCAAGGAGTACTTTTCCCTTCCCTTAAAATCTTCCAATAAGGGATGGCACGCGGGGCTGGTTCTATATCGGCAACCTTGAACCCGGCCTTGCCGGCCTTCGTCGGCCTTCCCCCTGTCCCTAGGCCTACTTGGAGCATTGTTCCAGTGGCTCAAGATTGGGACGAGGCCAACAAATTGCTAGCGAAGATCCTAGCGATGAAGCAAAGAGGTCTTCGCGGCGAACAGATCACTCGACACTTCATCCGGTCCCGACTGGCTCCAATTAAAGAGCGGTCGAAGTCGGCCTTTGAATACGAAGGTGGGAGGGACCCCAATCGGGAAGATCAAGATCCACTCGATTCTGAGATCCCGAAGATCCGGATGTACAAGATCTTCTCGGAATGGAATTGCAGCTTGAGCGCGCCTCATTCTGCTAGGTTCTTCCCTTCAAAGATTCACCGACCTCCTCCTCCTAGGTAAGCCGACCGATCGATTCATAATGCCTTGCAACCTTGATATCTTGTCTCTTAGTGTTGTGCGAACTTCTCTTGCAGGAAAATGCCTCCGTCGTCTCAAAACCGTACAAGGTGCCTCACGATGACGTGCGCATCGCCCGCCAAGAAGCCAACGGTCGTATAAAGATTCAAGCGACCCGTGGAAAGAGGCGGCCCGAGTGAGGACGCCAACAAGCGGGCGAGCAAAAGGAGGCTCATCATTGATGACTCGGACGATGTGGACCCCCGATTTTGTGGCGGGAATCTTTCGTGTTCATAGTACCATTTCCCTGGATCGAGTAGTTGGTACCCACGAATACAGTACTGGATAATCAAGTGCGCATGCACGAATAGTCTTACAATACCATTATTACATTAATAGGCCCGAAGGCATTGTTCATCCACAGGACCTTATGGTCCGAATACAACATAAAAACGAGTTTAGATAAGGCGGCGGAAAGAGCGGCGGCTTGTCAATTGCCACGAGCAACGACCGGAGCTAAGGTCTAATATGCGCCGTCGGTTCCCTCGTCCTCCTGGTGATACGCGTATGGATCTTCCGGCTCTTCAACTCCATCATGGAGGTTTGTGCGTATAGCAAGGGTGAGTACCAACCGTACTCGGCAAGCCAACACGAAATTGATGCAAATGATAAGGTTATTCAAAGAACGTGGCTAGGGTTATTTTGCGTAAAGCCGGTTTTCACAATTCTTTTCACAAGCCTATCGACTAGCCAAATCAAGTTTTAATTTCATAGTTCATTAACCCGACGGTTCTGTCTACCATCCATCGTGATTCCAAGGATGGCTTCCGCCTCTCGGTTCGTCATGATTTTAGGGAGTCCACCCCTTCTCGTATTCTCGAGAAGTTGATCCACCATGAATAAAGTCATCATGCAAACCCATCCCAGCATTTTTAAGTTCAAAGTCTAGCCAAGCGAAAGTCTTGTCACGATGCTCAATATCCGCGAGCACGGCTATTCGAATAGATTGATTCATTCACACTGCAGTGGATGTACACTTTACCCGTACTCCGCGACAGCCCAACAAATGAGCCTACGCCTCAACACATGAGACGGTCACGGCAAAGCCTTTCGATAGCCTTACTTCGGCAGTACCCGCTCCATGAACTTTTGTCCTCATGCACTCTAGCCGTCCTTTTCTAGCAGTGAGAGGAGTTCTGGCGCACCCGGGGTAAGGGAAGACATTTCCAATCTTTAAGTTTAATTAACATTAGTTTAATCCCACCATTCATAACAAAGGCCGCAGCCTCATTCTCATCCCATAACCACATCATAGAGAACCATCTATGCAAGGATACTGCCTCTGCTCGGCTATCTAGTCAGCTAGGTCTATACCCATTCGAGAAGTACGGTTGTACTGGCTCGTTTCCCGGCTATCTCATGGCTCGGTCCTTAATTGACCAGGTCGGCACTTGCCTTTTCCGGAATCCACCCAAATCATCCGGCCGCCCAGTCTAAAACATTTGTATAGTATTTTCAATTTTCATCAAACTTAGTTCCTCATTCTCATGGCCATGTGGCGCTCATGTCTCCACATGCCGAATCTCAACTACCTTCCCTAAGGTAGTTGCCCAAGCACAAAGCTTTTTCATAAAGTCATGAGTATGCATAAATATAAGTATAGCATGGCTAACGGTTTACCGAAGTTATGCTTCGGTTGTTTGTATCACATCGCGAGTTACAAGGAGTAATTCTAAAGGTAATCAATAGCAAGGTATGGCATAACAAGTATAGGTAACTCTATAAAGCATGCATGTTTAGAGTTTAAAATAACATCATTTCGCAATTGGGATCGATATCTTCAAAGGGCGTGAAGACTTGCCTTGCTCGCACGGCCCGGTTGAGTGGGGTCTTCCGCGTAGTCGTGTTCACTTCTTCGGACGCTATCCGTACGTGCGAAAAGAAGGGTTGAATCCAATTAAAATCCAACAATATCAACGAGAAAGAAAGAGATCTCAAAATGATCGCGGAAAGCGGATTCCAAACACAACCTCAAACTTCGGAAATTTTAATAGTTGAATCAACGAAAAGGAGTCCAAGTTAAACCGAGCGAACCATCTCGTAATAAATATATATTTCGTACCTAAATTTGAAGATATCCTAGAATAATTAGATTTCTAATTTCCATATCTCCAATAATTGATCTTTAATGTTGCAATTATATTTGTTAGGGGTTTTGTAATTCTAACGACCGAATAATGACATTCATACTTAACCAATATTTAAAAAGGTCTCATGTGAACTTCGATAACAATTTAGAGGTCGGACAATATTTGAATTAAAAAAAAAGGAAAAATTTAATCTATAAATTATTTTCACAAAGTATTTCTTTTTGGAAGGAAAAAGAATATTATACTCATTCCTAGATAATAATATTTCAAAAACCTTATTTTATATCCTAAAATATTTCCAAAATAATTTTTTTACCTTTACCCTAATTCCTTTACTATTTTTCTTTTCCTTATTTTTTTCTTTCTTTTCTTTTTTTCCCTTTCTTTTCTTCCTTCCTCTTCTTCTTCCTCTCCCTTTCCCCGCTCTGTTTTCCACCGGCGGCCGACGGTGAGGAGAGGGTGCCGACGCGAGGAGGGCCGGGCTAGGGAAAAGAGGGCGCTACACCATCTTGGGACCACGAGGTTCCATTTCTCGACTCGGCCGAGACCGGGAGCGGCGGAAAGGGGCGGCGACGGCGGGTGGTTGGCGGCGGTGGCGCTGCGTCGGCAAAAATCCGGCGAAGCTACGGCTAAAGTGAGGGTCTACGAGCTTCAGTGAACCCTAGAGATGCTAAAGATGGGGTTGGTTCGGCCGGAGAGGCCTTACGGGGCGCGGCGGCGAGGTGGTTCGGCGGCCGAGACAGGGGAATTCGAGGGTTCGTCGCCGGCGATTTTCCGCGACCATTTGGCTCGGGAAGCTCGGGAAATAATACCTAGAGCACGGGGATGATAATGGTACCTTTAATTCGGGAAGAAATCGGCGGGTGACGAATTTCGGAGTGTCGCACGGCGGTCGAATTAGGGTTCTTCCGTGAGCTCCGATCTTTCCCAAAATTCGCGCAATGTAGTGGCTAATCTTTGGGGAAATTGGGGAAAAGAGCAGTGAGCAGGGGAAGATTTTTGATGTTGGGAGCTGGAGTGCAGGAGGCTTCTTATAGGCGGTCGACGGCGAGGCGACGCGACGCGGCAATGGCGCGGGCGTCGGCGGCATGGCGCGGTCGCGGGGAGATCGTGCGCGACGTGCGGCAGCTGCGGCCGATGTGTGCGCGTACGGTGGCGCGGCGAGGGCGGTGCGTGCGGCTGTACGAGCGCGGCGCTCACGCGGGCGGTACGGCGACGGCATGGCGGCGGCCTGCGCGGCGTCGGCGCGACCCGGCGGCCGCGAGTGGCGCGGCCCAGCGGCACGGCCATGCGCGCGAGGACGGTGTCGTCGGCGAGAGCACGCGTGCACGGGCATCTGGTACGGCGCGGCACGGCGCTCGGCGCGTGGCGCGCGCGAACGTGGCTGACGGTTTGGTCGAACACCTGCTGACGCGATGAATAGTGCACTTTTCCATTTATCCCGAATTTGAAATCCTATTTTCCATTTCCATTTCTTTTATCCCTAAAAATCCCAAATAAATCTTGATATTCACAGAACCATTTCTAAAATTATATTTTCCACTTTTCCCTATATTTTTGTTTATAGATATTTTCCATTTTTTTATTTTGTCTCTTCTCTTAAATTCAAGAAAATGGAATTTTGATTTAAGCCAAATTGCAAATTTTATTTCTCTTTTTCCAAAAATATTTTTGCCATCCAATTCCAATTATTTATTATATTTTCCCCATCAATTAGAGTTTAAACATTAATATATCCCTTTTTGTAATGCATCATATTATATACATATATATATCTATATGCTCTTTTCAAAGCACACACCTGCTCATTTTGAAATTGTTTTCACTGGCTGGGATTGCAAAGCTTAGGGTTGTACTCCATTTTACCTCAAGGTAATTCTAGAAGAAAATCTTATATCGCTGAACTGGCAATTAAGGTCGAAAAACACGATAAGAAGTAATGTTTCCAAAAAGTTTTTGTGAGTTCCGATTTTCACGTTCCAAATTCTACTCCTTCGATTTTCAGGATGTTACAGACGATGACGTCCCGGCTCCTCCAGTCGAGACTCCTCCTCCAAGGCCATCGCCGAAAGCGGCGCCGAAGATCCGCCGGTCGTCCAGGTATGCTTTATGACTGAAGTCCGAACTTTTTTCGTTGAAAGCTTTCTTTGTCTTCACCCCAGATATATTTGTTATTGCAGGAGGCCCCAGGACATAGATCCTGCCGGGAAGGGTGAGGAGCCGACTCCGCCGCCGCTTCAGGAGCCCAAGCCGGCGGGCCGAAGCCTCGGAGCCGCATCCAAGCGAGCGCTCGGGCAAGAAACCTTCGCCTCCAGAAGAAGAATATCCCAAGGAAGGAGCCCCCAACCGCCAGCCAGGATGTCCCGACTGGAAGCCAGTCGACAGCTAGGAAACCTCAGGCTACGGCTTGGTCGGCCCCGACTGAGGATCAGTCGGCGAGAAGCCAGAGGAAGGAGGCCAGCCGGGATGTTCCACCCAAGAGCGCAGCCACTGAAGCCGGTGAGTCTTGAATCAGAGTCTTGTCTTTGCTCTTTAGTTTGAATCTTTCATGTCTTCATTCGTTCTTCCTATCTGCCAGCCACAGTGGAGGAAATCCCCAGATTGCAGTCTTCTGAAACCTGGGTTCCCCCGATCAAGATCGAGTAGCGGGACTCGGAAGGCCAGAGGCAGGGCATCGTCTTGGACAGGCAAGCTGAGAGCGAAGAAAGGGATGCCCTTGTCGAAAGCTTGAACGAAGCGACTCGGCTACTCAACGTAAGCCTTAGTCTTTTTTCTCTTATTGTGTTATCATCTTTTGCCAGTCAGTCACTCTTCAGATTTTGCACGCAGAAGGAGTACTGCCGTTCCATGGCGAAGTCCGAGGTACTAGAGAAGCTGGTTCCTCACTCGAACTCTTTAGAGGACGTCCGGGCGAAGACCACTCAAGAGGAAGCCGCGTCGAGGAGGCGGCTCGAGAGGGAAATCGCGGAGCTTCGGGAGGAGAACCTCGACCTTCGAGGATCGGTCGGGAGTGAGCCCATCTCTCCGAGTTTCTTTATGATTCTCCTGTTGACCCCGGTTGCTGATGATCTTCTTTGTTTGTAGAAAATTCGTCGGAGGTCCACTCGCTCCAAGTCCAGCTGGAGGCAGTCAGCCTCGACAAGGCCGAACTGGAGGCCGAGTTTGAAGGTAAGCCTCTTTGAAGTAACGTTCTTTGTGCTGCTTTATTTCCGAGTGCTTTGCACGATCAGATGCTTTTGGCAGCTTACAAGGTTAAGACCCGAGCTCAATATGACGTCTTGCTCGAGCGGGTCAAACGGGCCGGAGAGGTCCGGGAAGAGGTCGCTAATGCTGCTGCGCCAATCTTGCTGTCGTTGTTTCATCAAGGAGTCGGGGCCGGTTCGCTAGAGCCATTAGAGATTTTCGACAAGCCGCGGAGGGCCCACGACCAATATCGCGAACATCACTGAAGCGCCGGCATGGCGGCTGGTCCAGCTCTTGCACTGACCAAGTCTCTTACCCCAGTGGATATCCACTCGGTCGGAGAGGGCTTTTGCGACGGGACCACGGATGAGCGGGCCTTGGACATGCCGAGTGAGGCGCGGGAGTCGGCGAAGAAGATTTTCGTCGATGTAGTGAATAACTTCCGGATTTAATTTGTCTTGTGAACATTGGCTTGTAAATATCATATGATTGTAATTCTCGATGCGAGACTTTGTGATATATTTAGTTTATTTATGTTAATGCCTTGATCCGAGTTTTTGTGTGAAATTTCTTAAGTAATTTTCGTCATTTGTCACCAAGCCTAGGCTCGATTGGGTCGTCGAAAACTCTCGATCCTTAAACACCGAACTCGAATCAAGGAACATTAAACAATGATAAACCAAATCATGCACGAGAGTTGACGAGGAAAACTTATGCTTTATTGACATATGTACGCCATTTGCTAACTCAAGAAGTCATCTTGCTTGAGGTTGGCGAGTCCAAGAAAAACATGAAACTTTAGTCAAGTTAAGCATAAAATCGTCGAAGATGCTCGATGTTCCGGGAGTTCTCCACCATAGATCCGTCTTCACGCTTTAGTCGGTATGCAGGGCCGAGTCACCTCAGCGATTATGTATGGTCCTTCCCATAAGGGGGATAACTTGTGACGGTCCTTGGTGGTCTGAATCTTGCATAGAACCAGGTCGCCAACGATGAAAGCTCGTGCTCGAACGTTGCGACTGTGGTACCGTCTGAGCCCTTGAAGATATTTGGCCGACTGGATGAGGGCTGCCTCACGGGCCTCTTCCAATCGGGTGAGGTCGTCCACTCGGTCGGGGTCGTAGCGTTCATCGTTGAAGGCTGCGGACGCGGAGGGATTCATACTCCATCTCATTTGGTAACATGGCTTCGCGCCGTAGACCAAAAAGAAGGGAGTTTGGCCGGTAGCCCGGCTGGGTGTGGTCCGTAGAGACCATAGGACCGAGGGAAGCTCTTGGACCCACTTGCCTGCGTAAGGGTTTAGCCAATCGAACATGCGGGCCTTGATGCCTTGAAGGACCATGCCGTTGGCCCGTTCGACTTGTCCATTACTTTTGGGATGGGCAACTGATGCATAACAGATTTTGATCCCGAAATCTTCGCAGAATTCCTTGAAGACGCCTCCCGTGAATTGAGTCTCGTTATCGGTTATGATTCTGTTTGGGACGCCAAAGCTGTGCACGATGTTGAGGAAGAAATCTCGTGCTTTGTCAGCAGTAATTGTGGCGACCGGCTTGGCTTCAATCCACTTGGAGAATTTGTCGATTGCGACGAAAAGGTGTGTAAATCCTCCTGGAGCTTTCTTGAAAGGGCCGACCATGTCCAAGCCCCATACCGCGAACGGCCAGGATAGTGGGATTGTTTGTAGCTCCTGGGCCGGGACATGGCTCTGTCGGGTGAAAAATTGGCAGCCTTCACAGGTTTGTACGACTTTATCCGCGTCGGAGACCGCGGTAAGCCAGAAGAAGCCTTGTCTGTAAGCTTTGCCCACCAGAGTGCGTGCTGCCACGTGGCTTCCGCATATGCCCGAGTGGATGTCTTGGAGTAGATGCCTTCCTTCCTCGGGTGTAATATATCTCATTAGGATTTCGGAGGGGCTCCTCTTGTATAGTTCGAGTTGACCATGACATAAGCTTGGCAACGACGTGTCGGACGCGTTCTGCCTCATCCCGGTATTCCGGCAGCTCTTGCTGAGTTAAGAATTTCATGAGCGGCGTCCTCCAGTCGGCATCAGTCATGACGACTTCGTTTCCAGCTTGTTCGTTGGAAGTTGTCTTTGCCGTGATGGTTGGTTCATAGAGGTGCTCGACAAAGACATCTGTTGGGGCAGCTTCGCGCTTAGACCCGAACTGTGCCAACTCATCGGCTGCTTCGTTGTTGTGCCTCAAGACATGTGAGAATTCGAGCCCGTCAAACTTGTCTTCAAGTTTGCGGACCTCTTGTCGGTAGGCCTCCATGGTGTCGTTTAGACAGGACTAGTCCTTCATTACTTGGTTGACGACCGGTGGGAGTCGCCTTTCACGATGAGCCGACGTATTGAGTGAAACTGCGAGGCGCATCCATGTAGCGAGCTTCGTACTCGGCAACGTTGTGTGAGGCGGAGAAGTGGAGGTGAAGGGCGTATCTTAGCCTTTCCCCAGTCGGGGACATCAGCACAACTCCTGCTCCCAAGCCAGTGATCCTCTTGGATCCGTCGAAGTGCATGGTCCAGTGTTGGAGGTCTTCCCGAGGTATGTTCTCTTGTTGCTCACCCACTCGGCCGAAATCCGCCAAGGCTTGTGACTTTATGGACGTCCTCGCCTTAAAAGTCAAGTCCAATGGCATCAGCTCTAGAGCCCACTTGGCGATGCGCCCGGTCGCCTCCCGGTTGTAGATGACATCGCCGAGTGGAAAAGAAGTGACAACGGTGACCGAGTGACCCTGAAAATAGTGTGCCAATTTTCTCGCGGTTATTAGAACACCGTAGAGCAATTTTTGTACCTGAGGGTAGCGAATTTTGGCTCCTGCCAACACTTCGCTAACAAAGTAGATCGGCCTCTGAATCTTCTGAGCCCGTCCTTCTTCTTCTCGCTCGACCACAAGGACCGTACTAACCACTTGGTGAGTGGCTGAAACGTCATGCAGCGAGAGAGGTTCTGGGTGGGCGAGGCCGGGACGGGCGGCGTTGTAAGGAACTCTTTGAAATCTTCAAAGGCCTTGTTGGCTTCCGCGGTCCACCGGAAGTCGTCTGTCTTCTTTAACAATCGAAGAAGGGCATGCCTCGTTCGCCGAGTCGAGAGATAAAGCGGCTTAGCGCCGCCATGCAGCCGTGAGCTTCGGACGTCTTTCTGGTTGCTCGGGGGCTTCATGCTCAAGATGGCATTGATCTTTTCTGGATTAGCTTCAATGCCGCGATGTGACACCATGAAGCCGAGCAGTTTGTCTGATGGAACGCCGAAAGTGCACTTCTCCGGGTTCAACTTCATTCTAAAGGCCCGGATGTTTGCAAAAGTTTCTTCTAGGTCAGCGATCAGGTCTTCTTTACGCTTGGTCTTGATGACAACCGTTAGTGATATGCCCTAGAGGCAACATGGAGATGTTGGATATCACGTCAATGTTTATGTATAAATGAATAAAGTGTCATTCAGTTCCATGAAATAGACATCTTGTATTGATCAATAAGTACGTGACTTATTTATGAGACTCTATATGTATGAATCTATTTCTAAACGATCCCTGATCATATGTCATATTGTTGGAACAAATATGATTCTAAGATCGACATGTTTATTGATTGATGATCATGTCTCATAGATCATGGGTATGGAGATACCAAATCAATAAACATGGACACATGTGTTGGAGAACACATTGTTGGATAGACCCACCATGAGACACTAAAGGAATCAATGTGTCATTAGTTGGTCTCGGGTAGTGTTGGTACAAAGTCCTTAAACCTGAGATCACCATGGATTCCAACATGTGTAGTAGCCTACT
The DNA here is from genome assembly GCA_019925245.2 of Oryza australiensis. Taxonomy (NCBI): domain Eukaryota; kingdom Viridiplantae; phylum Streptophyta; class Magnoliopsida; order Poales; family Poaceae; genus Oryza; species Oryza australiensis. The sequence goes on along the minus strand of JAIFGZ020000388.1, from coordinate 1,160,384 downwards.
TTGGGACTACCAAACGCTATTCGTAATGGCGGGTAGTTATAAAGGTAGTTTTCGGGTTTGCTATGAAACATGGAGTGGGATGTGAGTGATCAAGATGGAATTTGCCCCTCCTTTGGAGAGATATCTCTGGGCCCTCGAGGTAATGGATTATGGAAATGCATGGCCATGCTAAGTTGATTGAGGAGTCAATCAACGGATAGTCCAATACGGTTCGAGTGAATGGTTAAGCTATTGAAGGGATGGCACACATCTTGCCTATAGCTTAACTGGTATCGTGAGGCAAAGGGATTTGTGTACACATTACGGGTTCACGGCCGATATTATATTCTTGTATACTATGGTGTCAATATGTCTTGCTAGGCGCCGGTGGCAGTGGGGAGTTGGACTCGAGCCGATGGTCGGCTAAGTTAGACTATAGCCGAAACCGAGTATACCTGAACCTACTGTGGTCGCACGCTTAAGGGGATAGAATAGATATTCGAGTTGGACTCGGATACGGCTCGATCGGATAGGGATCCGATCGGATAGAGTCCTATGGGCTTACGACGTATGGGCGGCAAACTCTATGAGATACGGATGAGATCCGATTCAAAATAGAGTCCTAATCGGCCACTAGTCCCAGTCGGCCAACTCTATATAAAGGAGGGAGGGGTGGAGAGCTAATATATGTCAATTGCATCGCGTGCTAGCACACGGGTGTACGGCGTTCTGTCCCCGGACGTGTGGATACCGGTAGAGGCGCCGCTACGTTGCGCGCTGTTGATCGGCTTCGGATCGGCTGCAATCGGATCGATCGGCCGTGGTGGGATCGGGCTGCGGTCGGGCGCATCGGAGCGAGGCGTGAGAACGCGGCGGGCGACTCGAATCGGGCGATTGGCGAATCGGCCGTCTCGGAATCGGCTACACTATTTCGGATCGGATTGCCCTGATTGGCTATTCCGCTGCACTCTACTCCAATCGGTAACGATCTATCGGCCCTTACTTGCAAGTGTTCCTGGTTTGCGCGGTTAAAAGTTTTTGCTTTCGGCTAGCGTAGCCTCCGCGTAACCCTTCAACAACGTCGTCGACATAAGCTTCTACGTTCTTGCCGATCTGCGTCTGGAAGCATCTTTGGATCATGCGTTGGTATGTGGCACCGGCGTTCTTCAGGTCGAAAGGCATAGTAATGTAGTAGTAGGCCCCAAACGGCATGACGAACGATGTATTCAAGCAGTCGGATTCTTTAGAGCTGATCCGTGATAGCCCGAGTAACAATCCAAGAAACTCGGGAGTCGGCGTGCAGTTGAGTCTACGACTTGGTCGATGCGGGGCAGCCCGAATGGATCTTTGGGACAGCTTTGTTGAGGTCGGTATAATCAACGCACATGCGCCATTGCCCCGTCTTTTTACGGACCAGGACTGGGTTGGCTAACCAGTCGGGATGAAGGACTTCTTTGATGAAGCCGGCAGCCAAGAGCTTGGTGAGCTCTTCCTTGATAGCATCTTTTCGGTCTTGCGCAAATCTGCGTAATCGTTGTTTTATCGGTTTGGCGTCATCTTTGACGTGCAAAGAGTGCTCGATCACCTCCCTAGGAATTCCAGGCATATCAGATGGTTTCCAAGCAAAAACATCTTTATTATTTTGGAGGAAGGTGACGAGCGTGCTTTCCTATTTGGGATCTAGTTCACCGCCGATTACAGCAATTTTTGAGGGATCCGACGGATCAAGAGAGATCTTCTTGGTCTTGGCATCGCCGGATCCTGATTTGGCTATCTTCTCCGCGGGGACTTCGCCCTCTGCCGAAGTCGATGCAGCTAATCGGACTTCTTGCTGGCCACGCAATCTCTCGCGAGATTGGGCCATGTCGCAGCTCTCCTTATCGCAGGTGAAGGCTTGCTTCACATCGCTGCGAAGAGTGATGACGCCGTTGGGACCCGGCATCTTCATGCAGAGGTAGGTGTAGTGTGGGATCGCCATGAATTTGGCAAGCGCAGGTCTTCCATGGCATGGTATGCTGTCTCGAAGTCGGCCACCTCAAAGGTGACGTTCTCCGTTCGGAAGTTCTCTCGAGCTCCGAAGGTGACAGGGAGGGAGATGTGCCCGAGTAGTGTAGATGATAGCCCCGGATGACTCCGTGGAAGGGGCCGAGCTTGCCTTCGCCCGGCCTCGGGATCTCGCATCTCATCCATGGTCCCGGCAAACAGGATGTTGAGGGCGTTGCCCCATCGATGAGGACACGCTTGAGCCTCGATGTTGCGGACCACGGGATCCGGGGCGAGTGGATAGCGCCCGGGTGAACCACTCGGTCGGGGTGATCCGAGCGGTCAAAAGTGATGGCCACTTCCGACCATCGCAGTGCTGAGGACTTCGGGTTGAGCCGCGTTGACCTCTCGGTCGGTTAGCTTCTGTTTCCTCTTGGATTCATAGGCTAGCGGCCCTCCGAAGATGTGATTGAGCTCCCCACGGATCTTGGAAGGGTTCGGCATTCTCACCGCGTTGTTTTTCTTGGCGCCCGACGGACCAGCCTCATCGTCGGCTTCTTGTTGAGTGCAGCATCTTTGCTCGGCGAACTGTTTATAGATGAAGCGATCCTTAGCCGCGTGCTTGTGATTGGGATGATGAGTGCCTTTGGCGTTCATGATGGCGTCGTAGGCGGCGACTCGGGCGGCGTTGAGTGTTGGAGGTTGCGGCCACTAGGTCCTCGGATTGACGCTTGCGATCTTTTTGGGCACAGTTACTGCTGTTGCCGTTATCCTTCTTAGGATTCCGGTTTCCTCCCGCCTGCTTGTCTTCCCTCCTGTCGGGCCGGTCTTGACGGGCGGCCTTAATGGCGTCGTTGGATTTGGCGTAGGAATTCGCCGTCTCGAACATCTGTTTCACCGTCTTCGGTGGCTTGCGCCGAACTTCCCGATTAACACTCATCACGGACTCCCTTCGGAAGGCGGCGATGATGATGTCATCGGTGATGTTCGAGATCTTGTTGCGTTTCTCGGAGAAACGACAGATGTAATCCTTCAGAGGCTCGTCCAGCTTCTGGATGACGTTGTATAGATCAAAGTGTGTGCCGGGCCTCTCGAAGGTACCACGGAAGTTGGCAATAAAGTGGTCCCTCGGCTCGCTCCACGAGCCGATTGAGCCTCTTGGCGAGCTCGTGAGCCGGTTCTCGGCGGAGAGTTAGCGAGGGCCACTGGAGGATAATTGGCCATAGCCTTGTTGTCGCCACCTGCTGCGCGGATGGCGAGAGTGTAGACGGTAAGCCATGACTCGGGGTCGGTCTTGCCGTCGTACCTTTCAATTCTGTGGGCTTGAAACCACTTGGCCGGTGCACTCGGTGAAGCTCCCGAGTGAAAGCCGGCACTCCGTCGTCGCCGCTATCGGGTGATCCTCCGATCTTCCCGAGTGCGTTGGTCTCGGTCCTGATAGCGGCGATCGAGGACTTCCCGCAGATCACTCGGCGGGGTCTTTGGCTGGCTAGTCGGATAGCTGGAGCTGTTGTTGTGGCGGACGCGGTGGTGGACGGGTGGACGTCCGTGTCGTTTGTCGCGGGAGTCGGCCGTTTGCTCTGGTACTTGCGTGGACTCGCGGGGTGGGCCTCTTGGCCTTGTCGTCGACGGATCGCTCGGGCCTCTTATAGTCTCCCGACCTTAGAGGCGGGAGTCGGCTTTTGTCGGGCGTTTCAGCCACGGACTCAGTCGGCCTTCGTGCCGAGGTGGTGGGGTGGCCGTGGGCTGTGGCTGCGACGATGGTCTTGATCTTGTCAAGTATCGGAGTCACATTGGCGGGTGCCGTCTCCATGACGGTGTCCAAAAGCGTGAGCGCGGCAATAGCGTTCTGCTGTGGCGTCTGGAAGATGTTGGTGTTGCGGACCCGCGTTTGGAGGATGGCCTCTGGGCGGATCGTCCATTGCGCGTAGATCTGCTTCCTCTTGTCGGCCTCTTCTGCGTTGCTTCTCCTCTTCGGCCGTCTTGCGCTCCTGCTCAATCTTGGCTCGCTCTTCTTCAGCAAGCCTCCTGGCCGTGGCTGAGTCGGACTCGTCCGGCTCGGCCATGAGGACATCGAAGCACTTCGGCTCGTAGTCCTTATGGCGGTCGGAGTCGTCGGCTTCATCGAGGATACCGTAGAGGTCGTCAAAGCCGGCGGAGCGAGGTATTCATTGAGCTCCGAAGATGAGCATGAGCCGAATGACGGGAGGATGACGGCGACCTCCCTTGATCTGGGTAGCCGGGTGCCGGATCGTTCCGGTCCGAGTCGAGTTTGAGGATGCGGGCTCCTCCAGAGTGGGTCAACCCCGACTCGGGAGAGAAGTTTCTTGTAGATCTCGGCGGCGTTTGGTAACCCAAACGGCACCGAGTGGTCTTCGTCCGAGTAGATCGTCTCCGTCGGGAGGCGAAGATCGGTGCGGATTTCGGCGGTGTTTGGCAATCCGAACGGTGCCGAGTGAAGTTCTTCGTTGAAGCGAGCGGTTGCATCTTGATCTTGAGGATGTCGTCGAAGATCTCGGCGCTATTGGGGCCGAAGGCTGCGCAGAGAGGTCTTTCCTTCCGACGGTTTGAATCCGAGTCGAAGGAGGAATCGTCGAAGAAGTTGGCGGCGAAGTCGCCGAATCCTGAAAGAGATCCCATCACGCTTGTCGGCGAGATTGTTGAAGAAGTCTCGACGCGCGTACCCTACCTGGCGCGCAACGTCAAAACTTGGTTTCGGCAATATAATTTACGGGTCGCAGTCAAGATCGCCAAGCACAATGGGTTAGGAGGAAAGAAGATTTAGACGGTTCGAGCCCTCTCGTGAGGTAATACCCTACTCTGTTTCGGTGGATTCGATCCGCCGAGTGTCTTTATTGATCTCGTGATCTAAAGCTCAAGGCTAAAAGCGATCTCTCTTCGAATCTAATTTCGATCTCGCATAGGATATCCTCGAGGACGCCCTTACCCCTTTATATAGTCTTGGGAAATGGGCTTACAGATCGAAAACCATATCTTACTCTAAGTCGGTTTCCTCAATCTTACCAAACCGTGACTATAGGCCGATTGTCTTATCTCTATCGGCAATCGTAACACCCAAGTCATGTTTGGTTTACACATATGACGTGCGCAATTTATCCCTACTGCCAGGTCGAATAAGAGCATGTAGATCCCGAGGTCTGTGATCTCCACACTTTGCTTTAGTGGCTCCAGGTTCCTTCTCTGGCTTCAATTGCCAGAGCACCCGGCCTTCCTCGTCAACGCCGCGCCAAACACTCGGACAAGCTCGTCGAAGGAAAAAGGGATTTTCGTGCCAAGATTTTCCACGCGCTGCACCGCGTCGCGCCGATGTGCCCGTACAACACAACGCCTTCCGTCGCTTCAAACCTCGGAGCACGAGCCGTCCTCGTCGCCTCACGAGACCCGAGCTCGGTCGTTTCCCTGCTCACGAGGGTTTCTTGAAAAAAAAAATCATCTTTTACAGACGACCTTAAGGACCGTACATGCCCTAACATTTGTCTTACAACGAATCGGTGGCCCATCATTGATTGCTTTGTTGACCTCGATCATCTGGAAACCGTGCTATGTCGCGACGGGGACAAGCAGAAACGGACAAAGCTCTTAGCTGATATGCTAGCTTCCTCGAGCCCTGCCTCCAAGCTCCAGTTACGCTGTTACGACTTGCGAGTATTCCGAACACGTGTTTGTTGGGACTCTATCCTACACGTCTCTTTTAAACTACAGCCTTCAGAAGCAACGAGGAGGAGTACTTCTCGTAGTTAGTAGGAAAGGCCGTATCTATACTTTTGTTTACCCTTCTCCCCATTTCTGGATGTAAGCATTTCGGTGTAGGTGAGCACAAGATTGAGGAAATAACTTATATCAATGGCACTGTTACAACGTACTCGTACTGTACAATAATAGAAACAAGCAAAGCTGTAATACTACTCTGTAAGTCATTGAGCATGTATGGGCATTGATCAGTAGAACAGTAAAGACCACTGCTATCAGTGGATAAGACCACATAATACCATGATGTTTATAATGAACTACCTCTAAAGATATTATTTTGTGTTGTGGTCTCTATCTATTTATGTGTTAGCCTCTATAATATTTGTTATTATAAAATTAACCATTTTAGACCTTATAACAACAACAAAAATATAATACCCTAATCTACCATATGGACCCATTGTCAGCCTCTCCTGCCCTCTCTCTTATTTTCTCTTCCAACCCTACTTTATCCTTATTCCCACAACTCGTCAACCGCAATGTTGCCTCCTTCTTCGTCGATATCGTCGCCTCCTCTTCCACCACCGCAACGCCGCCCCTCTTCCGCCACAATGGCGCCACTCCCCCTACTTTCCATCCCCTGACACACTTCTCTTCCACCTCCAGCCTCTTCCTCTTGTCTTCTTTGCGAGCGACGATGGTGGAAGGGTCCAACATCATAGGTTTTCCCCTCCTTATCCGCAAGCGACGTTGATGGATCCCCATGGTGCGGTGGATTCGGTCACGAGCTCGTCGCCCTCTCGCTCTACCTTCTTCGTGAGCGACGGTGGTGATCCCCACGACGATGCCAAATCTAGCGGCCAACCTCTCCTCCCACCTCTTTTTGCAATGGTCGAGGGCCATCATCGACGACGAAGTCGGTCATGAGCTTGCTGAATCCGGTTGTAAGCTTGATAGATATACAGCGGCGACCTCGACGATAGGGAGTGGCAACAACCTTCGTAGGAGTAGTCCTCGGCGGTGGTACGGAGTGGCAATGTGACCATGACAGAATCAAGCGGCGACGACGACCACGACATGTCCTCAGTGTCGCCTCAACCTCCTCTTTTTTCCCAAGCGTATCACAGGGCTCTGGTGTTGCCCAACGCACGACCCTGAGTAGTGGTTTCACAACTCCCAAGCCAAAGCGTGCCGAGGCAACCGTGACCTCTACAGACGCGCGCAAGGCGTCGCGAAACCACGGTCTTCACTACCACGAGTGTTTGGATCTGACATGGAGGATTCAGACCACTGTCCACGATGATGCATTGGACATGGCCAAAGAGCAAGCGAAATACTTAGGTTGTGTTTGCCTAGTTCCACCTCGTGTGAAAAATGATATTATCCATTAGCATGTGATTAATTAAATATTAGTCTAATAAAACTTTAAAAATAGATTAATATAATTTTTAAAGTAACTTTTAATAGAAAAATTTTAAAAAATATCGTTTAGCGGTTTAGAAAACCTACACGTGAAAAAAAAAGAAAAATATTAAGAAAATAGTGAAAAGAAACACCGCCTTAGTATACGGCCTCTTATCCTGTCGCATGTTTACTGATGTGTACTCCTTGGAAATTCTGGGGCATTTGACTTTGTCCTTGTCGGACGCAAAGCTCTTCTACTTGTGCCGTCCTCGAGACCGCCCAAGATGCACTTGTCCACGCCGTGCATCGAGACAGCAACCTGAGTGATCGACCAGTCAAGGAGACGCATAGCAACGTGTCTCTGCTTCGGAAACAACAAGTGCCAGTAGGAGAAGCTTGCTCGGATCATCGTCCTGGGAAAAATGTAAATTCAATGTCCAACGAGCTTAGCTAAACATAATTAGGAGATGATTCAAAACTAAGGTTTTCGAACACAAAAAATTGATACTCCTACTTGCAATACAGTAGAAGTAATTTGCAGTTGCACGAGATGGAAAATTTCGGTGTTGGCACTTAAAGCTTGGAACCACACGTCCGCACGGCCGAGCCGGGGCAGTATGGGAAGGTGGAAACCGCACCGATCCGCGTCTCGCGAGGAGAAAAGAGCGCCACGCGTAGGAGAAAAGAGCGCCACTAGTAAGGATGGATATCGAGCCGGCTCGATTCGGACTCGACTAACCATCGACTCTGGCTAGTTAGGTTTCATTAGGCTCGGTAGAGAGCCGAGTCGAAGAACGGTTTGGCTCGACTCGTGAGCCGTAATTTATCTATAAATTACATTTTATTTTCTAGTCTATTAAACATACAAATATACAATTAAAAAATTGATATATTAAGTCCATAATTAACATAATAACACTTATCCATTAACAATTATCCATGCAAATGTAATACTTATCCATCGACAATTATCCATGCAAATGTAATAGTGTAACTAGATTAGATATTATTACTATTATAATCAAAGCATTATATCTATATTGATCATCATAATATCAACAACAAAACAAGAAAAAAATAGCAAAACATTAGACTCTCCTTTGTACATTGCATCTGGCTCGTTGAGCTCACGAGCAGCTCGTTATAGCTAACGAGCTAAACTCTTGATTCAGTTTATTAATATTTCTCAATGAGCCGAATCGAGCCAACCACGGTCCGAGCGAGATAGCAAGCTATTTCGTCCAGCCCTAGCCAGGCGCACAGCAGGGGCGACCGTCACGGTGGAAATGACCGTGCTACCCCTGCTCCTCGAAGCGGGGCCCAGTCTCTCGTCACGCTGCAGAAAAGGCTCTAGTCGCGCGTAGGCCGTGACGGCGTGACACCACCACCCTTCACGGTCCCGATTCATCTCCTGCCCAGCTCGACGCGGCTGCGCCCTCATCCCCCTCCTCGTTCTCCTACACTACATCACCTCTCCACTCGTCACAGGCGGCGACGGCGCGGCGCAGTGCGGTGCCGGTGCGGTGTTTTTTGGAGGAGAAGGCGGGCCGCCGAGACGTCGGCAATGGCGCCCGGTGGGTCGTCTTGAGGCAGACGGCCGGGATCGGTGGTGGTGTGGAGGGAGGAGGGGGAGGTGTGGGCATGGAGCGCGGGCCGGCGATGGCTCCGGCGGCGGGGCCGGGGGCGGTGGTGGTGGGGTCGGCCGCGGCGCTGGCGGCCCAGGAGGAGATGCGGTGGCAGCAGCTGGATAGCGGCGTCAGCGCGGTGTCGTTCGGGTTCGTGGCCACCGCCATCCTCGTCTCCATGTTCCTCGCCATGGCCATCCTCGAGCACTTCCTCCGCGGCCCGGCCCACCGCGGCCACGCTGGGATGGGGGCGCCGCGCTCGCGCCCGCACCCACACCCGCCGCCGCCGGGAGGGATCCTCTCCCGCCTCCGCCTACTCCTCCACCGCCGCGGCGTCGGCGCCGGCGAGGCCGCCTTCCGTGGCGGCTCGGATCTCGAGGCGGCCAGGAAGCTCGACGGCCGCGCGTCCCCCGAGGTATGGCCGCACCGGCGCACTGCTCCCGCACGCTCTCCCCCTTCCCGTCCGTCGCTTTAATGATTCCGTCATCTCGCCCTTTTCGCAGCTTTCGCTTTTCGCATCGCATCGTATTGCCTTTTTTCGCATCGTGTCTGCTCATTTGATGACCCGGTTGCGCAACTTCTCCCGCCCCTTCCTCTCCACACCTCCCACTCTCACGAGGAAGCAGAAGCAGGAAGTGAGAAGTCAAACCCTGACATTTTTAGATTTCTTAACTCGAACATCGGTTGTGAATTCGTACAGTCTCTAAACTCTTTTAAGTTTAGGATGATCTTGAAAGATTTGAGGATTCCTCTTTATAATGGTCTTGAAAGATTTGAGGATTCCTCGCATATAAAAACGAAGGTGCAGCGTTTGAGAGCTTAAGTTAGATATTTCCAATTGCGTTCATAGACGTACGGTCATTCTGATGAAATAGGTGTTGCAGCATTGTTCCAAGACAACTCATTTAATTAGTTTGGTCGGCGTGTCTGAACACAACAAGCCATATCCATATGTCCTGTACGATGAGCCCGACCAGCTGCATATGGGATTCGTCCCAATGTTATTGTGGTAAATTAGTAGTATCAATGTGTCATCTAAGAGCCTGTCTGGAAGCGTGGGATTTGGATCCTAATCCTTAGGATCGCTTCCAGGCAGGTCTGAAATATTTTGCTGGCTTTCAATAGGCTATGTTGGTTTGTTGTGTTGTGAAAAGAACGGGTTAAAAGCGTTCTTGTTCAAGAGAGGCTAGATTATCAATATCAAGGGTTATGGACCTGAGAGGGGAATATGGGAGACAGCAGCAACCAGACAAGGGCCCATCCCTGTCTGCAGCCACCCCAAGGTCTGAATCGTCCTTTGGCTTGCAATGTTATCTGTCCACAGCCAGAGGTCTCATTCATTGCTGTTTGAGAATTATTAGCATTTGTGGAACATCTTGTTATTAAGATAAATCAGCAGATGATTTTGATTGAGTTATAATGTTCCACATCATAGGGATCAAAAGCGTTCAGTAACTTCAGTTAGATGTGAAACATGCATTATAAACTTTATATAATTTTGTAGACTTGTAGTGATTGTTTTCCTTCTCTTATGCACCTTAAACTTTGTTGTTCAACTGCTGGCATCAACTTTGCTATTTTTAAGTTCATTCCTTGCTTGTGCAGAATCCACACTTATGAATTCCTTGCGTATGCAGAATCCACACTTAGTGATTAGGACTATGCTCTATTCAGTATGCTAAATTGCTAAGTTACTTCATTGTGCTGTCTACATTGAGCTGATCTTTTTTCTATCATAGGAAAGTCTAACAATGGCTTCCTCCTGGCATAAGCTTCTATTTTTGGTAGTCTAGTGGAAAGAGCAATAGGTATAATGAATTTGGTGCACCCATAGTTCACAATCACTCCCCTGAAGTGGATTGTCCTTCTGCATGTTGTCTTCTACTCTACTCACAATCTTTTTTCTTTCCTGCTTATTAAGATGCTAGTGCAAATTTGAAGTGTTTAAATCTGGACTGTGTTAGAAGAGGGCTGGCTTGTATTGTAGTGATAGAACACTAGACTGAGTTGCAAAACTCCATGGTTTTGAATCCCCATACTTCTTGAAAATGTAGATGTATATTACTCCCTTCGTTTTTTAATAGATGACATCATTGACTTTTGACACGACGTTGACCGTTCGTCTTATTAAAAAATATATAAAAGTGTCATTTATTTGTTGTGACTTGTATTAAATAAACTTTAAGCATGACTTATATTTTTGCATATTTATACTAATTATTTGAATAAGACGAATGGTCAAACGTTATGTCAAAAGTTAACGTCGTCATATGTAAAAACTGAGGTAGTACTTCCTATGTGCTCTGTTATAACAAAAAACCGCCGTGGAAGAGATAAGGTAAACTATACAGCTGAGTGAGCATCGCCAATGTTAAAAAATCACTATTGCCATTTAATCTGTTAGTCTACCAATAAATCATCCTTGTCACTGTATTATTAAAATTTTACCTGAGTAACTGTTACCTGGTCTATTCCACAAAAAGATGACCTGATCTAGCTGTTTAGTGTAACTGCAGTACGAGCCACCACATACTCGATCACCTGCTAAAAATCAAAAAGCACCTCTCACTACGGTGTGAAGCTATTGGACGAATAGAAATGCTGACATTCGTTTACCATGGATTTTTATTTGTGTGCATGCTAGGGTTCTTTTTTTGGGTTTTGGAGGGGGGGGGTGTCTAAAAACCAGCCACTTATCACTGGACTACTGTCTACTTATGCATCTTTGTCGCCTTAAGTGGCAAGTATGTAATCATGTAATCCAGATTTTTGATCGGTTAGATCTTTTGGGGGTGTACTAGAAAACTTGCTTACTAAATGACCTCATTCAGCCATTAAATATTATTTTTGTTGATGTCAAATCTTTCATCATAGCTCTAAACATGGACAACTGGTTCAAGCTTTCATACAAACTAGGATTCTTTTTATCATCTTCTGTAGTGTGGCTCCAAATTTCACTCGGAAAGGAATAATGTAGATTGATATATTTTCTAGGACAAGGTAGATTTACAAGGATATTGTGTTCTTTAGTGGTGTGTACTTGTGGTACTTAACTACTTACACTGCAGACAGTTTACTATAGATGAAAAATCTCTGTGCTTTGTTTTTTGGATTTAACTATAGTGAATCTTTGACACAATTAAAAAATAGTTGCATGATGGAACCATCATCTGCTAGGCCTGGCATCTTGGGAATTGTGAATTGGGGGTCCCTGCATTGATCATTCCAAAGTTACAGACTGCTAGAGAAACCCATCTGTGGAACCATAGGAGTTCCTGCATTGGTAGGAGCCATCTGTGGAACTTCTTCCAGCTTAAAAATCTCCACTATAGCCCTGGAGGTTTTCTTTTCCTTTGTAGGGAATATGCAAAAAAGCTTTTCATGTCATTCCCATTAGATAGAAAAGATAGTTTACAACACTAAATAGTAAGTAATAGAGGACTAAAGAGCCTCAACAGCGGCACACAGCCCTGAAAATCTGTTCTACATCTTGCAAAAGATCTGAAACTTCTATGACCCTGTGTCACTCCAATCCCTGAGTTCTTGGATGGTCTGAAAATCAAGGTTTTTCTTTATGTGCATCAGTTTCGCTGTTGGGTTTTGGTAATTTCAACTTGACTGGTTCCTAGGTTAAGTTCCGGTATGGAATGTATGTTTGTTATTTCGTTTCTATTACTAGTATATAAAAATGTAAAATGATAGGATTACCAATGCAATGCTCTGTATTATGACGTTACATTACCAGTTTGCACATACATCATGGGATCTCACGTTTTGCTGTTGCATTGATCATGAAGTTTAGACATTCTCGCTGACTACTTTGCTCATGTGTTTTGCAGATACCTGTTTACGCCAAAGGTGTCTCAGTTTTGATGCCAGGACACGATGTACCAACATTCATCGCCCATCCTGCCCCAGCACCCTGCCCTCCAGAAAGGGTCCAGTGGCCCTCACATCAGCCCACTCCTTTCGCCTGTTCCTCATCGAACCCGAGCTAGCATTAAAATGCTGAACATCACCTCAGAATTCCAAGGAAACCGCAAAATGCCGTCTAAATCACCGTGATCCACAAAGTAATAATTCTTCTGTTCTTCTCTGGCTGTATTTCCCGCCTCTCCAGCAGAATTCAGGCAGGTTCTCTCCACATATGTACAGGTCTTGTATCTTTGTTCTAAAGCAAGTTCTGCTGCCCCTGCCGTATTGTGGCGGGCGAGCAGCCGGCGGATCGATGGAGTTGGCTGCCGATCCCACTTGCTCTGCTAGTGTTAGATGCCTTTGTTTTCGCTGTCGATCCTACAACTTTCGTTGCTAGATCCCCAATGGAGGGAAGGATGGAGATACACATCTTGTAGAAACTCTGTCGGGGAATGTGAAGCTAGCTGTTAAAACCATTTCCTTTGTTCTGCCTGGTTGTTCCTTCCCATGTGCCTGCCTCTGAATGCCGGTGACCTTTGATGCTGAATAAACAGGCTAATCAAACGGCATCATAGCAAGCAGATGAAAGGGGCTTTTCTCCTGAAGAATTCGCTGGATGGCCTCGTTTCCCTTTCGGCAAGACGGCGATTGTATGTAGCCACCCTTGTTTCTAGTAACAATCCTGAAACCGGTCAAGATCATGATGCAGACTGCACAGGCTGCACTGCAGCAGTGCGATGCAACTGAAGCCGTTAAGCTTGCCTTGTCAGGCGTCAACGTCCGGTGGACGGCGACAGCTTAGCCTTGGTGGCAACCCGGTGTCCTCGCGCGGAGACAACAAAGCGGCGCTGTCACGATGGTGAGATGGCCACCACCGCCACCACCACGACAACATCCCCATGCATGCAACCGCAAATATACTTGCGAAAACTTGTGATTCATCCGATGAGGTTTTCGTTTTCTGGTGGCTACGGCGTCAACATCAATGCTGAGCCGGAGTGTCATTAGCTGCCGGAATGACGGATCTCGCGGCAACGGCGGGCGACGGCGGCGGCGACGACAGGAGGAATCCGGCCGCAGTTCCGTCCATCCAATTCCAACCTGTCCGTTCTCGTGGGCCTCTCTTTGGTGCGTTTCATGTGCCCTAATTACTCTGTTCGTACTGCACACGCACGCTGTTGTCGATCGCCCGGTAGGCCGGTACAGGTGCCTGCTTTTGGACAGGTAATTTATTATCACTACGTGTTTGGATTCAGAGATGTCATGTCTAATGCTTAATATCAATTTAAAAAACTAAACGTAAATTAATTATAAAAATAATTACAAAATCATAGGATATTTGGTGAGACGAATCTATTAAATCTATAACTATGTTTTCACTTATTTTGTCCGATTATTTTATAGAAAACTTCTTAAGTGTTTATAAAATTAAGTCACAGTATGTCTGTTTATTTTGTAAAAAACCCCTTGAGTGATTTTAATTTTAGAATATTGTGATACGCAATCGAGGTTGATTTAGGGCTCGTTTGGTAGAGGCTCACGATTCGTGATTCTGCGTTCAGATTCGATTCTTGAATCGGATTAAGAGAGAATCATAATCGATATAATAAAGTAATAATTAGAACAATATTTTAGGTGATTTTCGGTGATTCTTGAAAAAAGCTGGTTTCGGTGATTACGGGAGAAGCTGTTTTTAGGTGATTCTTACTCTCATGTCTGTATTTGAATCACTTGAAGTGATTCTTCTCAAAATCAGTTACAAAATAACCCGTTTGGCAGGAATTCTAATGATTCTGTTGAGAATTAGGGAGAAAAATCCCTACCAAACGGGACCTTAGTTGTCGTTTCGCTTTCGCGTACGTACGCCTGCTTGCTACATCTAGCTGCCGTCGTTTTCGCTTTCTCCTCCGATCTCTCGTACACATGTACGTATATGCAGAGACAGAGGGAAACCGACTTAAACACTCTGAAAACCACACAACACATGGCACGTCATCAGCAGGCGTTTGCTTTTGCTTCTAGTGTTAAACATGACACGTCTAGAGAAATCATCCAGCTGTAGCTCTCCATGCATACAAAGGCCACGAAATTAAATGAGAATAAAGTTTAAGTTTATATACTAATTCCTCCATCCTAAAAATATAATACATCATTACTTTTTACAAAACTAATTTTAAAATTTTTGACTAATAATTAAAATATATAACTATCTATAAAGCAAGTAGTGTTTCTACCCAAAATTTTCGTCCGACTATTTTGCGAAAAACTCTTAAGTGTTTATAAAATTAACTCACGTTCAATCTTTGAAAAGAAATAGAGGGCTTGGATGAAAAAAGACCTTCTGCGCCCTCCCGCAGTCACATCCACGCAGGTGCCCATCCCGTCATTGCTCGGAGCTCTCGCGTTGCGCTGCGCCTCCTCTCGTCCCCATCCACGCCACGCTCCGACTTCACCCGTTGCAACGCACGGGCATATTACTAGTATATATAACTAAGCAAAGTAGTGTTTCTACCCAAATTTTTCGTTGGCGACTATTTTGCAATACTAGTATATATAAACCACTTGAGTGTTTATAAAATTAACCCGCAGTTTCAATACTGAAAAGAAAGGGAGAGCTTGGATGGAAAAAAGACCTCATGTGCCCCTTCCTCCCTGCGCCCCTCCCTCCCGTCCTCATCCGCGTCACGCCTGTGCCCCTCCCTCCCATCACTGCTCGGAGCTCTCGCGCCGCACCCCGCGCCGTGCCTACGTCCCTCCCTCCCGTCCTCATCCGCGCCGTGCCCGACTTCACCCGTTGCAACGCACGAACACAGTTGCTAGTATAATTAATTCATAATTAGCAAATATTTACGTAATTAGGCTCATTAGATTCGTCTCATAAATTATCCTTCGATTATAAATGAATTTATAAATGATATATATTTAATACTTCAAAATAACATCTAAACATTCAAACACAAACACTAAAATTTTAATCTCAAACAGGCCTTAGATCAACAGATCAACTTGTACCATTAGGATGTTCAGCCTAGTAACACTAGTAAAACGTTAGTATTTTTAGATGAACACGGATGAAAAAAATATTGAAGAAAAGTTATGGTTGGTTATAAAATTGTTGGAGAAAGGTTATGATTAGTTAAGAAAATATGATAGATAAAATAATAATAATAATTTTGTTCTGTGTTAGAAATAACAACAATTTTTTAAAACGGAGCAGGTAGTACCAAATTAGCGAGGCATTCCTGCACGTGAGGAGATCGTCGTTATCGATTTATTTTATCAGTTTCGACATGCGTTGCTGATGTGCAGCAGTCTAAGCTCGAGGTAGACCGGCGACAGTGTGGCTGACTCGGCAGCAGCTACAACGGCTACTTAGGCCCCTATTTAGTGCTCCTACTAATTGTTTACTCCTTTCAAAAGGGGCACACCACGTTACAGTAGCCGTTACCGGTTAGTGCTGTTGATTAGTCAATTAGTGCTGCGCTTAACAGTTGTTTACTGGAACAATATGGTTGGTGCGAGTGTGCCGCCAGAAAAGTTGGCCTTTTCTTATGTAAACGGGAGGATTGTGTGAGCCTTCAGCTTGCTGGCATGCAAATCTCCTGCACTGCAAGGAGTAAGGAGTAAAATGGATACTCCATCATTCCATAATATAGCAACCTACATTACACAACAAATTTAAACAAATTTATGTCTATATTACTATATAATAACTTATTCGATTATTACTGTATTAGAACCTATTTGATCTCATAGGTTATATTATGAAACGTATTATAACACTAGGCTATTAATAAATTGTATGTTGTCCTCCTGTTGGTATAATAAGTACAGATTACGGAGGCGACGCGAGGCAGCGTATCTGATGCGATACCTATTTGTAGACGCAGAAATTTAGGGCCCTAGATTCTGAGATGACATGATCGGAATCATACCAAAGTGTACCTTTTTTTTTCATGATTTTATCTATAGCTTTGTTTAGATCTTAAAAAATTATTGGTCAAAATGTCACATCAATACTTTAGACACATACTTAAAGTATTAAACATAGATTAATAAAAAAACAAATTACAAAATCCGTCCATAAACGAATTTATTAAGCCTAATTAATCCGTCATTAGCATAAGTTTACTGTAGCACTTTATTGTCAAATCATAGTCTAATTAGACTTAAAAGATTCGTCTCGTAAATTACATGTAAACTGTATAATTAGTTATTTTTAGTTATATTTAATACTTTATTTTTAGTTATATTTAATATATGTATCAAACTTTCGATGTGACGTAGGTGGGTCTACACGGGCCCTATATACTGGGCTAAAAGGATAGGACAATTTCTACAGCAAAAAGCATTCCTTGGATTCCGCCGTGAAACAGGAACAGGAGGAATGGAGCAGTCTTGTACCAGACGACTCCTCAACATCATTAGGCTGTTGTTCTTCTTACTTATTCAACTTATCTTTTCCCTTTTTCGTTTATACTTTCAAACTATTGAAAAATATGTGTTTTTAAAAATATTTTATAAAAAATTATTTCAAAAAACATATTAATTTATTTTTCAAAATAGATATCTAACACTTAATTAATTATATACTATAATCGTTTCGTTTAAATGTATAAGAGATTAGCTTCAAACGACATCTTAAAACACCGCCCTAGACTCCAATCCATGATCATCAGCGTCCCAAAAATCAAAAGGCACAAAAAAGGGGTTCCTCGTTCTTATACCCATGGTGGTATCTCAGTAAATTGAGATGCTTCTTTTTTACACAGATTCTCTCATGATGAATCGCAATTTGTCATTTAAAGCTCAATCACAAAACCGCTCTACAGAGTAATTATAGATAGCACACAGTACCAACAAAACTAAATTCAGCAATTCTAAATTTATCTATGACTATGTCTTTCTTCTCTGAGCCTTTGCAAGACTCACTCATGCTTCATTGTTTCACATGGAGAAGGTTGTAAGGTTAAAAGGTGTAAAAGAAAAAAAAACTATTTCTAACCACGTCTTTAGCAAAAGCCATGGATGTATAGTCACACTTTCATTGCCTCATTCTTGTTAGACTGTTTGTACCATGAACTTCACATGTACCCTAAATCTTGGCCCCCTTTATAACATGAGAGTTTACTTGGATTTTTTGGAAATCAAACAAACTACTCACAACAATTTGAAACAAAGGGCCCCATCGTGTCCCTTATGCTTAGCCTTATTTGTATAACTTATTAGCAACAAAAAAATAATTTGTGAGTAAAACTTTTATATGTGTGTTCATAGCAATTAAAAATACTGTAAAATAAACCACGATAAAAGAAATCACGAAATCAACTTTAAAATAAGTTTTAAATTTAATTTTTGATTTGTAAGCATATACTACCTTTGTTCCATAATAAATTTATTTTTACTCATTTCATTTGTCTCAAACAAACTTATTTTAGACGGAGGCGGTACAAAATGATGAGACCATATGTGAAATTTCTTCTCCGTTTTTTAAACAGAGAGCAACATTCTTTTTTTTGAAATGGTGCTGTCACAATCATTGTTCATTCTTAGTGCTGGCTAAGCAAGTTTAAAAGCGGCAGCTTTGGTGCGCTTGTCTTTTTCCTTCCCCCATCTACTACGCCTACGTTCACACAAGCTTAACAGACGCTCTCACACTCCTCACTCGCCGCTCGCTTCCCCCCGCTTATCTCCCCAATCCCCTCCTGCGCGACGGCTCTGTGAGATTGCTAAGACCAGTAGATCTGTCTCTTTCCTCCCTCCCTTTCTCCCGTCGCCTCGTCGTCTCCGTTGTTCTCCACCGAGCAACAAATCCTTAGCGGCCAAGGCTTCCGGGCTCGGAGAGGAGTTGAGGGGGGCAATTTTAAACGCATTACGAGGGGGAGCTTGCGAGAAAGGAGGGCGCACTCGGTGGTAGCAGTAGTAGCTTTCGGTGGCGAGCGTCTCCATAAAGCAGCGGCGGCGCCAAAGATAGGGTCGTCGTAGGAGGGTGCCGTGGCGACAAGAATCTGCAGGTATCGGACTATAATCTTCTTTCTTTCTTTCTCTCTTTTGTTCTCGGTCTTCTTCTGCATCTTCTCTCTTCCGGGCTTTCCTTTTCTCTGTACCTGTTTCTTGGAAAAAAACAGTTATTGGGTTATATCTGGCGTGTTCGGCGGATTTCTTTTGGAGACTGTGCTGTTGGGGGAGATTAAAAGGGGAAATTTTCTTGATGTGGTGGATTTCTTGCCCGAATTTTGGCACCTCTTTCCGTTGCGAGATTCTTCCAGCGTTGGCATTGCTTGCCATTGAGCCAACTTTGTTTTTTCTTCTTCTTTATCTGGCCTGTTCCTTTCTGACGTCAGGCTGAACCTGCAATTCGCAGATAGTCATCATTCGGCTGAGCGCTCAGAGATTAAAGCAAAGTTGGCGATTACTTTCTTGATCATACCTTGGAAGCGCTCGTCAGGTGATGCTCGCATTGGAAGATCCTTCATGGATGTTCGCGTGGTGAAGAGCAAGTCCCTGCCAATGATTGCTTCTGCCGCCGTCTTCTTGCTGCTGCTCTCCGCTGCGCTGCCGCTCTCGCAGTCTTACACTTATGAGCAAGATGGTATGTACTGTCCTTTTGGTAGTTTTGACTGTTGCAAAGATTCAGAATTCGTAGCTGTACATGATCATTAATTGATGACATCATTAGGGACCCAGATTATTTATGTTTTGATGACGGAGTTGTCTTGTACTATCACATTTTACTTTGTTGTGTGTAGGAGTAGGATACTCCAAAAATGTGTTCTTTGGCATCTTATTTTTGTGCTTTGTTTGTGTTTATCAGTGTTTGCAATAAATGGCTTGTACACTGCACTTGGGTCACCTTCAGTGCCTGGATGGATTACAAACGGTGGCGACCCCTGCAATGAAGGCTGGCAGGGTGTTGAATGCGTGGTCTCAAATATTACCTCCATGTATCATCTGCTATTACACTTTCGTTTTGTTAATGTGATGTGTTTGATTACCTGTTTATCTGGTTGTCTGAACAATGTTATATTTCTGGTAGAACTCTCAATGCTGCAAATTTGGGCGGACAACTGGGTAACACTCTAGGGAATTTCACGTCGCTAATCACCTTGTAAGCTGATCATGTGTGAAGTTTGAGATTATTGGTGATTTCCTTTCAAATTTACACTGTTATTGACTTGGTTTTAATGCTTCTTGGCTTACCCAATGTAGAGATCTTAGCAACAATAATATCGGTGGAACCATACCAGATAATCTGCCGATCACATTGCAGCGTTTGTATGTCCACTTATCATCTTGTTGTTCTTCCAAACCATCTATGTGGTTATTTTAATCTTTTTTACTAAGGCTTTGCCTGTCAATCACAGTTTTCTTTCTGGTAACCAACTAAGTGGTAGCATTCCAAGTACATTGTCGACACTTACGCTTTTGACAGGCTTGTAAGTATATTGTTGCCTACATATTCACAGGCCTTCATAAAGTTAGTGCTTTCAGTGATAGTTCTTGCATTTGCAGGTCCCTCAATAACAATCATTTAGTTGGAGAGATACCAGATGCATTTTCAACTCTAACTGGACTTGCAAATTTGTAAGAGTAATTTTAAGTTTGCTCTAAGTATTATTCTATACTAGCATTAGTTGACAATGTGATGTTTCTTACCAAAGCGATCAACCTTCTTGAATAGAGATTTTTCTTCCAACAACTTGACTGGTCCTTTGCCACCTTCAATGGGAAACTTGACAGCATTGACTAGCCTGTGAGTATTGAAGTTTACTGCACTGTCTTTCAAGGTGACTTTTCACTCACTAGTGTCGATTACTTAATGTTATACTGTCATCACAGGCATATTCAGAATAATCAAATAATTGGGTTCCTTAATGTGCTGCAAGATCTCCCTCTCCAAGATTTGTATGTACACAAAACTACAGATTTTTTTACTTAATTCTTTTCTCTGATAAGTTCAGGAAACCTGCTATTTCAGTAAAGTGAATTTCTTTCTCTCTTTTTTCACGCCTTGCTGTCTGTGGCGATTAATTCAACAGGAACATAGAAAACAATCTTTTCTCTGGTCCTGTGCCTGTGAAGCTAGAGAACATACCAAATTTTAAGTAAGGAACTTCCCCTTGATTGAGTTGTTTCTGTTGATCGTTGCTCTAACTTTAATGGTTAAAAATCAAATCCGTTGCTCATATACTCTTTTGATCTTAAGAATCAACTAGTTTTTCATGTGCATATTTGTGTTTAGCGAAAGAAGGAAAGTTCATTCAAACTAATGTACCACACAGGAAGGATGGGAACCCATTCAATACCAGCATAGCCCCATCAGCATTGACTCCTGCTGCACCAACGCCTTTACCATCAGTATCACCTCCAGCAGGGCATGTCCCCACAAAAGAACCTTCAAATTCTTCTAATGCACCAGCAGGGAATGCCCCATCGAGAAAAAACACTGTTTCTGCAGTCAAATTTGTTGGATACATTCTTGTTGGGGTGGTATCCGCGGTAGTTCTCGTGCTAATAGTGATGTTTTGTCTATCGAAGTACAAAGAAAGAAAGTCAATAGATGATGTGTATACAAAAAACCAGTTAGGAAGATCCCCTCAAAAGCTTGGAGAACCTAAAATCAAGGAAGTTTCAGACATCAAGGAACCCCCAGTTAAACTCAAGAATAATGCTGGAAAAGGTTGTCATTGTTCTCTTGGCGAACAAATGACTTCCAGTTTTTTTACTTTATTTTTTGCCCATTGACTAAACTGATCTCTTGGGTGACAGCTTCAAATGTGATTTCTCATGCAAGGGTGGAGCAGAAACTGAATGTCTCAATGGCAGGTGAACAAATTTATGCCTAAAAAAGGCACATGCCCTTTTTTTATTCATCACTATTCTGCAAGTTTTAGTACAGTAAAGCTTAATAGAAACATTGGCATGGCAGCTGCTTTCTTCCTCTCTTGATTTTGACATTTCAATATTTCTTTGCAGCAGCTTCAGATGCAGTTTATAATTCAAGGGAAGAGCAGAAGCCAGGTTCATCAGTGTCAGGTAAATGACTCGAAACTAAATAACATGCAGAATTGCTATTTTACTGCTTTGCGAGTTTGAGTATGTGAAAGTTAACATGAGCACTTACATGGCAGCTGCTCCTAGGGTGGTTACAATGAAACAAAAAGAGCATGTGATTGATATGGAAAAAACAGATAATTTTGTGGAGGAACCACTGCATCCTCCACAGTCTGCTGTACTGCGTACTGAAAAGTTCACTGTCAATCCCAGCGTGCGTACTAGAAAGGGAAGAGTACCTTCAGTCGGGAAATTGGATTTAACAACTACCGTCAAGTCATTCTCTATTGCGTCCCTTCAGCAATATACCAATAGTTTCAATGAAGAAAATTTGATAAGAGATAGCAGGTTTGGTAAGGTATATCTGGCAGAGCTTCCGGACGGAGAGGTACAAAATTGTTGGGCAGACTTTCTAGTAGTTTAGCAAGAATTCGTTGATTATACCATCATCACTTCTGAACTGTGATATTTGCTTTGCATCAGCTATTGGAAGTTTTGAAGATTGATGCTGTTAACTCGAGAATACCAGCGGATGCCTTTCTAGAGCTAGTTGTGAACATCTCCGAACTGACGCATCCTAACATACTCGGGCTTGTTGGATATTGTGCAGAGTTTGATCAGAGATTACTTGTGTATGAGCACTGTAGCAAGATGACTCTACATGATGAACTTCATTATGTTGATGACTCAAACAAGGGATTATCATGGAATGCTCGCCTCCAAATCGCTGTGGGGGCAGCAAAAGCATTACAGTAAGCAGATTATAACTTTTCTATTTTTTCTTCCCAATTTTATGAAGTGATTCTTTGATTTGTGAAAATGCTATGTATATATTTATCTTTTTGTAGATATCTTCATGATGGCTGTCAACCTCCAATTGTACACCAGAATTTTGAACCGTCTATTGTTCTTCTCAACAGCACTTTAGTTGTGCATATTTCTGAATGTGGTCTTGCAGCACTGTCATCAAGATCAGTATCCCAGGTACAATAATGTTAATGAAAATATTTTGGTATCAGAATTTTTGATGCTCTGGATGTATTCAGTATTTCAGATGCCCTCATGCACTTCTATTTAAGTATTTATAGCATAGCTGTGCATTTGTAATTATCATGAAGGCTAGTGTAAATGAAAGAATTGTATTTGAATGGGTATTGCCAATTGCTATGCATTTTCATCACATTGCATCAATTGAGATGACAGTCTTTTGTTGTTTGTTGGTGAGGAGAGACGAAAGAGTTTGTTATACATGAAAAGTGATCTTGTTATATTTTGCAGGGATGCTTAGCTGACAGCAGCTAACAAATTTAGGCTTCAGATGATATTTCTTTCTAGATCTATTCTCAATATCATTTTTTAATTACCATCCTTGTATTCCAGTATAGACGTCCCCCGTGTCAATTGACATTGTTAACTTGTGAAGCTGTTCTTCTTTTCATCTGATTAGGAAATGATAGTGTTTCCTATACACATACTGTCATGTATAGCATGCTTTGATTGAATTGACGGATGGTAGCTACTACCCTGCTTTCCCTCGAGGAACTAATCCACCAAGAGTTGAGCGTTCCCGTGATTTCAATGTAGTTATATACTGATGAATTGGAATTTGGATCACAACAGAATAAGGTTGCTAGTTTATTTTGACTTCTTGAGTGAATGTTACTATTTCTTCATTAATAAATAGTGTACTCTTTGTTATGTCAGTTGTCTGGCCGTATGCGCACCTTATTCCATTATGAAGCCCCTGAAGTGCATGAATCTGGATCATTAAGTGATCGAAGTGATGTTTACAGCTTTGGAGTTGTCATGTTGGAACTTCTTACAGGGCGCAAACCTTATGACAGGTAACATTCCAAAAGGACAATATCCCAGCCCCACTTCCACTTAGCTAAGTATGCTTGTTTTGCTTGAAGATGGTTTCTAATTTTGTCATGGAAACGGAACTGCAGTTCACGTCCACGTGCTGAGCAACACCTGGTGCGGTGGGCCACTTCCCAGCTTTACGATATCGATGCTATATCAAAGATGGTAGATCCCTCTCTCCAAGGCCAATGTTCTGAAAAGGCGTTGTCGCGTTTTGCTGACATTATCAGCAGTTGCATTCAGGTAAGATATTGATAATATCATCAATACCAAAATGGACCGGTGTGGCTGACCCAATTCCTCTTATGCAGCATGAGCCAGAGTTTAGGCCCTCAATGTCTGAAGTTGTCCAAGATTTAACTCGAATGGTGAGTGATGCAACAAAGGCTTCCATGTAGGCGCTTCCAAGAAGGAGAAAAAACCTCAGAATCCTCGATTAGCTCATTGCTGAAAATTCAAGAGTTATCTAGTCATATTGCCTGGTATGCAGAGATGGCATTGATCGTTCAAGCATTCGATCGGGTGTAGGCAGACCAAAGCGGTGATGTGCAGATTGCTGCATTTTTTTCCCCTTTCTCCAAGCCATTTTTATCCCTGATAGGTTCAATAATGTTCCTCTGTGATCTCTCTATAATTCTGTAGCCTGTACTCTGCTATCAACACTTCGAAGTGCCTGGTTTCAGATCACATGACGTGATCTGCGTAGTTCTTTAGAAGATATGTAAATATACCAGAAGTGAAGAAACCTTTGTAATGTCAGTATGTCGAGTTTTTGTTATGATGCTTTGGCGCAGATACATTGAAGAAGGCAGTTAGCTCTAGGAAATCTGAATATTTTCCTCAGTATTGTTCACCAAGACTATGCATTTGAGTCATACACATATTATGGTTATCTCTTCAAGGCTTAAAAGCATGAGAAAGGTTTGCTTTGTATGGCACATCATATTTGCTCTACTGGCAGGTTCTTTTCTTGTTTCGAAAAAAATATTGGGAGTAACTCTTCTAATAATCTACTAGTTTCCTTAGCATTTCTACTTTAAATATATTTGAGTTTTTCCTTAAGTTAAACTTTTTTAAGTATAATAAAAACATACAATATTTTCAACCCAAAATAAGTACCAAGAATATAATATAATTAAGTTCGTGTCGTCGATTTGCCATGTGTAACAAATTTAAGAGTAAATTTTAATTTTGGCTACCTTTTACTAGTGATGTTTTATATTTTGGACCACTGATAATCTTGTCTTTGTGATATTTTAGACCACCGTTAACTTTTTTTATCCATCCTTCTTCAACTTGTTATATATCAAAGAAGTGATTGTAGTAGTTTATTGACAGTAGGAGCTGTCATAATCAAAATCGTATATGTTTAAGAAAAAACTTGGGATAATCTAAAGTGTAACAAAGGTAAAACTATTCTAAAGTGCAACAAAGGTAAAACTAACTGGTTCAAAATAAAAATATTCCTTTTGATGAAGATTGTCCAAAACAAAACATCAGTAAATAAAACATCAGTAAATAAAAGATGACAAAAAATAAATTTTACTTCAAATTCAATGAAGAGGTTAGTAAAAGAAAATGTTTCTGTCGTCCTTACTCTAATTCAGTGCATCGTACTTTTGTACGAGTATTTTCTACGAGTAGTACTATGTTTTATCTTTTTTACTATCTTGAGTATTTTCTGTGAGGAATACCTACTCACGGTACTGTACGTTTTATCCTTATCTTTTATCCTTTTCGGTAAGTAGTTCGTGTCACATCAGATGTTTAGACATTAATTATAAGGACTAAATACAAACTAATTATAAAAATAATTATAGAATCAAAGAATAATTTGTGAGACAAATTTATTACGCATAATTAATCTATAATTAAAAGCCTATCGTTAAATCATTACGTAATTAGGTTTATTAAATTAGTCTACAAATTAGTTATTAATTAAATATATTAATTATGAATAAGTTTTGTAAATAATCGTTCTAAAATATCGTATAACTTCGCTGTTACACTCGACGTTTACAGCAGTAAAAACGTGCGAAGCGTGCAAGAGCACTGCGTGCGTGGGCCCGCACCACCGCACGTTCCCCAGTCCGAGATTAGCATTTTATTGCAAGAGCCCCAGCATAGAATCCGTCCAAATCCGAAAACCACGCGACCTAAAAGAGAGGAAAAAAAAAAACAGCCGGCAAAAGTGAAACAAGAAACCGCCGCCCCCGGACAGAAAACACCACGACGACGACCTCCTCCCTCCCCACGCCTATCGTCATCCTCGCGATCGCGCGTTCATCCATCCGCACGCCGAAATAACCTAGACCAGAAACGACCAAGGAAAGAAAGGGAGCGTCCCCGATGGTGGTGATGGTGGTGGGAGGAGGAGGAGGAGGAGGAGGGGTGAAGAAGGAGGAGGGCGAGGAGGCGACGGGGTGCTGCCGCGGGGGAAGAGGCGGCGGCGTGGGAGGGTGGGGGACGTGGGAGGAGCTGGTGCTGGGCAGCGCCGTCCTCCGCCACGGGGGCGTCGCGTGGGGCGCCGTCGCCGCCGAGCTCCGGTCCCGCTCGCCGTGCGCCTTCTCGCCTGAGGTCCGTGCTTCCCCCCTCTCCAACCCTAGCCTGGTGGTAGTGCTCATGAGTCGTGCCCTGTGTCTGTATTGTTGGTAGTTGTAGGATATGCATTAGGGCGTGAATTTAGGGGTGCTTAATTAAGTATTATCATCGTTGGAGGATTTGGTACATTTCCATCAAATGATATTGGTTGTGATTTTAGAGATGCTGAGAATGTGTGGCTGTGTTGCTTGGACGAGAATGAGCTCTACATTCCAAAAAGTGAAGCAAATGTTAAGGAACACATGCTGTAATTGACTCGAAACGAGGGAATGAAATGAAAATATAACCTGTGTCAAACTAAATTGATGTAATGCTGTTGTTAGCTCATGCCTTTCTTACAATAGTTTGAGTATGTGAGAGCATTGAGCCCATTGTCTGAAACATTTTGGACCTTACTACAATCAGTTTTACAGATCAAATTGTTTCTAGTTTCCGAAAAAGGAGCAATGCATTTTAGCTGCCTGCATGTCTGACGCCTGCTGGAAGTTGTGGTAAACATATTGCTTGATATTAGAGTTCCATACTAATTATGAGCTTATCCATTCTTGTTCGCAGGAATGTGAAGCAAAATTTTCAGAGATACAAGCACGCTACTCTGCATGCGAGTAAGTGTTGCATCATTCTTTCTATGTTGTACAAGCTTATCCACATGAATTTAGTCTTATAATATCTTGCAGTAAGTATGTGATGCTAAATTAGTATTGCTAACCTTGAATTTCGGATAGATGAATTTTGAACCTGTGTTGAGTCTCCTGTCTTACCTACTGTATTTTTCACGTGGGAACTGGATGAACTCTGAAATACTGATTACACAAGATACAGAAGTGTCTCATGGCACATAAAAGCTAAATAGACATGATTTATACCTTATATCATTTGCCTTTTTTAAGTTGGCCTATGATTTCTAGCATCTATAATTAGAATTATAGCAGGCAGTTTTTTTCCCTACTCTCTGATATAGTTTTCCAATTAGGACACGTTTGGGTGGTAAAATGGTGTTTTGCTGTCTAGCAGTGAAGTGGTTTTGATTTTAGAAAATTGTTGTATGAGGGCAAGGGCACTGGCGAATATGGGATAGAGGTAGGGATGTTACTTTATGATCAATTGATCATGTTGAGCTAGCTTTAGGATCATCAGCACAAGATTCAAAAAAAGAAACAACAAGCCTCTTAAGTTAGGCACAGTTCGTTTTGGCTTCTAGGCTTAGCTACTTCATCGATTTTTGTGAGCACGCTTCCCAAACTAGTAAACGGTGCTTTTTTTAACAAAAAAAACACTTTCTATAAAGAAGTACTTTTAAAGGATCAAATAAATCCATTTTCAAGTTTGTAATAATTAATAGTCAATTAATCATGTGCTAATGACTAGCTTCGATTCGCATGCTGCTGATAAGCTCAGCCTAACACCTGATTCGAACGTAGCCTAAAGCAGTAGTTGAAAATTGCAGTCAATTAAACTCTTAAAACATCTTTGAATAAGATGTGCTGAGTTTAAGTTATTCACCTCATGTTCAGCTTTTACCTAGAGCCAATATACCCAAGGCATTTCAACTGGCTATGGTCTAGTACACATAGTGTTTTGTTCT
This sequence comes from Oryza australiensis, assembly GCA_019925245.2. Classification (NCBI taxonomy): domain Eukaryota; kingdom Viridiplantae; phylum Streptophyta; class Magnoliopsida; order Poales; family Poaceae; genus Oryza; species Oryza australiensis. The sequence continues at coordinate 1,132,664 of JAIFGZ020000388.1, read as the reverse complement.
GCAGTAAGATAACTCACCTGTTGGCTGTTGATAGAACACATTATGAATACTCTACTTGCTTCTTTGCAGTGCTTGGTTTGAGGAGCTCCGTAAGCAGAGAGTTGCTGAATTAAGAAGTGATCTGAAGAAGTCCGAAAATTTTATTGGGTTAGTGTTTATGTTGTTACATTTCAGTATATGTCTTGTTCTTGATCTTCCTTTTAGCATTTCAAATTTAATTTCACAATAATTTAGTTTGAATATAAGGTCTGTGATTATTGATTTCAAAAAATGGTCATTCCATCTGGTTTTCATCTTCTGTACACTTATATAATGTGAAATCTTGTTTCCTTTTTCCTGTTCCAGATCCCTGCAGTCCATGATCAAAAGCCTCAGCAATAGCAAGCATGATGATGGCAACTCTGAATGTCACACTAGTCATACTGAATCATGTTCGAATAATGAAAATACAGCTGATATCAATTCATCAAGCAAAGAATTGTCCAAAGATAGATCATCTGCTGCTAGTTTTACAGAGGAAGCAAGCAACAGTCAGAAATCTGAAAAGGTGCAACACTGCGATACTGATTCAATTCAAGTGAACAATACTTCAGCAGAGACTTTGGTAAAACCCCTTGTTGAAAAAAAGGTTTGTGCTGAAGATGGTTTGCTTTGGGGCTCTAGAAAGAAAAGGGCCGTGAGGGATAGGAGGACTTTTCTGATGGCTGATAATAGTTGCAGAGCTGGCGAGAATACATCTACATCACATATACAGACAGACGGTTCCTCTGAAGGCTATGCAAAGAAGGGCTTGAAAACTCCAAATGTAGAATCTGGTGGGTCTGTGGTTGAGAAAGCAAAACCAAACTTGGCAGAGATTTTGAAAACTATATCCACTCAAAGTGACTGTTATATGTTGCAACGCCGACTTGATATCCAGGTATGACGGATAGATCTTGTAAATTCAGTCAACCTTTGTATCATCAGTGCAGTTTCTAAACTAGTATTAGTCTTGTACTTCTGGAAAATTGATTAGAGTTGCACGCTGTTTGTTCTGATAGGGTATCAAGCAAATGAAATCTTTGTGGATACTAAGAATTTTTATATACCATTTTAGTGTCTGCAAAGTATGTAAAGTACACATGTTTATATAACTGTATTTTTTGTGCTGGAAGAAACTTTCAGTGCCTTTGTGCAGTTTATACATTTCAAGATGGAAAATACCAGAAACTTGTATGTTTACATTCCATCTTATTTGTCACTTTTGTTACATCTGCAGCGGAAGCGGGCTAGATACAAGAAGATGATTCGCCGACACATAGACTTCCGTATCCTTCATTCAAAGATCAAGAATGGCACAACTTCTTCTACCAAGGAGCTTCTAAGAGACATTCTACTGTTTGTGAATAATGTCCTTGCTTTCTTTCCAAAGGCTACATTAGAGCACATGGCTGCAATCGAACTTCGAAATATTGCATTCAGAACAGTTCAAGAGACCACAAGCATGCCCTTGAGTTGTGGAGTAACAGGAACAGCTAGTACCCCTTTAGTGAAGAAGAACACCCGACCCGTGCAGCCTGGAAATCATGGGCCTCGTGATGCGAAGAGAAGCAAAGTTTCTTTGAAGGAGACTGGAAGTACAGTCAAGCAGGGTGAGGCCAAGGGATCGCGTGATGGTTCATCAGTGACAGCTAATGTAAAAACCATACAGAGAAGTCCACCGGCCAAGAAGAGAGGTGTTGGGCGGCCTCCGAAGAATGGGCAGAAGCGTGCTGCTGCACAGCAAGATAGCCCTAACAAAGGCAAGAAGAGGGCCCGACGCTGAACTTCGGCTCAATGCCCAAATAGACAAAACTGTGTACAGGCAGCGTATAGCCAGACCACATAGAGTCGTCTCATTCAGTGTTTACTTGTTTACCTGGCAAAGACTAGGTCGGAAATCAGAATGTTGTAGCAGGGAGTAGTAGTGTATTTCCTGTTGTTGTTTTATAAGGACAGATAGAAAGAAACATTCTCATAGAGGCAGAAACTATCAACTTAGATATATAGTATATCTCTTGCTTTGTGCAATGCTGATGGTTTCTTGATCAAATGCATACTATCATACTAGTGCAAAAAGTTTACCGGCCAAATTTGACCTCATGTGTACTTATTAGGAGTATATGTTTAGTGCCATGGACAGTGTTTGTCATTTCTCAAGAATCATGATGGTACAGACATGCCGGTGCTTTCTTCTTTGACTGCTGATTGTTATTGGGCTGGTTTGTCGGTATGATGGGCCGCGGCTGTCCGCACCCGGCCCGTACGCAGCGAGCCCGAGGAGAGGAGTAGCCAACCAATAAACAAACCGTGCGGAAAACCCGGTCCCAAAAAGCCGCCGAGACGGCTGCCAGCTCTGCGTTCGCGCTCGTCGCCATCACGGCAAATCACCGCGCGGCGCGAGGCAACGGTGGAATCTGGGCGAGGCGCCACCCGTCTTCACTCCTCTGAGTCTCTGACCCCGCCGCGCGCTGCCTCGTTGCGTTGCTCCATTCCGCCCGGCCGTGCTCGTGCCAGCGTGCCACCCGCTCAACCCCCTTCTTTCCCAATCCCTCCGGTCGGTCACCTCTAGGAAAAAAACATTTTCTCTTCCCAACCACTAACAGCACCGGCGGCCATTAACGCGCGCGCCGTCTCACGAGACGCCTCCGCCTCCGCGCGTCCTCCGTCGATCTCCGGCACCGGCTCCGGCTGGCAGACGCGTCCGCCGCCGCGGCCACGGCGGCAAGTTTTCTCTCCTTCCCTGTGATGTGATATTTGCACAGGAACCTAGATCGTTGTGCCCCGTGGGATGTCGGGGTCGATGGTGTTCGGTGGTTTTTGCTCCCCGATAGCGTGCCGGTTCCCTTGCCTGTTGCGTGCTCGTGAGATTGCCTCCGCTCGCGATTGGGAGTGATCCCGGCGAGTGCCTGGCGGCGAGCGCTCGCCAAGCTGCAAGTGGAGGATCGCACTGTCGACTGTCATTACGTCAGCAAGCATAGCATACGCTTCTTTTTTTCCCCTAGTCGCCGATGCATTATCATTCCCAGCCATGCTTCATCGCGCGTCTCGTGCTTGTGCCATCCCGGATTCCAGAAAACAGCGACCGCGAATCGGATCGCATCCCGAATCACGCATGACGCGTACATGAAATTTTTCAGTTTTCCCGGTTATGTCCGCTTCCTTGGATTTCTCCCCTTTTACCAGCAATCCAAGGGAAAGCAGATGCTAAAGCTACTACCTTTCTTCCCTCCTTTTGGTTCGTGCGGTGTGCATCCAAATTCATGTGACGCCTCATGTCTAAGCATTTCTCTGGGAGGGACCACTAGAGATCATGGCATGGATCATGCAGGTCATGTTTTCACCAAAACAAATACTGACTTTTTTTTATTATTCTCTGCATACAGGATGCTATGAATTGATCAAGCCTTTCTTCATGATGTCATGAGACAGTCCATCCTTATTCCACATATTTAGATAGTAGTGCCTTGTGGATAAGGTGAGTTGCTTGTGTTGTGCTGTGCTGTTGATTCATTTATAGTGAAAGTCTATGCTTGCCGAACTCTCTAAGCTGGCTCACTGCAAAGTGATTAATGGTGATACTATCCACTTGATTCCACAGAATGGTAGTGGGAGAGATAGCTGTTCTAAGATGAGACTGCGGTTGCATCTGCTAATTCTTTGCTTGATCATTATATTTCTGGTTTACAACATGGCGAGTTACCAACATAAACAGACAAAGGTAACATCTTCTACGAAATGTCTCCCTGTAGTTTGCTTGAAAGATATGACTGACCTGATTATGGGTTGTTGCAGTTGGAAGCAAAATCCCGTCCATTTGATACGATTATGGTATGTGAACCAATTAGCTCCATTAGAAGGAAAGAACTTTGCGTAATGTTAATCTGGAAACAGATTTTCATTTGTTGCCAGGACACTGATTTTGTCTTCTATGTAAATATTTAGGTGTCTGACAAAGTGTCTGCTAAAGTAACCAAAAGATCTGCTGATAGGGTTGGTTTTTTACCTCATGGTATAGTGGAAACTTACTCTGACATGGAGTTGAAGCCATTATGGCTCACAAGAAGTGCGCAATCAAAGGTCATTTGAACCGAACCTATTCTTGTATACAGTGTGTTGCTTAGTACAATATATCTGTTGGTTCCATTTCAACTTTCGTACTTCAAGCAACCTTTAGTTGCTCCACCTTTCTGAGTACAAGACCTGAATATCTAGTTATCTGATGCTCTGCGAATTTTGGCTCCACAGGAATCTAGCCAGAATGATCGGTGCTTGATTGCCATCCCTGCTGGTATAGATCAGAAAAGAAGTGTGGATGCTATTATGAAGAAGGTACTTAATTTGCTACCTCAGTAAGTGATAGTTTTCTCATGATTGTAACTCTTGAATGTTCAGTTTCTTCCAGAGAATTTTACAGTTATGTTGTTCCACTATGATGGTAATGTTGATGGGTGGAACGATCTACCTTGGAGCAATAGTGTGATACATATAGCTGCTTCTAACCAGACAAAATGGTATGGCATCTTTCTGCCCTTCCACTGTGAGAAGAGCCTGACTTTGAGTGCTCTTGCTGTTGAATATACTTTGCTTCACCTTGCGATTTCTACTGATCTGGCATCATATTAATTCAAGATAAGATAATGAGGCATCTGTTTTTTAGGTGGTTTGCAAAAAGATTCCTCCATCCTTCTGTTGTCTCCATGTACGAGTATATATTTCTTTGGGATGAAGATCTGGAAGTAGATAACTTTAACCCAAGGAGGTATGGTATTTCATAACAGTAACTTGATGTTGATTTTGAGCCTCGCATTGCCTAGCTGTTTTATAAAAGATGTTAAGAAAAGACGTACAGAAGTATTGAATCATTTCAAGTCCAATGTATTAAATCTCTTAATCCTGGTTCAAGAAACTTCGTATAAAATTGTCAGTGCATCATTAAAATGTAAGAATCAACTACTGCCTGACTGGTATGTATTAGGCAGCAAAGTTAATCTCGAAAATAATGTGATATAGTTACTGATATCATTTAGGATAAATCTGTCATGAAGATGCATCTTATGCTAATTTTCTTCTTGAGTACTTTAGTTTATGCTATGCAACAATTGTGCTAACGCATGAATTTCATGCAGGTACTTGAATATAGTTAAATCAGAAGGGCTAGAGATATCTCAACCAGCTCTTGATCCTAAATTGTCTGAAATTCATCATCGGATAACTGTTCGTAAAAAGGGGTGGAGTTTCCACAGGTAACTTTTTCATGTACTGCAACTTTTATTTTTTTTGATTTATTGACTAAATCAAACAACATATGTAATTTGATAGAAAAGTTAATCGGGGAAATAAAGATTGTTCAAGAGAGGGACCACCATGTTCTGGGTATGTCTTCTTTCTTGAATTATTTCTCATTATATGACAGCTACTTCGCTGAGTCAGTGGCATATCTAGGATTAAGAGTATGGGTGGTTTGACTTGTAGAAAATCTGGTAAACACCGCAATAGTATAGACCAAAAGAGCACCATGATATATTAATAAGGCATCTTAAAAACATCTAAAAATTAACAATTAAGTAAAAAATGACTTAAAGACGCTTGTATGGCTAGAAAAGTTTTAAGAAAATTACGTGGTCTACGCCTTCTAATGGCTATAAAAGTATCCACTATGTCTTTTTTCAGCACTTTGAAGAAAATATCAATGCTCAATGAATGTGACTAGACATCCAAAAGGCTATCACCCATCTTATTTCTCAACTTATGCTCAATGAAATTCATAGCAGAAAATTTTCTTTTATCACTTGCCATTGCCAATTTGCCACTGGTAGAATTAACACCAATTCAACAATTCTGTATACCTTGCCCGCATGCCGACGCTGCTGCGCTGGTTGCTGCACGTTGGTGCTGCATACCGGCACTGCCACGCTGGACTAGAGTGGAGGCCAGAGAGAGAGAGAGAGGGGGGGAGAGGGAGAGGGAGAGGGAGAAAGAGAGAGAGAGAGAGAGAGGGAGAGGGAGAGGGAGAGGGAGAAAGAGAGAGAGAGAGAGTCACGGGACTCGTGGTTGCCGGTCGCGCCGTCAGCCCGTCTGGACAGTGGGAGCGGACGTCAGACGAGACGGCTGCTACTATCCTCGCCGCCGATCGATTGGGTCACATTGCGCCACTGCCGCGTGAGGTAGGCCGATGGGAGGCGAAGCCGCGGATATTGGAGAATGGGAGAAGTGGAGTCGACGAGGAGTCACGGTCGCACCGGTCTCGCGGGAAAGCAAAACGACGTCGCCTGCCTTGATCTGCTGATCGCTTCGGCTTCAGGAAGTCAGGGTTTCTTTCTTTCTTTTCTTTTCTTACAAAACCTATACCTATATGGGCCTTGGGCCGGCATTTTTTGGGTGGTCCAGGGACCACCTGGACCACCCTACAGATCCACCAGTGCGCTGAGTAATTGTTTGCGTTGGTTACTGTTTGTTATAGTGCCGTGCAATAGTATTGTCTTACTGCACAGTAAACACAATAACTACATTTCTGTTAACTAACATTTAGCAACAAACCTAGATCATATTTCTGCTTGATTATTTCATGTATAGATGGGTTGAGGGCATGGCACCAGTTTTCTCAAGATCAGCTTGGCGATGTGCTTGGCATCTTATCCAGGTAAGGGTTGTATCTTTCAATGAGATTCTGACCATGCTTAATATTTGAATATACAATTGAACCTGGCTGTAAAACTGCTCTTCTGAGTGCTTATTTCGAGCCTGAGTAATACAAGAAGTAGGCTCAGAGACCCATTCGAGGTTGAAATTGAGACACCAATTTCTATGAACATCAAGCCATATTGGTCAAAGTGATCAGGGCTGTTTTTTTATATACCAAAAGGACTGCTCAGGGCCTGAATGGCATCCTTTTACCCCCTTTTAGCAGAATAGTTTTATGTCACTGCTCAGACATGCAAATATCAAATCTTGGATGATAGGGGAAGGAGAGAGGGAAGAAAAATTGCCCCCCAAAAAAACTGCAGAAATAGCTGTTCTAGCTACTTGTCTTATTTGATCCATCTTTTCTAAAAAAAAGTTAGAATATATGTACATTACTCGCAAAATGCTTTGAATCATATTTATTGATGTGGTTCTGGTTCTCTTAGTCTTATACTAGTTGTTTAGGAACTCGCTAGAATTCCTCTACATAGTCCGGGGACTGCTAATGCTGCAGTTGTGAGGAAAAGGGACCAATCCATTATAAATTCATAGTTTATTGTAGACAAAATGACTTGTTGCCATAAGGAATTGACATATGATCAACCTGTTTTTTTGCAAAAACATCCCTATCAATTTACCTGTTTACCGCAATCTGAAACTTATATTTGTCTTTAATCTAATTGACTTTTGTGGACTAGTAGCATAATGCCCATGGGTTGCAACAGAATTTTTTTTAAAAAAAATATAGCTCATTGTGTATATTTAAAGGGGCAAATGTGTTCTTGCCCCTGCTTTCTGATTCAATTGTGATTTTGCCCTACCTTTTTCAAAATGAATCCTCTGTTTGCCCGTGGGTCCAGAATTAATGGGTAAACAAATAGAAAAGAAAAATATTTTGCAAATTATGAAATGACTGCTATACCCCTGGTGAGTAATAATAAATAAGTACAGCTTCAATTTGACCCAGCCGCCCGGCCATTCCCCATCCAAAAACTAGGAGAGGAGACAGGCACCGCCGCCGGTGGCGGCCGCTATCCTGCAGGACAACGTGACCAGGTGGCAGCGATGCGGCAAGGGGCATGTACGGGAGTAGTAGCAGGCAGCGGTGACCGTGGGCTAGCACAGTGCGTATGTGGCTTGCAGCCAGTGAGCGGTCTGCGGGGCTGCATGGTTCGTATGAAGTTCTTTGCAAATGTTGTTCAGCTTAGCTGGATACAAATATGTGAAAGTTCAGGTCAAAACAGGGGCAAAAGCTATGTCAAAATATTTGATGTCAAAGCAGGGATAAAATCACAAAATCTTCAGAAAAACAGGAGCATATTTGTAAGGGCATACATGTGTTTTTACCACTGAATTAACACCATTTAATGAGGGAAATTTAAGCTTCAGTTTGAAAAAGCAAGGGCAAAACCACAAAGTCTGAAAAGTGGGGGCAAAATCACAATTGAAACTGACAACAGGGATAAGAACGCAACTGCCCCATATTTTAAAGCCCATAAAAAGTTAATCCTACTCTCTAATATATTATCGGCATGCTACTTTTGCTATCACTTTCTATATGCCTACTTAGTTGTCTTTGGCCTATGGGGCTGGGAAATAGGGAAAGTCTAGTCTCACTATGTTGTGGGTCCCGTGTGGTGCGTTGCAACGGGTGAAGTCGGGGCGCGGCGCGGATGGGGACAGGAGGGAGGGGCGTAGGCGCAGCGCGGGAGCTCCGGCGGCGACGGGAGGAGGGCGCGAGCACGGCGCGGGGCGCGCGCGCGGATGGGGACGGGCGTGAGGGCGCGAAGGTCTTTTTCATTCAAGCCCTCCATTTCTTTTCAGCATTGGGACTGCGGGTTAATTTTATAAACACTCAAGGGGTTTTCTGCAAAATAATCAGGGACGAAAATTTTGGGTAGAAACACTACTTGTTTTATAGATAGTTATAGATATAGATATAAATATATATATATATATATAGATATAAATATATATACTTTGTATGCGTACATACCTATACAAAGTGTATACACATAGGTTGAATAGTAGGCCTGCTAAAAAAACCCGATTTGGTGGGTGAACGAATTGGGCCGACCTGCTAAATAATGAAGCCCATAAAAAATTACAAAAGAGAAAGTCTGAAAACGTGCAGCCAAATTTGGTAACGGGCCGAATTGATCGCACAGGCTGGGCCGAAAAAGAAAATTCCCAAAACAACCAATGAGCCGAAAACGGAAGTGGTCACACGCATAGTGGGTCGTGCGTCTGGTCATCTATTAGGGATTTCAGGCCTGGTTCGTGTTGGGCGCGAGATGGCCTCGGAATTGGATCAAATCCGAGGTGGATCGTTGCTTCGCGGCCCTCCATTTTAGAAAAACTCAAGGAGTTTTTAATTTTGGGTGGAAACACTACTTGGTTTATAGATAGTTATAGATATATTACAATCACTAATATATATATATATATATTTATTTATTTTTGCAGAATGATCTTATCCACGGATGGGGCATTGATTACAAATTTGGGTACTGTGCTCAGGTTTGACATTGCTTTTTAAATAGCTGTAGCATTCTTTAAATTACTTTTGCGATGTTCTTTTCGTAGTTTTTCCTTAATTCTTCATTTTCTAAAGTAACATTTCAATATAATTATACTTTTACCTTACTGCGAACTATATTTCCTTTTTCATCGTTTTTAGGGTGACAGAACAAAGAACATTGGAGTAGTTGATAGTGAATACATAGTTCATCGAGGGGTACAGACATTGGGAGGTCCTTCAGTAAAGGTTTGTACAAGTCTATCCTTTTCGTACTTCATGACAATCTCTATCAGACCATATATTAATGCCTTTGCGCACATATAAGAAGAAAACACATCAACTTTTTCAGTGCACTCATTCACTTTCTTGAGTTTTAATTGCACTGATATTCCTATCCATATAGCTATAGCTTTTTTTAATAAATAAGAATTTGGGGAGTTGAAGTTGCCCTTGTTATTGATATTACTACGTAAGTCATAGTGGCATGAATACACTGGACTAATAACTGAAATGCTGCATGTGATGATTGACTAGTAATTACCACTGTGTGGAAAATGTATTAAGTGTGACAATAGAAATATGCGTGTACATAATTTAGGGATGATACCATTCTTAATTCTTATATACACCACATTGCAGCTTAATAAATGTTTCATATGTTAATTTGTTTTGAATTCTGGTATCAGCGATCCCATGGCAAAAACAACGATCCACTTCACCAGAAAAATGCACAAGCGCATCAACAGATGAGAGTACGCTGTCTCCGCCAGATCCTCAGAATACACATCTAATTATATTTCTCTATGAAACCTCTCCATAATGCATGCCGTTACTTGTAAACAGGTGAGCACAGGCCTTGATATGCGGACAAAGGTGAGCTAAGAAACTACAATCTGGGGAACGCTTCCATATGACATTTATTTGAAATATGACCCAAGCTAAAACGGTAGAACCAAGAGTTGGAACCTAAACAAGATAAATAATCACTGATGTTTCACTTGTAAATTAAGCATCAGGTTGGAACTACCAAGTCAAACATTATTTGGCAGTTTACCATAATTTGAAGAAAAAAAATTCAAGGATACACAAGGTTTACGCATCAATGCAGCATTCTATTCTCTTGTATTAAGATGACCATGGTTTGTTTGGCCTTGTAGATCAGGAGATATTCACGATCAGAGCTTCGGGATTTCCAGAAGCGTTGGGAGCGGGCCACCAGGGAAGACAGAGCATGGGTTGATCCATTTGCTCGCCCCCGAAGAAAAAGGAAGAAAACTGATAAGCAATAGATTAGCGAATGTTTCGATCATGATTTGTATTTTTTTTTGCAACAACAGTTTTGGAGCGTAGAGTATTCGGTCGCCAAATTATGTGTAGAAAATTTGTGATTTCTATACAGACGATATCTACATATTTTTCAAGGTAACACACATGGCAGAAACTCTCGAAAAGTTTGAGCGGGATATGTTTAGTTGCATGGACATGTTTGGTTCATTTCCACATTGCCACGCTATCTTTTGTCAAACCTTGTTTGAAGCGTAGCTAACAAAGTTTGGCAAAGAAATAGGTCTATGACAGGTGCGGCAAACCACAGTTATGGCAGTGATTGAACACTCGCTTAAGAAATTAGAGCGAACTCAATGTATACGGTGTAGTCTGATTTTAGGAGTGGTCCATAAACAATTGATCATTATTAAAGCAATTTTTACAATACCATGGCTTGATTTAACCATAAGATTGGGCTCACATGAGATTAAAAAAAAGGCTTGATTCAGCTCTTGTTCGTGAGGTGGATGAGAGATAAAATATTTTCTTTTTTTAGTTTCTCATAATGTATATGACTCATTCTATAAGTATAATCCAATGTTATCTTTTTATATAGTGTGGAAGTCCTTATAACGTGCCTAATATTTGCCGTAACAAAGTTTATCAACCAATCAAACATGTCCTTCATGTGGCTGGTTCCAAAACAAGAGGATTTTGCTGGCATGATCTGTTACATCCTCTCCGAAGCTGAAACTGATAGGGCCCTAGCTGCTCAACTCCCTGTCCCACGACGCTACACGACTGCTATTCCGATTGGGCCTAAGCAGAGACAAGACGCAAAAATGTGCGACGCTGTCAGCCTGTCAGATTAGTTGCTCGCTTGTTGATCATGCAGGGTCATGTACTACATTGTTGTGTGTTGGTATCTCTTCTCTACAGCTACAGTTGCCTTGCTGCTTTGAGCTTCCAATGATTCCATTTCAAAGAAAAACAGAAAGTCTCTCCAATAACCTTTTTTTTAAAAAAATATTTTTCTTTTTTATTGTACACTCATGGTTTTTTCAGATAATAATTTTGTGTGAAGAAACATATTTCAACATGCATTGATCGGAAAAATGTAAAATCAAAGTATGTTTGATTCTTTATTTAATGATGAACAATTGGTATTTGGGATTTATTGATTTGAGTGTTTTGATTTTGAAAGAGTTGAATTTTCGGACGATGAACGAGTGTTGATCGCCGCCACATGGCCGATCGACCGGGTGTGTTCTGCCGTCGACCGGAGGTGTTTCGACAGTCGGGCCGGGCTGATCCCTAGCGGTCGACCCGGCCGAGCCATCCGGCCGGTTGCCGATTTCGTTTCGTTTTGGTTTCGGTTTGTTTCCTTATACATACATGGAAGTTTCGTGTTCCTATGCACGTGTCTGGTTGTTTATGCTAACAATGAGTCAAGTTTGGATAGCTTGTGCTCGGATATGGTATTCTTTATTTAATTGTGTGCAGATATTCTTTATGCCTCGGGAAAGTGTTGCCGATGATCGAGTCGGAGTCAACTTGGAGATAAGGTGACGTCCGAGATGGGGATCATGCGGGATGCTGAAGGGTAGAGATTAGTGCACATGATTGGAAAGTTTTCATATGGCATACAATGGAGATATTGTTGCATATGAAAAGCGGAATTTCGGTTTTAGGAAAACCGAGATTGTTACGATTGGTTTATGTATAGTTTGTTTCTTATACGGGAAGTTTTCCTACTGGATTAGGACTTCTTGTATGAGTAGGATTCGTGGCTCTTGGCTGCGGATTTTGGATATAAATAGTGAGGGGAGGCGTGGCCTCTCGGTATTGCTTCTATTGCTTGGAGTTCAAGTTTTTAGGGTTTCGAGTTAGAGTTCAGCTTGAGATTTTGTTAGGAGTGCTTTGCATGCACTTTGTAAACACAGAGAGTTTCAATAAAGACCAATTTTCTTGATAATTCTTTGTGTCTACTTCTTCTTCGGTGTGGCGGTGAAATTGTTGGTTCAACCGGATCTACTACCGGTCAGATCGCAGACACTACGGCGGTCAGACCGCGCCTTCTTCCCGGTTAGACCACAAGTACATTGGCGTTCCCGGTTAGACCACAAGTACATTGGCGGTCAGACCGGCGGGCATTGGACTTCATCAGGGTCGGCTACATCGACAATCGGCTGAGGCGATCGGCTACGGGCGGTCAGACCGAAGATCATCAGGCGGTCAGACCGGCGGAACAGCACGGTCAAACCGGTGCGATACCTGCGGTCAGACCGACGTCAGAAAACAGAGGTAAAGTTTTATTTCCGCTAAAACTTTGTTTTTTGGGGTACTCAACCATTCACCCCCCTCTGGTTGGCTTTTCTTTGGGCATTCGATCCTACAAACAAGTGGTATCAGAGCCACGTTCTTCTGCTTTGGATTTTCTTTGATCTAAAGTTTTTTCATCATGTCGGATAAATTTTCAACAAAACCGTATGTTTTTTATGGCACCGATTTTGCGTATTGGTGTAGTAAGATGCAATCTTACATCATGGCTCAAGACTATGATGTGTGGCAAAAGGTTACGCTTCCCTACACCATACCCGATGCCATTAATACTGATGCTTTGAAAACTGAGTTTAATAACAATTGCAAAACTCGAAACATTTTGTTGAATGGAATTTCGCGTTCTGATTTTGATCGTGTTTCTCATCTTCAAACCGCTAATGAAATTTGGAACGCTTTGAAAAACTTTCATCAAGGAACTACAAACATAAAAGAACTTCGTCGAGATCTTTTTAAAAAGGAATATATAAAATTTGAGATGAAATCTGCTGAAGCTTTGGATGACTATCTTGGTAGGTTTAATGAAATCTTGAGCAATCGTAGATCTGTTGATTCTTCTTATGACACTAATTATCCACAGTCTGAGATTTCTCGCCACTTTTTAAATGGTCTTGATATGTCTGTTTGGGAGATGAAAGTAACTTCTATTCAAGAATCTGTTAACACGACTAATTTGACTTTGGATTCGCTTTATACAAAACTCAAAACTCATGAGATGAATATTCTTTCTCGAAAAACGGATTCTAAGTCAAGTGCTTTGATTTCTCCTTCGACTTCTTCAGATGTTGCTTCTTCGTCATCTCCAAATGCTCTTGCTTTGATTAACGCCATGTCCGATGAACAACTCGAGCAATTCGAGGAGGAGGACTTGGCTCTTGCTACTAACAAACTTTCCAGAGCTATGAACAGAGTAAGGTTCAGGAAGAAAGGAGGACCAACGCGTTGCTTTGAATGCGACGCCTTGGATCACATCCGCTCCAACTGCCCCAAGCTTGGGAGGAGCAAGAAGGAGGACAAGAGCGCCGAGAAGACAAAGGATGACAAACCCAAGGGTAGGCGCTCCAAGGAGATGATCAAGAAGGTGCTGAGTCAAGTCTATGCCGCTTTTGAGCCACTCAGCGACATAGACTCTGACAGTGAGGAGGAGAAGGGCAAGAACATCTCCGGCGTTTGTCTCATGACGCATGGAGATGAAGATTCTTCGATGAAGAAAAAATGAGGTAAGTTCACTTGAGGATGCAATTCTTGTCTTAAGTGCTAAGAATAAAAAATGTGAGAAAATATTTAAAAAACAAGAATTTGTAATTGAATCTTTAAATGATGAAATTGCTAGATTGAAATCTCTTATTCCCAATGATGATAATTGCAAAAATTGTGAGGTTTTAATGCTGAAAATTTCAAAGATTAGAGATGTCAATAATTCTCAAGTTTTGGCTTTTAAATCTTGTTTAACTTGTGATGCTAATGAATTAAAACTAAAAGATGCTTTAGCTCGAGTTAAGCACATGGAAGAAATAGTTAAAAAAGATGAGGTAGCTTCTTGCTCTAGATGTCGCAAAGGCAAAGATGTTATAATTGATTGTGAAAATTGTGTTAACCTTGTAAAAGAAGTTTCTTACTTGAAAAGTTCTTTGCAAAAATTTTCGATGGTAAGAAACAACTTAACATGATTTTGGACAAATCAAAAGTGTGTAGCGACAATAAGGGAATAGGTTTTGATGCTCATGATTATTTCACCAAAAATCCTCCAAATGTTTTAGGAATAACTGAAAACGGTGAAATCTTGACAAAACCTAACACCATGAAAACAGTTTTCAAGTCTGTTGGAAATTTGCCATCTCTTTCTGTTTATCTAAAAGAAACTAAACCTAATTCTTCAAAAACATCTGTTACTAAAGAAAAGTTTTCTTGCTCTTTTTGTGGTAAAGATGGTCATCTTGTTGGTTTTTGTTTCAGATTAGCACGAAAACGAAAAGGAAAGAGAAAATAATTTTGCAAAATCAAAGTGGCAAAAATCTGGTTTCCCTCGGGAAGGCCGGTCGGCCGCGAGCTTGGTCCATCGGTCGGACCGGCCATGCCACCGGTTGGACCGATGGCACGCCTCGGTCGGACCGACGATGGCGCCCGGTCAAACCGGCAGTACCGTAGCGGTCAGACCGGCCCCGAAGGAATTTTTACGAAAATTCCAAAATTGTTTTCTCTCGTGGTTTTGTGCCTATTGGATCTACGGTCGTGTGTCTCGATCTTGGATTCCTAAGTTTCTTTTAACTAACCCTAGTACGAGGCCTCGACATCCTTTGTTTTATAGGCTTTCGTGGCGAGGAAGGAGAATGTGTGGATCATGGACTCCGGTTGGTCACGACACATGACCGGTGATAAGAAGTGGTTCTCCTCCCTCAAGTTGGCATCCAAGACGGAATCAATAATCTTTGGGATGCTTCAACAAGTGCCGTTATCGCTACCGGATCCGTCAAGGTAAGTGACAAGTTCGAATTAAAAGAGGTAGCTTTGGTAAAAGATTTAAAATACAATTTACTTTTAGTTTCACAAATTGTTGATGAAAACTTTGAAGTTCATTTCAAGAAAACTAGAAGTAAAATATTTGATTCTTGTGGTGATTCTGTTTTGACCATTTCTCGTTATGGGAGAGTTTTTAAAGCTGATTTTGAAAACCCTGTTTCTCCTATTGTTACTTGTTTAGTTGTAAAATTCAACAAAGATTTGATGTTCTGACATCGTAGACTTGGTCATGTTGGATTTGATCATTTGACTCGTTTAAGTGGTTTGGATCTTCTTTGTGGTTTGTCAAAACTCAAAAAGGATCTTGATTTGGTTTGTGCACCATGTCGTCATGGTAAAATAGTTGCTTCTTCTCACACACCAATTCTTTCTGTGATAACGGATGCACCGGGACAGCTTTTACACATGGACACTGTTGGTCCAACTAGAGTGCAATCTGTTGGAGGAAAATGGTATGTGTTAGTTATTGTTGACGATTTTTCTCGATATTCTTGGGTTTTCTTCATGGCAACTAAGGACGAGGCCTTTGGACACTTTCGAAGTCTTTTTCTTCACTTGAATTGTGAAATTCCCAACTCTTTGAAACAATTAGAAGTGATAATGGTGGTGAATTTAAAAATGCATCTTTTGAACATTTTTGTGTTGAAAAAGGAATTGAACATCAATTTTCTTCTCCACGTGTTCCTCAACAAAATGGTGTTGTCGAAAGAAAAAATCGTTCTTTGGTTGAAATGGCTAGGACAATGCTAGATGAATATCACACACCTAGAAACTTTTGGGCCGAAGCTATTAACACTGCTTGCTATGTTTCTAATCGCATTTTCTTGCGTTCTAAACTTGGCAAAACTCCTTATGAGCTTCGTTTTGGTCGTCAGCCTAAAGTTTCACATTTGCGTGTTTTTGGTTGCAAGTGCTTTGTGTTAAAATCTGGAAATTTGGATAAGTTTGAATCACGTTCAATTGATGGTTTATTTCTTGGTTACCCCGCACACACTCGTGGCTATCGTGTACTTCTTTTAGAGACTAACAAAATTGTCGAGACTTGTGAAGTCACTTTTGATGAGGCTAGTCCCGGTACTAGACCAGATTTTTCAGGTACACTGCCATAGGATCAGGGGGAGTTTGGTCGAGTCTTTGAAGACGAAAGCGACGACGACGACGATGAGGTCGACCTCCGCCCGGCTACGACTGGCCAAGTTAGTGCCGTCGGTCGAGGCGAGCCTGCCCGGGCCGACCGACTGAGACCCGGCCGACCGGGCTAGGCCAACTTCTTCGGACTCCGTCGATTCCAATCAAGAGGATTCTTCGGGGACCAAGACCAGTGCTGAACCAGAACGTGAATCAACTTCTGAGATCACTGCACCCTTGCACATTCAGCGACGACATCCGCCGGTACAAATAATAGGTAATTTAAATGAGCGGACAACGAGATCTAAGGTAGCTGCGCATGACTCGCGATTCGCTTTTGTTGCTTCTTTTGAACCCAAAGATGTTTCTCATGCATTAACCGATGAATCGTGGATTAACGCCATGCATGAAGAACTTGAAAATTTTGAAAGAAATAAAGTTTGGTCTTTAGTTGAACCTCCTTCGGACATAATGTTATTGGAACCAAGTGGGTTTTCAAAAATAAACAAAATGAGGATGGTTTGATTGTTCGTAATAAGGCTAGACTAGTTGCTTAGGGTTATACTCAGGTGGAGGGTTTGGATTTTGATGAAACTTTTGCTCCTGTTGCTAGGATTGAGGCAATTAGGCTTTTGTTAGCTTTTGCTGCTTCTAAAGGTTTTAAATTGTTTCAAATGGATGTTAAAAGTGCTTTTTAAATGGTTTTATTCAGGAGGAAGTTTCGTTAAACAACCACCGGGTTTTGAAAATCTGATTTTCCCAACCATGTTTTTAAACTTTCAAAAGCTTTATATGGTTTGAAACAAGCACCTAGAGCATGGTATGACAGACTTAAGAACTTTTTGCTTGAAAAAGGTTTTCATATGGGAAAACTGATAAAACGCTTTTGTTCTTAAGCATGGTGAAAATCAACTTTTCGTTCGGATATATGTTGATGATATCATCTTTGGTTGTTCGACTCACTCTTTGGTTGTAGAATTTGCGAGACTATGCGTAGGGAGTTTGAGATGAGTATGATGGGTGAGTGTCGTACTTCTTGGGTTTACAAATCAAGCAAACACCTCAAGGTACGTTCATTCATCAAACAAAGTACACCAAAGATCTTTTCGTAGGTTCAAGATGGAGAGTTGCAAGCCAATCTCTACACCCATTGGATCTACTGTTCTTGATCCCGATGAAGATGGTGAAGTGTGGATCAAATGGAGTATAGAAGCATGATAGGATCTTTGTTGTATCTAACCGCTTCTAGACCGGACATACAATTTGCTGTGTGTTTGTGTGCGCGCTTTCAAGCTTCTCCACGTGCGTCTCATCGTCAAGCGGTCAAGCGCATCATGAGGTATTTGAGTCATACTCTTGAGTTTGGTATTTGGTATTCAACTTCATCTTCTCTTTGCTTAAGTGGTTATTCAGATGCTGATTTTACGGGTTGTAGAATTGATAGAAAAAGTACTAGTGGAACATGTCATTTTCTTGGAACCTCATTAATTGCATGGTCTTCTAGGAAACAGTCTAGTGTAGCTCAATCCACGCATGAATCGAATATGTTGCATGCTAGTTGTTGTTCACGATTCTTTGGCTGATTTCTACTTTAAAAGATTATGGACTTGTTTTTGAAAATGTGCCTCTTTATTGTGATAATACAAGTGCCATTAACATTGCTAAGAATCCTGTTCAACATTCACGCACCAAACACATTGATATTCGTTTTCATTTCTTGCGAGACCATGTTGAGAAAAAAGATATTGAATTTTTGGATACAAAATTGCAACTTGCTGATATTTTTACAAAACCATTGGATTCTTCTCGCTTTGCTTTTCTTCGAGGGGAATTGGGAATCATTCATCCTTTTGGCATGTTTTGAGGGGGAGTTTTTGTGCTCTTTGATTTATCAAGCTACATGATTGAAATAAATTGAAAAAGAGAGCTTTATCCATACATATTGTTGATCATGTGCATGCTAGCAATATTATGAAGATTTATTTGTCACTAGCATAGCTTATATGTATTCTAGTATTTTTATGTGATCTAGATTTTATATTTAAGAGAAATAATGCATGACACTTTAAGGCAATACTTGAATTAAAGAAATATGCAATGTTGATACTAGTACTTGTGTTGGATTTTAAATGCTTATATATGTATTATGTTGCTTTAATATTCCTCAAATTACTTAAAATTGCTCATTGTGAAAAGAGAATAAAATATTATCTATGAGAGAAAAAAATGAATACCGAATCCTTGAAAACAGTCTTGACGACAAGGACGTATTCGATGTGAGCAAAAATAATGAGTACCGAATCCTTGGAAACAGTCTTGACGATAAGGACGTACTCGGAATAATTGAGAGAAAAAATATGAGCAACAAATATGGCTCAAATCAATATGAAACAGTTTTTCTCTTGAATTATATGTGCAAAAAGGTATATTTGAGAAAGAATAAAGATTGCAATCGGTATATATATTTGGGTTTATCTTTCAATCTATGTGCTTGTAAAGATGTTGCATTATAAATCATTGCAATTCATGAATTTTTACTGTGTTATTGCTCTTAATCATAAAATATTTGATTCATGATTATACTTTAATGCATATTTGCTTTCTAATTGATAAATTTATCTTCTTATTATTGCAACACATGACTTGACTTGCTTTATGTATGGTGCTCAGCTCTTAAACATTTATAAACATAATTCCTATGCTTGATGAATTCATTGTCAAAAGGGGGAGAAAATAATATTGTTTGAGAGAACATTTGCATAAAAAAAGTGAAAGTTTTTTTGAGTCAAAGGATTTTCTTTCTTTTCAAAAGGGGGAGAAATTTTTTTTGAGCTTTCAATGCTTTTTACCATTTTTTTTGTTTTTAACTTTTCAAACACCAAAACAACTCTTCTATTTTGTTTGCCAATGTGTTCATCAAGGGGGAGATTGTAAAATCAAAGTGTGTTTGATTCTTTATTTAATGATGAACAATTGGTATTTGGGATTTATTGATTTGAGTGTTTTGATTTTGAAAGAGTTGAATTTTCGGACGATGAACAGGTGTTGATCGGCTTGCCACACACTGGCCGACCGGGTGTGTTCTACCGGTCCGACCGGAGGTGTTTCGATCGGCCGACGGCGCTTGCTGGATCGGACCGGCCGAGCCACCCACCGGTTGCCGATTTCGTTTCGGTTTTGGTTTCGGTTTGTTTCCTTATACATACATGAAAGTTTCGTGTTCCTATGCACGTGTCTGGTTGTTTATGCTAACAATGAGTCAAGTTTGGATAGCTTGTGCTCGGATATGATATTCTTTATTTAATTGTGTGCAGGTATTCTTTATGCCTCGGGAAAGTGTTGCCGGTGATCGAGTCGGAGTCAACTTGGAGAGAGATAAGGTGACATCCGAGATGGGGATCATGCGGGATGCTGAAGGGTAGAGATTAGTGCACATGATTGGAAAGTTTCCATATGGCATACAATGGAGATATTGTTGCGTATGGAAAGCGTAATTTCGGTTTTAGGAAAACCGAGATTGTTACGATTGGTTTATGTATAGTTTGTTTCTTGTACGGGAAGTTTTCCTAGTGGATTAGGACTTCTTGTATGAGTAGGATTCGTGGCTCTTGGCTGCGGATTTTGGATATAAATAGTGAGGGGAGGCGTGGCCTCTCGGTATCGCTTCTATTGCTTGGAGTTCAAGTTTTTAGGGTTTCGAGTTAGAGTTCAGCTTGAGATTTTGTTAGGAGTGCTTTGCATGCACTTTGTAAACACAGAGAGTTTTAATAAAGATCAATTTTCTTGATAGTTCTTTGTGTATACTTCTTCTTCGGTGTGGCGGCGAAATTGTTGGTTCAACCGGATCTACTATCGGTCAGACCGCAGACACTACGACGGTCAGACCGCGCCTTCTTGCCGGTTAGACTGCAAGTACATTGGCGATCAGACCGGCGGGCATTGGACTTCATCAGGGTCGGCTACATCGACAATCGGCTTAGGCGATTGGCTACGGGCGATCGACCAAAGATCATCGGGCGGTCGACCGGCGGAACGGCCACGGTCAAGCGGTGCGATACTGCGGTCGACCGACGTCGAAAACGAGGTAAAGTTTTATTTCCGCTAAAACTTTGTTTTTTGGGGTACTCAACCATTCACCCCCCCTCTGGTTGGCTTTTCTTTGGGCATTCGATCCTACAAACAAGTGGTATAGTCTACAGATTTTACCAAGGCACGATTGCAACCTGTCCTTTCTACACATATGCAGGCATATTTTTCACTATTATGATTTGGCTACCCGAGGGTGTTGGACGAAAAATCCATGCCCTGACCTATGTTGTCAAGTATGTTGACTCGAATTGTGAAATTTTGGAGGATGCGAACGTGTCAATCAGTTTGATCCTGCAATTGACAAGATGTAAACTTGATCGATGAACAGGTTAATGTCGATGAAACGAAGCTTGGGTCCTGCTGAGAGATACAAAAATATGTATCATCCGATAACCGATAGCTTGATGTAGAATCAATCGATAGCATGATAGTCGATGTCCAATAGTTGTTGATAGCCGATAGTCGATAGTCGTTAGCCAATATAGCGATACTAGCCGATGTGAATAGTGTTTTGAGCAAATCGGCTATATGTCTAATGTAGATTCTGACACTTGGATAAATAATAATATAAATACAATTGGCTGATAATAATGTAATAAGGTAATGAACCAATCGACCAATAATGATATGATAGAATAAATGTTGATCCGATGATTAAAGCACACATCGGCTGAAAGTCCGATGTCATTAAATCTAAATGATTAAGTAATCAATGAGACCTTTGCTTCGGCTAAAACCAACTTGTATATAATCCTTATAAGTCGATGCAATGTTCAGATAATTCATCGGCTGAAACCTCAATGAAATAATGATTGATGTCTACTGACTTAAATAAATTCAACTTATAACCACAACCTCATAGGTCAGACCTAACCGATGTAACATAAGGTTAACGATTGTCTGATAGATTTAAACCAACTGATATGACACCGATCAAAGTGATCATGTATAAATTTAACCAAGATAGTAAAATCATCAAAAAGAAATTTAACACATCAGATAAGATCGGCTAACCCTTCGATGAAACATTAGCATGAACCTAACGGTTTAACAAGAGTTATATTATCAATAATAATTTAGTAGGTCAAACCTAACCGATGCAGCACGAGATTTTATATGATAATCTAATACTTAATGAGTCGATAAATATGTCTAATGTGATGGATATAACAAATCTCTAAAGCGATATTATGTTTAAAGAGACATCAACTTGATCAGAATATTGGACCTAACCAAGAAAGTCCTAACTAAATCGATGTGACTATAAATAGTAATGAAACCAAAGATATAGATGATATACTAGATAAGCAACACTTGCATTGGTCTGATTAAAATATCGGACTCAACCGAGGAAGTCCTAGCTATGCCATCTCAAACGAAGATGACAGAACTCACTTCTTGCCGGAATTCAAACTCAATCGATGCAGCCCATGCTCGAAAATAAGAACTTGTCAAAATAAAACCAGAAGACTAGGATGGCAATACGCCGAAAGTAATTGTATTGATCTGTGGAGATAGATTACAAAGACCCCTAGTATACATATTTATACCTATAGACCGATATGAGTCCTAGTTGGACATGACACTATCTTTTCTAAAGATAAAAGAAAAAACATAAAGTCCTCATCAGACACTAAACATACTTTTTCTAAAGATAAAAATGAAACTAACTAAATCTGCCTAATTAATAATTAATAGATAAATTGCCATGTCACATCTTTCTTAAACTCGGCCTCTTTGGAATAAACTTCTTTTAATTGATTAACTGTTGGTGATTGATAATTTCTCTAGGCCGATTCTAGTACTCTGAAACCGATTCTGACTTTAGGCCGATGATGATTTAAGGGTTTACCAAATTTTGGTGTTAACACATGTCCTCCAATTTCGGAGTATGAGGACTCATGCTTCAAAATTATCTTCATTTTCTTAACTTTGATGACTCCAAAATTCTTCTTCCTTTGCCTCTTGCAATCGGCTTTCATGAGCCGATATCTTCTGCATCAAATTGCTAAACTCTCAAACTCTTTGAAGAAAAAAAATTCTTTGATAGGCATTGATAATCCTTAAAATGCCGGTTCGCTAATTGTCCATCACTTAAGTTCAAACTATAACATCGGTTGTGAACATCATGAAATTTTTGAATATATCCCAAAACTGATTCATCCGCTTGTTGCTTAACTGATGCAAATATGATAGTCTCATCTCATCGACTCTAGCAAAGAAATACTGATGAAACTGTTTCTCTAGATCGGTCCATCTTCTAATAGAATTTTGTGGTAATGATATAAACCATGTAAAAGCCGATCCGGACAATGTTAATGAAAACAACTTAACTTTAAGAGCTTCTTCAACTGATGCTTCACCATATTGAGCCAAGAATCGGCTCATATGTTCAATTGTAGATATGTTGCTTGCCCTGCAAACTTGGAGAAATATGAGACCATGTATCGATGAGGCAATGAAACCTTATCAAACCACTTAGGATATGAACGCCGATACAATGTTCCTTAGGTTTGATCCCAAATTGTTTCCTTATCCTCTCAATAATTTTATCGGTCGACTCATTTTTTTCTTGCATTGTCCATGTTATATTGATGTGTCACTGGTCCTTATATATATTGATACTCTTCACCATACCAATATTGACGAGGTTCTTCTAGTTGATATGATCATGATCTGTCTCGATCAACCTATGTTTCGAGGAGTGACTAGGAGAGTAGAAAATCAGGTTTAAAAGAGTGATCAGGAGAGCAGAAGCTCGAGTGGCAACGGCTGCAACGTGATACACGAAAAAGTCAGTGGACAGAGCCAGAGTTTGAGGGGAGAGGAGGAAGGAGGGAGTATAATTAGGAGGCAACAATGGATATAGTTTTATGGAGAGTCTTGGTTAAAAGCTAAAACAATAAACAGTGGAGGAGTTCAAGGATGAGGGCGCCGAGTATCTTTTGAGAGGCGATAAATCTAGTTTCATATGACTAAAAGTTAGAAGTTAGTTAATAGGCGTTAGAGGAGTTCGAAGGGTGGAGGGGGAGAAGGGAGGGGGACAAAATATCGGAAGGTAACTAGGTTATACTTTCGTGGACAACCTGGTTAAAGGGTTAGAAGCCAATAAAGACGTTAGTTTTAACTAGCAATTATGTCCGTGCGTTGCAACGAGTGAAGTCAAGACGCGGTGCGGATGAGGACGGGAGGGAGAGACGCAGGCGCGGCGCGGGAGCTCCATCACAATTGTGTCCGTGCGTTGCAACGGATGAAGTCGAGACACGGTGCGGATGTGGACGGGAGGGAGGGACGCAGGCGCGACGCGGGAGCTCCGAGCAGTGATGGGAGGGAGGAGCGCAGGCGCGGCGCGGGTACGGCACGGATAGGGACAGGAGGGAGGGAGGGGCGCAGGAGGTCTTTTTTTATCCAAGTCCTCTCTTTTTTTCAGCATTGGGCCTACGGGTTAATTTCGAAAAACTCAAGGGGTTTTTACAAAATTGTCGGCAAAACAAAATTTTAGGTGAAAACACTATTTGCTTTATAGATAAGTTATAGATATAGATTATAGATTACCGACCGTCACTGGCCCTACAATTGCTCCGCAAGTATTCGGCCGTGCCTCTTTCGGTCGTTCGATTTCTTCACGTACTGTAGCAAGTTGTATCCAATCTTCTTTGCTGATTACTAGTGTTCAACATTAACATTGCACTGCTACCTTCTCTCGAGAAATCAAGGACTGCATGCTTTTGCTTTTTTTAAAATAATTTTCTCAGTGTAAGGTTTGAACTTACAACGTAATTTGGACTTACACCATAGATATACTAAATTTACAAATGTATTTTTTGACTTACATTGTAAATACATAGTGAATATTTTTTATGAAAAATATGGCGACACAAATTTAACTAGCCCCTTTTTAAAAAACACGACAAAACCAACCATAAACAACAAAGTTATATTAACATGTTTCACATGCACAAAAACAATGATATAACACGGTATGAGATTGTCAGTGTCAAAGATAAGATATACATCCTATATTTGGGTTCGTAGAATACGACAATGTCATATACCATATACCTAAAGATATATGGGAATGTGTTCTTTAATTAAGGAAATATAGCGAATCTAGAAGGAAATTGTCTTCTCGGACAGAAGGTGTCAGAGTCTTATTCAGGAAATACAAGGTCTCCTTAGCCCGTATCCAGCTCTAGTTCTTCGAGTTTTATTTGGAGAAAAAGTGATCAACAATATAAATATAAGGCCCTCTATTAAGGGAGGGGGATCGAGTTGCAAGTCATAGCCAAAGCCACATCGAGAGATAATCCAGAGAAAGCGAGTCATGTTCGCCGACTAGATCTCGTCAGACTGTTCTCGACGGGTCCTAGTCGGCGGTTTTAGTCTTGCCATCTTACTCCCTCATTGTAATCCATATGGCATTCTCCCATATATTTATATAAACTAGATTAACGTTGTTACTCTTTTTAGAGGGCCTGAACCAGTATAAATATTTGTCCCATGCCTTCTTGTTACAATCTCGTGTATACCCTAGTTTCAACATCCCCTATACCCTCCAAATACTGTCTTCGGGTATAGCCCGTCGATAGTGGCGCGCCAGGTAGGGGGCTTGGTGCAAAGGGATCTCGACGAGATGACTTCAAGATCTATATGTTCCGATGAGGGCTTCTACGATCATCCTGACCTAGGAGATCCAACCCAGACAGTGTTCACATTGGTCCAAATCATAACCATTGTCTTCCCAGTGTTCACTACAATACCAATGGGCATGTCCTCGCTCCCACTAGAAACGAAGCCACGACAGCAGGACAGGCAAACGCAACACCTACAGCGACTGCTTCTCCAGTTTATTCCAAAAACAAAGCGTAAACATCATGATCTACCGATGGAATTCCTCGAGTGGCCAACTTCCCGACTTTCGCCGAGAACCAAGTGCCGACAAGGAGGCCCTTCGACAAGGACTTCAATTGGTGTCCAATTCACAAAACTTTCGCTCATCCTCTAAGGAAGTGTTGGATTATACATCACGTGAAGGTTGAACTCGACGCCTGTAAGGAACGAGATATTCAACGCACGTCCCCATACAAGACGTGGTGTCCTATCCATAAGTCTAGGAGCCACCCTCTTATGGGATGCAAGATTTTTCTCAAGATTATCGAATCCCCGACCTTTTCATCTAGCGAAGGTCCCATATCTTCGTGCAGTCTGATTCACTCTCATCAAAAACAATCTGACGACACATTTGTGGATGACAACACCTCGGATATATCTGATCAAACGGTTGGGTACATCGGCTTGGACCTCTTCGAGTCATCTGTTCTTCATAGCTTGGATGAACCCAAATTGACAGGGCCAAACTCGCCCGTGATGTGAACGTGATCAACGGAGTAGTTCACGATCTAGGTGTCGACAGCCATACCGGGACAACATTGAAGACAGAGAAATCCACTCCCGAACACCTGACCAACATTAATAACCTACTACAACAGACTCATTTTGACCCAATGACCCATCCTAACGCGGACGCCTGGTTGCAACGTATGATGTCCACCATCGCCAACTTCAATTCTGCCTTCAGGATCGCTGCGGCTCAACCTGCTCTTGAAGATCCCCCTCAGAACGACGAGGTTTTTGAGGACACGGATGCCTCTAACGGCCCAAACGCCGACAATGAAGAATTCCGCCTCCTCGAGAACGCTCCACCACGATGACAAGCTCGACGGACGCCTCCCCGTCAAGATGCTTGCAACCTCTGTGATCAACTAAATGGCAGAAGGCAGGAGTGATAGAACCAACATGACGTCGACCAGCGATAACCCCGCGCCCAGCGTGGCAGCAATCGACATCAGGATGACAACTCCAATCACGACGACCGCAACAATGACCAAGATCATCAAGATCGACAAAGCCATCAGGACGAGAACAATCACGGTCGACGAGATCAACACGATGGTCGAGGACAACAAGATTCGTGATCCCCAGCTGTCGGTGATATGGCCCCGGGGGTATAACGAGAATACGATATCTGAAGAAGGAAGACGCCTTCGCTTACCAGGGCGCCCCTAAGACATGCCCTGAACGGCTCATGCGGGTCCGGGCCACGGGCGGCCACGTGGCCATCCCAAGGGGACTTGGCTCGGGGGCTGCCCGGAGACCGCCGCTTTCCCAAATGGCAGGGTTCGGGATCACCTGGACCCCCGTCCACCAGCCCGCACCTCTCCGAGAGAGGAGCGAGATCAACTGCCAACTGCTAACCACCACATTTAATGCCTAGAGAGAGGCCAGACGCCTGCGCCGCCGCATTTATTGCGATGTGAGGCATGTCTGTCAGCCGCTCATCATTATCCTTTTTGCCCGTCACGAGGAAGAGAGGGGAGAAAGTCTTTGACGGCGACCGCAGTATGGCCGCACGGTCAGGCCACGCACGCCTCCCTCCACGCCCCGTCCAGTCGCATTAAATGCGCTGGACGGTCGCATGGGAGAGAGAATACGGGCGCTGGGGGTGTCACGTCGACCCCTCTCCAGGCGGAGAGCCACTGATCGGTAGGCCCCACTGGAGTAGCTAAGTTGACCCCTCCTCACGTCAGCAGCATGGCAGCCACGACGCCCGTTTTTCTCCTCCAACTCCCATGACACGGCAACAGGAGCAGGAATGGGGGTAGGCCCCCGACAAGACAGGACAAGAGCCGCTCCATCACGTGGAGCGGAGTAGAGAAAGCTAGGACTACTGTGGTGTCCCCTTGCACTATAAAAGGAGGCCAAAGTCCATTATAGAGAGGGTTCTGCCTTTTTGGTGGGAGGTTGGTCTTTCGTTCAGCCTCTGGAACCTTGGGCTTTAAGCATTCACCTCAGTCATCAGCTCCAGTTTCCCCAAGGAAGAACAACCACACCAATCCTTGTAATTCATTCTCCACATAGTGCAAAAACAGGAGTAGGGTATTACGTCTCCGCGACGGCCCGAACCTGTATAACCCTTCTGTGTCTTTTGCGATTGCGGCTTTTCTCCACCTTCCTACTTTTCCTCCACCTTGCCTCGAGTTCGAACCCTGATTCACTGCTCCCTTGTGCCGAACCAAAAAAGGGGGTCCCCCGGGTCCCCGCGTGTCGAGCACACGCATCGACAGCTGGCGTGCCAGGTTGGGGGAGCGCGCTGCATTAGGGTTTAAACTCGCGTATTCCTTCTGTCTCCCGGCGGAACCGCCCGCCTCCATCCTTGCCATGGTCCACGGCCACGTCCTACAGACCGCGTCTGGCTCACTCGCTACCCGCGAGTGTGACTTGGCCAACAAGGTGGTCGAGGAGGTCGATACGGGCGAGCACAGCCCCAACTTCCGACATCTCCGCTCGGAGGAGGGAGGACTTTTGTCCCCCTCACCCCTTCCGATGGTTGCGGTGGTGGCTGGAGCTGCACCACCTCCCCTGCCCCCCGCTGAGTTAGCGGCTGTGGGCGGAGGAGGCCAAGCGTCCCCCAGGGTCGTCAACATACCTGCAGGATCCAGGCTACGCCCGAGCGGACGTGCCGGTGAGCCGCGCCGGAGCGACGTCCATCGCCGACTGGAGTTTGGCACGCCTAAAGGTGCCCTCCAGGCAGCGGAGGCGCTCTTGCGCCACCCCCTGGTAACACCGGATGAGGGGTCCAATGCCAAGCGTTGGTTTGACGACATGGTGAAGCTAGTCGGCACGGCCCGGCGTCGGCCGCGCGCACTCGCTTCCTCAAGTCACCGACCGCGTGGTTCACACACCGCGGTCAGCTCGTCCTCTCGGCGACGAGCTCAAAGAGCAGCAGCCGCCGCGAGGGCAGACGAGAGCTCCCCGGCTGCAGCCCAACCAGAGGCGCCTCGGGATCTGCTATACGCGGAATGGGATGCGTGTGTTCGTATCGAGCAGCGCCGCGACGAACGTCGCGCGGGGCGAGCTCAGGACTGCGCTTCCTCGTCAGGAGGCACAAACACTCGGCGAGCGGCCGCAGCGGCCCCGCCACAGGGAGAACCTTCCAGGGACGGCGAGCACGTGGTGGCCCAGCCACGAGCAGGACATTCTGCGGCACCCAAGGGGGCCCCCAGCCCTCGTCGCCCCCTTCAGTCGGCAACGGCTGTCAGGCATTTATCTCCAGCCTTCGCTATGTGCGCTGGCCTAACAAGTTTAGGCCGGCCCTCATGGAGAAGTATGACAACACGGTGAATCCCATCGAGTCCCTCCAGATTTATACCACGGCCATCGAGGCCACTGGAGGTGACGAGCTCGTCAAGGCCAACTTCTTCCCCATGGCGCTCAAGGGCCAGGCCCGTTCCTGGCTAATGAACTTGTCAGCCCAGTCGGTCACCTCGTGGGACGACTTGTGCCGGCAGTTCACCTCTAACTTCCAAGGCACGTACCCGCGCCTGGGAGTGGAGGCTGACCTTCACATGGTTCGGCGAGGAGAGGACGAGTCCCTGCGCAAATACATCCAGCGCTT
This sequence comes from Oryza australiensis, assembly GCA_019925245.2. Lineage (NCBI taxonomy): Eukaryota > Viridiplantae > Streptophyta > Magnoliopsida > Poales > Poaceae > Oryza > Oryza australiensis. The sequence continues at coordinate 1,103,643 of JAIFGZ020000388.1, read as the reverse complement.
TTGCCAAGTACGCAACACCATACCGTCTATTGCTGACCATGCAGTGATCTTCGCCTTCAGGAGTGGCGTATGCCACGACATCATGCTGGAGAAGATCGAATCCAAGGCCCCCCGGACCACCACCGAGCTCTTCGAGCTTGCTGACCGAGTGGCCCGCAAGAAAGAGGCTCGGATCTGGAACCCTAGGAATCCCGCTCCAGCCCCCACCAACGCTGCCCCCTCCGCGTCCCGAGAGGAACGGCGTGAGCGGCGACGGAAGCGTAAGCCATTGCGTGGTGGAGAGGAAGGCCACTTCCTCGCCGCCGACGATGCCGAGAAGCCCTCGCGAAAGGGCAAGCCCGTGGGCAACCACGGGCGCACCCCAGACCCTCGCCCCCAGGGCCAGGACGGGGAGAAGTGGTCCATGGTACACCAAACCTCCCGCCACAACATCTCTGAGTGCCACTCGGTCAAGAACTTGGCCGAGCGGGTACAAAAGTACGAGCAGGAGAGGAGGGAGAGGGAGAGGGAGAAAGAAGCCCACCGCAAGGGTAAAGCCCCGGCGAAACGCGCGGACAACCGACGAGAGGAGGCCAAGAGTGTGGCCTCCGTCGGAGGCGAAGATGACGATCTGGGCTACCAGGACCCCAAGCACGTCGTCGCCACCATCGACGGAGGGGATGCGCCCAAGTGTCCCGTCGGAGCCTCAAGACCATGAGGCGTGAGCTCCTCGCTGCTATGCCGTCCCATGAGGCAGCCCGAAAATTGCGCTGGGCGGGGGTGCCAATCACCTTCGACCAGGCAGATCACCCTGGGAGCATCGCACGAAGTGGCCACTTGGCCCTCGTGACCTCCCCCACCATTTGCAACGTCAAGGTTGCCCGAGTCCTAATTGACGGGGGTGCGGCTCTCAACATACTGTCCCCGAAGGCCTTCGATGCGATCAAGGCCCCAGGGATGGTGCTCGGGCCATCCTACCCCATCATTGGGGTGACGCCCGGGAAGGTGTGGCCCCTCGGACAGATCGCGCTGCCGGTCACGTTTGGGAGCCCCACCAATTTTCGCACTGAGCGGATTGACTTCGATGTGGCAGACCTTAACCTGCCCTACAATGCTGTGCTCGGGAGGCCAGCGTTGGTGAAGTTCATGGCGGCTACCCATTACGCCTACCGCCAACTCAAGATGCCGGGCCCCGGATGCCCCATCACCATCCATGCCGATGTCAAGACCACGCTGGATTGCGCAGAGGCACGCGTGGATGATATTGCGGCGGCCGACCGCGTTGAACCCGAGGACCCTCAAGGGGAGGCCTCGGGCCCCCGGGCCCCCAAGAAGCGCATCACCTCTACCGACGAGGTGGTGATCAAGTCCATTCAGCTGGGCGACAACCCGTCCAAGACCGTCAGAATTGACGGCAACTTGGACCCCAAATAGGAAGACGCGCTCATCTCCTTCCTGCAGGCGAAGCTGACGTGTTTGCTTGGAAGCCGTCGGATATGCCCGGAGTCCCCAGGGAGGTGATTGAGCATCGACTTGCAGTACGGCCGGATGCACGACCGGTCGGGCAAAAGGTGAGGCGACAGGCCCCAGAGCGATAGGCATTCATCCGTGAAGAGGTGGCACGGCTCGAGGAGGCCGGCTTCATCCGGGAGGTGCTGCATCCGGAGTGGTTGGCTAACCCGGTGGTTGTCCCGAAGGCCAACCACAAGCTGCGCATGTGCATCGACTACACCGACCTCAACAAGGCATGTCCTAAAGACCCTTATCCTCTGCCCCGAATAGACCAGATAGTCGACTCCACTGCGGGGTGCGATCTTTTATGTTTTCTAGATGCATATTCTGGTTATCATCAGTTTCGCATGGCTGTAGAGGATGAGGAGAAAACTGCATTTATCACCCCTATGGGTACCTTTTGCTACATACCTATGCCTTTTGGTTTAAAGAATGCCATGTCTACTTTCCAACGCGGTGTCCGCATCACGTTGAAAGACCAAATAGGGCACAATGTTGAGGCGTATGTCGATGATCTCGTGGTCAAGTCCCGGGACCAAAGAACCTTGCTCCCTGACCTGGCCGAGACATTTGATAACCTCCGATCCTCCCGCATGAAGCTGAAACCAAAAAAATGCGTGTTCGGGGTACCAGCAGGCAAGCTTTTGGGGTTTTTGGTCTCTGCCCGAGGCATCGAGGCCAACCCTGTGAAAATAAAGGCGATAGAGGACATGCGCCTTCCCAGGAAGCTCAGGGACGTGCAAAAAATCACTGGTTGTGTAGCTGCCCTAAGCCGTTTTATATCAAAGCTGGGAGAGCAGGCGCTCCCTCTATTCAAGTTGCTAAAGCGAACTGGCCCCTTCACTTGGATGGATGAGGCGGAGAAAGCCTTGAGCGAGCTCAAGCGTTATCTCTCCTCGCCGCCTATATTGGTGGCACCTCAAGAAGGAGAACCACTCCTTTTATATTTGGCGGCAACTCCCCAAGTGATCAGTGCAGCGTTGGTTGTGGAGCGCGACGATGAGCCAGTCTCCCGGACGCCCCCAGCCTCATCACACTAGGAGACAGGAGACCTTGGAACAGTGTTGGCTGAGGAAGCGCCCGGAGCCGGAGGTGGCCTTTGGCCCCCCGAGCCTCAGGGAGCCACCCAGCCCCCTAGTCCGGGGGCTCCCGAGGCCCCTTCCATCCAGAGCGGCCCTGAGGGCCCCGGGGAAGGCGGTGGCCCGGCAGCCCCGGACACAGAGGTAACCCGCCCCGGTGCACCCGAGCCGGTTGCCCCTGGTAAAGTAGCTAAGGCCCGCACCAAGGTGTAGCGACCAATCTACTTTATCAGTGAGGCACTACGGGACGCAAAGACACGTTTACCCGCAAGCCCAAAAAATGCTCTATGTCGTGCTCGTGGCTTTCAGGAAGCTGCGCCACTACTTCCACGCACATCGGGTAACGGTAGTCACGTCTTACCCTCTCGGGCAGATCTTGCATAACCAAGAGGGCACGTGACGGGGAGTCAAGTGGGCTATCGAATTGTCAGAGTTCGACCTGCATTTCGAAGCTCGCCATGCGATCAAGAGCCAGGCCTTGGCTGATTTCGTGGCAGAATGGACGCCAGTGGCCGACAACGATCAACCTCCGGATGAACCCGAGAGTGTGGATGATCGCAGCCAATGGACCATGCTTTGGGTGATGAACTTTGACGGCTCACTCACCTTACAGGGGGCTGGGGCAGGCGTTGTGTTAACTTCCCCGACAGGCGACGTACTCCGGTACATCATTCGACTTGACTTCCGAGCAACCAATAACATGGCCGAGTATGAAGGGCTTCTAGCGGGGTTGCGAGCGGCGGCAGGCATGGGCATCCGCCGTCTGCTAGTCCTCGACGACTCTCAGCTAGTCGTAAACCAAGTGTCCAAGGAGTACCAATGCACTGACCCCTAGATGGAAGCATATGTCAAGGAAGTACGGCGTATGGAGCGCCATTTCGATGGCCTCGAGCTACGCCATATTCCCAGAAGAGACAATACCCTGGCGGACGAGTTATCTAGGATCACGTCCGTGCGAGCCCCAGCCCTGCCAGGCGCATTTGAAGAAATACTCACAGAGCTGTCGCGGCGCCCCGAACCGCCCCAAGGGCAGGAGTCGGTCGGCCCCGACGCCCCGGACCTGGCGGGCCAGCCACAGCCTAGTCCTGCCGGGACCAGACATCACGCGCCAGGTGGCCTGGATTTCGGAAATCCAGGCGTATCTGCAAGACGCGTCATTGCCCGAGCAATGTGAGGAAAGCGAGCGCATCGCCCACATCTCCAAAAGGTACATGTTGGTGGAAGGGACACTCTACCGACGCGGTGCCAACGGAGTGCTCATGAAATGCATCGCTCGGGAACAGGGTCTCGAGCTCCTGGCCGAGATCCATGAGGGAGAATGTGGAGCGCGCTCAGCCTCCCGAACCTTGGTAGGAAAGGCATTCCGCCAAGGTTTTTACTGGCCCACTGCGCTAGAGGATGCAGCAGACCTCGTGCGGCGGTGCCGGGCATGCCAATTCCATGCCAAGCAGACGCACCTGCTAGCCCAGGCCCTTCAACCTATCCCGCTCTCGTGGCCGTTCGCGGTCTGGGGGCTGGACATCTTGGGCCCGTCCAAGCAGGCACGTGGCGGCTGCAAATTTCTATATGTTGCCATCGACAAATTCACCAAGTGGCCCGAGGCCTATCCAGTCAGCGTCATCGACAAACATTCGGCTGTGCGGTTCATGGGAGGCATCATGGCAAGGTTCGGGGTCCCCAACAGGCTCATCACCGATAGCGGCACCCAGTTCACGAGTGAGCTGTTTGACGAGTATTGCGACGACATGGGCATCAAACTGTGCTTCGCCTCGTCCGCCCACCCCCAAAGCAACGGCCAGGCCGAGCGTGCAAACGTGGAAATATTGAAAGGCCTCAAGACAAAGACCTACAACTTCCTCAAGAAGCATGGGGACTCGTGGATTGACGAGCTGCCGGCGGTCCTTTGGGCCAACCGGACAACACCAAGCCGTGCCACCGGGGAAACACCATTCTTCTTGGTGTCTGGAGCTGAGGCGGTCTTGCCTTCCGAGCTCACCCTGGGATCGCCCCGAGCCACACTATACACCGAAGTAGATCAAGAACAGCTACGTCGCGACGACCTGGACTACCTAGAAGAAAGACGGCGCCGTGCAGTGCTTCACGCGGCCTGGTACCAGCAGAGCCTCCGTCGCTATCACCAACACAAAGTCAGCCCCTGGACGCTGCAAATCAACGATCTCGTTCTGCAGCGTGTGCAAACGCGTGCGGGGCTGAGCAAGTTATCTCCGATGTGGGAGGGGCCATACAAAGTTATCGGCACTCCGCGCCCAGGAGCAGTTCGCCTAGCCACAGAGGATGGCACTCCGCTGTCGAACCCGTGGAACATTTCCCACCTGCGCAAGTTCTACCCATAAGCCGCATGGTGTGCTGAATCCCCAATATATATGGAAGCATGTTCACTGCCTCCAGTTGGCATGAACAATGGTTCGCCCATTTATACTCTTTATGCTTTTCCCCTACAGAAATATCTGCATTGCAGTATGTTTTCCCCTCCATGTTTCGAAACATGTATTACGGATGCTGGTTTCCAGTGATCTTCTGGCCCTGCCCGCCCTAGGCTGAGAGGCCCTAAGGGTGTCGAGGGTAGATCGACGCTGCATACAAGTGCCCCGGGGTAGTCAACGCCTAGGGGCTCGGGTGCGTTCTGTCACGCCTGTCCCGATCACCCCGTTGCTGCTGCCCCCGCTGGCCCTTTATGCCCTCGCTTCTACCCGGAGCCCCGAGAAAGGCACCAGCCGCCGGCCGATGCACGCTGCCTGAGCCCGGACCAGCTCCCAATTACATGGGATGAATCATGGCAGGAAACCATACTGTCCATATTCCTAACAATGGCTAAACTAACTAAAGAGCGGGCTGCCGTTGCAGGAAAACGAACAGGCAAGAGCTTGGGCCAACTAACCGCCACCGTGTGCGCGCCAAGTTGGCCGGGGGCTCCCAATATATGTATATATATATATGTGTGTGTGTGTGTGTGTGTGTGTGTGTGTGTGTGTGTGTGTGTGAATCATCGTCTGCAGAGTCGGCCACGATGGACTGCTACAATGCGAATCCAGCATGAGAAAGGCAAGTGCATTGATAACATAAATAGTATTACAATGTTTTTACAAGTACAGGATAGAGGCAAAAAGCAGGGGAGTCCTAGGCGGCCGGCGGGTCGCTGGGGGCGTTCTCCGTGTCATCCTCGTCCGGCGGGTCCTCGCGGTAGGCAAGCTGAAAGGCCGCCGGAGTTCCGTCGAAGCCAATCATGATGGAGTCGACGACATCCTTGACGCGACGCCGAGCAGCCTCCTTTGTGCCCTCGGGGAAGTCCTTGGTGGGGATGTATGGGTTGAAGCCGGGGTCGCGGGCCTGGTAGCTCGCCAGGATCAGCGTCGCAACCTGGCGGGATAGGTCGTACGACGACTCCTTCGCCACTTCGTCGACCTCCTCCGGCACCCTTTTAATCCCCTCGGCCAGATCATCTATTTGGGTGGCCAATCCTCCCAAGGTAGAGCTGGCAGCGCGGGGGCGTACAACCCCCACCTCACGGGCTGCCTCTCGAAGACACGCGATGGACGAGGTCATGGTCCGGAGCCCTAAACCTAGGGCATGCTCTAGCTTCGCGATCCGGCGGCGTGCCTCCTCCAAATCCGGCGCCGCTCGCTGGAGCGAGGGCGGGCCGGGCGGCGTAACCCGATCCCGCCGCTCCAACTCCCGCACCCGCGCCTCCACATCGCCGACCGCCTGCTCTCAGGCGGCGAGGTCCCGCTCCCACCGCTCCAGCTCTTCCTGCCGGTGGCACGAGGCAACCGCGAGCTGCTGCTCGTGCTCCCAGATGGCCTTCAGGCACCGGGAGACCTCCTCCTGGGCCTGTAGCACGGCCACCTCGCGCCCCTCCACGGCGGCCTCGTGCTCGGCGATGGCCTTTTCCTGGGCCACCACGTTCTCCTCCCGCACGGCGGAGTCCTCCTCGGCCTTGGCCACGGCGGCCTCCCGGTCCCCGACTGCCTGCCACGCTGCCTCCAAGGCCTTCTTGCACTCTGCCAGGCCATCCTCGCGGGCCTGGAGCTCGATGTCGGTGCTGGCAGCGGTGGCCTCGGCATCACGCAGGACCTCGCGCCGGTTGAGTTCCTGGGCACGCTCGTTGAGGTCGCGGATGAACTCCCCGGCAGTGGTGCGGACCCTCTCCTCTGCGGCAGCGGCTGCATGCTCACGGAAGTCAGCGGTGTGCCGCTCAATGACGGTGTCCTCGAACACCTGATTGAGTTCACCCTGACGACGCTCGATGTCCACCAGCTCCCGCTTCCGGATGAGGCCCTCCACCCTCGCCGTGGTCGCCAACTCGCGGGGGCCTTCGGCGACCTCAACCTCTCGCCGCGCCACCGCGACCTCCCTGGCGGCCAAGGCCTGAATCTGAGCCTGAAGCCCTTCCAGGGAGACCACGTTGGCCTCCTCCAGCGCCCTGGACACTATCATCCTCGCCCGCTCCTGCGATCGCACGAGGGGCTCAGTGTCCAATGCGACCATAAACCCTGACCGAGCGCCCCCGGATTCGGAGTCAGAGCTCGAGCCAAGGTCCACCACCTGCACAGGGCGGGGAGATGAAGGTGCCCCACGGCCAGAGCCGTTTGCCGCCGCTTCACCCGTCGGCGTTGCCTCGCCCTCCGGTGAGGCTGCTCGCGGTGCTGGCGGATCACGATGAACCGACGCCGATGGTGTTGGAGTTGGCCGGCGGGGCGACAGTGTCGAGTGGTGTGACGCGGGCGATGGCCGGCGCAGTGGCGACGATTGTTGCCGCGGTAGGGACCCTGTGGATCGCTCCCCGCTGCCCGCCGCCGCTCCACCTCCGCGTCGGGGCGCTCGCTCCGAATCTGTTGCCGGCGGAGGGCCCCCAGCTTGTTCCTGGTGGGCGATCGACGCCCCGGCATCTGGGTGGGCCCCCTCCTCAGGCCGCACCGAACCCGAGCCCGAACCCGCAGGAGGTGACCCGGACCCGGTGGGCTCCACCACCCCGGGCCTCTCCTGCGCTTCCCCCGCTGAGCTGAAAGCAGAACCGCCCTTAGGTATAACCTTGGGGCGAAAATGCTGGTGCTCGCGGCTGGGAACAAAAGTAAACGCAACGAGAGATCAAAACACAAATAGCCTGAAATAAGACACAGGGCTCACAAGAAATGTATGCATCTGCAAAGTGTTACCTGCGGGCGGCGTTGAATCTCCATGAGACCCGGGAGATGGCCCGTTTCTTCTTCACGGGGCCGTCAGAGGGGCTCACTGGGCTGCGGCCCGTGGACTCCACCGTCGCAGGGGTGCCACGGCCGGCCTCCGCCGATGCTGCGCTCGCCGTGGGTGCGCCCCCGGCCACCGCCGGAGTCGGGTGGCCCCTGGGGCAGGACCCGCCGCCTGCGGGCCTCCGAACCTGCGGTGGGGAGCGGTGCGCTCCGCGCCGCCGCTGCGTGGTGGCGATGGGGGAGGCGCGGAGCCGTACTCTGGCCTCTTCCTCTTCCCCTTCGGGTCCGGGGCCCCCGGTCCGCTCCTGCCCGGGCCCCGGTGGCCCAGTCGCCCAATCGGCACCTGGTCGTCAGCGTCATCGTAGTCGTCGTTGCGACCCTCCGGGACGCTTGGCGCCGCGACGACGAGCCCGTGCCGTCGCCCACCACCTACGAGCATGCAGATCTCCGGCGCGCGGATCCCGGCACCGCGGGACCACCTCGGAGGGAGCCGTGTCGATCCATCGCAGTGACGCCGAGGGTGCGGCGGACTAGGATCGCGAGGTCATTCTCATTCCGCAAGGAGCACCAACATGGGTGTGCATGTCATTGTTGAAGTTCGTGTACATGTAGGCTGGGCGCAGCCTCTCCTGTAATGGCGAGATGCGCCGTGTCTAGAAATCTCGGAAGACAGCGTGGCTGGACAGGCCCCCTTTCGGAGATAGCTGATCCGCTCCAGCACTCCATCCAGCTCTCTCCCAACGCGCGGCCGCGTCCCCCAGTTCCTCTGATTCACCGGGATCCCCGTCGGAAGGGAAAGGCGGGGGTGGTCGCCCAAGCTGGTGTAGAACCAGTAGGCCCTCCAGTTCTCCCATCTGGAGCAAGGATGGATGTCGATGAAGGCGGTGTCGACGGCTCTGTCGTTGCGCAGCTGGATCGCAACGTATCCGACCGCACCGGGCGACCCCGCCCGGCATACGCGGAAGAACTGTTGGAAGAGATGCAGTGAGGGCATCACCCCCATGAACATCTCGTAGGTGTAGGCAAACATGGCGAGGTAGAAGACCGCGTTGGGGGTGAGATGATGCAGCTGAAGGTCGTAGAACTCCAGCATGTCGAAGAAGAACCGGGAGAAGGGCGGCACCAACCCGACCATGGCAAAGGAGGCGAAGAACACCATCTTCGTGGGGGGCCGCTTCATCGGAATATCGCCGCCGTTGCGCGTGCCGCGCGGCAGGTACTTGTTGAATAGGCTTTGATCCTCCACGGAGCGAACCAGGGACTTGGGAAGCATGCTCCCGGGCTTCAGGGGCGCATCGCGAGTCATCTTTGAAGAAGGCGCCGGAATGCGGAGAGAAACTGGCGGCAGAGTAGAAGGAGTCGAAAGGGAAAAAGCGCCGGAAGGACAAGAGGCGATGGCTGAGGAATGCGTAGAAACTGATCCCTCCTCTCGCGGATCCGTTTTTATAGGCAACCACAGCCCCCTCGTATTCTACGGCATTAATTTCGCTCCACTCCCGCGCGACGCGCCTCTTCGGCTTCGCGCCCCTTCGTTTTTCACGTCTCTTCGGTTCTCGCGCCACTTGGGTTTCGCACCGCCTGGGATTTCGCGTCCACCAGGCGCACTACATGGAACGGAGGGAGCTAGGCGGTTAGATGGGCCCCCCGTGTGTGCGGCCCAAATAACACGCCCCCCGTCTGAAAAGGCTTAATCAAGCGCGGCGTCAGTTACCGCACGCCTATCTCTTGCTGCGGCGCGGCACATCCAGTACCCGGGCCCATCCACTCAGGAATATGGTGTTAACCGCGCCCGAACCCGACCTCGGTCCCGGTAGACACCGGGGGCTACTGTCGGTGATATGGCCCTGGGGGTCTAACGAGAATACGATATCTGAAGAAGGAAGATGCCTTCGCTTACAAGGGTGCCCCTAAGACATGCCCTGAACAGCTCATGCGGGTCCGGGCCACGGGCGGCCACGTGGCCATCCCAAGGGGACTTGGCTCGGGGGCTGCCCGGAGGCCGCCACTTTCCCAGATGGCAGGGTTCGAGATCACCCGGACCCCCGTCCACCAGCCCGCACCTCTCTGAGAGAGGAGTGAGATCAACTGCCAACTGCCAACCACCACATTTAATGCCTAGAGAGAGGCCAAACTCCTGCGCCGCCGCATTTATTGCGATGTGAGGCACGTCTGTCAGCCGCTCATCATTATCCTTTTTGCCCGTCACGAGGAAGAGAGGAGAGAAAGTCTTAGACGGCGACCGCAGTATGGCCGCACGGTCAGGCCACGCATGCCTCCCTCCACGCCCCGTTCAGTCGCATTAAATGCGCTGGACGGCCGCATGGGAGAGAGAATACGGGCACTGGGGGTGTCACGTCGACCCCTCTCCAGGCGGAGAGCCATTGATCGGTAAGCCCCACTGGAGTAGGTAAGTTGACCCCTCCTCACGTCAGCAGCATGGCAGCCAAGACGCCCGTTTTTCTCCTCCAACTCCCATGACACGGCAACAGGAGCAGGAATGGGGGTAGGCCCCCGACAAGACAGGACAAGAGCCGCTCCATCACGTGGAGCGGAGTAGAGAAAGCTAGGACTACTATGGTGTCCCCTTGCACTATAAAAGGAGGCCCAAGTCCATTATAGAGAGGGTTCTGCCTTTTTGGCGGGAGGTTGGTCTTTCGTTCAGCCTCTGGAACCTTGGGCTTTAAGCATTTCACCTCAGTCATCAGCTCCAGCTTCCCCAAGGAAGAACAACCACACCAATCCTTGTAATTCATTCTTCACATAGTGCAAAAATAGGAGTAGGGTATTACGTCTCCTCGACGGCCGGAACCTGTATAACCCTTCTGTGTCTTTTGCGATTGCGACTTTTCTACACCTTCCTACTTTTCCTCCACCTCGCCTCGAGTTTGAACCCTGATTCACCGCTCCCATGTGCCGAACCAAAAAAGGGGGTCCCCCGGGTCCCCGCGTGTCGAGCACACGCATCGACACCCGCTTCAAGAAGGGACCGATATCGTGACCGTTGTTCCAGGGATCGTACCCTGATTACGGCAACCCCTCATCTTCCTCGTCATCTTCATCTCGAGGCGGATCGCATGCACTGCGAGGCCGTTGAGCACCCGTTCTACCCAAAGGTGGATGCTAGGCTTTCAAACCTTCTCTCCTAGAAGTAAGATGGCATACCAAATTCCGTCTAGTAGCGGTAGAAAAATATGACAGCGGCACCGACTGAAAGGAATTTCTGCATGTCTACTCTTCCGTCCTCTACACGACCAACGCAGACGACAACGCAGCAAATTACTTGCCAGCTGCTTTGAAAGGCTCAGCTCAGTCGTGGCTGGTACCTCTTCCCCCTCCTCAATCTCTTCTTGGGTAGATTATTGATATTTCTTACGTTCACAGATAAATTCGCAAGCGCATGGATACCGTTGTAGCATTTCACCCATGAGTATTCCCAAGGGTATCATATTTATATTTTAGCAGGGAAGGCGATGGTGTAAAGGCATAATTTATACATCATTAACCAATCTATAATTAACTCATCATAGTCTAAATATGGGTTAGGATAAATATGATTAAGGGGTAGTGTGACACACACAGGAGATTCACCTTTAATTAATTAGTATAGTGAAAAAGGACATCAGAGAACTACGATACAACTATTCTTCTATATTACTCATGTTTGTATATACTTAACACATACATGCTTACAAGGCTAGGTCTTAGTTCTAGGCACCCACATACTATCGAGAGACCACTCTCTACTAGTCTATCAGCGTGGTTATGGCATTTACGCACTCTTACGTCATACCCGAACGTGGAGGAATATAAAGGATGAACAGAGCTATCACCACCTGTCGCCTACCTCACTTTCTGTGGGGCACACTCGCATCCAACGATATTTATCTAACCTAAGCACCATGCTTATGCTAGTAAATAATATCACTAACTACCTCGGGACTCCCACCCTTTGGATGGAAAGTTAGAGCTAGAGCAACCCATTAAGGTCATTGGACTGTTACCATAACATAGATCGACTAGCCTAATCAAGTGAAGCATATAAATGAAGTACATCCTATTCATAAAGCATGTAACTACTAAAACATTATATGAATTATGAACACAAGAATATAAAAATACAATTATATTAATTCAACTATAGTCTTAAAAGAAGAGTAAAGTACTAAAGACATACCGGAATCTCCGAGAAGACATTTAAGTCAAGCGTCCAAGATCGTTACACCATACAAGAGCTATCAACAAGATGGATCACTTTCGCCATGAAACTGAGCTAGCAACCTTCCATCCGACGACCAGCCAGAATTTCTCGACTTCGATCAACACGTGGCACATATCTTCGGCGGATCTACTTCCTACTCCTCCAAGCAGGAATACAAGAAGGTGGAACATGAAGTATGCTCCACATCCCGAGGATCAACGTCTAAGATGAAGTGGCTAGACCAGAAGATTGAGTTATTTAATGCCAACCACCCTTCTCTAACGATGACTCCCGGACGATATTCAATAGTAGTCGAGCCTACTGTTCGAAACATCAAAGTCGCCCGAGTTCTCATTGATGGCGGCAGTTCGATCAACCTTCTCTTCGCCAGCATGCCTGACGCCATGGGAATCCCTCGAAGAGAGCTCACCCCCTCAGAGCAGCCCTTTCATGGAATTACCCCAGAGTCATCGTCCAGACCGTTGGGGAAAATCACATTGCCCGTGACCTTTGGCAGAGCTGACAACTTCCGGACCAAGCAGATCACCTTTGATGTGGCGGCGTTCGATACAACCTACAATGCCTCCTCGGAAGAACAACGCTCACCAAGTTCATGGCAGCTTCACACTACACATATCAGTTGATCAAGATTACAAGACCGAAAGGGATAATCACGATTCCAGGGAACACAAAGATGGTTGTATAGTGCCACAAGAGGAGCCTCGATTTGGTCGAGCAAACTCCCACCACTCGCATTACAACCGAGCCTCTCAGGAAACTAAGCAAACCCAACCTGACGCCAAAACCAGATGGAGCAATCAAACTGATCCTGTTGTCAAGCAACATCTCTGACAAGACAGTCAAGATCGGGGACTCGCTCGACAACAAATAGGAACTTGAGCTCATCACCTTCCTCTGTGACAATGCAGACGTGTTCGCTTGGAAACCATCCAACATGTCCAAAGTCCCCAGGGAGGTGATTGAGCATAAGTTGATGGTTCGACCCGATGCAAAACCTGTCAAACAGAAGCTGCGTCGCTTCGCACCAGACCGCAAAGAGGCTATCAGAGAAAAACTTAACAAGCTCCTCAAGGCCAGCTTAATTACAGAAGTCCTCCTTCCAGAGTGGCTCGCAAATGCAGTCATGGTGTGAAAGGGCAATGGAAAGTAGAGGATGTGTGTTGACCAGGGTTTGCAATGCCGGCGGCATATGCCGTGCCGCCCCTCGGCGCCACGACGAATTTCGCCAAAATTCACGAAAACCGGCGACAATGAACAGCAAAAATTTGAATTTGAATGATTTCGTGCGTACCGCGAAAACCGCGCGAAAAACCGCGAAACCATGCAAAACCGCGAAAACCGCGCAAAAACACGCGAAAGCCACGAAAACCGCGAAAACCGTGAAAACCGTAATTTAAATTTGAACCAAATCGAAATCCGCGTCGTGCGCGGATTTCGCGGATTTCGAGAAAACCGCGCAAAACCGCGCCATATACATGGTTTCGCGACAAACATCGCGAAATTTATATTTTTTATAAAAATATATATATTTTTTATGTTAAAATAATTTTTTTCAAATTTTTTGAATTTTCACGAAATTTTTAAACGAAACCGCGGGGGATGCCGTGCCGCACCCCCGCGAATCGACCGACTTCGCAAGCGGGCCGGCTTTCACGGCATCGGCAACCCCGGTGTTGACTTCATCGACCTCAACAAAGCATGCCCCAAGGATCACTTTTCCCTTACACGCATCGACCTACCGATCGACTCTACCGCAGGTTGTGAGTTGTTAAGTTTTCTTGTCACTTATTTCGGGTATCATCATATCATCATGACCAAGGAAGATGAGGAAAAGACAACATTCATCACGCCCTTCAGTGTATTCTGCTACGTCAAGATGCCCTTTGGATTGATCAATGCAGGATCTACCTACCAGCGAGAAATCCAGGGGACTTTCCAACCTCAGCTCGGCAACAACGTCGAAGCCTACTTTGACGATTTTGTTGTCAAGACCAAGACTCAAGATCACCTAATCGATGACTTGAGGGAAATGTTCAACAATCTCCAGAAACATCGACTAAAGCTAAACCAGGAGAAGTGTGTGTTCGAAGTACCATCGGGCAAATTGCTTCGCTTCCTAGTCTCCGGACGGGGCATCGAAGCAAATCCCGAGAAAATCAAGGGTATCAAGAACATGAAATCACCGACAAGGCTCAAGGAGGTACAAAAGCTCATGGATGTATGGCAGCGCTCAGTCGATCTGTGACCAGGATGGGAGAATGAGGCCTACCTTTCTTCAACCTCTTCAAAAAAACAAGACAAGTTCGAGTGGACACTAGAAGTTGAAGAGGCGTTTCTCGCCCCTAAAGCGATATCTCACTAACCCTCCTGTCCTCATCGCCCCACAACCACGGGAGGAGTTATTCCTCTACATCGTAGCAACGTCATATGCCCAGTCTACTACATCAGTGAAGTTCTTCACGATGTCAGGGCTAGATATCGACAAGTCCAAAAGTCGCTCTATGTTGTCATCATGACATTCTGAAAGCTATGCCACTACTTCTAGGCCCACAAGGTCATGGTCGTCTTGTCACATCCCCTTGGAGAGATTGTCCATAGCAAAGAGGTTGTAGGACACATTGTCAAATGGGTGTCGTCGAGCTCAACCAATTTGATGTCCACTTTGTCCCACGAACAATTGTCAAGTCTCAGGTACTCGCCGATTCGTTGCCGACCAGATCGTCCCCAAGTATGGCAATGTTTGTCATACGGACAACAAGCGATGGACAATGGCATTCGATGGAGCGTTCAACAGCCAGGGAGCAAGCGCCGAATTCATCCTAGCATCGCCAACCGGAGATAAATTTTGACATGCAATCCAACTCGATTTTCGGGCTACAAACAACACTGCTGAATACGAAGGACTTCTCACCGGATTAAGAGCAGCCGCAACACTTGGGGTAAAGCGATTAATTGTGAAAGGGGACTCGTAATTAGTCTCTAACCAAACACGCAAGGATTACAAGTGGTCCAATCTAGAGTTATCCAAGTACCTTGCAGAAGTCAGAAAATGGGAGCGATGGTTTGACGGCTTCGAAGTGCGCCATATTTACCGCAAGTACAAGGCCAACACTGACAACCTCGCCCGACGAGCCTCCACACGAGAACCAGTTGAGCCAGGTACGTTCCTGGAAGTGCTAACAACACCATCCATCAAGAGTTTGCCAGATGACTACACTGATAGCACCACCGATGTTGGCTCAGGGGCTACATAAAAGGTCGACAACGTCATGGCAGACATCGAGAAAATCCAAGATTGGCGTACACCGCTCACCGAATTCCTCAACGCCGACATGTTGCCAAAAGACGACACAGAGGTAGAGAAACTCTCACGTCAAGCAAAGGCTTACTATACGATCAGGAACGATCTTTACAAAAAAGCCGCAAATGGAGTTAAGCTCAAATGTGTCTCCTCCGATGATGGTAGGGAACTGTTGCTCGACATCCATGAAGTAATTTGCGGATCACATGTCGACGGACGAACCCTGGTCGGTAAAGCTTTTCTACAAGGCTTCTACTGGCCAATAGCCCTCCAAGATGCTTGCGACATGGTACGACGGTGTGAAGCATGCTAGTTCCATGGCAAACACACAAAGCTACTAACCCAAGCACTTCAAACCATCATTCTCTGTCCTGGCCATTCTCGTGCTGGGGGCTTGACATCCTTGGACCTTTTCCACATGGAAAAGGCGGCTACAAATTCTTGTTCGTGGCTATCGACAAGTTCACAAAGTGGATTGAAGCGGAGCCAACAAGTGAAATCAAATCCGAACATGCCATCAAGTTCTTCAAAGGAATATTTTGTCGATATGAACTACCGAACAGGATATTGACCGACAATGACTCCCAATTCAAAAGCGATGCTTTCAAAGATTACTGCTTAGAATTTAGGGTCAAGATGTACTTCACATCATTTTCACACCCTCAAAGCAATGGGCAAGTTGAGCGGGCCAACATGATCATGCTACAAGGGATCAAAACACGTATTAATGATCAGCTCATGGCCTATGACTCACGATGGGTTGAAGAACTCTTCTTCGTGCTATGGGTCGTCCGTACCACTTCGACTACACCCACCAAAGAGACTCCCTTCTTTCTCATGTACGGATCCGAAGCCATGCTACCAACAGAGCTACGCTATCGGCCTACACATGTCCAGGAGTACTCAGATGAGGACCAGGACAATTGATGAGCAGATGACATCAACCTCCTAGAAGAGCACCGGGAACGAGTTGTCCTCTAAGCAACCGGATACATGCAAGCCTTATGTCGCTATCACGAGAAGTGCATTTGAACCCCTACACTCGACATCGGCGAGTCCTCCGCAGAATCCAAAATCAGGCAAGGCGCAACGAGCTCTCACCCAAATGGGAAGGATCATACACGGTTATCGAAGTCTTACTGTCAAGTGCGTACAAAATCGCTGTCGTCGAATGTCGTGAGTTATCAAATTCCTAGAACATTGATCAACTACATAATTTTTATGTATGACATCGATATAAAGCCTTTAAGTTGATTTATACAAGTTAATATACATGAATCACTTGTATCCAAGTTGCATAGTGTTTGTCCATCGATCCCCTCTTCTTATATCACTACATCTTGAAGTCGTTCCTTATTGTGCTACTACGTTAAGCCTGACTAATCAGTACATCTGGTACTATTGGATCAGTCAGGTGCTAAGAGTCAAAATACCATGTCAGATTGGTCATGTCAGAGTAACCAATGTAATGTATTAACTAGTCATGTAATCGAGAATTGATTTTCTCAACTTTACGGCTCGGGGCTAGAAATTTTCTACTTCAGCATAGTCTATTATAAGATTCAAGCTGCCTTTGTGAAAATATTTTCCATAAAACCAGCTGGGGGCTAGAAAGGGTATTCAACTCCGTTTTGCTGATAACAACACTTGCGAGAGTACTCGTTCACTAATGCACATATACTATATTTTTTACATCAATTACCTGGTATATTACAAACCAAAATTCACAAAAGATCTACTTATGTCTTGGACAAGTGTTTTGCAGGATATCCTAGCTATTACATTTACCAGGACGACCATACCACTGCATCGAGGCGAACATGTCCTTAGCGAGTGGGGCTAAAGATTGCGCTAGTTGGCCGATCTCGGCGATCGTTCGTTGAGAATAAGAGAACCCCTCCCGAAGAAAACCCAAGTTCATCTATGGCCGCGACTCTCGGATACACGCGAGCACATGGCCACTTGCGTACCAACTACCTCGACGATATTCTTGCTTAAGTCAGTTGTCGATCCTTCGAGCGATACCGACGAGGGCATCGCACGTACTCCGTAGTCAACCCAGATAACCTAATACAGACTTCTCAAGAGGCGGACGAGCCACATGTAGTTCTTGACACAACCGATTAAGCGAGGCGCATCATCCTTTGAGATAAGCTTCCATCCAGACTTCTCTCCCTTTGAGAAGCTCCGAGCTCTAGTTTTCTTGATGTTGTCGACTGCTCATTCCAACTCTTCCTTCTGAACATGGTTCTCTAGTACTCGACCTGATGCTTCATCTCCTCAAAAGAACTTTCTAAACCTAATAAGGATGTTGTCACCGTTAGCATCACTGTTCTGAGAACAAGGGCAATAGGCTATAAAGGCAATTTTCCTCACTTTGATATTGTTCACGAAGGAGCGCGAGCTGAGCTTCATGACAAGACAACTCGTTGTTGTTGACAGTCATTAAGTATCGATTCCGACCGTCACATACCTCGGGAATAAAAGGGAATTAACATCTCTTACACGCATATAGGTTTAGAATTAATAAAGTTTCACATGTCCCTGGAGATTATGTGAGTATAGGTACTTATACGAATAAATGAAGTGAAAGCACACTTATGTGGGGAAGACACACAACTCCGACTAATCGACGCTCGCCACGTCAACATCCCACGGATTGGATGGCTCACAAGTCAGATGAAACAGACTTAAAGTGGGGCCAAACACTTGGGAACCGACTAAGGGGCCCACTTGTCATCCTCTGGCCAAAGCCAGAGGCGGTATACATGGTTCGGCCGAACCAACCTTGCTGGTCCCGACATCTCCCTTCCACGTGGCGACCTCTCATCCCTCCATAAAGGCGGTTGTGCAAGTTTGGCGGGTAGAAACCGACTTCCCAACCGACATTTGAATGCTATAAAAGGAGAGGGCTTCACTTCATCCAACATATACCACAAGAAGAAGTTTCTACATTTCACACTTAATTTCTAGGCTAGTGGAGTTAGGAGTTAGGTTAGAGCTTCTACTCGGTTCCAAATTGTCTTTGGTGAGTCGGGTATGGCTTTTGTATCTTTCTTACTTTGTATAACTTTGCTCTATATAACATATTTATCTTCTCATATAATTGAGTATGGTTCATACACTAGTTGTTTAGATGTATGTCCCATCAATAGTTTAAATGATAATCATATAATGGTTAGACGAGTAACTCTATTGCCACGGTCACGGTCCAATGTGCAATTAGGATGTAGGTATGCTCTTGTCTTAGTCATTGACACCGCGGGAGGCAAGAGTATTTAATGTAAGTGCGGTGCTTAGATTATTTCATAGACATAGGTTATGGTCATATCTCACGGGTTGTAGAGGTAGGCGGCAGGTGGTGACAACCCTGTCCGTCCTTTGTAATCCTCCACGTTCGGATATAGCGTAGGGCGAAGGTAAGAGATCGACTCTGGTGGCAGGCCAGACCACTGGAGGCGGTACCCCTGTAAGCCTGAGAGCATAGAACTGGATAACTAACTATGAATATAATTGTTTGTATAACCTACGTAATTGTATGAGAAGTATATTAGGAACTTTCTCTAACACTATACTCTCCACTTAGCATTAGTGTATTATTTGTTAGGACTCTTCTGTGTATGTCATACTTCCTTTTTACTATATACCTCTTACCCTTGCCTAGACTTTGGCAGCTCAACTATAACATATGAATATTCATAGTAACTTAATAATCTCTTTTTGACCATCGTCTTCCTTTGGGATAAACAAACACATTACCCTAGAATACTCCATGGTGAAATGCTACAACGGTATATTCCGTGTGCTGGCGGATTTATCTGTGACCGTAAGAAATATCAACAACTGCCAGTGGTGACGATAACCAAAGCATGGTCGTCACAACTAGGAGCCGATTAGGCATGAGGCGAGTCAGGAACCGCAGCCAGGTCGGTGGGTTGTCTACGTTGCTGGACGACCACGGTTTTGCCTTCCAAAAATCTAAATAATAAAAAGTCGCCAAGGATTTAAGGACAAATGGACGATCAATGTTCTTGAGAGCATAGGACCATAAATTGTTCTTAAGTTACATAGGGCAAAAAAAGGAATTAATCCTCAAAATAGGGAATAAGGATTCCCCGACCTCCTCTAGCTCCGACATCATGTCCTCACGACGCTCGTCGCTCCTCCCTTGGCCATCATCTCCTCGATGTTGATCTCGGGATGTGCCACACCCCAAAATTCTCCCTTAGTTCTAAAATTTACTCGAGAAATTGTGCAAAGAAATCGTCGGGAATTAACTCAGAGAGGAACCCTATTAATTAAATCCATTTAATAAAGGGAATGGGCTTGCTGGAATTTTTCTTAAATTCCCCTTGTCAAAATATATGAACAGAATTTTGTGGAATTTTCGAGCAACAAAAATAATTTTAAAAATTGAAATAGGATTATCGGAATTGAATTCCTTCTAGAATATCCTTTTCCTCCTTTTCCTTTTTCTTTTCTTCCCTTCGGGCAGTGTGTCATTTTGTCCCATTCCTGTTCCCGCGAACGTGCCCCCTCCCTCTCCCCGTTGGGCCGGCCCGACGCCGTGGCCCAGCGGCTTGCGCAAAGTCCGTCGTCCCTCCCTCTTTGGCTGGGACGCTGATAGGTGGGTCCTACCTGTCAGGTTCGTCCCCGACCTCCGGTCGGCTGACGCGGGCTGACGTCAACCCATACCGCCGCCTCTCCCGCGCGCTTGCGCATCTCGTGCCACTCCGTGTCGCCCCGCATGGCACGCGCCAGTCCTCCCTTTCCCCCTCGTGCGCAAATAGCCGAAACGTCAGGATCCAAATATCCCGTCCGCCCGTTTCTCTCCCCGCATGTCACTGCCGCTATTTCCGCCGCCCTCGGCCCACGTTCACACCCCCATGCCTATAAATCGCTACCCCTTGCGCCGGCCATCCGTTTCCCCAACTCAATCGCAGCTCTCGAGCCCTCAATCGTGCCCGCACCGCAAAACCCTAAGCTCCGCTGTCGTTCATCTCCTCTGGCCACCAAATCCCGCCGCTTCACTAGTCGCCAAGCAATTCCGTCTTCGTCGCCAGCTTCGCCAGCTCACGGAGACTCTCGGCTATCGCTTGGACTTTGTCCCGCGCCGTCGAAACCTGCCTCTCCTCGTGTGCCGGTGAGCCCCGCCACTTTCCCCTTTCAGCCGGCGTTTCCCACCGCCGCATGCCCTCCCCTCACTCATTTCCTCTCTCTCACTCTCACCGGACCTCGTAGAACCCCGGCCGTCCTCCTTCTCGTTGTGTCGTCGCTGTTCTCGCCGTCGCATCGTCTCCTCTCTCCTCATCGGTCGTCGCCACCGTGGTGAGCTCCTCTTCCCTCTTTTTCCCTTCTTCTTTTCCCCGGCCAAGCACCGCTAGCTCCACCCGCTTGCGTCGCGCCTGTGCGCCACTCCCGAGCGGCGGCGGCGACCATTTGGCCCCGCGCGCCACCATCGTCCGTCCCCGCGTCCCGCTAGTCGGCGAGCCGCGCCTCCCTCTTTTCGCATCGTCGGATTCACCCGTGGCTGAATCCAGGCCGTCCGCGTGTCGGTGCCACCTCGGCGCCGAGTCAGCGCCGGCCACCCGCGTGTCCGCCGCATGGCTGCCGGTTTGCGTCACGTGTGTGCCACGTGGTGCGCGCACACCCCGACCCATGGACCCAATCCACCGTGCGTCGTCCTCCCGCACGCCATCGCCAGTGGGTCCCACCGTCTGGTGCCGACGGACGTTGCGCTAATGTCTGCCCTAAGGCTGATTGCGCAATAAATCGTTAATTCTTTTCTTTTTATTAGTAAAAACAATGAAACTTCTAAGATTCATAGAAAACTCATCCAAACTCCGTTTGAGTCGTTCAAGTTATAGATGACTCATAAAAATGCCTAGAATACATTAAAAATAGTTTTGATTCTTGTTTCAGTAGACTTATAGCCTCGCTTTTGTGGTGCTTTGTTTGTCGCTTAGATTCCAGCAACTCCGATGCCCCGTTTACTTTGAAGTAGTCATAGAAGTCCCTCCAGAGCAAGAGCAAGGCAAGTCATGTATTCCTTTTTGATCATATTGTACCTAATTACAAAGTATCTCGCTTTCCTATTAAATTACATTATTTTATAATGTCATGTGGGATGGGACCTATAGTATGCAGCCTAGCTTGATACCCTATGCCATTGATAATTTGGGATTCAATATGACTAGATGATGGATTAGGAAATGCTTAGCCATGCTTAGTTCAACTAACTCACTATGGGAAAATATTACTACTAGCTTATGGTGACATTAATTATGATGGTCATGGACATGTGACACCATGGTACCAGTCCAACTAAAACCTAATTAATGGTGGGCTGTGGGTGTATGGTTTTGATAGACACACCCATGATAATTAAGGACCGGTTCATGAAAAACCCTGAAAGAATTATCATGCAACGGATGGGCTTGTAGTGTAGCTTTTCCCTGTCCGACGCACCTAGGCAAGGGTGGGTGTGATGGAGTTTGAATGGGCCGGGTAAGGCCTATGCGGCTTCCCGATTCACCTAGGCACAAGAGGGGGGCTGCCTACCCTGGATTTAGGGGTAGGGGTGAAACCTGAAATGTGGTATCGCTTGGTCAGGGAGGGTTATGCGAATGGTCCTGTCACAGACCCCTTTCCGGTATGCCATGGTGGCATATCGGCACACGAAAACGTGTCGTGGGGATGTGTCTTATGGGTAAAGATATACACCTCTGATCAGAGTAGAACTGTTCGAATAGCCATGCCCGCGGTTATGGGCGATCGACCAGATTCACCGTGATTAGTGTCATTGTTAATAATTTGACTTAATAGAACTAGTTTAGAATAGATGGATGGACTGGGCCTGTCTCAACGTGGTTTAGCGTTGGATAGAGATGATCAACTCTGCTTAATTAAACATAACCATTTTTACTGCTTTTAACTATTTTCTTTAAAATGTTTGCTTTATGCAAATAACCCCTATCCTTCCTTTGAAATTTCTTGCATCATACCTCCCCTTGGTATGACTTGCCGAGTATAGTGGGTAGTACTAAGCCTTGCTTTCTTTTTCCCCTACCTCAGAGCTGGAGAATGGAGCAGAAAATGGCTTCGTGGATGAGTAGGCTTGTCGCTACCGTCGAGGATGCCCATGGAGTGGAGTCGCCACGCTACGAGCTCCAAGATGTAGTTTAGCTCGTTTACTTTTTTGCTGCATTTATGTAAAGACTTTTATGATGTTTCTAAGACGTGGATTCTGTATATCTGTTTGTCATTTGTGTACCCTGGCTGGTCCTGGACAGGGATTTAATGCACATTCAGCTTCAGAAATTTCGGGCAGGAATTTCTGGGCATGACAAGATTCATGAGCATAAAGCATGTGAGAACATGGCAAGCACCAACCTTGAACTTGTCTGCATCGATCCGCCACCTGATCCACCTAGGAACTCGCCATAGTCTCCAACTCGGTTATCAGGGTCTCCAGAGATCCCATGACAGTTATCTCGTTCGGGAACTGTGGAGTAGGAGCATGTTACCCTAAGCTTGGAGTGACCACGTCGAGGTGGCCGTATTTCTTGTGCAAGCCTTGTTTAAGAGAGGCTAGGTTGTCCTTCGAGTCAGACAAAGCCTGCTTGAGCCCCTTGCGCGGGTTCTCCTCCCCTATGATCACCTCCCACAGCTTCTTGTTGTCCGCGCGCTCCGTCTTCAGCTGAGCCTCTAGAGCGGCGACATGGTCATTGGCAGAAGACGTAGCCTTCGTCAGGCGTTTGATCTCCATGACGATGCCTTGGGAACACGTCTCAACTGAACGACAAACTTGCAGAAGCTTGTTGGTTTCCGAAGATGACCCTAGGGCGACAGAGAGGCCAATCACTAGAGGTGGCAGTGGGGGAAGCCGCAGGAGACGACTTTGGGCTCACCTCCTCTCGTGCCCCAGTGCTCTAGTCAGACTTAGAGAGAGATGGATTGCAATCGAAAACCATTCAAAAGGTTGTAAGATAACCAAACATTCAGAAGAGCAACAACGACAAAAGGCTAGGGAGAGAACTCACCTAATCTTAGTCCGCTTCAGGAGCTTACCCCTCCCATAGGAGGCGGGTTTCGCGTTGGAGGTGGTCTACAGAGAAAGCAAAGTGAGGTTGATGTCGATATCACAAATGTCAGATTAATGTGAATCGAGATCCTACCTCGAAGCCGCTGGTCTTTGTTAGTGTTCCAGCTCCTATGGTCTTCGCCAATGTCGGCAAGCGCTTCCTCTTGGAGCCACTACCTTCTGGCATAGAGGTCGCCACTCCCTGCTCGGCCATGACCTGCTCCTTTAGAGAAGCAAAAGCCCGGTGGTCGATCAGAGGACCGATGACATCCGTGAGAGGCCACGCCTACAATATTTTGGATTACTATTCCTATGGGCAAAGAGACGATTGATAAGAAAAGTGATCCAAGTACTTACGTTCACAATGGCGTCCCACTCTATTTGCGGGAGGCCACATATTGACGTAGGGTCGTTGGCTGTAGCGGACGTCGAATTGATCACCACCTATGCCACGCGCTCCGTCATGGTTGCCGCATTGAGGACTGCGACAAAGACGAGTTCACAAGATTATTAGCTGGGAACAATTTAGGTCTTTGAGTTTATCTTGGAAGACTACAAGTCGTATACCCTGGTATAACAATCACGTCATGTTCTGTTCCCCCATGTACTCCTATGCAGGTTGAGCACTGGTTTGAAGAGGCTGGATCCGACGATGGACGAAGTCTTCAACGACTTCGTATCCAGTCAGACCGTGTTCTCGGAGATCATGGATTTTCTCTACGAAGCTTTCTAGGACGGGAATCAGAGAAGGTTTGGAGGTCCACGACTTTGAGCGTGTTGATTTTTCTGCGGGGATATCAAGATAAGGAGTGGCGTCATTGAATTGGAGATAGAATCATGTCTTTCTCCACTCCCTTCTCAAGGATGGGCAGTTGAAAGGAATGTATTCCTCTTTCATCCCGTCCCAGAGGTGGAGACTGCAACATCCAGATATTCTAAACATCTCCATCCATCTAAGCTCATAAATGTATCTAAACAAATCTAGAAAGGGTTGTACCCCAAGGTACGCCTCGCATAGATAAGTGAAGATGCTCAGGAAAGCAATGGAGTTGGGTTTCAGATGAAGAAGATGGATATCATAGAAATCAAAAAGAAGAAAAAGAAACTTGGAAGGGAGGGGCAAAAAACCACTTTGGACGAATGATACGATAGTGATTATCTGCCCTAGATTGCTCAAAGGATCTGTACCTCCTTCCGATCGGTCCAGCACCCGTGCGCTTGGCAAGGCACCCTCTTGCTGCAACTTCGTCATCGCCTCCTTGTCAATAACGGACTCAGGGAGATCCACGAGGTTGATGGAGCTTGTGGTTTAGAGAAAGCTAAGGCGAGAGGTTGGATGCACAAGAGGAAAGTGGAAGTACTGTTTGGGCAAACGAAAGCAAATCGTTGGTGCAATTTTTGCTGGTTTGTTTGTGGCAGTTTAAGTTTTTGACTTCAATCCAAATTTATCTCATGGAAGTGTTCTCGGTCGAGGCTGGGTGGAGAACTTAATCGCATACTCTATACCTACTCAGTCGTCCGAGAACAGTTAGGCGAGTTCAACAACTATAGTTTTATGATCTTTGGTGAAGAACATTGTATTGTTCATTTGCATTGAAGTCGATGGTTACTATCAGTGTCAAGGATAAGGCATACCTCCTATACTTGGATTCATGGAATATGCCAATACCATATACCTAAAGGTGTCATTTAATTAAGAAAATATGATGAATCTAGAAGGAAATTGTCTTCTCGGATAGAAGGTGTCATAGTCCTATTCAAGAAAGACAAGGTCTTCTTAGCCCGTAGCTAGCTCCAATTCTCCGATTTCTACTTTGAGAAGAAGGTGATCAAGGGTAGCAATCAAAAAACCAATCAATCTTCCTTACACTACGAGGATATAAATATAAGGCCCCCTGTTGAGGGAGAGGGATCGAGTTACAAGTCATAGCCAAAGCTACATCGAGAGACAGTCCGGATGAAGCCAGAGCCATATTCGCCAAGTAGATCTCGTCAGGCTGTTCTTGACAGGTCCTAGTCGACGGGTTAGTTTTGTCATCTTACTTCTCCATTGTAATTCATGTGGTATTCTCTCATATATTCATATAAACTAGATTAGGGTTGTTACTCTTTTTAAAGGACCTGAACCAGTATAAATTTTTGTCTCATACCTTTTTGTTACGATCTCGCGTATACCCTAGTTCTAACGTCCCCGTACCCTCTAGATATCGTCTTCGGGTATAGCCTATCGACAAAAACGCTTCGCAAAAAGTTCGCAAATAGAACATGATAGCAAGTGTTGCACGTTGCGTGTAAAAAGGAAACACCTTATATGAACGACGCACATCTAAACATTGTTACCAGGGGCAATGCTGAGTTTTAAGGACCTGATGCAAAAGTAAACACATGGACCCTTAATATACCATCTAAATTATAATCTAGATAGTAAATACGAGTTATGTTATTGACAAACACTTAAATTGTATCTAGAAATAATATTTATACAAAACCATCATATATATTTACCTTAAAATTTTTCAGATTTTCTAGATGCTGATACGATCATCATTGATGACATATCATTATAGTCCGATAATTTTTTTGAACAAGATGGCCCGATATAATTGAAAAAATACATTATTAGTAATGGTTTAACTCATATAATTACACTACAAAACTAATCGAGATTCAAAATATTATCACGTAGTTGATCACGGGGGATGAGTGTGCACGGCAAGTGAGTCGGCACGAACACATTGGCGCAGCTTCGTCCAACTGCCCAACTCCAAGATCAACATCTGAAATATGATTCTCTCGACAACTAACAAGAGACACAAACTTAACATAGCAAGGTGCAGTGCAGATGGCAACATATATAAAATTGGTAATTCAAAAAATCAATTGGCGATGGCAACGTGGTGGTGTTGCTACTACTCGCAACCTACTGCTCGCCTCCTCTAGATCATCAGGCGTCAGTGCAGTTCAGCAGTTACAGTTTCAGATTTGCACTCACATGATTGAGCCGGTCGTGGCGACTGACGGCGACTCGGTAAGGCGACAGGCGCGTGGATGAGCCGTTGTGGCAGTGATGAATTGATCAAAGGAAACTCCAAATCGAACGCCCGATTTTATCTAGAAAAATTGAACAATCAAATGTTGTTTTAGTTGACCACTGATGAAACATTAAATTATACATGAAGAAACAAAAAAATCAGCCAATAAAACATTTAAAAATTTTGTGAAAAACAACAAAGATACACATTAAAACATATCGCTATCGCATATGAAACATATGTTTTTCTTTTATTAGAATATAATCATGTGATATCTTACTGCAATGATTTAATAACAACGAACACAATAATGTGATCAGATCATCGATCAGATAAGTAGTTCAGGAGAAAAATAATTTTGAAGATATCTAAATGCATGCATGCATGGATGGAGTGAAGAGAGAGGAGAGAGAGTAGAGACAAGTAGTTGCGTGAATTTTATGAAATATAGTGAATACATACATTGAAACATGTTTCTATCACATATGAAACATTGAGTTTTAACGGTTTGAAGCGCATGTTTTTTTCATCAAAATATAATCATGTGATATTTTATTATAAGATTTAGTTACAACGAAAATAATGGTATGGTCAGATCATAGTTCGGATAAGTATTTTAGGAGAAAGAATTTTAAACTGAGGAGGAAGGAAAGAGAAGGCTCTAGCTAGATGCAATCTTGCATGCATGCGAGTGTCAGAAGGATCGATTTTTCTTCTCTACGTCAGGCGACCGAGCCTAAGTATTTTTCGAATTGATCAGTTGGGATGAGTGTTGATGAAAAATTTGCGCCTGGTCGATGGTGCCAAATCAGTGTTGATGCGAACTATGTCGACAAACACAATGGTCTGGGAGATCGGCTTAGCTCCAGTGCAGATCCTGAATTTTGATTAGATGAGGGTGTGCTAGTCAGTTTGATACTGCAACTGACAAGATATATAAATCGATGATCAAATAGCCGATTAGCTAGCAAGCCGATGTAGCGATACTAGCCAATGATGACATAGTCTTGAGCAATGAACTATATGTTCGATGTAGATTTTGGCACTTGAATAAATAATGATATAAAGACAATCGACTAATAATAATGTAATGAAGCAATGATCAATCGAAAAATAATGGTATGATAAAATAAATGTTGATATGATGATTAAAGCATACATTGGCTAGAAATCCGATGTCACTAAATCCATATGATTAAATAATCAATGAAACCTTTGCTACAATCAGCTAAAACTAACTTGTATCATCATTATAAGCAGATGCAACACTTAAACAATATCCAGATATCTCATCGGCAGAAACCTCGATGAAACAATGGTTGATGCATACCGACTTAAATAAATCTAACTTATAACCACAACCTCATAGGTCGGACCTAACCGATGCAACATAAGGTTAAACATTGTCTGATAGATTTAAACCAATCGATATGACATAGATCAAAGTGGTTATGTATTAAATTTAACCAAGACAGTAAAACCATCAAAGAGAAATTTAACACATCAGATAAGATCGGCTAACCCTCCGATGAAAAATTAGCATGGACCTATCGTCTTAACAAGACTTAGATTATTAATAACAATTTAGTAGGTCAGACCTAACCGATGTAGCACGAGATTGTATATGATAATCTAATACTCAATGAGCCGATAATCTGTCTAATATGATGGATATAACAAATCTATCTAAAATGATATTATGTTTAAAGAAACATCAACTTGATCAGAATATCGGACCTAACCGAGAAAGTTCTAACTAAGCCGATATAACTATAAATAGTAATGAAACTAAAGCTAGAGATGATATAACAGATAGGTAGTACTTGCGTCGGCCCGATTAAAATATCGGAATCAACCGAGGAAGTCCTAGCCACGCCAGCGCAAGCAAAGATGACGAAACTCACTTCTTGCTGGAGGTCAAACTCAATCGATGCAATCTATGCGTGAAAACAAGAACTCGTCGAAATTAAACCTCATAAGAGGGTAGCGATGCACCTTAAGTAGATGTATATTGATATGTGAAGATGAATTACAAAGATCCCGGATGTATATATTTATACCTATGGATAGATACTAGTTTTTATTGGACACGATACAAACTTTTCTAAAGATAAAGTAAAAGATACAAGTCCTGATCGGACTCTAAACAATCTTTCCTAAAAATAAAAAGGTAACTAACTAACTAACTAACTCTGCCTAATTAATATATAAATTACCATGCCACATCTTTCTTGAACTTGACCTCTTCTGGATAATCTCTCTTTAATTGATTAACCGAATCTACTAAGAATCTGACTACTGGCGACCGATAATTTCCATCGGCCAATTCCAAAACTCTAAAGCCGATACCGACTTTAGGCTGATGATGACTTCAGGGCTTACTAAATTTTGGCATTAACAATGAGATGTTTGGATGAACGAATGTCAACCTTCGATGGTCGATGGTAGCCTGCGTAGTGTCGATCCGGAGGACATGATGACATGTGCGACGGGTGGTGGCAATCTCCCGACACGACGTAGGAATTGGGAACGTCGGTTATTCGGCTTCGACATCACTATGATACTACCACGGATTGCTGCCTCCTGTTGGCCACCATAGAGGCCTACGTCGTGAGGGTGAGGCCCCTATGATTTGGAGGGCTAGAGTGGTTGCACCGCTCCCCCCGACAGGGCTGGACTTTATTGTTACTAACTTTGGATTAATATTATTTATTGTTTTGCAAAAAACACGGTCTTAAAAATAACTTTGAACACTAATTTTATTATAACATATATAAAATACTAATAAATATATGATTTTATTGAAATAATTTTAAGACGAATTTATACATATGGTCACCATACCATATTCTAAGACAAATATTTTATATGTTGTTTATAGTTAAGTTCTATAATAGCTTTGTTCAAAACGATAAATATTATTAATCGAAAAAATAATGTTTTTATAATGTATTCATGTATACATAAAAATTTCGAATTGATTTTTGTTGCTGGAGTATCTGTTACATAAGTTATTAAAAAATTTTAATACATGTTCGAACACACTAATCTATGTAGACCCCCTTTTTGAGACGGGAATCTTTCGTGTTCATAGTACCATTTCCTGGATCGAGTAGTTTGGTACCCACGAAATACGATCTTGAATTATCGGTGCATATGCACGAATAGTCTTACACCAAAAGTGTTACAATATAGGTCAGACCGGCAATATCCAACATATAGGACCTCATGGTCCAGATACAACCAAAAGTAGAAATTAGGTAAGGCAGCGGAATGAAGGCAGCGGCCTGTTGATTGCCACAGGCAACGACCGAAGACTAAGACCTAGCAGGCGCCATCGACTTCTTCGCCCTCCTGGTAGCAGGCATATGGATCCTCCAAGTCTTCATTCCCACCATCTGAAGGTTTGTGCATATAGCAAGGGTGAGTACCAACCGTACTCAGCAAGCCAACACGAAAAGGTACACATGATAGGGGATTCTCAAGGAGATGCCGTGGTTTATTTGCACAAAGCCAATTTTATAAATCTTTTCACAAATCTAGCATCTAGCCAAGTCAAGTTTTAGTTCCATAGTTCATTAAGTCGGCGACGGTTCTGTCTACCATCCATTGTGATTCCAAGGATGGCTTCCCGCCTCCGGTTCGTCATGGTTTTCTGGGAAGTTTACCCCTTCTCGCCTTTCGAGAAGTTGATCCACCAGTGAATAAAAATAATCATGCAAGCCCATCCCATCATTTTAAAATTTAGAGTCTAGCCAGGCGAAAGTCTTGTCACGATGCTTTATATCCGCGAGCACGGCTATTCGAATAGATTGGTTAATTCACACTGCAGTGGATGTACACTTTACCCGTACTCCGCGACTGCCCAACAAATGAGCCTACGTCCTAACACATGAGAAATGTCACGGCAAAGCCTTTCAATAACCTCACTTTGGCAGTACCCGCTCCATGAACTTAAGTCCTCTTGCACTCTAGCCGTCCTTTTCTAGCAGTGTGAGGAGTTTTTGCGCTCCCGGGGTAAGGAAAAACTTCATTCTTCAAGTTATAATTAATTTTGATTTTCAATCATCTATTCCCAATCTCATCTCATACATAGGAACCACTATGCAGGGGTACCGCCTCCGCTCGGCTATTTACTCCGCTAGGTCTATACCCATTTGAGAAGTATGGTTGTACTGGCTCGTTTCCCGGTTATCTCATGGCTCGGTCCTTACTTGACCGGGGTCGGCACTTTCTTTTTCCAGAATCCACCCAAATCATCCAGCCGCCCCAGTCTAAAACATTTGTTTGGTATTTTCAGTTTTCATCAAAACTCATTTGATCATTCTCATGGCAAAGTGGCGCTCATGTCTCCACATGTCGTATCCCAACTACCTTTCCCGAAGGTAGTTGCCCAAGCATATAGCTATTTGCAAAAGCATGAGTATGCATGAATTTAATAATAGCAGGGCTAAGCATTTTACTGAAGATTTCCTTCGGTTACATCATGTCAAGGGTTACAAAGAATATAACTAAAGGTAATACAACATCAAGGCATGGCATATCAAGAATAGGTATTCTTTCTGTGTATAGCATGCACATTTTAGTTTTAGAATCAACACAAGTTCGCAAATACGATCGATATGTTCAAAGGGAGTGATGACTTGCCTTGCTCGCACGCTTGTTGAGTGGGGTCTTCGACGTAGTCAGTAGCTGCCTCTTCGGATGTTATCCATACGTGCAAAAGAAAAGATTGAAATCCAATTAAAATTCGATAAGAACGAATAAGGAATCAAGAAAAACCAAAAAAGAGTACTCCAAAATATCTCCCTATGATTTTACCAGAGTTACGGAGGACTTTAGAGCAAAACCGACTGTAATGTCGAGTTACGGTTATCTAGGGTTTTTCGTAAAAAGAACCGATAAAGTGATGAAGCGAGAATCTTACGAATGTTGTTTAAGAGATTCGTTGACACATTTTTAATGAGTTCAAAAAGGTTAAGTATAGTTTGAAGAAAAGAAAAAGTAATAATAAATCTTCGAGAAAGTTTTACGTAAACGTGAAGTTTCCGAAAATCGTATATAGAAATTCATTTTACCCAGAGGAAAAATACCGAGAAAACTATATATTTTTGGCATAAATATTCCCAAAATATTCCCAAAAATATTTCCAGTTTTTCTAAAATTTTCCCCCATTTTTTTCTATTTTTTCTTTTTCTTTTCCTTCCTTTTCTTCTTTTCCTTTTCCTTTCTTCTCTTTTTTTTATTTTCTCCCCTCTACCGAGCACTGTCGCATTCTCTCTCCTCTATACCCCCCCCCCGTCTATCCCTGGTCGGGCGCTCGGCCAACCAGCGGCAATGGCGCGGCGTTCCCGGCCGGTGGCGACGGCAACGACACGGACTACGGCCAAAAATGGAAAGGCAATGCACTCACCAACCGACGGCAAGCGGCGGCGAGCTCCGGTGAACGGCGGAAGGCGGCGAACACGGCGGCGACACGGTTCGACATAATCCGGCGCGGCTTCGGCGGTTTTCCGGTGATGGCGAGGAGGAAGAAAGGAAAGAATGGTGGCGGCAAGGTGTGGGGAAGAAAGGGAAGCTTGCCCACCCTTATATACTTGGCGAGAGCGCACGGGAACGACGGGAGAGCGGCCGGGCATCGACGAACGACGGGCGGCCACACGGCGGGCGGCTGGCGCGTTGCGCGTGCACGCGCACGTCGCGGCGAACGTGGCTGACACGCGACGTGGTACGGCGACGCTGTGCACGGGCGTGGCGAGCGCGAGCGAGCGCGTACGGACGCTGTTGTGCGGCGTATGGGGTGACGCGGCCGACGTGGCGAGCGGCGACTTCGGCGAGCACGTGCGTGCGTGCGTGTACGGGCGGCATGGCGGGCGACGACCATGGCGACGCGCGACGTACGGCGAGGCGTGGCGAGCACTGTGCGCGGGACGGGGTGATGCCGGCGAGAACGTGCGTGCACGAGACCCCTGGTACGGCGCGACACGGCAGGCGACGTGTGGCGCATGCGTACGTGAGTCGCGTGACCGATCGAACACCTGCTCACTAATGAACAGTGTACCTTTTCTTTTTACCCGATTTAATTTCCTAATTTCCCATTCCTATTTTCTTTCACCCTAAAAATTCAAAATAAATTCTAATATTCCCAAAATAATTTTTGAAATTATATTTTCAAACTTTTTCCCCACTTTTATTATTCAGAATATATTTTTCTTATTTGATTTATTCCTCTTTTTAGATTTCAAGAAATTGTGACCTTTGATTAAAATATCCTTCTAATTTTCATATTTTCCCTTCATAATACTTTCACCATTTAAATCCAAAATTTTAATTACTTTTTATTCTCCAATTTTAGGGTTTAAACCTACATATATACTTTTCAAATAACTTTTGTAAATCCACAAAATTGTATATTTATCCTCTTTTTAATATATATATATATATATTCTGAAATCCTATTCCTAAGCAAGGATTCCAAACTTAGGGTTTTTATCCAATTTCTCATCAAAGCAATTCAAAAAGAACTCTTATGCAACTGAGCTAGCAAATAAGAACGATAAACACGATAAGAAGCAATGAATCCAAAAGGTTTTTGTAAGTTTCGATTTTTAATTTCCGATTTTAATTTCTTTGATTTTCAGGGTGTTACAAACCTACCCCCTAACAATAAATCTCGTCCTCGAGATTTCTTACCGGTTGTTGAGTAGGTGTGGGTATTCAGTCTTTAGAAAATCCTCGCTCTCCCAGGTGGCCTCTTCTTCGATGTGATTGCTCCATTGTACTTTGTACATGCGCCATGACTTGGTTCGTGTCCTCTTTTCTACCTCGTCCAATATCTTTATTGGATGTTCCGGGTGTGTGAGATCACTGTCGATATGGATGGTTTCCAAAGGAGCTTGCTCTTCCGGCACTCGCAGGCACTTCTTCAATTGCGACACATGGAATACTTGGTGGACATCGAAGATGTTCTCGGGTAACTCTAGCTGGTAGGCCACTTCGCCTCTTCTGGCGCTTATCAGGAATGGGCCCATGTATCTTGGCGCAAGTTTCCCTTTGACCTTGAACCTCTGGGTCCCTCGTAGTGGTGAGACCTTTAGGTACACATAGTCGCCTACATTGAACTCTAAGTCCCTTCGACGAGTATCCGCGTAGCTCTTCTGTCTAGATTGGGTCGCCTAGAATCGGTCCCGGATCAGGCGGACCTTTTCCTCGGCCTCTTTGATTATGTCAGGCCCAAACACGGCTCGTTACCGGTTTCTGACCACATCAATGGGATTCGGCATCGCCGACCAAATAGGGCTTCATTTGGCGACATCTTCAGACTTACTTGGTAGCTGTTGTTGTAGGAGAATTCAGCGTACGGTAAGCATTTTCCTAATCCTTGGTAAAATCCAACGCACAAGCTCTCAGCATATCCTCAAGAACTTGATTTGTCCTTTCGGTCTGCCCGTCGGTCTGTGGGTGGTAAGCGGTACTGAAGGCAAGGTGACTTCCGAGTGCCTCATGAACTTTGCTCCAGAAATGGGACGTGAATTGAGTACCGCGATCTGATATAATTCTTTTTGGCACACCGTGAAGACACACGATCCTACTCATGTATAGTTCCGCCAGCTTGGCACTATTGTAGTTAGTCTTAACGGGGATAAATCTGGCGGTCTTGGTGAGCCGATATACTATTACCCAAATGGAATCATATCCCGCTGCAGTTTTGGGTAGTCCAACGATGAAGTCCATGCCTATCTCATCCCATTTCCACTCGGGAATCTTGAGTGGCTGCAACAAGCCTGCCGGTCGTTGATGCTCGGCTTTTACCCTCTGGCATACATCGCATATGGCCACGTATTCGGCTACGTCCCTCTTCATATTGGGCCACCAGTATTCCTCCTTCAAATCCTGATACATCTTCGTGCTGCCAGGATGTAGCGAATATGCTGATTCGTGTGCTTCTTTTAGGATTAATCCTCTCAAACCACCTTGCTCAGGCACGTAGATCCTTTTCTTATACCACAGGGTTCCATTGTCATCTACCGAGAATTCCTTCGCGTGCCTAGTGGCCATGCGCTCTTTGATCGTTTGTGTTTCTCCATTATCCTTTTGAGCTTCTTCTATTTGAGTCCTCAGAAGAGGTTGGATTTCTAGTGAGTTCACTTCTCTGTGAGGAATCAGGTGTAAGTTAAGTCGAGCCATCTCTTCTTGGAGCTCACTGGACATGCCTTCCAGTCTCATATGGTTGCATTGGGCTTTACGGCTTAACGCATCGGCCACTACATTCGCCTTGCCGGGATAGTAATGGATTCCTAGATCGTAGTCCTTGATCAATTCCAACCACCGTCTCTGACGTAAGTTGAGATTGGACTGAGTAAAGAAGTATTTCGGGCTCTTGTGATCGGTGTATACATCACGGTGATTCCCGATCGATAGTGTCTCCAGTTTTTAACGCATGAACAAGCTGCTGCTAATTCCAAGTCATGTGTGGGGTAGTTTTCCTCGTGGGGTCGCAGCTGTCTCGAGGCATACGCCACGACCTTTCCATCCTGCATCAATACACATCCGAGTCCTTGTCGAGACACATCACAGTATATCACAAAGTCCTTACGGTTATCAGGTAGGATTAAGATTGGGGCGATGGTTAACTTTTCTTTTAGTTGGTCAAAGGCTTCCTGACACTTCTCGTTCCAGGCTAATTTCTTCTCTTTCTTCAGAAGTTGAGTCATGGGTCGGGCTATCATGGAAAACCCTTCGATGAATCGCCGATAATATCCGGCCAATCCTAAGAAACTCCGAACCTCTGTTACTGACTTGGGTGCCTTCCATTCTGTAACAGCTTCGACCTTGACAGGGTCTACCGCTACTCCTTCGGCTGAGACTACATGGTCAAGAAAAGCGACTTCCTTAAGCCAGAACTCACATTTACTAAACTTTGCATACAACTGATGCTCTCGTAGCTTCTCCAGTACTAGTCGTAGGTGTTCTGCATGTTTCTCATCGTCTTTGGAATAGATAAGAATATCGTCGATAAATACCACCATGAATTTATCTAGATATTCCATGAATACTTTGTTCATCAGATTCATGAAATATGCCAGGGCATTGGTCAATCCAAAAGACATTACTGTGAACTCATACAAGCCATAACGCGTAGAGAACGCTGTTTTGGGAATATCTCCGGCTCTAATCTTCAACTGATGGTATCCTGACCGAAGATCAATCTTCGAGAACACTTGGGCACCCTTGAGTTGATCAAATAAGTCATCGATTCGAGGTAATGGATACTTGTTTTTGGTGATCACTTTATTCAATGATCGGTAATCTACACACATCCTCATACTTCCATCCTTCTTCTTGACGAAGAGCACCGGGGCTCCCCAGGGAGAAGAACTAGGGCGTACAAATCCTTTTTCCTATAGTTCTCTGATTTGCTTTTTGAGTTTCTCTAGTTCGTTAGCCCGCATTCGGTAGGGTCTCTTGGATATGGGGGCAGTACCAGGCATTAGGTCGATGATAAATTCTATGTCACGATCAGGGGGCATTCTGGGCAATTCCTCAGGAAATACGTCCGGGTAATCTTGCACTACTGGCATCCCGCTCAAAAGCAGCATGGTAAATACTTCCGCAGCTTGCTCACATAGCATCGGGTTTTGGTACATTGTTATGTTCATTGGTGATCCTCATGGGTGGATACTGTGACTTCCCTTCGGCCACAGTCTATGACTCCATTGTTCTTAGTCAACCAATCCATTCCAAGTATGATATCAAGAGTTTGTGGTGGTAGTACCATAGGGTTTGAAAGGAATACCACGTCTCTAATCTGGATGGACACATTGATGCAAGCATGGGGTACAGTTATGTTTCCCCCAGGTGAGTGTACTAACATGGGTCTCTTAAGTTCTACCTGGTGTAGGTGGTGGTGTTTGCTTATTCGTGATGATATGAACGAATGCGATGCTCCGGAATCAAATAAGACTTTAACTGGGGTAGAGTTGATAGAGAACATACCCATCGCACGCTCCGATCTTCCTGCGCCTCTTCGGCACGCACATGGTTCACTTGTCCGCGACGAAATCCGATAGCGATCTCATTGGATTGCGGCATCCTAAACAGCCGCGGCCAGGCGGGGCGTAGTCCCTCGTACGCCGTTGTATTGGCGCCGTACGCATAGGGTGTTGCGTGGCTTGGGGCAGCTGTTGGAGTAGTGCCCAAACTCTCCACAATTGAAGCAGTTCACATTTCTTCTTTCAGGAGCGGCCAGAGTCGGTGTCGGAGTACGGAACTGGGGCACAGTCGGCCTGCTAACATTGTTGAGTGCGAGGGACGACTGGTTGCCACGACGGTTGGTTTCCATCCGGATGGGGTGGCTCCCTTGGGACGCCGAGACGCTCCCGAAGTGGGCGGGTCATAGCAAGCCTACTCTTGCGGTTGTTCTCCATCATCTTCTGGTCATGCTCCAATCGCACAACCTTGTTGATAAGGCTTTGGAAGCTGACGTGGTCTTGACCAATCATTGGCCCTCTCAGCTCATCGTTCAATCCTTCGATAAATTTATCTATTTTCTCTTCTTCGTCTGCCAGGTCACTGGTGGCATATTGGGCAAGTTGTGTGAACTTGTTCAGGTATTCTTGTACCGTGGTGTTGCCTTGGCGCAACCTTCGAAATTCGTTCTTCTTCATTCTCATGACTGCGGCGGGTACAAAATTTTCACGAAGGCGGCCGTGAACTCCTCCCGGGTTGGTTCTCCGGCGTCTCCCGCCCGTGTCTCTTTGTAGGTGTCCCACGATCACTTGCGGGACCTTCCAGCTGATTGTTGGCAAAGACGACTCTGTCAGCTTCTCGTACCCGGAAGAGCGCCCGGGCATCGACGAACGACGGGCGGCCACGCGGCAGGCGGCTGGCACGTTGCGCGTGCGCGCGCACGTCGTGGCGAACGTGGCTGACGCGCGACGTGGTACGGCGACGCTGTGCACGGGCGTGGCGAGCGCGAGCGAGGGCGTACGGACGCTGCTGTGCGGCGTAAGGGGTGACGTGGGCGACGTGGCGAGCGGCGACTTCGGCGAGCGCGTGCGCGCGTGCGTGTACGGGCGGTATGGCGGGCGACGACCGTGGCGACACGCGACGTACGGCGAGGCGTGGCGAGCACTGTGCGTGGGACGGGGTGATGCCGGCAAGAACGTGCGTGCACGAGGCCCCTGGTACGGCGCGGCACGCGGGGCGACGTGTGGCGCGCGCGTACGTGAGTCGCGTGACTGGTCGAACACATGCTGACTAATGAATAGTGTACCTTTTCTTTTTACCCGATTTAATTTCCTAATTTCCCATTCCTATTTTCTTTCACCCTAAAAATTCAAAATAAATTCTAATATTCTCAAAATAATTTTGAAATTATATTTTCAAACTTTTTCCTCACTTTTATTATTCAGAATATATTTTTCTTATTTGATTTATTCCTCTTTTTGAATTTCAAGAAATTGTGACCTTTGATTAAAATATCCTTCTAATTTTCATATTTTTCCTTCAGAATACTTTCACCATTTAAATCCAAAATTTTAATTACTTTTTCTTCTCCAATTTTAGGGTTTAAACCTATATATATACTTTAACTTTTGTAAATCCACAAAATTATATATTTATCCTCTTTTTAATATATATATATATATATTCTGAAATCCTATTCCTAGCTGGGATTCCAAACTTAGGGTTTTTATCCAATTTCTCATCGAAGCAATTAAAAAAACTCTTATACAACTGAGCTAAAGGTCGTTGTAAGTTCTTATTTTTAATTTTTAATTTTAATTTTTTTGATTTTCAAGTGAGGCGGAACACTATACGAGGGTCCACTCCCTTCCACACACCCGCAGATTCTGTACAAAATTTAGTAGTCTACCGCGGGGCCATATGCAACTGGCAACAGTAAAGAGAAGAAGCGATCCACCATTCCACCGATCAAGGCAGGTATCGTATCCGGCGTGGAAAAGCCAATTTCGCAAAATGGTCCTCGCGATCTGCTGCTGAGCCTGAAACGAGCGAGACAAACAGATCCAACCCCCCGTCCTCCTCCTCCCTCCTCCAACCCCTCCGCTCCAGATCTCGCGCCTCATGAGCGCTCCCTCTCCTCGGATCTAAACCATTCCCACCCCTCTCTGCGACGGACCGGAGGAGGGGCAGGGGTGAGATCTGCGCGCTCG
Organism: Oryza australiensis; assembly: GCA_019925245.2. Classification (NCBI taxonomy): domain Eukaryota; kingdom Viridiplantae; phylum Streptophyta; class Magnoliopsida; order Poales; family Poaceae; genus Oryza; species Oryza australiensis. Next base: position 1,065,052 of record JAIFGZ020000388.1, on the reverse strand, counting down.
CGTGCGAGGCCGGCCATGGCGGGCGCCGCGGGAGGGTTCGTCACGCGGGCCTTCGAGGCCATGCTCAAGGAGTGCACTGCCAACCGCGGCAAGTTCGCCGCGCTGCAGCAATCCATCCAGTCCTACCTCGGTGCGTGCCGTGCCCCCATCCTCCTCCTCTTCGCTCCCGGCATTGGGGATCTCGCTGCCGCGACCCCGTGCGCTCTATTTGGTGAGTTGACTATGAGCTGTGCGTGTCGCAGATACCATCAAGGGGGCGGCGGCGGCGGGACAGGAGGAGGGCGGCGACGCGTCGGCGGCGCCCATCACGCAGGTGCTGGCGTCGGCCGGGCGCGTGCTGGAGGGGACTCAGGCCGAGCTGGTGCTCCAGCCGCTCCGCCTCGCCTTCGAGACCAAGCACGTCAAGCTTGTCGAGCCGGCGCTCGACTGCCTCCATGTAATTCATCGTCTCCTTTTTCCCCCGCTCCCTGCTACTTGTTTACCCGGCCCGATGCTCACGTAGCAGAAAGTGTGTTATATTAGTACCGATCATCGTTGAGATGCGGGGGGAGATCTCTCACCTTAGCACTAAGCTCCTGTGAACGGCATTGGTCCATTGCGTGAGGCAACCACTTTGTACTGTCTAGTAGGATTATAGTTCGTTAATATGACGATGGAATTACAGGTACCGGACTGGATCAGTCCTCATTTCACATTTAAAGATGTGTTGCACAATTTCTCTAGTCTTTTATATAGTTGTTTAGGTTGGAGGTAGGGGCTGCCTAATTTTTCTAGTAGTTTACGAGTCTTGCAGACGCATCATCTAAGTATCGAACACAGCAATAAGCTGTTCTTTGAAGAGGCTGTGTTAAAGACTTAAACAGTATATAGAGTGCAATTTTGAAAGTAAATTAATGCATCAGAACTAATAGTTAGCATCTGAATAACAATTGAGACAGCACTGCAAGATAGTTCAAAATGCTACATATAGTTCAAAACCAAAAATCGCAAATATGGTGGACTCACATGCCTACTTAAGTTAAACACTTTTTTCTGGGATTTTTTGGTTAATGTGCCAATTCATTTTGCTGGTAGCATTTAATGAAAATCAGAGTTTGCCTCATCATGCTGCTATTGCATATAGATATACATGCCGTATATCAGTTATCTTCTTCGTATAAGATCCATTTCCATGTTCGTTGGCTCAGGCAGTGCTTCTCACCCTGGCTGAGTTGCAGACCATATGAATACCCTAATTGCCACTACTTTTCATTACATCAAATTTAGGACCTAGAATCATGCCAGTAATATATGGCTACCACCTTTAAGTCCTAGAATCATGCCTGTAATATATGTCTACCACCTTTACGTTGCGAACAAGGTTTTACCTTTTCTTTTATATGTTACAATGATTGAAAAATGCCTTCTTTTTTGCGGGAATTGAAATGTCTTTTCTGATTGATCTGTTCCATTTCAATTACCAGAAACTTATTGCTTATGACCATCTAGAAGGCGACCCTGGTTTAGAGGGTGGTAAAAATTCCCCTCTATTTACTGACATCCTGAACATGGTCTGCGGTTGTGTCGATAACACCTCCTCTGACAGGTACACATCACATTAAGATGGTATTATGTTGGATCACACTTTTAAACATGCACTGAACTGGGTGACATCTGTGTTGCAGTACTGTTCTCCAAGTCTTGAAGGTGCTTCTCAATGCTGTTGCTTCAAATAGATTTAGAGGTGACCTACTTGCTAAGCCTATTTTCCATGTTGCTCAAACATTCCATTTATTAGGAAGTTTAGGAGCTAACACGATATTGTATATGGCTTCTTTGAATCATGCTGGCATGCTAGGTAAATGCTAATCTTATTGTCCATTATGGGTCGGTTCCTGTGGGCAGACCCTGCTAAATAGTGCCTACGGGAATTAGATGAACATATCAAATACTCTGTGTACATGGCACTGCAACAGGGATTATCTAATTATCCATGCTATTTCTTTTATTACATTGTCTTTGGTGAATTCATGAAGAAACTGCAGTTGTCTTTTATAAAAATCCTGTAAGTAAACACGGTGGAAGATATTAATTTAGTTATCACCTTTACAAGGATTTTGATGGGACTTTCATGTATCTAGCTTTCCGTATCCATATAGAAGAATAACAGGAGATGCCATACATAATTTTGAGCTGTTTGTTGAGTGCAGTACATGGAGAACCTTTGCTTGGAGTGATTAGAGTATGCTATAATATTGCTCTCAACAGGTACATGTTATATAACCACCTCATAATCTGCTGTATTTTGACTTGGAAACCTGTCTCATACTTTACAATATTTCCATAGCAAGAGCCCTGTGAACCAGGCTACCTCAAAGGCCATGTTAACCCAGATGATCAGCATCGTATTCAGGCGGATGGAATCTGAGCAGGCAAAAATTTTTCCCTATAACTTCTATTGGGATTACGTAAAGGGAGATGGTTTATTGAAGGAACATGGTCTGTGCCTTGCCTTTTTTGTCAGGTTTCTGTACCACCTGCCAGCTCTGCAGTGAAAGAAGAACCATCACCTAGCAGAGAGGAATCAGAAAATGGTGAAGTATCCACTGGTAACCAAGCTGATGAAAAAATTACTCTTGGAGATGCGCTGTCCATGAATCGAGCTACAGAAGCATCTCCAACATCTGTTGAAGAGCTTCAGAATCTTGCAGGAGGAGCTGATATTAAGGTAGTGAAATTGCTTTGCTTATTGTTTAATGTTACTATCAGGACATTTCACACTAATTTATATGTATTCTATTAGTTCTATCTGATCAAAAAATTCATTTTGCAGGGGTTGGAGGCTGTTCTTGACAAGGCTGTTGAACTTGAGGATGGAAAGAAAGTATCAGGGTTCGTTAGGCTTTAACCTGTCTTCAGTGCTTCTATCTACAATACTACTTACCTGTCCTTCATAGGTAGTACTTACGGATTACATATGACCCCTAACCCTCCTCCTTTCCCAGTGGAATTGACCTGGACACTGTGAACATAATACAGCGTGATGCACTATTGCTCTTCCGGACTCTCTGCAAGGTTTGTATTCTTATTGAATAGCTTACAATGTATGTAATGTTACTTTGATTGGAGTTGAATATACTTTCCATCCTTGTAGATGAGCATGAAGGAAGAGAGTGATGAAGTTGCTACAAAGACAAGGCTGCTCTCACTCGAATTGCTACAGGTTTGTTCACATCTTTGTTCTTTTATGTTGCTAACCCTGTTTGTTTCGATGGCCTGTGCTAACTTTTTAGCCTGCAGGGATTGCTAGAAGGAGTCAGTGCTTCATTTACCAAAAATTTCCACTTCATCGATTCAGTTAAAGCCTATCTTTCCTATGCTATTCTGCGGGCGGCTGTGTCTTCATCTGCAGTTGTTTTTCAGGTAATTTCTTAATTGATTTTTCAATGTTTTATGTATACTACTTTGTCGTTAAGACTTATAGTTATAATAAGGGCTATTTGTCTGTTATTATCATATTGACTGTCTTTTACTTCTTTGGCAGTATGCTTGTGGGATATTTGCAGTTCTATTGCTTCGTTTTCGAGAGAGTCTGAAGGTAAAATAATATTTAGTAAAGTTCACATTATGGACATACTGTTTGCACTTTCCAGTATTGGACTTTTTCTGGTATCATGACAATTTCTGTTTTCTCAAATAATTATGCAGGGCGAGATTGGTGTCTTCTTTCCTCTGATAGTTTTAAGGTCTCTCGATAGCTCTGACAGCCCACTCAGCCAAAGGGCCAGTGTCCTTAGGTATGACTCGTTTTATTTGTAGAATCTCAAAAGTGATGTTTAATCCTATTTGTCATGTTCATTTTCTATTTGTTTTGCTAGCTTAGACCATCTTGGTGCTGTACATTATATATTATTTGATTTATTTGTCAACCAGGATGCTGGAGAAAGTCTGCAAGGATTCACAAATGCTTGCAGACATGTTTGTAAATTATGATTGTGACCTTGAGGGGCCAAACCTTTTTGAACGCATGGTGAGCACAATGAATTTTATTTTTACACTGGAAAACTATTATCTCTTCTAACTATCTCAACGTGATATATCTGATTGAACATATATCACTATCAGGTCAGTGCACTTTCAAGGATTGCACAAGGATCTCAAAATGCAGATACAAACACTGCCGCATCTTCGCAAACAGTTTCTGTGAAAGGCTCGTCTCTTCAGGTTACTGTTATACAAATCGCTAAGATATATTTATCCTTAGTATATATAATGTTAATCACACATAGGCTGAGTTCTAAACTTCAACTCCAAACTACAACTTCCGCATTTTCCGTTAGCACGCTTCCCGAACTTCTAAACAGTGCGTTTTGTGCAAAAATTTTCTATATAGAAGTTCTTTTTTAAAATCAAATAAATATATTTTCTAATTTATAATAGTTAATATTTAATTAATCATGTGCTAATGAGCCATGTGCTGCTAATATGCTACTCTAATATGGAGTTTCAAATGGGCACATAAAACCAAATCGCAGTGCTTGGTGAGTATTTTGAAGTCATTGGTTGATTGGGAGCAAGCTCGAAGGGATTCCTCGAAACAGGGGAGTGTTGCCGAAGCTCGTGAAGATGATTCTTCTGCAAGGAGCGTAACAACTGATGAAATAAAGAGCCAAGAGGATGGTCGCAATCAGTTTGAGAGAGCCAAAGCTCATAAGTCAACAATGGAGGCTGCAATCTCAGAGGTAGGGAGGTTGCTGTTTTAATTATTTTGTTTTGCAATCAAGAATCTTTATCTCATGATGTATGCCAAATACATGCATGTTCCTGTAGCAGTTTAACCTAGTTTTCTGTTGCTGCCCTGCTGATTGTAACTGAAGTCTTTTTCCCTTTTCTTTTCAGTTCAATCGCAAACCAGCAAAGGGGATTGAGTATTTGTTATCAAATAAGTTGATCGAAAATAATGCTACATCTGTAGCTCACTTTCTCAAGAGCAATTCTAGCTTGGATAAGGTGATTCAAGAAAAATAATGAGCTTCTTGCAGTTTCTCTCAAGCGTAAAAGAAGGATTAGTTTACTGTTATCGCTAGGTGGGACTAACCACTAGTTTTTGTGAACTATAACTTTGCAGGCTATGATTGGTGAATATTTGGGACAACATGAGGAGTTCCCTCTTGCTGTGATGCATGCTTATGTTGATTCAATGAAATTTTCGGGATTGAAGTTTGATGCTGCGATTCGTGAGTTCTTGAAAGGGTTTCGCCTTCCTGGGGAGGCCCAAAAGATTGATCGGATAATGGAAAAATTTGCTGAGCGGTATGTGTATAAAGTCTTAATGCTACTTTTATTTGACAATTGACATCTCAACCACTGGTCTCAAATGGTATATTATGACTTGCAGGTACTGTGCTGATAACCCTGGACTTTTCAAAAATGCAGATACTGCTTATGTTCTTGCTTATGCTGTTATAATGTTGAATACTGACGCCCACAACCCAATGGTGTGGCCTAAAATGTCAAAATCAGATTTCGTACGAATGAACACTGTGAGTGATGCAGAGGAATGTGCCCCTAAGGAGCTCTTGGAGGAAATTTATGATTCCATTGTCAAGGAAGAGATAAAGATGAAAGATGATTTCCCTGATGCAGCAAAAATTAATAAACCCAGACGAGAAACAGAAGAAAGGGGTCTTGTCAATATCCTCAATTTAGCTCTTCCAAGACTGAAGTCAGCAAGTGATACAAAAGCAGAAAGTGAGAAAATCATTAAGCAGACTCAAGCACTTTTCAAAAATCAGGGACAGAAGAGAGGTGTTTTTCATGTTGCTCAGCAGGTCGAGCTTGTTAGGCCAATGCTTGAAGCTGTAGGATGGCCTTTGCTTGCAACATTTTCTGTTACCATGGAGGAAGGTGACAGCAAGCCTAGGGTCATGCTATGCATGGAAGGGTTTAGGGCCGGCATCCATCTTACTCGTGTTCTTGGGATGGACACCATGCGCTATGCTTTCTTGACATCCTTAGTGAGGTAGGCAAATTATTTTTTCTATTTATGGATATACACTGGTTCTTGGGCAAACTTCTATATGTTAATTCATTTCATGTCTTTTTAATTTTATGAATGTAATGCATTTAGTTATATGAATGCAATAGCTTATGTTCTTTCTTAACCTTTTGCAGGTTTACATTTTTGCATGCTCCTAAGGAAATGCGTAGTAAAAATGTTGAGGCTTTACGGACCCTCCTTGGCTTAGCTGACACAGATATGGATGCTTTGCAAGATACTTGGAATGCTGTTTTAGAATGTGTCTCTAGGCTTGAATATATCACTTCAAATCCTTCAATTGCTGCAACTGTTATGCAGGGATCAAATCAAATATCGAGAGAATCTGTAGTCCAGTCATTGAAAGAGTTGTCTGGGAAGCCTGCTGAACAAGTCTTTGTAAACAGTGTAAAACTACCAAGTGATTCCATTGTTGAATTCTTCACTGCTCTCTGTGGTGTTTCTGCAGAAGAACTGAAACAGACACCTGCTCGTGTCTTTAGCTTACAAAAGCTTGTTGAGATAAGCTACTATAATATGGCTCGGATACGTTTGGTATGTTCTGTCTCTTATTGTTTGTGTTATACTGCCGAATGACTCTTTTATATGTGCTATCATGTCATGTAGCTTTGATTTGTTTAGTTTATCAAAGTATTGGTTAATACTTCTAAACTTTTCAGTTTTTACTTACATTAGGATGCTATTTGGCAATTTATGATTTTGCATCTCATAGTATTCTGATTTCCATGAGATAGACTCATTTTCCCTGTCAGAAACTAATATTAGATGTCACGCTGGGAACATTATAGGCGCAGGTAAGAACAGGGTCTGGTTGATTCAGGCTCCTTTTTTAGCCATATGATGTTAATTATTGGTGTTTCATTGAACCCATGTGAAATTTTGGCATGCCCCTAAAATGAATTAGATGAGAGAATCCATGTCTCTATGCTGGTGTTTTTGAAGTACTGCATACACAAACATGGTTTCTTACATACCATTGGTGGTATGGAGCTTTTAGTGAACTTTACTTGTCATAATAACCTAATATTATTCTCAAACACTTAAAAAGTTTTGATATGTATCCTACTTGCAAATCAACATTACATTTGACTTAGCACAATGTGTCACTAGCACAATTACAATGGTACTTCTAAATTATCTATACAGTGGTGCAGGTGTACATATTAAAGGAACACAATAGTTTACAATTTAAAAGTTTGGGTGCAACTAGCAATTGAAAAAGAAAAGAGAAATTTCTTCCAAATGTGATTCAGTAAAAAACTGGTGTCCTGGTACATTGGAGTTCGATTCACCACATCTTTGCAGTAGTGCAAAATTAGTTGGTCAAATGTGTTTCCATGTTCTTAGAAAACCTAGAGTAGTATATACCTGTACTTCTAGAGCCATTTTGACCTGTGTAACTGAACACCAGCCTGTCATCTGTTTTAAGTGCAAGTGCAATGCACACATTAAATTTTAGCCGTGATATACAATGGCTTGAACTCATGACTATTTTTTTTCTTTGAGCTACTACCTTACATTTATGCATGTGCATGTAGGTGTGGGCCAGAATATGGTCTGTGTTGTCACAGCATTTTATTGCAGCTGGGAGCCACCACGAGGAGAAAGTTGCCATGTATGCAATTGACTCATTGAGGCAGCTTGGTATGAAGTACTTGGAACGTGCAGAACTGAACAAATTCACATTTCAGAATGACATATTGAAGCCTTTTGTTATTTTAATGAGAAATAGTCACAGTGAAAAAATTCGTGGTCTAATTGTTGATTGCATTGTTCAGGTAGGCCTTCATAAGTCTATCAGACAATTGAAATCTGATGATCTGGTGCTTTTATATAAAATGATGTTGTAATGAAAAATCTTGCCATATGAACATGCAGTTGATCAAGTCAAAAGTTGGCAGCATAAAGTCAGGTTGGCGTTGTGTGTTCATGATATTCACCGCGGCGGCTGATGATGAGAACGAATATATTGTTGAAAGTGCTTTTGAAAATGTAGAACAAGGTAAGTTTAAAGGAATATAATTGCTAGCATTAGAAGTATTTCTCACTTTCTCCAACAATGTTAAATTCGTTATTATCTTTGTTTCTGATTAAATGGATGTGTTTGGCAGTTATCTTGGAGCATTTTGATCAAGTTGTTGGCGATTGCTTCATGGACTGTGTCAACTGTCTTATTGGTTTCGCAAATAACAAATGCACACCTCGGATTAGTTTAAAGGCTATTGCTCTCCTACGTATATGTGAAGATCGTTTGGCAGAGGTTAGGATGGTGACCACCCCCCTTATATTCATATCTGGACATTTGATCTTTTTGGCCTCATTCTTTTCATTTGCAGGGCTGCATTCCTGGGGGTGCTGTTAAACCCGTTGATGATGTTCCAGAGGCCAATTTTGATGTTACTGAGCACTATTGGTTTCCTATGCTGGCTGGCCTATCTGATTTGACGTTAGACTCCAGACCAGAAGTTAGACATTGTGCACTTGAAGTGTTGTTTGATCTTCTGAATGAGAGAGGTCATAAATTCTCCTCACCTTTTTGGGAGAGCATTTTTCATCGTGTACTATTTCCTATATTTGATCATGTAAGGCATGCTGGAAGGGATGGCCTTTCTTCTGGGGATGACTGGCTTCGTGATACTAGCATTCATTCTCTGCAGTTAATCTGCAACCTTTTCAATACTTTCTACAAGGTAACATATGTTGTTTTCCCTTGATGATTTTAGTTGCTTCATAGAAATCATGTGGGTCTATTAGAATGTCTACTGTGCTGAAACTTTTGATTTTCTAGTTAATCCCTTTATCTTTAAGGCAATACAATTCAATCATCCTGCACATAAATCAAGTGATCCAATTGGAAAGTTGTTTGTTGGTTCTTATTGTGGTCTTTGCAGGAGGTGTCATTTATGCTTCCACCTCTTTTGGGCTTGCTGCTTGAGTGTGCCAAGAAAACAGACCAGACTGTTGTTTCAATTGCTCTTGGAGCTTTAGTTCATCTAATAGAGGTTGGTGGTCACCAATTCAGTGACAGCGACTGGGAAACACTTCTAAAGAGCATTAGGTATCTCCTCAAGTTCTATTTTCCCATTAAAATTAATTGTGCCTTTTGTTATTCACATATTAATGTTAATATTACTTGTCAGGGATGCATCATACACAACACAACCTCTCGAACTCCTCAATTCAGTAGGATTTCAGAAACCAAATAATCAGCAATCACTTTCAAGAGAAGCAGAGACCAACGGTCTTGGTAGTTACCATGATAGCAGGGAAGGAGGAGCTTCAATAAGTCATAATGGTGAACAGGATGGTCATCAGGAAACAAATGCACAGACTAGCCTAGACAATTCCGAAGGTACAGCAATCCTGAAATATGCCATTAATTGTTTTGTACAATGAGCAGTGCTTCCATATGAACTGGAATACTGACATTAACCTAATTCTGTCTTTCTCTAGGTTTGCCAACTCCATCAGGAAGAGCACAACCTGCAGTTTCCCCACGGGGTCAGACCTTTGGACAAAGAATTATGGGGAATATGATGGACAATCTTTTGGTCAGGAGTCTTACTTCCAAATCAAAAGGTCGAACAGACGATATTGCTCCACCCTCACCTGTGAAGGTACATGTTTTTTCCTTTGCGCACATTGATTAGGTATTGATGATTATTATATTTGAACATTAGCAGATTGTACTGTCATTTGCACCTTACCTTGCTATATCAATACATATGCAATCGCATATCCGCACAAAAATCAGTAGTTATATCGTTTTTTTTTTGTGTTTTTGGTTCCTATTATATCTGGCAAAAAATGGAAACGTTGGTTATAACTTGTGCAGTAATTTCTGGACAGCGTAGTTCATTGTGTGTGAACAGGGCTAGCTGGAATGTTTGAAACCAGTAAATCTGTAGACACAGTTATAAACTTTTGAAATGGTACTGCTTCATTGATACACTAGCCAATTTTGTTCGCATATTATGAGTAGTAATCAACACAGAATTTTGAATATATATATATATATTCAGGTTTGTTTTCCTGAATTCCTGCTCTTATTTTCTTCTGACGTGTTGGTTGTTCTCCATTGTTAATAGTATACTATTTGCTGAAAGTCATGTTCTAACTCATCTGGCGTAACATCCATGCACCTTTGAACTTAATATATTAGCACCATACCATCATTACACTTAGTACTGAAGTACTGAATGGGATTTTCTCCATAGTTGGTCATGTTGTTTCATATGTATTTAATTTGCCTGCTTGTTGATCGAAGGCGCCTGATGCTGACGGGGCTGACAAAACTGAAGATGAAGAGGATAATCCTATGATGGAGACAGTTAGGAGTAAATGCATCACTCAATTACTGCTACTTGGGGCCATTGACAGCATACAGGTACTCCATGTGATGGTTATTAGGTCTGATGTATGAACAGATTCTGCTTGTGGACATGTACTAACTTGTGCCTCTTGATGGACTTTGCAGAAGAGATACTGGAGCAGGCTAAAAACCACACAACAGATTGCAATACTGGATATTTTGCTATCACTTCTAGAATTTGCTTCTTCCTATAACTCAACTTCAAACCTTCGAACCAGGATGCACCATATACCCCCAGAAAGGTAATTCTTAAGGACAACATCCAATTTAACTTCCCAAAGGAGTCATCTAACAGTTGACATTTAATTGTGTAGGCCTCCACTGAATCTTCTTCGCCAGGAACTTGCTGGAACTGCTATCTATTTGGAGATTCTTCAGAAATCAACTGTGGAACATGATGGGAATGACCCAAGTGAGGATACAAATGGGCAGCTCATAGAATCTGATGAACACGAAAAGCTCAAGAGCCTCGCAGAAGGGAAGCTTGTTTCGTTTTGTGGGCAGATTTTGAAAGATGCTTCTGATCTCCAGCCAAGCACTGGGGAAGCTGCAAGTGCAGACATACACCGTGTACTGGACCTAAGAGCACCAGTTATTGTCAAGGTATATAGGGCCTTCTGCGAAATCTCATCCTTGTGTGTAATGTTATGTTCCCACATTCTCCACTGTTCGAATTTCAGGTTTTGAATGGAATGTGTATCATGGATGCTCAGATATTCAAGAAGCACATCAGAGAGTTCTATCCATTAATTACAAAACTTATCTGCTGTGATCAGGTATATGTTTTTCCATCTTAGACGTATGTTTTCACATTAAAGGCGTTAGTAGTAGAGTACTAATATTGTGGTTATGCCGCAGATGGATGTTCGTGGTGCCCTTGGCGATCTTTTCAGCAAACAACTTACCCCACTCATGCCCTGAGTTCTGATTGTACCTTCTTCTGTTGCATATATCTTCTCTTGGTTGGAGTATATTCGGTATTAGCATTTTTGTGCAAACATGGAGCGTCAGAAAGAAGCTTCACGCCCTTAAAGGCACACATCTGAGCATGGTAGGCTGTAAATTGACAAGCTTCCAAGTTTTTGCAGGTGTTCTAAGTACGCATATCAAGAAAAGTAGCTTGCATGTTGCGCATGCGATTTTTCCTTGCGACTTTTGTTCTATGTATTATTATTTATCTATGCGAGGACATGCGAGGACTGGAAGTATGCTTCTATACACAAGTAGAGGATTGAGGCGAGGGAATAGCATTGGCTAGTTCTATGTATACATTGTTCTGGATATTGTATTCGAGGCGTGTTGTTATACGGCAATACTAGATTACTCTTGGTAGAGCATCTAGGTTTGTGCATTCAATAAAAGTTGTCTCATCAGTGTTGTCATATCTGTTTCTTCGATTGTTGCAGAATTCTTTTGCTCGTTTCTTCACTAGATAACATGTAATATTTTCTGGATTAGGTGGTAGTATCATTGTGCCCTGCCGGTGCTGGGTGTGAATTTACTGGAATTCTAAATACACGGTGTACCACACGATTACGCTGTAGTAGTTGCTAACTGAAAAGTGCTGTGCCTCTTTCTTGTGTGTGATATTGGGTGTTGTACCTTGTCAAGCCACTCGCTAGTTGCCAAATCGATTATAAAGCTGGAATATTGCTTATTCGTACAGGTTTCAGTTGGCTTTTGAACAGGAAGCATCCACAGCTAGTGGCTGCATATTTCCCTTGCTTGTTTAGTCGTCATTAGAAAGGTATGTGTGGCCACACGCCGCGCACGACGGCAGGTGCATGTACTTGTTATAGAAGACAACATTGGCAGGACGAATCGTATTTGGTTAATAAACAGTTGTACAGCGATTAATAAACAGTTGTACAGCGAAAACTAAACAAGCAAGGTTATGATAGAAATTTTTATTGTGTCGGAAAAATACCTAATGTTGTTTTTTTATTATGTTTATACCTCCAAGCAGTCATTAATATCTTGCAGGTAAAAGAATTTCCAAACCCACAAGGCATAAGATTCCCAGGGCATGAATTCTAATTTATAAGGCTGGGCTGTGTTCCGTAGTTTCAGTTGAGTTGAAAACTCTTCACGCTCGTAGAACGGAACGATTAATTAAATATTAGTTTTTTTAAAAAAACTGATACATGATTAATTAAATATTAGTTTTTTTAAAAAATAGATTAATATGATCTTTTAATGTGAATTTTTTTTAAAAAAATATACTGTTCAGTAATTTGAAAAACATCACACGAAAAATGAGAGAAAAGAGTTGACTCCCGAACAGCTAGCTTTTGAGTTGACTTTGTAAGAACTAAAATGTTTTTTTAACGATGACGGACAAATAATTACTTCCAACTTTCTCCTCATAAGCCAGAAAAGCTACCCAAAGTGAGTTTCTGGCTTTCGGATTTTCCAACTTTTCCCTCGTAAGCCAAAAAAGCTATCCAAAGTAAGCTTCGGCTTCTATCTTTTCTAATTTAATTCGGCTTTTGGCTTTTCAAAACCGATTCAAAACCAACTGTTTGGTTCAATTTCGATCAATTTCGACTTCTCACTGAAAAGAAGTTGAACCAAACAAACCCCCATGAAGTTGAACCAAACAGACCCTATGACTAAAAGTTTTTTTGAAATTGCTAAGTGAACATATTAAGATAAGATAGACATTCGCTTTTTTAAACCTTAGGAATGAAACAACTTTATAATTAAGCTGCCACTCTCACAATCATGCCTTTATTAGGCAGGGAACGCATCTAAAAGCAAGCAAGAGTTGCTCTTTCTTTAATTGTGATTAGAGGCCTTGAATTACAAACCCTGGCCACATATCTTTACATAAAATCAGTTAGACTGAAGTTCGTGCATTTTTCTTCCTGGATCCTCATGATAACTGCATCAAACTTGCTAACCTAGAGAAAATTTTACAGAGGTCTACAGCTAATAAGAATTCGAAAACCAAATAAAACAGTTAAAAGAGTACATCTTTAACCTCCAAATGGGTAGAAATAAAAATGTCTTAAGTTTATACAGAAATATGACGTTGGTCAATTACCAAACTGAACTGCAGTTTAGGTTGCTAGAGTTACTCATTACCAATTTACCATACCACAAGTTCACGCCAACATGTTGTCTGCTGAATGTTGATCACTCTTCTTGTATGGTTGTTTGGCGTATTTCTGTTGGCACAAAACAATTGTGTGGGGATCATATATACACATACATGTACAACAACGTCTCTGCAATTCACCGTGTGCCATGAGAAAGAACCAAAATGTGCTCTGAGAAAGAACCAAAGGTGATGGTAACCTGCATTCTGCTGTCATTGTAGACCAAGACAAAGACGCTGAGGATTCTCCTGGTGTCGAGCTTGGGTATGTAGCAGCAGAACCACCGGTCAACGTAGGCGACCATGCTAGACATGACGAACCTCCTGACGGTCCACAGCCTGCTGCATCTCGTGAGGACTCCCATGGACTACGGTGAAGATGATTCGTCATCGCCTTCGCCTCTAGCTGATCTCTTCGCCTTCGACACGACTCTGGCAATGGCCTTGGTGGCTTTCTGGTGAGCACGAAAGACGCAGTCCTCCACTACTGACAAGCAGTCATAAGAAAATGAGTTAATTTATGTCATGCTCATCGTTTCCATATCCTGCCAGCCATCTGCCGTAATCTAAATTTACAGAAGTTGTCCTCCTGATATCCTTTTCGATTTTCAATCTAAACTTACAGACTCGTCTGGCAGACTCACCTTTCAACAATTCCTTGCTCAAAAGAAAGCCTTTTACATTGTCGACAATTTCATTTATGAGAGCACCATTGGGTGGTAGATTTTTCAGAATAAATTAACTGGAAAACAAATGGTCCAGATGTTTTAAGATGTCATAGTTTTTCCAAGATCACCAAGGGTAAGCTTTGTTCCAGAAAAAACCTGATTTCATATTTTTTTCTTTAAACTTAAACATGCCTGCACAAGCCATGGGAGTAAAACAAGTCAAATAGTTATAATCTGCAAACAGTTCTTATACTTTTATCAAAAAGAAGAACCTATTATAATGCTGGCTGCCTTAGTACAACACAGTTCATGCCTCCAACAAACATACGGAACAACCTTTACACATGACCTTAAATGAACATCACAGTTCAAGTTTATAACTGTAGTTTGTATACATCTTTTGATGAGTAAAAGTACTTTTAATGCTCCAATCAAAGATGTGAGTGTGAGAAAGCCATCCAGTTTGAAAGGAATGGTATCAAGACCTTTTTTCTTTTACTCATGGTAAGCCCAGGATGATTGAGGGAGGCACCAGAAGGGTCAAAGAAAACATCATTAACAGAAGAAGCAGAGTTATAAAAAAAACGAGTCAAAAGATGGAGGAAGCAACGAGCTTCCCTTTGTTACATAGATTGCCCTCAAAGCATACATATAATTAGAGTATACACATTAGTTTGTGAAATCAAAGGGCAGTAAACAAAAAATTAATGGTAAAAAGAAACATCAGTTTTGATATACCATGAATAATCCTGCACATTTCAGAAACAACTCATGAGAAGTAACCAAATCATGATTCAGAAGAACACAATTAGTATCCATGGATGAACTGCTTATTTCCGTGGTAACATAAATTGATTTGCGAACAAAAATATTATTAAGGGATGGGAAGAACCGGCAAACCAAACAACCACCACAAGAGCAAATCAGAAGAAAAGTCTTCTGTGGCAGGAAAGTGTGCGGATGATGGGGGCGAGGACTCACCTAGCGTCAATTGACTGGTAGATAGGCAGGTAGGTGGCACGCATGTGGCTAGAGCACCGACCACCGTCGATGGGTAATTCCGCCCCTATGCTAGCCGACTACATGGAGCCGTTGTTTGAGCGTCTTTGTCTTCGTCACCGTCCGTCCTCGACCAGGCTAGCTATGGTTGTACTTTTTACGTTTACAGATAAATTCGTAAGCGTATGAATATCGTCGTAGCATTTTACTCATAAATATTTTTAATGATATCTTTAATGATATCGTATTTATGTTTTTCAAAGAAGACGATGGTGTAAAGACATAGTTTATACATCAATAATCAATCTACAATTAACGCACCGTAGTCTAAACAGGGCTTAGAATAAATATAATTGAGGGATAGTGTAACACACATAAGAGATTCACCTCTAATTAATTAGTATAGTAGAAAAAGGATATAAAAGAACTATGATACAACTATTGCTCATGTTTTGTATATACTTAACACATACATGCTAAGACTTAGTTTTAGGCATCAAGTATGTAGACTCCCTTTTTGTAACATGAATTATTTGTATTCATAGTACCATTTTTCGGGATCGAGTAGTTTGATACCCATGATTACATTACTTAATCATCAAGTGTGCACGATACATCAATCGCCTTATGCGAATATTACAATATAGCGCCCGAAGGCATTGTCTAGAACATAAAACCAAACGGTCCGGAATACAAGCAAAAGCAGAATACAGATAAGGCAGCGGCACGTCATTGCCACAGGCAATGACCGGAGTCTAAGACCTACTAGGCGCTATCGTCTTTCATACCCTTCTGGTAGTATGCGTACGGATCTTCAGGGTCTTCATCGCCCACATCTGAATGTTTGTGCGTATAGCAAGGGTAAGTACCAAACGTACTCAGCAAGCCACCATAACAACGATGTATATGATAAGGGATAATCAAGGAATGGTTGTGGTTCTTTTACATAAAGCTAGTTTTGCAATTCTTTTCACAAGCCTAAGACCTAAGACTGATCATGTTCTATTTTTCATAGTTCATTTAA
Organism: Oryza australiensis; assembly: GCA_019925245.2. Taxonomy (NCBI): domain Eukaryota; kingdom Viridiplantae; phylum Streptophyta; class Magnoliopsida; order Poales; family Poaceae; genus Oryza; species Oryza australiensis. The sequence continues at coordinate 1,048,852 of JAIFGZ020000388.1, read as the reverse complement.
TCGGCGACGGTTCTGTCCACCATCCATTGTGATCCCAAGGATAGCTTTCCGCCACCAGTTCGTCATGATTTTCTGGGGTCTACCCCTTCTCGTACCCCCGAGAAGTTAATCCACTGGCACATAAAAATCATCATGCATGCCCATCCCATCATTTTAAAATTTAGAGTCTAGCTAAATTTAGAGTCTAGTCAAGCGAAAAACTTGTCCCATCGCTTCATATCCACGAGCACGGCTATTCGAATAGATTGTTTTACTCACACTATAGTGAATGTACACTTTACCTTACTCCGTGACTTGCCCAACACCTGAGCCAAAGTCCCAACATATGAGACGTGTCACGGCAAAGCCTTTCAATAATCTCACTTTGGCAGTACCCGCTCTATGAACTTGAGCCCTCATGCACTCTAGTCGTACACAGTTTCTAGCAGTGAGAGGAGTTCTAGCACTCCCGGGAAGGGAAAAACTCACTCGTTCTTTAAGTTATATTTAAATCCAATTTAAATCTGATGTTCCACCTATAGGCTTCTCGGCTATTCTTTTGTTGACGCCAAATCCGTACCGCCGCTATGATGCCAAAAGATGTGTTAATGTCAGAGCACACGCTGGCCTGAGAGACCTACTTAGCTCCAGTGCAGATCCTAAAATTGATGAAGTGCAGGCGTTCCAATCAGTTTGATCCTGCAACTGACAAGTTATGCAAAACATCAGAGCATAAATCATATCGGCCGATAGGCCGATAATCAAAACAATCGATCTGTTGACAGCCGATTGTGTGATTCCAGCCGATGTTGATATCCAGATAACTCGTCGGCTGAAACCCCGACGAAACCCTTATTGGTAGCCACCAGGCAGGCTAGAGATCACGGTTCTAATCATGACTTAGTAGATCAAATTGAATTGATGCAACACTAAGTATCAAAAGAAACGCAATATCTAGACAATCAAGCCCTTGACTAATTTTCAGGGTGGTAGATGTCTAAACTAATCTAATCTAGTAAACAGTTTAGCCGGTATCGGCAGAGACCCTAAAGCAAGAGATAGCCGATAGAGCTAAATTGAGATACTAGGACTAGATTAACAGAGACATATGATAAGACCGGCTAACTCTCCGGTGAAACATCAGCATGAACCTATCGGCTTAACAAGACTTAGATTATCGATATCAATCTAGTAGGTCGAACCTAACCGATGCAGCACGAGATCATATATGATAATCTAATACTCGATGAGCCGATAGATCTGTCTAATGTGATGGATATAACAAATCTACCTAAAGCGACATTACGTTTATAGAAACATCGATTTGATCAGAATATCAAACCTAACCGAGAAAGTCCTAACTAAGCTGATGTATCTATGAACGGTAATGAAACTAAAGATAGATATGATATACCTGGGGCGGCGGGACCTTGGACTTAACCCTTCATCGGAGATCAAAACCGATGCAGCCCTGTGTTGGGTGCCAAATTCCGTCGGATGATGAACAAAGTAGCCAAAAGTAAAAAAAAAGTGGCGATGCGCCAAGTTGTATTGATCGTGAAGATTCATTACATGGACCCCGGGCTTACATATTTATACCCGTAGGCTAACAGAGATCCTAACAAATTACAATTCAAATTTTCCTAAAGATAAAAGGAAACAAACTGAATCCTTACCGGATACTAACACACTTTCCTAAAGATAAAATAGAAAGTTAACAAACTTATCCTAATTGATATATACAAGGCGTATCCTTTTTGAACTCGGTGTCTTCTGGATAAGATCTTTCCAAACGAAATCTAACCAGAATCCGACTGCTAAAGATATTGATCCTCCATCGGCTGACGCAGAGCTCTCAGCCGATTCTGCTTTGAGCCAATTTGAACCTGAAGCCAATGAGGACTTCGGGGCTTACCAAATTTTGCCGTTAACACATGTCCCCTAGTTTTGGAGTATGAGAAGTCATGCTTCAAAATTATCCTGGCCTTGATCGCCCCAAAACTGATTTATCTCTTCTTCTCGACATCGGCCCTCATAAGTCGATATGTTCTGTAGTAGATGAGCCAGGCTGTCAAACTCATGGAAGAAAAACCAGTCTTTTGTAGCCGCTGACAACCCTTCAAATGCAAGATCTGCTATCTGCTCATCACTCAGGCTCAAACTATAACATCGGCTACGGACGTAACGAAACCTTTGAATATATTCTTTAGCCGATTCCCCTTCTTGCTGTTTGATTGATATCAAGTCTGCAAGCTTCAACTCACCAACCTCAGCAATGAAGTACATGTGAAACTGTTCCTCAAGATCGGCCCAACCTCTGATAGAATTTGGTGGTAATGACGAAAACCATGTGAAGGCTGATCCAGTTAAGGACAATGGAAAAAATCTAACTTTTAGAGCTTCTTTATCCAATGCCTCCCCACATTGAGCTAAAAATCGGATGATATGTTCCATTGTAGATGCACCATCTTGCCCTGAAAACTTGGAAAAGTCTGGAACCTTGTATCGGCTTGGAAGTGGTACTCTATCAAACCATTCAGGATATGGTGGCCGATACACAAAAGTTTGATGTTTGGGTTTAATTCCAAACTGCTCCTCCATTACCTTTGCAATAATATCGGCCCAATCTTCTTTAGACTGATATTATTGAGTTTCCTCTGGCCGATAACACTGTTGTGGCTCTTTATGTTGATATGCTTGCCCCCCGAGCCAATATTGTTGTTGCCAATGATGATGATATTGCCCATGCTAACTTCTTAATGCAATCACCCTGGGAACCATCTTCTTAATCAAACCATATAATGTACTCACCAAAACTCCAGATGGATCGAACACAGCACGATGAACAATTTTATCAACCATCTCTTGAAGTGTCTTGTCATCCATCGGCTCAGTAGACTGTCCCTTGTCTTCATTCATCGATTTGAGAGATTGCTCTTCCTCGGTCTTGACTTCTTTATCAGAAATTGTGGGTTCCATAAGTCGTGTAAACAATCGTGAGGTCCCACCAGGCGTGCCAAAAATATGTTGATGCCAAATCCGTACCGCCGCTGTGATGCCAAAAGATGTGTTGACATCAGAGCACACGCTGGCCTGGGAGATCTGCTTAGCTCCAATGCACGTCCTAAAATTGATGAAGTGCGGGCGTGCCAGTCAGTTTGATCCTGCAACTGACAAGTTATGCAAAACAGGAGAGCATAAATCATATCGGTCGATAGGCCGATAATCAAAACAGTCGATTGTGCGATTCCAGCCGATGCCGATATCCAGATAACTCGTTGGCTGAAACCCCGACGAAACCCTTATTGGTAGCCACCAGGCAGGCTAGAGATCACGGTTCTAATCACGACTTAGTAGATCAAACTGAACTGATGCAACACTAAGTATGAAAAGAAACGTAATATCTAGACAATCAAGCCCTTGACTAATTTTCAGGGTGGTAGATGTCTAAACTAATCTAATCTAGTAAACAGTTTAGCCGGTATCGGTAGAGACCCTAAAGCGAGAGACAACCGATAGAGCTAAATTGAGATACTAGGACTAGATTAACAGAGACATATGATAAGACCGGCTAACTCTCCGGTGAAACATCAGCATGAACCTATCGGCTTAACAAGACTTAGATTATCGATACCAATCTAGTAGGTCGAACCTAACCGATGCAGCACGAGATCATATATGATAATCTAATACTCGATGAGCCGATAGATCTGTCTAATGTGATGGATATAACAAATCTACCTAAAGCGACATTACGTTTATAGAAACATCGATTTGATCAGAATATCAAACCTAACCGAGAAAGTCCTAACTAAGCCGATGTATCTATGAACAGTAATGAAACTAAAGATAGATACGATATACCTGGGACGGCGGGACCTTGGACTTACCCCTTCGCCGGAGATCGAAACCGATGCAGCCTTGCGTTGGGTGCCAAATTTCGTTGGATGATGAACAAAGTATCAAAAAGTAAAAAAATGTGGCGATGCGCCGAGTTGTATTGATCGTGAAGATTCATTACATGGACCCCGGGCTTACATATTTATACCCACAGGCTAACAGAGGTCCTAACAGATTACAATTCAAACTTTCCTAAATATAAAAGGAAACAAACTGAATCCTTATTGAATACTAACACACTTTCCTAAGGATAAAAGAGAAAGTTAACAAACTTATCCTAATTAATAGATACAAGCCGTATCCTTCTTGAACTCGGTGTCTTCTGGATAAGATCTTTCCAAACCGAATCTAACCAGAATCCAACTGCTGAAGATATTGATCCTCCATCGGCTGACGCAGAACTCTCAGCCGATTCTGCTTTGAGCCGATTTGAACCTTAAGTCGATGAGGACTCCAGGCTTACCAAATTTTGCCGTTAACATCGTCACACACAAATGAACCACTATGCAGGGGTACCGCCTTCGCTCGGCTATTTACTCTGCTAGGTCTATACCCATTCAAGAAGTACGGTTGTACTAGCTCGTTTTATGTTTATCTCATGGCTCGGTCCTTAATTTACCAGGGACACTTGCCTTTTCCGGAATCCACCCAAATCATCCAGTCGCCCCAGTCTAAAACATTTGTTTGTTTTAGTTTTTCATTGAAGAATCATTTCATCATTGTCATGGCAATGTGGCGCTCATGTCTCCACATGTTGTACATCAACCGTCTTCCCTAAGGTAGTCGCCCAAGCATATAGCATTTGATAAATATGATTGTGCATGAATCTAAAATAGCATAGGTTAAGCATTGTCGAAGAATGACTTCGAACGCACAATACCGTAGGGTACAAAGAATAAACGAGTATTCAATATCAAGGTAGGGCATATAACAAGAATGGGAATTCATATGTGTATAGCATGCATATTTGATTTTAAACAAACATAAGTTCGCAAATGGGTTCAACATGTTCAAAGGTAGTGATGACTTGCCTTGCTCGCAACCTTGTTGACCTGGATCTTCAACGCACTGAGGTGCTCCCTCGGACTCTATAATAACGTGCGGTCAAATCGATTGAATTCAATTAGAACTCAAGTAAAATCATCAAAATGCCAAAAAAATTGTAAAAATGACTCCTAAAATTAATCTATCAATTTTAGGTGAATTTAGGTTCGAGTTTCGATAGAATCTGAGTTAAAACGAGCGAGATACAATAGTTTGAAGTTTCGTGGTTAAACCGATTTAATTAATTACGAGGTGATAATATTGTAAGTTAATTCACTTTAAATTTTATAAATATAATGATAGATGATTCAAAAATATAAACCGAAAAGAAATTATAAATCTCCAATTTTTATCCTAATTTATCGGACCGACAAGCCCTAGGGTTAGAATTAATCGAATTCGAAAATAATTAACTCTAAAGTTTGACGCTATATTAAATAATTTAGATTTTAAATTTAGAAAATCCATATGATAAAAGTAGTGTTTAATAACAAACTAAATTATAATTAAATCCCTAATGTTATAATTAAATCCTAAATCAAATTCATGAGATAATTAAATTCTTAATATTATACTTAATATTTTGCCTACAATTATCCCATAAAATTTTATTCCAGAAAATATATTCTTCTCCTAAATTTCCTAAATATTTTTCCCAAATATTTTCCTTTTTCTTTGTCTTTTCTTCTTTTTCTTTTCTTTTTTTCCCTTCTTCTCTCCTGTTCTTCTTCCTCCTTCTTCTCCTTCTCTCTTCTTTCTTTCTTCTCTCCTTCACTCTTCCTCACTCCCCGGCTCCTCTCTCTCCCTTCTCCCTCTTCTCTCTCTTCTCTCCCTCTCGCCAAGGCGCGCACAAGGCGACGGCGGCGGCGAGGAAAAAAAGGAGAAGAGGGGCTTACCCGACGGCGGCGCGGTGGCACTCGGAGGAAAAAGGAGGGAAGGGGCGCGGTGAGGAACAGAGAGGGGCACGACCTCCTTTTCATAGGGCGCGCGTGGCGAGGGGAAAGGAGGGGCTGGGGCGGCACGGGCGGTGACGTGCGGCGCGGTGCAAGGGGCCGGGGCGCGGGCGGCGCACGGTGCACGCGTGCGGGGCACGCGACACGAGGGCGACGCAGGCAGCGTGCGCAAGGGGTGAGGGGTGGTACGGCGTCGAGCAGGTGGCGGACAATGAACAATGTACATTACCTTTTTCCCTTTTTTCTTTTGTTTCTTTTTCATCACACCAATAAAGTTAAAAATATAACTTGACCCCAAATATAAATTTAAAATTTTATTTTAAACTTTTAAATTTTTGCCCCAGTTTTATTTATTATTTCATTTATTATATTTTTTATAACTTCCTTTCTTCTAGGGTTTTTAGATCTTATCGGCTTTTTTTGACTTTAAATAAATATTCTCTTATTTGAAACTCGGCAACGCTCGCAAATAAGAAGCCAATAAAATACAAAAAGATGCAGTAATTCAAATGTTTTTGTAAGCTCCAAATTTTAAATTTTTATTTTTAAGTCTCCGATTTATAGGGTGTTACAAAGTATTATCGAGAAAGGTCTGTTAGCGTGGTTATGACATTTACGCACCCTTACATCATATGAGAACATGAAGAAATACAAAGGACAGATAGGGTTGTCACCACCTGTTGCCTATCTCACTTTTCGTGGGGCACAATTGCATCCAACGATATTTATCTAACCTAAGCATCGTGCCCGCCATTTTCGCCGCACGTCGCCGCCGTCGTTCCCGCGTCTCCCGGCCACATCCGACGCCCCTGAGCCTATAAATACCACCCCCGAATGCTGACCAATCTTTTCCCCCGTTCAATCGTCGCCCCCGAGCTCTCCCATGCCCTAGCACCGAAAACCCTAAGCGTCGCTGCCGTTTACCCTCTCCGGCGCACAAATCTAGCCACTCCACCGCTCGCCAAGCTGTCGCGCCACCGCCGCCGGTTTCGCCGTTACTCGAAGAAGGCTGGTCGCACATTTATTCCCCAAATTGTCATTGTTCCCGCCAACGCCACCACCATCTTCTTCGTCATCGGCCAAGCCGCCGTGGTGAGCACCCTCTCTCCTTCCCATTTCTTTTCCGCCCCTCTCAGCCACCGCTCCCAAGCGCGCCGCAGCTTCACACGCGTGTGTCGCGCCCACGCACTGCTTTCGCCGCCCGCCGACAACCATTTGGCCCCTAGCGCCATCGCGTGCCGTCGCCGTCCACCGTCGTGCCTTGCCGCCGGCGCAAGCTGCCGCTCCCCTCCCCACGCCGTCGGATTCACTGCGGGTGAATCTGGGCCATCCGTGTGGCGGTGCCACCTCGACATCGCGTCGGTGCCAGCCGCCTGTGTGGCTACCGCATCGGCGCCACACAAGCGCCACATGGTGCGCACGCGCACCCAGCTGGTGGACCCAGTCCACCGTGCGCCTCCCCTCCCACGCGCCACCGACCAGCGGGCCCTGCCTATTGGCGCCGGTCAGTCCGGTGGCATCAGCCCTAGCGGCTGATGCCGCAATAATTCATTAATTTTCCTTTTTCTTTTATTAGTAGACCACTCAAACCTCTAAAAATCATAGAAAATTCATCCGAACCCTGTTTGAGTCCATTCAAGTTGCCGTGGACTCATAAAAATTCCTAGAATCCACTAAAAATAGTTTTATTGCTTGTTTCAGTAATCTTATAGCCTGTTTTTGTCGTGCTTTGTTTGTCGATTAGATTCCGATGTCTCCGACGTTTCCGTTTATTTTGAGGTAGTCGCAGAAGTTCCCCAAGAGCAGGAGCAAGGCAAGTCATGTATTCCTTTTGATCATATTGTTTCTAATTGCAAATTTATCTCGTTTTATCTATTGAATTGTATTGTTTTATAATGTCATATGGTATATGAGACCTATAGTACTCAGCCTTGGTTGTCTATCCTATGTCATTGATAATGGTTGTCTATCCTGTGTCATTGATAACTCAGAATCAACATGATTAGATGTTGCATTAGGGACGCTTAGCCTACTTAGTTCAACTAGCTCACTTTGGGAAAACACTATCACTAGCTTATGCTGACATTAATGATGATGATCATGGACCTATGGTACTATGGTACAAGTCTAAATAAAACATGACTAAATGGTGGGTTGTGGGTGCATAGTTTTGATAGACGTAAAACCATGACAATTAAGGACTGGTTCCCTGAAACCCTGAAAGAACTACTCGTGCGTACCACAAGCCAGCGTGGGCAACGGCTGGGCTTATAGTGTAGCCTTTTCCTGTCTGACGCACCCAGGCAAGGATGAGCATGATGGAGTTTGGATGGACTGAAAAAGGTCTATGCAGCTTCTAGGTTCACCTAGGCACTAGAGGGGGTTGCTTACCCTAGTTTAGGGGTAGGGGCAAAACCTAAAGTGTCGCGTCGCTTGGTCAGGAAGGGTTATGCAAATGGTCCTGTCATAGACCCCTTTTCGATATGGTGGCATATCGATGCACAAAAACGTGTTGTGGGGCTGTGTCTGGTGGGTATAGATGTACACCTCTGATCAAAGTAGAACTATTTGAATAGTCGTGCCCGCGGTTATGGGCGGTCGATCAAATTCACCGTGATTAGTCCCATTATTAATGAATTGACTTAATAGAACTGGGTAGAATAGATGGATGGATTGGGCCTGTCTCAATGTGGTGTAGCGTTGGACAAAGATGACTAATTTTGCTTAATTAAACTTAACGTTTTTACTGCTTTCAACTTCATTCTGTGAATTCTTGCATCATACCTCCCTTTGGTATGACTTGTTAAGTACTTGCTTTATGCAAATAACCCCTAGCCTCCCTTTGAAATATTCTTGCATCATATCTCCCTTTGGTATGACTTGCTGAGTACAGTAGGTAGTATTTAGCCTTGCTTCCTTTTCCCCTACCTCAGAGCTGGAGGATGGAGCAGAAGAAGGATTCGAGGATGAGTAGGCTTGTCACTACCGTCAATGATGCCCATGGAGTGGAGTTGTCACGCTACGAGCGCCAAGATGTAGTCTAGCTCGTTTTCTTTTTAGTTGCATTCTTGTAAGACTTTTATTATGTTTCTAAGACGTGGATTATGTATATACAATTTATCGTTTGTGTATCCTGGCTGGTTCTAGACAGAGATTTTAATACACATTCAGCTTCAGAAATTCTGGGTAGGAATTTCTAGGCATGACACACTTTTGGGCCGAGGTTCAATATGTTCGCAACCCAAGTTTTCAGGTGTGGTGGAGCCATGTGTCTTATAGGTACTAAAGCATACTCGTTTTTGTGATATGCACATGGTGTGAACCCAAAACCTTAAAGTTCCTTTGTTCTTTGCATAAAGACTTTTTATTAAAGTCATTTGTTATGCAATTTTTGAACGTGACCAATAGCATGCTTTTATGGCTTTTCTAAACTGACTTTTCTTCATAAAAGTCAAATGTTATTTAGTATTATTCTTAAGAGTGGTTGGCTGTCACGCCCAAAAATTTAGCCAAATTTCCAGACTCGAGGAAAAAGAGAGGAAAAGAGAGAGGAAAAGGCGGCTCACCAGGGATCGGCCAGACTCGGGCCAGACTCGGCCAAATTTATATTATTTCCTTTTATCTTTTTAGAAATTTTTGTGTCCTGTCTGATCAGGACTCATATCGGCCCGTGGGTATAAATATGTAGACCTGAGGTCTTTGTAACTTATCTCCACATATCAATACAATTACTTTTGACGCATCACCACCTTTTACTCTCAGCGAGTTCTTAGTTTCGAGTTGGGCTACATCGGTTTCAATCTCTGGCAAGAAAGTAAGTTTCGTCAACTTCGCCTGTATCGGCAAGGCTAGAACTTTTTCGGATTACATCTGATATTCTATTCCGGCCGGCACAACCGTTGCCTACCTGATATTTTAATTTTATCTTTTATTGCATTGTGTTTAGAGACACATCGGTTTAGTTGGGACTATCTCAGTTAGGTCCGATCTTCTGGCTTAGTCAACATATCTTTACAATCACAATATTGTTTTAGATAGATTTGTGATATCCATCATGTTAGCATAGATTTATCGGCTTATCAGCTTTTTTAATCTTACGTAATCTTGAACTGTCTCGGTTGGGTCCGATCTTCTATATTATAGCTGATAATCTAAAGTCTTGTTAAGTTTATATATTTGTGTTATGTTTTATTGGAATGTTAGCTGATAAGTTATCTTCACATCGTACTTTCAGCCGATGTATGATCGAACCTACATCTAATATTCTATATCAGTATCGACCGATTGATTCATTACATATTTACTTCGTTATATCAATATCGATCGATCGGTTCATTATTTCATTATATTATCTTCAGTCGATTGCCTTTATATCATTATTTATCCAAGTGTCAAAATTTATATCATAGATATAGCCGATTGTTCAAAACCCTATTGACATCGGATGATATCACTACATCGGCTTATTGGCCGATTGGCTATTTGGTCATCAATATATTTTTATCTTGTTAGTTGTAGAATTAAATTGACTGATACGCCCGCATCTCATCAAAATTTAGGACCTGCACTGTAGTTAAGCAGATCTCTCAGACCTTCGTGTGCCACACGTAGGATCTACCTCAATACATCTTTGGCACATTTGACGGGATAGATTTTGTGTCAACACCTTAGTTAGCAATCGGTATATCACTTGGGTTGTGAAACTTGGGAATTCACACCACATATGCCATAAATTGATTAGATGATTAAGATTATAGTTGTTGAATATATGTTTAGTTGTTTCTCAACTAATCGGGGGCTGCATCTAATAGGTGCATCGACCTGTTTATTTAATCTTTTTGACAAGCCCTCCAAAGCCTCTTTGCAAGATAGCAATAGGGAGGACTCAAGAAGAAAGCACTCGAGAAACTTTCGCAGGGAGGATTGAAGCACTCAGTGTTGATCATGAGCCATGAGGAAGACTGCAATTTGACTGTGAAGGTCTTGGAGAATATTGGTATCGGATACCTACATGGCCTGCATATCCGACTACAGATAGAAGGTAAGTCGGATACGTATTACGTAATAGAGTAAGACTCAATCGTCATGTTGCCTTGTATCCCAAGGCATGGTCTAGAGTTCCAGTTGAACACTACCATGTAACAGATTAAAAAACTGATGCGGATTAGAAAACTGATATCATGTTCAACTAGGTTATTCTCTTTATAACTCTGTCCCCGAACCTATATAAGATGGTCAGGGGGCCCTCTCGTCAGATCAAGACGGATCCAATCCCCAAACGTGAGTAGGATATTATCTCTCATCCAAAGGGGTTGAACCTGTCTAAATTCTTGTCTTGCGCATCCATCTATTTTTAGATCTCATGTGTTTGCTGATTTCTAGAATCGACCATATTAATATTAACTGTATGACAAGAAAAAGATTGGTAATAAGTAACTGGGAAAAGCTTAAACATATGACGGCCAATGGAAGCGTTTGAAAACGAATTTTGGTGGAGTGCGGTGGAGACGGCGGCCTTCACCGGCAAGCGAAATCTGAGTTTTGCTAAGCACATTTCAAGCATGTGAAGAGAAAGCAGAATCTATTTCCCACGAGTCATGAACTCACATGATTCACGGAAGTACGAAACCGTGGTCTAGGACGATAGCTCCTGTCTCATGTCAAGCACCTGGTTGCTGGATGAATTTGCTTTGGGTGAGCTTTGAGAAGCTTAAATTTAACAAATATAAATATAATATGATCATGATATAATTATATTATAACTTACATTAATCCATCGGTTATATATGAAATATAAATCATAGTCCTCTCACATATATACATATATTATGATTTTTTTCTTTCTCTCATTTACATAAATCTTAGCATGCCACTTATATATGGATTACCTTTTTTTACTGAGGTCGTAAATACAAAAACGTTTAGTCTCCAAAATTCATACAAGATGATCTGAGACAGTTTGACGAGAGCTGAAGATTTTTTGACTGAGTTTTAGTAGAACTAATTTGAGATAGAGCGTTTGAGATACGAGATCAAACATGAGACAAAAGAGTAGGACACTGTCAGCCTGTGATATAATTCACACGGTTTGGGCTCTTTTGGCTGTTCCATGGCGACTTGGCGCCAGTGACAAAAGCGCCCACATCATTTGAGTGACCCAATATTTCCATAAACCGTGGGACCAATAAGACTGGCAAGAAAAAAATTAAAAAAAAACGGAGGGTTGGCCCGCGAGCGGTTACAAAGCTGCAGAGGCCGTCCCGTCCCGTCCCGCGTGTGTGCGCGTTCACTCACCCGCCTCACCTCTTCACCGAGAGTCGTCGCGGCCACTTCGTTCGTTTCTGCCTCGGTGGGGGCGGCGGTGCGTGCGTGCGTGCGTGCGCGGCCGCTGTATTTGGCAGGACTCATCGTCTCGTCGTCTCCCCCACCCCCACTACTCCACCGCCATCATTGTCGGCGCGAGCGAGCCCCAAGCGAAGCCAAGCCAACCCCGACCCCGAGGGAAGGGCAGACGGGGCCGAGATGGCGGGGCGCTACGACAGCAACCCCTTCGAGGAGGATGACGTGAACCCTTTCTCGGTGAGGAACCGATCCTCTCCCTCTCTCTCCCTTTTCCACGTTCCCGCCGGGTGCAGCGGATCTGGTTTCGTGTTTCCTTACCCTTCGTCTGCGAGAGGAGCGGCGTGTGTGTTCTTCGTTCGTGTTCGGATCTGGTTGGCGGCCGCAGATCTAACCGTGTTTCGTGGGTGAATCGGTGGCCGTTTTTTTTTCTCATTGTTATATCACTGACGCTAATTAGTGGGATTTTTTTGGGGGGTTCCGATGATGCATTGGTGCCTAAACCGTCGTTTGTGCGGGCACGGATGAATTTATTTTTGTGGTTTCTATATAGGAACAAGCGCGCGGTAAGGCTGGAGGGCAGCCCAGCTATGGCGGCGGCGCGTTCTACATGCCGGTAAGCCGTTTGGTGTTCAGTTCTTAGTTGGAGCATTGTCGGTGCCTCAGTGGGGGTTGAATGCTTGAATTTGCAATTAATTGTTTGTTACCTACCAACTGTTTAATCTGTACTGCAATGCAGAATCCCAGGAATGTGCCTTCTGCGTCGAATTCACGGCTTTCGCCTCTTCCCCCTGAGCCTGCAGCCTTCGGGTCTACGGTGGATATCCCTCTTGACTCTTCCAAGGTTTGTATGAATGTGCAGTTTATCCGTCTCAGTTGAATTACAGCTAGACTGCAGTACAGTAGATGATCCTTCATGGAATAGTACCTAATGTTGCTTTGTATTAATATGCGCTGTATGGATACTCAGGACCTGAAGAATAGGGAAAAGGAGCTGCAAGCTAGGGAAGCAGAATTGAACAAGAGGGAGAAGGTACACCATGAACATATGCAGTTGTATGACCCATTAATAGTGTCCATTACGATAGGTCAACAACAGAGTTTGTTGGAATCTGATGCTACTTGGTCTTAATTTTTCATGCAAAACGCAGCAGATATTAGGACTTAGTCTGAAGTATTCAGAATCATAAATTTGTAATGCAGCGATCGTTTCCTCTCTAAATCAGCTTACTACCTTCACAAGGAATTCTATGCTTTACTCTGACTTAATTAGTTTGATCCATGATAGTTTGTTAGTTTGTGATTGTTACATTATTATCTTCATTTGTTGACCAGGAGCTAAAAAGGAGGGAGGAGGCTGCAGCGCGAGGTAAATGTTCATAGAAACAATGTTGCTTTGTAATATTTTCTCTGTTGACTCTAAAGGAAAGTGTTGCTCATGTCGCAAAAAGGATTCCTTATATTAGAAGTATGTAATTTGATATATTACATAGTATGATCTATGAGGTAATGTGGTAATGGTCACTTATGTGATCTTAATCTGTTACATGTGATTATGTCAAATGCAACTGCAATGTGGTACTGGTAACATCATTAGCGAGAGTTTTTCAAAACAAGTGTATCTTCAGAACATCATGAACAAACCACTTTTTTTTTAGAAAATTGATATCCATGTACCGTGTAGCTTTCGTGCTAGAGCTGTAGATCCTTGTAGTTCATTTTAGATTAACAAGGTGTTCAGACTAATATGACTTATTTGTTAAACATTTCTCACGAGCTATTAAACTTACGCCACTTAATTGGTATGGCACTTTTACAGCTGGTATTGTCATTGAGGAGAAAAACTGGCCTCCATTTCTGCCACTCATCCATCATGATATCACCAATGAGATACCGAGTCACCTTCAAAGAATGCAATATGTTGCATTTGCATCATTTCTTGGTATGCTTCTGATTGTCAGACTCCCAAAATCTTGTTGCTCTTGCACTTCGGTAATGTTTTAACTTCATAATGGACAAGCATTATAGTCTTCTACAAAGTTTGCATTTTTGCCCTTCTTTCAAAATTTTTCCACTTTTAACTGTTCAACATTCTTTCATGTGGTATGTGAGCAAACTGTAAGACTGGGAAGGCAGTTTTTCCAGTCTGCTCTATGATCTTAGTCACATGCTGTTTTATCATTAGAATTTTGTCAGCAAGATTTGTGACTATGTCTGTATTGCAGGTCAAGTTAATAAGAATTCCAAAATAACAGGGAGGAGCTTTTGATTTTACTTAATTATATTCTAGTTCTGCCATTTGTTTTTCAAGATAGAAATAAAAGGCTGTCTTATGAATTATTTTGCTTAAGAATTATTACAACATTCCATTTTGTTGTAAGCAAAATTAAGACAACTTGCTTTGGTGTCAAGTAGGATTGGTTTGCTGTCTCTTCTGGAACGTCATAGCAGTTACTTCAGCTTGGGTCAAGGGGGAAGGTATATTCACGACACTTCTGGTGTTGCTTGTACATCGACCAGTTCTTTAAGGCTTACTCCTTTAAGGATGCTATGTCCATTTTCAGGTGTGAAGATATGGTTGCTGGCAATCATCTACTTCATCTCTGGGGTTCCTGGTGCATATGTTTTATGGTATCGACCTCTATATAATGCTATGAGGTAAAATAATTTAAGAGCTACTGTATTGTTTCTGCGAACTTCTCATTCTGTGCTTTTCTTGTGTATAGGAGTAAGTAACATTTATTGGACACTTGTTTTGTAGGACTGATAGTGCCTTGAAGTTTGGGTTGTTCTTCTTGCTTTACCTGGTAAGTGACGAGTCATTGTTATATAGTATATGTAAGATATTTGGCAATTTTGAATGTGCGGGGACATAATTCTTGAATTTCCTGTCTTTGCAGTTCCATATTCTTTTCTGTGTATTTTCTGCTGTGGCTCCTCCTGTTGTCTTTGAGGGAAAATCATTGGCGTAAGTTCCCTGCTTGTTCATATTCTGTCAATGGGAATATGGAGACTGAAACTAAAAGGGCGACCTACTTGCATGTTGTACAAATGGCTTTTTTATCAGTGAAATGGCTTGTTTGTCTGCAATTTTTGATGCACCTGCTTTCGAGCAAAATAATATTGACGCATAAGATACAGTTTAAGCTGGGGATGATCATAGAACAATGTACCATTTGATTTCACAGCCCCGGATGTTCGAGTTTCCTTAGTCGAGCTTAAGTTATCATTTATGAAGTGGTAGTATATTAATCTCTTAAATAGAAACAATAAAAATAGGCACTTCAATATATGGGATGATGGGATCTGAAGCTCCTGTGATTAACACATACAAAAATACTAAAAAAAGATGATTGAATGGGTTTCTGAGCTAGTGTAGCGAGGAGGGTGGGCCTAAGGATTCTCATAGTGTCTGTGAGAGTCGTGAGAGTTGAACTTGCATGAACTAATGCTTATCTTGTACTCTCGCAGAGGAATTTTGCCAGCAATAGATCTCATCAGTAAGAATGCTTTGGTGGGAGTAAGTGTGCATCTCCTTATTGTTAGATGCTAAGTAATTATGGTTAGATATGCAGTTTCGACTCATGAAGATAATCAACTTACTTTTCAGATGCCTGTCGAAAAAATATAGTTCTAATCTGGTCGGTCAAGTAATTGGTGTAATTTTTCTTTGCAGATCTTCTACTTTGTTGGATTTGGATTGTTCTGCGTCGAATCATTGCTCAGCATCTGGGTTATCCAGGTCAGTCCTTCTGTGAATAAGAAATCTGTTTTTATGAGATAAAATCTCAAGTAGTCTATCTGAGCCGTTTTGATATTTGTGAATGCAGCAAGTGTACATGTACTTCCGAGGAAGTGGAAAAGCTGCTGAGATGAAACGTGATGCAACTAGGGGTGCTATGCGGGCAGCTTTTTAATTATCACAAAAAATGATAGGTCCGATTCATATCTCTCATGGAATGGATAGATTGTGGTATAAACGAACTTATATGTTTTCCCAGCTTGCTGACTACAATTTCAAATTGTTAGTAGGTTACAGTGACGTGTATGACCTGTATCTTGATTCATCAATATAGAGAATGTGCAGTTGTTACTTGTTACAGGCTTTACAACTGGTGGTGTTACTAGTATAGAACATTTTCGTTTTCGTCTGGGCTTAAAAGTATAAATTGACACCAATGAATGATTCAATCTGGGGATGCAATTGTGTTGATCCGTAAATCCACTTATAGATCAAATAAATGGGTAACCTGTAGGATTCGGTGTCATGGTCTGGCTTGTCGCATGTAGAGATGTAAGTAGATCGATTGGTAAAGTCACTTATAGGCCAAATTAATAGATAACCTATGAGTCCAGAGTTACCTACTAATTTTTCTGTTTGTTTGCGTATCGGTTCACTTCCATCCCTAACTCAACCCATGAAAGCATTCCCTCTATCTTTGGTAGATGTAAAAGAAATAAATCAGATTGGCAATCAAATGCCACTTGTGGGTGACACCGTCCACGGGAATCCCGTTCCGGCCCAGGTTGTTCGTGGCACGTTCATCCGTATCAAGTCACAGGCTCCCAGCACGAGTTGGCTTCCCCTCTTTCTCTCCTCCCCATGGGCCATGGCGTGGACCAGCCAGCATTTTGGATGCGGTGGTTGCAAGGCTGCGGTGACCGCCGCGCGACGCGATCTCTAGCGAGTGGCTAAGACCGAAAGGTTGCGCGCAGAGCCGCAGCGCCTGTTGTTGCCGATAGGTTGGGCTAATATGCGGCAGATTCCTACTGCCGCGTGCGTGCGACCACATTGGAACGCGGCACTGGACGTACGGATTAACGTTCCAGGGTGGGATTGGTGGGGAGAGGGGGCGCTAGGGAAGGGGAAGAAAACAGTTTCATGTTTAGAGGAGGGATTGCCGAGGAGACAGCGAACACAGGCAGGAAGCGGCAATAATTCCTTTTAACCGACCATAAGACTATTCCTAGTGGAGTTTTATCTCGTGGTTTTCAAACATAACATGTCAATAAAAAGGTTTAAGTGGATAAAAGAAACTTTCTCCCAATGCAAAGTTTCATTTCACGGTTTCATAGGCTGAGCATATCATTTAATTGCAAGGCATATGATTGGACATGATGAGATGAGATGAAACTATGTAGTCTCCAGTACTAGTTTCATCAGGTTTTATAGTCTTGGAAACAGTGTATACAGAGTTTCATCATGATGAAACTCCTTCCCTCTCTCTCTTCTTAAATTTTCTGCCATGTCATCATATGAACTGATAGGACAGTGTATTTAATGTACATGAAACTACTATGAACTAGCACTAGGAATGGCCTAACACAACCATGTTAGATTGTTTGATGACCTAACAAAAATTAGAGAAGAGAGAGTGTGAGCCTCGCTGTCTGCACACGAGCTCCAATGTGGCCCAAATTGAAGAAGGCACAGGCGCACAGGTATGTGGGTCCCATCAATTTATAAAACATTTTTGCTATACATTTGTCGTGTGATTCTTGGGGTTGATATTTGACGTTTTTTAGACCGTTGATTTGTGCCAAGATTTGTGCGGTTGATGGGAGGAATTTTGGCTGGCAGGTCAACATGGGCCCCACCTTTACTGTTCAAAATTTCGATCTCCGCGCTTTTGTGTTGGCTGTTTCCTTTTTTTCTTTTTTCTCTTACGTTTTTACTTTCTCTCTCTGTCGGTTTCTTCGTGGGTGGAAGAGTCCGAAGGGGAGAGAGAGGCGGGAGCTCGCCGCCGCCGAGCCAGATCCCCGCCTATTTCTCCATTGTTTTTGCTAGTTTTTAGTGTCGACGAGTTCTAGCGAGTGCTCCGGGCAAGGTGATGTGCTCAGATTTGTTTTTGGTTTGGTTTTGTGTATGTAATCTGTGTTTTCATTTCATTTTGGTTTGAGTTAGAGAGAGAATTGAAGCGAGGAGGCTGTATTGTTTGGGTGATGACCCGTGGTTTGGTTGTGTGCTTGTTTGATTTGTGATTCTATTTTGTTTTGGTTTGAGTTAGGTATAGGATTGAAGCCAAGTGGATGTAGTGTGTTTTGGCCGATGTTTTTGTCGTGTGATTTGATTTTGGTTTGAGGTAGATACAAAGATCTAACATGCATGAGGTAGCTAGTGAGTCTTTGAGATGGTTTTCTTTTAGAGCCCACATGATTTTCGCTTTGCAAACATGTTTAGGTTTGTGTGTTGTTCTAGTTCGAGTTCTCCTTGGTGTGATGAGGCCCTCCTGGCGGAGGCGATGAGCTCGACGATTTTCTTGCCGCCGGCTGCGTTTCCTCACTTGCTTCATCCCCTTTGGGGTTCTGTGGCATACAGATTTATCTACTGGTTTAAACCTTCTATTTTTTGCTTTTAGGTTTGGGTATAGCTGGTGGGATTTTTGAATCTGGGGGTATGCTGTTTTTATTTGTATCAATGTTTTTTTGGATGGCTCTTTTTCTTTCACTACATGTAGGGGAGCTAGCTAAACTGTTGCTTCTTTTGGGGGAGGGGGTGTGGATCTGAATGCTGTTTGTATTTTGGTATGATTTGTTGCACCTGTTTGTAGTTTTAATCTCATGTACCTGCATGTAGTTGATCTGAATGATGTTTAATCTTATGTACTTGCATGCTATTTTTTCCATAATGCAATGTGTGCACTCAAGGTTGCTTGATCAATGGTCTTTAGGAATTTTTTTAATCTCATTACAAAGTTTGCAATTGCCTAGAGAAATGAAATATAGTTAATGGGCTTTGTTTGCTAGTCATTTTTTGTTGGTGCAGTTGTGGCTGCTGCTAGCAGGCATGATAGTGTGCCACAGGTGTATACCTTACGTGTAACAGGGAGTCGCAGCTGAAGAAATCGCAACGGAATAGCGCCAAAGTTTTCCCTTATATCGCTGTTCAATGGAGTTACATTTTTATTTTTACAGAACATTGGTTGCTTATTAACAGATCAATATGTCATTCTTCTTCAAAAGCCAACAGAGAATATATGTTACATTTCAAAAATGCAGATACAGCTTCAAGTTGTAGAATTTATGTTTTTGGCATACCAGATATGAATCTAGTGCATGTGCTTCCAAATCATGTTATGAATATAGTTCATTGTCCTACAAACCCCCTTCATAGCTAGGCCAACATTCGTACAATATCGTCTACCCATAGAGTGTTATCTTTGCTGCTCCTGCAAAATAAGTTCATGTGCTCTTTTTTCCCATCTATTTTTTGAGTTCCGTATCAGTGCTTGATAATTGTTGTACTTGTACATAATTCTGTTTTGCAAGCACTTTTAATTTTATTACTCTATACAAGACCTCATGCTTTATAAATGTTTTGCCAATGTTCTTAAGATTCTAGTGCTTATGTATCATTCATGGTGATGGTATATTTCTTGGTTAGAAATGTAGAACATGATGAATATTTTTAAATTATTCAGTCTGAAGAGAAGAAAAATTGCATGAATTTGGTTGAGTTACAAGAGAATTTGAACTCCATGGCCCTGTTTTTTCTGGTAGTGCTATAGAATACTGTATTTATTCTTCTCTTGTTTTGTCAAAGAGAAATTTCTGATGATGAAGTGCATTGAAACTATTGGATCAGAGACTTTTTTGGGGTTAAGATAATGAAATTTGATTACATTTACAGCCTCTGCCAGTAGGCACCTGGTTCATAGCAGTGTTAGTGTGAAAAAAACAGGGGTAGTATTGCAGCTCTGGTATGGTCTTTCTGGTCTTTGAGGTTTAGCTTGTTCAGGTTTATTCACTAGCTAGCTTAATTGCTGGTGAGTTATTTTTTGTGTGCATCTTCTGATCAACCAAATCTATTTTTTGGCAAGTGTTTTCTAGCATTTTGCGTTGTGTGTATCTCTAGCTGTACATGTCTTTATGTGCATGCTTTTTTTATTAGAGATGGGGATCAAGGGGGCTAATCATTTCGGTAATGTGTTTTTTTGTTGGGGGCCATGATAGATCTTTAATTTATCTTGTCTCAAATAATATTTTGTCCATTATGTGTTTGTGTGAAGTTATATTTGTGCTGGTTTGTAAGCTCTTCTATTTTTCATTGTAGATTTTCAATTCTGCTTGTTTTTTTATGTTATATGACTGATAAATAATTGATTTATATGCTATAGTAGTACCACTTGTAAATGATTGATTTGTATTCTTGTTAATGAGTTGTTTATTTTTTCTGTTATCCAGATGCCTCATGTTGAGAATGATATGTTGGGTAAAAATCCCATTGAAATTGATGATTTTGAAAAATATGTTATTGATTGTGAATTAAGCAGTGATTCTTCAGGATCTGTAAGTATTATTTGTAAGTATTATTTGATCTCCCTTTATCTTTATATGTTGTTCTATTATTTATTATAGAATAAACTTGCTAAATTTTGTTTGTTAAATTGTATTATTTTTCTAGGATGGAAGTTTTTCTAATTCCGAGTTAGATGGAATAATTTTTGACATGTATACGAAAGAGGTGTATGATGCATTATTGCTTATATTATTGTTTACTTTTTTTCATATTATTCTTATACTGTGTTATGTGTTCTAGGTTGTACAAGAAATAAAAAAACAAGTTAGTAAAATCTTCAAAATATGATTTTCGTAGATCCAAGGTATGTAATTTTTTTGAAAAAAATGTATTTCATGTTTTGACTGAAGGGTTACGCGAAAGCTACGCTAGCCGAAAACAAAAATTTTCTACCGCGCAAACCAGAACACTTGCAAGTAAGGGCCGATAGATCGTTACCGATTGAAGTGTGCAGCGGAAACAGCCAATCAGGGCTATCCGATCCGGAGCAGTGTAGCCGATTCTCGCAAGCCGACACCAATACCCGGGGACAGCCGATTCGCCAATCAGCCGATTCGCGATGCCGTAGCCGATCCGAAGCCGATCAACAACGCGCAACGTAGCAGCGCCTCTACCGGTATCCACACGTCCGGGGACAAAACGCCGTACACCCGTGTGCTAGCACGCGATGCAAGGCTAGAGTTTGGCTCGAAAGTGGGGAGGGTTTCCGTAGAGATTGATCTCGGCGACTTCTGTTGCACGCGATGCAATTGACGTGCCGCAGCTCTCCACCCCTCCCTCCTTTATATAGAGTTGGCCGACGGGACTAGTGGCCGATCGGACTCTATTTTGAATCGGATCCTATCCGAATCTCACGAGTTGGCCGCCCATACGTCGTAAGCCCATAGGACTCTATCCGATCGGATCCCTATCCGATCGAGCCGTATCCGAGTCCAACTCGAATGCCTGTTCTTATCCCCTTAAGCGTGCGACCCTGTAGGTTCAGGTATACTCGGTTTCGGCTATAGTCTAGCTTAGCCGACCGTCGGCTCGAGTCCAACTCAGCCGACCTGTCAACAACGGCGCCTAGCAGCACATATTGACACCATAGTATACAAGAATATAATATCGGCTCGAACTCCGTAATGTGTACACAAATCCCTTTGCCTCACGATACCGCTTAAGCTATAGGCAAGATGTGTGCCATCCCTTCAATAGCTTAACCATTCACTCGAACCGTATTGGATTATCCGTCGTTGATTGACTCCTCAATCAACTTAGCATGGCCATGCATTTCCATAATCCATTACCTCGAGGGGCCCAGAGATATCTCTCCAAAGGAGGGGCAAATTCCATCTTGATCACTCACATCCCACTCCATGTTTCATAGCAAACCTAAAAACTACCTTTATAACTAC
The DNA here is from genome assembly GCA_019925245.2 of Oryza australiensis. Classification (NCBI taxonomy): domain Eukaryota; kingdom Viridiplantae; phylum Streptophyta; class Magnoliopsida; order Poales; family Poaceae; genus Oryza; species Oryza australiensis. The sequence goes on along the minus strand of JAIFGZ020000388.1, from coordinate 1,026,941 downwards.
CCAGTTACGGAATAGCGTTTGGTAGTCCCAAAGTAGGCTACTACACATGTTGGAATCCATGGTGATCTCAGGTCTAAGGACTTTGTGCCAACACTACCTCAGACTAACTAATGGCACATTAATTCCTGTAGTGTCTCATGGTGGGTCTATCCAACAATGTGTTCTCTTACACATATGTACATATTTATTGATTTGGTATCTCCATACCCATGATCTACGAGACATGATAATCAATCAATAAACATGCCAATCTTAGAATCATATTAGTTCCAATAATATGATATATGATCATGGATCATTTAGAAATAGATTCATACATATTGAGTCTCATAAATAAGTCACGTACTTATTGATCAATACAAGATGTCTATTTCATGGAACTGAATAACACTTTATTCATAAATACATAAACATTGACGTGATATCCAACATCTCCATGTTGCCTCTAGGGCATATCACTAACAATCTCCCACTTGCACTAGAGTCAATCATGTAAGTATCTAATACCCATTGCTCTTGTGTGCGCCTCATGCTTCGGCTGAGGGAGAGGTTTTGTCAGCGGATCGGCTATGTTGAGATCCGTGTGCACTTTGCATATCTTGACATCACCTCTGTCCACAATCTCGCGGATGAGATGATATCGCCGAAGTATGTGTTTGGACTTCTGATGTGACCTCGGCTCCTTGGCTTGCGCAATGGCTCCACTATTGTCACAATAGAGAGACATTGGACCGATCGTACTAGTCATCACACCAAGCTCGAAACGAATTTTTGATCCAAACGGCCTCCTTTGCGCCTTCCGAAGCAGCAATGTACTCGGCCTCCGTTGTAGAATCAGCAATAGTATCCCGCTTGGAACTCTTCCAGTGATGCGCCTCCGTTCGGAACACGAACCCGCATTGCGATCTATAATCATCCTTGTCTGTTTGGAAGCTAGCATCGGTGTAACCACTTACAACGAGCTCTTCTTCACCTCCATAGACTAGGAACATATCCTTAGTTCTTCTCAAGTACTTAAGGATATTCTTTACTGCAGATCCAGTGACCTTCACTGGATCTCGATGATCTCCGCGTAGCACTCAAAGCGTACGAGACATCCGGGCGTGTACAAAGCATGGCATACATGATGGATCCAATTGCCGAAGCATATGGAACCATACCCATCTTATTCCGCTCATCATGTGTCCGAGGACACCGATTCTTGCTAAGATTAATGCCATGTGACATGGGCAAGAAACCTTTCTTGGAATCATGCATGTTGAACCTTTTCAACACCTTGTCAATGTATGTACTTTGGCTTAATCCAATTAGCCTCTTGGATCTATCTCTATAGATCCGAATGCTAATATGTATGTTGCCTCCCTAAGTCTTTCATGGAAAAACTATTTTTCAATGAAGACTTGACGGATTCTAGCATAGGGATATCATTTCCAATCGTAAATATGTCATCCACATATAAGATTAGAAATACAATTGCGCTCCCACTGACCTTTTTGTAAACACAGGCCTCTTCTTCATTTTTGATGAAACCAAACCCTTTGATTACTTCATCAAAACGAATATTCCAACTCCGAGATGCTTGCTTCAATCCATAAATGGATTTCGTAGCTTGCATATCTTTCCAGCGATTCTGGATCGACAAAACCCCGAGGTTGTATCATGTATACATCCTCGCTTAGGTTTTCATTTAGAAAAGCCGTTTTGACATCCATCCGCCATATCTCATAATCGAAATATGCAGCAATCGCTAGGATAATCCGAATAGATTTAAGCATTGCGACGGACGATAAGGTTTCATCATAATCAACTCCTTGAATCTGTTTAAAACCTTTCGCCACCAATCGCGCCTTATAGATGTGAACATTTCCATCCATATCGGCCTTTTTCTTAAAAACCCATTTACACTCAATGGTTTTGACACCATCAGGTGGATCAACCAAGTTCCAAACTTGATTGTCATACATGGATTCTATTTCGGATTTCATGGCTCCAAGCCACTTGTTGGAATCGGGTCCCACCATCGCTTCCTCATAGGTCTTAGGTTCATCGTTGTCCAACAACAATATATCACGTTGTTCCGCACTGTGTACTGTCGGGCGCACGACGTGATCTTTCAGACCTCCGTGGGGCTGGTGTATCTACAACTGGTGGCGCAACACTTTGTTCCTCCTGTTGTGGTTCTGTGGTCGCTGAAACGTTTTCTGGTGTTTCTTGAACTTCTTCAAGATGCACCCTGCTCCCACTAACCCTTCTTGAAAGAAACTCTTTCTCCAAGAAGACACCATGTCGGGCGACAAACATTTTGCCTTGTTCCCGATTATAAAAGTAATATCCCTTAGTTTCCTTAGGATATCCCACAAAGAAGCACTTGTCAGATTTGGGTGTGAGCTTGTCAGACTGTAAACGTTTTACATAAGCTTCGCATCCCCAAATTTACATAAGCACGCGATGCAAGGCTAGAGTTTGGCTCGAAAGTGGGGAGGGTTTCCGTAGAGATTGATCTCGGCGACTTCTGTTGCATGCGATGCAATTGACGTGCCGTAGCTCTCCACCCCTCCCTCCTTTATATAGAGTTGGCCGACTGGGACTAGTGGCCGATCAGGACTCTATTTTGAATCGGATCCTATCCGAATCTCACAGAGTTGGCTGCCCATACGTCGTAAGCCCATAGGACTCTATCCGATCGGATCCCTATCCGATCGAGCCATATCCGAGTCCAACTCGAATGCCTGTTCTTATCCCCTTAAGCGTGCGACCCTGTAGGTTCAGGTATACTCGGTTTCGGCTATAGTCTAACTTAGCCGACCGTCGGCTCGAGTCCAACTCGGCCACATCACAACGGCGTCTAGCAAGCACATATTGACACCATAGTATACAAGAATATAATATCGGCTCGAACGTGTAATGTGTACACAAATCCCTTTGCCTCACGATACCGGTTAAGCTATAGGCAAGATGTGTGCCATCCCTTCAACATTAACCATTCACTCGAACCGTATTGGATTATCCGTCCGTTGATTGACTCCTCAATCAACTTAGCATGGCCATGCATTTCCATAATCCATTACCTCGAGGGGCCCAGAGATATCTCTCCAAAGGAGGGGCAAATTCCATCTTGATCACTCACATCCCACTCCATGTTTCATAGCAAACCCGAGAACTACCTTTATAACTATCCAGTTACGGAATAGCGTTTGGTAGTCCCAAAGTAGGCTACTACACATGTTGGAATCCATGGTGATCTCAGGTCTAAGGACTTTGTACCAACACTACCTGAGACCAACTAATGGCACATTAATTCCTGTAGTGTCATGGTGGGTCTATCCAACAATGTGTTCTCCAACACATATGTCCATGTTTATTGATTTGGTATCTTCATACCCATGATCTATGAGACATGATCATCAATCAGTAAACATGCCGATCTTAGAATCATATTTGTTCCAACAATATGACATATGATCAGGGATCGTTTAGAAATAGATTCATACATAAAGAGTCTCATAAATAAGTCACGTACTTATTGATCAATTCAAGATGTCTATTTCATGGAACTGAATAACACTTTATTCATAAATACATAAACATTGACGTGATATCCAACATTTCCATGTTGCCTCTAGGGCATATCACTAACATTGACATGCTTGCATTTCATATTATATGCTAACTTTTTGTATGTTTGTGATATGGTTAATTATATGGAGTGCAATATGATTTGTTTTGTTTTTTTCCTCAAGTTATGTTGTGCAATTGGACAATATTTTTAAGTTAAAAGTTAATTAAGTTTTATGGTATTTTTTTGTTTATTATTGTGAATGCTTATATGTATTATCTCTTTCCCTTCTTATTTGAGTTGGGTTTGGCAGTATATTGAATCTTCAGTATATCTACAGTGTTATAGAGCTAAGCACTGTCCATAGTTATATATAGTTTTGTTTGCTATGTCTCTAATGTAGTATCTTTTGATACTTTTGTGCATGTTCTACTGTTTTTACTGATGGAAATATCAAGAAATGCATGTATTATCCTGCAATTCAGTCCATTTTGGTTTTGATTTTATTTTTTTAGGACTAGCCCATTTTGATTCAATCAGCTGCCTTATAGATCCTTGTCAAAAGCTTATACAAATAATATTTGAATATCTATTCATTTTAGTGAAGCTGTGCTCCCTTGTGTTTGTTGAACACTGCACCTTTAATATTTGGGCTGAGTTCGGGATGTGGAGTTAGGAACCCTGCATGGAAAATTGTGTTGCGCATTAATGCATGATTAATTAAATATGTCCTATGATTTTATTTAGTTGGCTCTTTGTATTTTTAATTTTATATTTGATTATCGTTCTGTTTTGTTATGTATTACTTATTGATTTTATTTTTATATTTTTTATATGATAAGAAACCAAAGATTTCCAAGAAGAAAGCAGTATCTTTTTCAAGATTTTCTTGTAAATATTTCTCCCAAGTTTTATCTGCATTGTCCAAAGCTCAAAAGATTGTCATTCGGGGCTATGGTTTTGAATCTCTTTTGCTGTTTGATAGCACTTACGTTCCAAAACAGTTTGCTACTTGGATTGCGAAGCATGTTGATTACAAGTCATATGAAATTATCTTGAGCCAAAAGCTGATTTCTTTTTCAAAAGAGACATTTAGCACTATTTTTGTATTGCCTGTGGGCGGTTTGGAGTTTGGAAAAGATTTTGAAGTTGGCAAGCAGTTTATTCTATCAACATATGGGCTGAGTTGTCTTCCTTTGGTTCGATTCTTTGGTGACCAGTTCATTAAAAGGGAGCATATGTCAGATGATCGAGTTATAACTTCATTTCGATTGTTGCTTTGGCTTGCTTTCTTTGCCCAAATTCTTCATTGGTCCCAAGTACAAAGTATTTGACGATTTTTGAAGATGTTGATAATCTCAAAAATTATGATTGGTCAAAGTTCATTTATGATTTGTCTTTGAACTACATCAAAAAATTGTTGAAGTCGAACAACTTGGGGGATGCTTGTTCTTGTGGGTGTAAGTACTTCACTTACATTGTTAGCATAATTTGTTTTTAGTTTACTTTTAAATAATAATATTATTTATATATACTTTTCTTAGGTGCTTTATCTTGATCATGTTGATTTTGGAAAGAAGAATATTGGTAATTCAACTCCTATCATATCTGTTTGGATTAAGGACATGATACAATACTATTCTGATCTTGACAAAGTTGATGCTGATACCTATGGTCTAGGCCTCTTCGAGATTTCAACTCTGTGTGCTATTATCAGGTTTTTTATTTTGCTTATTTTGATTAATTGTAATTTAGGTTTCAGTTTTTTGCTTATTTGTAATTCATTTATTATTTTTGTAGCCACAACCTACTGCTGATAGAGTATTTTCATTTAAAGATAAACTTGAGTCTGCTCTTGGTTCTGTATTACCATGCCATATGATTGGGAAATTGTGCTCTTTGATGGCTAATCATTGCTCTGAAAAACACTGTAATGATAGTCATTGATGTGAGGATGTTCTGATATCTGCTCTAGTTATGCTTGCTGAAGATAGTGTTAGCCAGTCTGAAAATGTTCAAGATTTTGACAATGCTGAAGGTCAATTTGACAATGTTGCTGATGATACCAATGTTGATGTTTCTAATGCACCTGCCCCTAAATGTGGTGACAATGTTGTTATCTCCACTCCAATTAATGCAAGTGAGTTTTTATTTTCTCATGGTTGTGTATTTTACTATTTATTTTCTGTATTACATTGTTTTTTATATGTAGATGTTAATGCTTCAATACCAAATGATGATGTTCAACCTTCATGTTTTGCGAATTATTGTTGTGTTAATCCCTCTAGAGTAAGTAATTCTTCTCTCTTTTATTAAAATGTTTTCCTTTTGTAAGTTTTATTTTATTTATTTTGCTGCTATTTTTATTTTTAGTCGAATGGTGAGAATGCTACATAATGGTAATTGTTTTATATATTTTACATAGATAATATGTTGAATTGCTTTTTGTTAGTGCATTTTAAAATTTCTTTTTTTCTTAGGTGCTTTGCTTGTAACTCCTCAAAATGCTTGTGGTTTGAAGTTTAAGACTTATGCTCATGAAAATTTGAATGGTTGGTTAATTTTATTGATATTTTTTTGATTTTGTTTTATACCTTTTTTGTTTTTGCATACAATGTTTTTTAGTCTCTGCTAGTGCCACTATTGCTGCGATTCGTAATGTTGCAAAGAAGTTGAAGTCAAGATTGCCGAAATTTAGCAATGAAAGTGCTAGAAACAATTTTTTTGATTTCTCAAGGCCATCATTCAAGTTGCTTGACTATGATGATGATAATTGTTCTGAAAATGTTGCTACAACTAACTCAAATCACAAGGATAGTGAAGATGATGGTGATATTACTCCTTCAACATCGGTAGTTACTTTTATTTTGCACTGCTTGTTGAAGTTCTTTTATAGTTGTTTATTCTAGTTGATTGAGTATGATGACTTGTTTAAATTTAATGTTGCAGCCTTGTATATCTTTCTGATCTGTCCCTGATACTCCTCAAACTTCCAATTTCAACAATATGACTAGTAATCAAAATTCAGGAAGGACACATCAATCGTCTCAAAATTTGTCTAAGCGATTGTTTCAAGATGTTACTGTAAGTGTGCCTACATGTGTTTAATATTTTTTCCCTTTTATGTTGCAAATTAGTTTTAGTAAGTATGCATTTATGTCTTGTTTTTGTAGAATTCTCCTGAAGTTGTTTTCTTGGGTGAAAAGTTATTTCCCCAAACTGTCAAGAAATCTTGTGTCAAAACTGAAGAGATATACAATGCAAATATTCAATTATCTCAGTATAAGCATGGAATGAGCTCTTCTGGTGGCAAATTACCTGTTCATGGCCCTAGAAGAAGTATTGTCCCTGCAAGGCATGCATGTGACCCATTTGTTCCCTCAATGAAGCGTCCGTCTCCTGTTTCAAAGGAGGAGAACAGATATTATATTGCTTTATGTCGATTAGCAGATAGTTCTAAATGGCAGAGGTACTTATATGCTTTTTGTGCTTGTACTAAATTGTGTGTTTACTGCTATAAAATATTAGTAATGTTAATTTTATTATTTTGTTTTTATGGATTGTATTGTTGCTTATGTACTGTTGTGTTTGTTAGTTATGTATAGGAATGTTTTTATACCGTATCCTGTTTTACATTTGTATTTTAAATCTTGATCATTTTGCTGTTAAATTTGGTTAATGTTATACAATTTGATTTAAAATTTGTTATTTCACTGATTAATAAAGGCTTTTAAATTTTTCACGGAGTTGATAGATACATTTGTTCATTTTTATGTATTATAAGCTTCTATTTTTTAAAAATAATATGTAGCTATGAAGTGTTGATATTGATAATGTTAATGCTAAGTTTTTTTAGTTTTGGGCATTCTGTCAAAAATACCGGTGTTGTTTCCCCATATGTGATACTTGTCTTTTGCCGGTTCCTGTTTCAAAACAATCATCCATCTAAATTCAAGAAGAACTATTTCTTCCCATCTATTGGTGTAAGTATTTCTTTCATATTTTGTATTTGTATTTGTGTTCTTTTTAAATCTCCCACACTGAATGCAGAATACATGATTTTTGCTAGGCACAACTTATTGTTGATTCTGATATTGCTGATTTAGAAAAGGTCAGCAAATCTTTCATTGGAGCTGCTAATGCTAGGCCTCTACATTTGTGTGATATGGTAATGTTTCTTTTTTTATGAGTGCTTTTGTGTTATTCTCTTTTTTAAAAATTGCATTTATCATTAGTGTGTAATTTATTATTTCTATTTCTGCAGTTATTTTTTTCTATTGAATATCTTCAGCACTAGTTTCTGTTTGTGGTTGATAGAAAAGATAGAATGCTTGTCTATCTAGGTTCTTTGTATGCTGAAGGTGATGAGTACTTTGGACCAATAATGCCTCTAGTGGTAATTTTTTTGTTTTATTATTTGTTGTTTTTATTGAATTCAAATTTTTAAAAGAAGTCAATATTTATTTCAGCACTATCTATAATTTGCAGTTGAAGAATTTACAGACTGTGTGGGATAAACTTGAATTCTCTCCAATAGACTTTAGCACTTTTAGGACTAAGTTTCCACCTGTTCCACGACAAGAATATAGGTTAGTCTTTAGTTTTCTGTTTAGTTTTTTATTCTGATTTGTTCACGTTATTCTTAGTATTTTTTGTTTCACTTTGTAGCTTTGATTCTGGCATTTATGTGATGAAGTTCATGGAAATTTGGTCTCCAAGAATCATTCTGTTAAATGAGTTTGGGTCAGAAAATATCAAGAATATTCGTGTGCAGTATGCAAATCAGTTGTTTTTTCATCCCAAAAACAAGATGTTACAAACTGAAGTTGAAGATGTAGTGTTGAATTGGTTTGATCATGTAAGTTCATTCTTATTGACCATTTTAATAAATTTTTTTGTTTGATTACTTGAATTTTTTATTTTTTTCATAAAATTTGAATTGTAGGTGAAGTTTCCATGTGCTTCGCGAGCTGCTGGTTGTTCAAAACAAATTTGATTACTATAGTTTTCAAACCTTTTATGTGAAACACATAGCAAAATGATGTATAAATAACCTTCTACCTTTCAGCTCAATACTCTGTATCATTTAGTACATGATTAGTTTGAAAGAACTTAATGTAGTACATGAGAACTTCTGTGAATTCTATTACATGAAAGGAAATGTAATACATAACTCTACATTCTACAACTTTGTTGTTGACTGATTTGTTGTTGCGTGTCCTGTTTCACTTTTGTGTGAGGTAGCTTCTGAATTCTGCTTCTTCTTTTTGTTTTGATCTTGCATCGCCGGTCTTTTTCTGCAAGAAAGTGACAATGGATAGTTAACGTTTTGTACAATTTCATTTTGTATTAAGATTTCTTCAGTGTTCAGCATTACTCTTGCTTGTTTGTTGCTCTTCTTTTTTGTTTCCTTTAGTTTTTTCTTTATTTTGATTTTTACCTGCATTTAAATTATTCAAATATTTTGTTAACAATTCAAACATTTCATATGTAATTAAAAAATAATTTCAAACTTACTTGTTTTTGTACTGCTCTCTTCAACTTGAATCTTCTTTTTTGAACTTTCTATTATGTTCTCTATTATTCTTCTATACCTCTTTGGCTTTCTTCCTTTTGTATTTGCTGTATTTGGGTCCTCTATTTGTAATTCTTCATCAATTGATACTTGTTCTGCTTGGTCCACACTAGTATTTTGTATTATGTTGCTTTGATCTTGTGACAGCTGGTTTCCATCTTCCTGATGAATCATGAAGTCAATGTTCTTCTCCAATTTGTCAAGTTCATCCAACAGGTAATCATAAGTCCTTTTTCTCTTTGCTGCTTTTGATGCTAAGTCTGCTCCTTTTCTTGAAAGAACATTGAACATTAGAACTGAATTTTCTGCTCTTTGTTTCTGCATGATGATATTTTTCATCTCTTTGATCTCCTTCTTTCTCCATCTTTGTATTATGTACTTTTCTGGAATTTTTCTGACATTGAGCTCCAACATTACTTTCAGAATGTGTGAGCACAGGATCCCATCCTTTGACAACATCCCACGGATGCAGCTGAAGTTTTCATTTGGTAAGTCTATCATGACTATATGCTTTCTTGGTCTCCATTCTTGCTATGTGTTGTTTGGTAAAACAAAGATTTCATATACTTTGCTTGCTGTTAGCACATTTGTTTGCAGCCTTAGAGTCTCCTTTAGTTCTATCTGGAATTTCTTGAATATTGCCAAGTTGTATAATTCAGATGCTTGCTCTTCTATGATATAGTTGAACCACAAGTTTTTTGGTTTCTTGCTTCTTGATTCAAAATCTTTGCTGTATTCAGTGTCAAATATAGTATCATTTATATTCTCATACTCATTCATAAAGCTCATTACACTGTGTTGTGGTCCAATACTTCTTTTGAACCTGCTATTTGTACCTTCACTTAGTGTAGTACTTTGTATAAAAGGGCAAAAATCATACTTGAAATACACTGGCACAAATTGAGCTTTGTTTTTCCACATTATATTCAAATATTTGATATTCTGCAAGCTGAACTTCTCAATCATCTTTGACCAAAGTGATTCAAACTCTGCTTCAGTCAAGCAATTGTTCAATATGTCTGTGTATTCCTCATATAGATTTTTATTTGATTTTTCAGAGAACATGCTTCCTGTCTTCTCTCTGCTATTTTTTTTAATGTGAAACAAACAGTTTCTGTGTTTTGTTCTTTCAAACACTTGAGCTATCGCTGACCTCATGGCATTGTCTTGGTTTGTAATTACTGTTTTTGGATGTTTTCCACCCATTGCTGTTGTGAATGTTTCAAAAACCCACCTGAAAGTCTCTACTGTTTCATCTCCTAGAAATGCACAGCCGAATAAGCAAGTAGTTCCATGTCCTGTAACACCAACAAATGGTGCAAATGGCATGTTATATCTGTTTATTCTGTAAGTTGTGTCGAAACTTATGCAATCACCATATTCCTCATATAGCTGTGTTGACCTCCCATCTGTCCAAAACATACTTGTCACTTTGTTATTTTCATCAAGCTTGAATTTGTAGTACATTCCAGGATCTTCTTCTTCCTTTTTCTTTAGATAATTCAATACTTGCTTCATGTCATTGTTTCTTGTTTCAGAATTTATCGTTGTTCCAACATTACAGACATCCTTCTTCGTGTAGGACAATGCTGACAAGCCCCCACGCAGAAATGAGAGTATGACAATTGTGCTCCTAGTAGGTATGTTGCACTCTTTTAAAGTCCTTATTAGCCTTTTCTCCTCAATTGTCATATTCTTATGTGAGTTGAGAAACTTTGCCTCTCTCCTTGGGCAAAGTTCACGATTATGCTTCAAATCCAGTGTTGCTATCTGCCATACCCCTCCAAGTGCAAAGACTTTTTTTACCATCATCATACATTTGCAGCCAGTCTTTATTAGAACAGTGGTTTGCATGTCTTGTTCAGTTGCCTCTTCTACTTGTTCTTCTTCTTCTCGTTCCTCCTCTTCTTCTTCTCCTTGCTCTACATTTTTGTTCTTCTTTTTCTTCTTCTTCTTCTTCTTTTTGTACTCTGGTTCATTTTTGCCTTGCAAGTTGCATCTGTACGTGTACTTTGTAATCTCACCATTTCTCTTTTTGCTTGTTGATTTGTAGTGATGAGTTATCACAGTAGAAAAACCAGCTAGATAAGCATAGAAGTTGAAGAATCCATGAGCTTTTTTATCTGTTTTGAACTTCATTCCGAGCTCAGGTATGTGCTTTTTGTCAATATGTGTATTGCCCTCTTCATCATCTTTCAAAAAACTATCAGTATCCTCTTCATTTAGTTCTTCTCTGCTTTTAGGGTCTGAACTAGAATCTTTCTCTTGCTCTGTTGGCTGTATCTGCATTTCTTGTACTGTTTCTTCTACTGTTGAGTGCTGCTTTTCTTGCTGTGCATGAATTTTTTCTGTATTTCTTTGCTGCCAAAAATTATTAGTTCTAGTTTGTAAGTTGCATTGCTCAATAATGAATTTTTTATACTGTATTTACCTAAGAATTTATCTCTCTGCTAACTTAGTTACATACCTCATCATCTTCATTGTATGTCCATATGTCTAACTGTTCTCTTTCATTTGTCAAGTTATTTGCATTTTCCTGCATGTTAATTGTAATATAATTAAATAATTAATACATTTTTTTAACAAATTCATGTTGATACAAGTAGTTATTTGCTTCAACCTTATATACCTTTGATTTGAAGTGTGTGTTCTTCAATTCATACATCTCTTCAATGCTTTTTTCTTCTGTCATCTGCATATAATATACATAAATTTTTGTTTAGATCAATGATTAGTTTAATAATGAAAAACAATATTTTTTGTTAATGTTACCTTAGCACTATTGCAATTGTTGTAAATTTCATCAAATTAGTTCCAATCTATGCTTGGTGTTGTTTGATTATGTTCTGTAAAATCTGGAGAAAACCTGCTTGTTATCAACACCATTGAATTCTAGAGCATAAAATTTTCTGTATTAATAACAAACAATATGTATATTATGCAGCTGTATGATTGTACAGACTTTATAGTCATTTTTTCCCTTACGTGATATGTTGTAGGTGTCCGAAGTAGATTTTGTAGCCCTTCCTGCAATATTTATATTCTTTCAGTCTAATTATGTATAAATGTAGTTTACTATGAATCTAAATTTTTCAATATGCTTACTGGAATAGGGTGTAAGCCAATGCGCGGACTATTTATGACTTGGTGAATGAGACTTGTATAAGACATCTCCAATAGGTGCATTTTTTTGCATAAGTTTTCATTGTTAGTATAGTATAAGATGGCTAAATTTGTATGACTAACCTGTGGTGTATGTGAGTTTAGCATTGCTAATTCATATTGTAGTATTTGTGGCTGTATGGCACTTCTTGTGTATTGAGACCTGAAAAAAATGCAATATAATTTAAGATGGTAGATAGGTAATACACAAAATGAGTAGAAAATAAAGATGTATTACAAATTTGCTTGAGATATAATTTTTACCTGTATGTTGTGTTCTTCATACCACCTTCTTGATTCTTTGTTTCGATTTTGCTTTTGTCTGATTCTTTGATTCTTTTTACTTCACCTTGCAGATGATGCCCTCCTGTACCTGCAAATAGTATAATTTATAAGTAAATTTTCTTATTATTTGTTTTTTCTACTTCCTACATATGAAATTATAGTAAATATGATTGAATGTAAATATGCATGATATATTTTTGCTTCTTTTAGTTTATACCTGATTGTATTTTAATCTTCATGATTTGTTCAGCCTCCTTGTTTTGCAATTGTGTTTCCCCTTTAGAATTTGCAACTGATTTCATTCCTGCAAAGAAAAATTGGAAACATTAGACCTCATGAGAAATAATTTTCAAACTTACATGTCATATGAACTGACATTACAAATAAAATTTTAGTTCTACTGCATGTAATTTCTTACTGGCATGTATATTTTTTTATCTTACACATGGTTTGTATCAATATTACAATACTCTTACAAATGTAATTTTAGTAACTTGATTATGTAATTTGCTATAGTTATTTTTATGATTAATTTGTTTTGTGACAGATTTTTGATAGTTGAATCATTTAGTTTGTTGAATATGCATCATTTGTACATATGATTACTATAGTTTGATTTTCTATGATTGTTGTAGTGCCTATACATATTTCCATTGCTAGTTACACTGCTATTCTAAAGTAATTACTTATGTATTTTTAGGTCATTGCTCTTGTAATTTTGTCATTATAATTGAAAGATCTAGTCATTTCTATAGTTTTTGTCTTTTGCCAGATGATGATATATTTGATGTCATTTTATTATATTTACTATGTAAAATAACTAATATTGATACACTGCACTTCCATGTTATTTTAGTGTAGTTACAACTGTAACTTTAGATGATTGTGATTGTAAGTTGTAATATGACAAAAAGAAAATACAATTTTGAAGTGAATACCTGTTAATTCTTCAGCTCTGTTGTTGTGCATTTTGTTTATTGGAATGGATTCTGCATACATTTTTGTACCTGCAAAATTGAACACATGAGTTAGAACTAGTCATGCATAGTATCTAGTCATCCATAGCTAGTTACATAACAAATTGAACAAAAATTCAAATGTAACTTTAGATATTTGTGTATGTAAGTTTGAAAACTTACATGGCCTTTTATTCTATAGTTACAACTGTAACTTTAGATGTTTGTGTATGTAATCTGGTATATTTCATTTTTTTAAATGTTTCATGCCTAAATGCCTAAATCTGAACACTATGAACTTCAGTAGTCAATCCGAAAACTTACATAACCTTTTGTATTAAAATTACAACTGTAACTTTAGATATTTCTTCATGTAATTTTGTTTGTGCATGTAATTTCTTGTACTGTTTGTTGGATTTTTGGTATGTTAAATAATATAATGGATGCCCAATGATAATTTTCTATTTAGTAGTAGTTTATCCAAATTTTTTTTTGCCAACTCTGAAATTTATCGTTATATCCAATATGAACTCTTTCTATTGTGTTGTGCACTGTTTGTTTACTTGTCTAAGGGCCCCAATAGTGAAGAAGCTCTTTTCACCATCATATGCGAAATTTTTTTTGCCGGCTCAGTTGAATTAGTCTGTTGGAGTTTGTCGAGCACCTTTCTACATTTGCTCTTCCCATCATTTGTCTATCATCTTTGTGCTTCATATTAACATCCATAAAGCAAAACAATCTAGTGAATATTGAAAAGTAATATTTGATATTTGGATAACTTTCAGATTTGACAAAAGAATTATTGTTCCTCAAACTTCTACTAAGTAATGTACATTTTTATTACTAAATAAAGTGGACAATTTCTGAGGCCATATAGATTCTTTATTTTTATTGTCTTGGTCTGTAATTCATTTTGTTCAACTTTAGTCATGTAGCACTATAATTTTTAAATCTTTCTAAACAAAAATGAACAACACAAATACAAATGTAACTTTAGATATTTTTGTATGTAAGTTTGAAAACTTACATGACTTTTGTACTATAGTTACAACTGTAACTTTAGTTATTTCTTCATGTAATTTTTCTTCAATCCTTTGATATATGTGATTTTAGTGTAATATTTTCATGCTTTGTTGTCCCTTTGATATATTTGTGAATTATGCACTACTTGTTTCATTTTTGCATTGAGATAATAGAATGGTAATTTCCATAGTTTGATTTTACACTCTCTTACATGTGAATTGCACTGTAATTACAATTGTGTGCTTCCATTTGTTTGTTTACCCTGATGATGAGACCTATAGCCTATAGCATAGTTCATTTTGCTTTGGTCTCTAACTTATTTTCTTGTGGATGTGCAGAGCAATGTGTTTGATCAGGACATTAGAGAGTGCAATGAGCACATCAAGTAGTTTGAGTCATTAATCTGGTAATTTACACTTTGCACCAATTTAATGAGCAATGTGTGACTCATGAAAGAGTGTATTTCCATAAAGTATTGCAAATTGCTTTCCTGATTGGTATGGATTTGTAGACATGTGGTAGTTTTGAATTTTTATTGAGTGGATTTCGAATATTGATTGAGTTGAAACTCTTTTTTGACTAAGGATTGCATTTGAAAATTTTCTGATATAGATTGTTTGCCTGTGATTGTTACTGTAAGGCAGATTTGAGTTTGTGTGATTGCTAGTAATTTATCAGTTTTGATCTGTTTTTTAATATCTGATAACACCTTGTTATATTTACTTTGATACTTTGTAGTAAATACAAGTTAAATTAATGAATTTACACTCCACTTACATGTGAATTGTACTTGTTAACGATCAAATTTGGGAACCAAATCCCTGAGTTTAAGGCCAAGATTGAAGCGGAATCGGATCGGAAGTGTGATCTGTGGAGAAACAGAGGCCGCATCGGCTAGGACCAAATCGGCTGGAAAACCAGTCGGCTAAGGCCGAAACGTATAAGGATAGCTGATAGCCGATAGCCGATACCGATTCGAAGATGAAGATGGAACCGATCCCGATAAGGAAGCTTGAAGATAAATGTTAGATTCGGTTCCCAAATGTTCGTTAAAGATATTGTCATCTATGGATAGAGTCCTGTAACGGCAATTGTATCTGTAAAATAGAGATTTGTATAGATATTCCTTTTGTAACGCGGCATGGGACCACGTCCCGGGATATTGTCGTACGATGTACAGTAGATAAGTTAGGAACAGTGTTCTACACGGATTTCGTTGTACTTGGGTATAAATAGGACCTAAGACCCCCTGTAAAAAGAACAACCAACATCTAATCAATCAACTTCGGTGCATCGCCAACCTTTTATTCTTTTCGATGAGTTCTTGATCTCGCTTAGGTTGCATCGAGTTCGATCTCTGAACAAGGTAATTGCTTGTCATTAGCGGGTTGTATCATCGGAATTAGTGCTTACATCGTTATGATACTCTAGTTTTGATGTTATAAACTGCGCAATTTATCATATACATCATATAATCTAGAGCAATATCTAGATCTATCTCACCATCGGCTGGTTTCTCTCGGGAGGCAGTAGCCGATAGAGCTAGATCTAGATATTGGGCTTGGGTTATATGTTGTATCCACCGTCTCGAGGGATTTACATCAATTTTTATAGATCTGATACTATTTTGTATTTAATGCTGCATCTGATCGACCTGTTAAGTCGCTCTTAGAATTATTAAGATTTATTCAGCTTGATGTTTATCATTAGAGACAGTGCCAGGGTTTCAACCGGCCTTACCTGTTTTAGTTATCTTTCTAGTAATATTTACTGTTAGATATATTGAAGCCGCCTTTTATATTAAGATCTCAATCTGGTTAAATGCCCTAAGCCAATATCAATCTGCGAGCCTTTGTTGAGAGCCGATTGATCTAGGTTTAGCGCATTTAGGTTAGATTAATATCTTTTTAGAAAATGTATCGGAGTACTAGCCGATTCGCATTAGATCTATAACATCGGATATAAATGCATATATTTATTATCCTGATGTATATTTGGTTTAAGTGGTTTATACTGTCTCGGCATAGCCGATCTATCCCAACCACTTAGTCTAAATATGCTTTGGGATAGCAATTATATGTAAATTGGTTGCCTGAGCCGATCCGGTAGGATCTAACCTTAACCATAATGCATATATGTTTGTTTCTTGTTGGTTAATAGATCAAACCAACTGGCACGCCTACTCTACGTTAAATCATCGAAGGCAACCAAGAACGGACCGCGCTAGAGTAAAGCAAATCTCTTGGGCCAGCTCGTGATAGAATTTCTCATCAAAACATTTCTTGGCATGCCTGGTGGGACACATCAGCAGATTGCTAAAGTCGACGCGATGGTTAACATGCAGAACCCCGAGATCAACGAAGAGAACGTCGTTCCTGTTAAGATGGAACAACTGTCGGCTGAACACTTGGCCGACTACAAACGGATGGTGGAGGAGCTGCACGCCAACTATTTACAATTCTTCACCCAGACCAGGTCTGGGGCTATCCTCCAGAAGTTTAAATTCAGCATGGAAGATCTCAAAGCGTCCTCCTCCGAGGATACGAAGGGAAAACACAAGATGGAGGATGTGAAGCAGGAGCAAGACGATTCGGGGCTACACACTCTCCAGGACCAAATCGATTCGGCTGTACATTACGCCCTTATCAACCAAAGTGGCATATTGGTCAACACCCTCAATAATATGATTGCTACCGTGGTTGATTCAAAGATAGCCGATCAACTGCAGAGGGGGCTGACCTACTTCATCGATGGCCAATTCCCGGGCTACAGGGTGTTGGCGTCCCAAAATCGGCCGACGCCACCACCGACGCAACCAAATCCACCAGGAGGAGTCCCAATCCAGCCGAATGCCTCTGCATCGGCTTCAAGGCCACTGCCCTTCATCCTGAACCGGCAGCAACCTCCTTTCCAGGAGCAATTGGCCAGTATGTTTTACCTCAATCGGCGACCAGAGCCGGTTGGCAACCTCATCCTGGAGCAACAGTACAATTCCGGATGCCATCGACTCCCTCCTGAACAATCGCCGCCACTGGTGAATCGGCCGCCTCCTGCCATCAACCAACCACAATACCAATATCTGGGAGGCCAGCATGACCAGCACTACCGGCCGCAGATGCCGCCACCTCAGTATCGGCAAGGACCCATGCAGTATGAGCAGTACGAGCTGATACAACAAGCTCAAGATAACAAGACTTGGGCCGATTTGATTGCTGACATGATGCGCGATCAATTTGGCCTCAAACCCAAGGATTCTGGCCACATGTATCGCTATCCGTATCCAGAGCATTTTGAGAGGGTGCCACCCCCAAACCGGTACAAAGTCCTAGACTTCTCCAAATTCTCTGGGCAGGACAATATCTCTACATACGAACACGTCAGCCGATTCTTGGAGCAATGCGGGGAGGCATCGGCTATAGACGCCCTCAGAGTTCGTCTGTTCCCGCTTTCATTGTCAGGATTGGCCTTCACATGGTTTTCTTCGCTACCCTATAATTCCATACAGAGCTGGGCCGATCTTGAAAAATAATTCCACAACTATTTCTACACCAGCAACCACTGTAATGAAGTTGTCGGACCTGACCAGCATCAGGCAAAAGCATGAGGAGTCAGTTCAAGACTACATTCAGAGGTTTTGGGAGATGAGGAACCGATGCTACAGCTTGGTGTTGTCTGATTCCCAGCTAGCCGATTTGGCCTTTCACAGTGTAACGCCCTGAAAATCGAAGAATTTAAAAACCAGAAATTAAAAATCAGAACTTACAAAAACTTTTTGCTTGTTGCTTCTTGATCGTGTTTATTGCTTCTTATTTGCCAGCTTGGTTGCATAAATTTATATGAGAACGATTCATCTCGGTGTTTGAGAAAAACCAAATGATTTGGATTTCTGTTGGGGAGAAAAATCTCGGAGTTTAAAGTAGGAATTTTAAAATAAAATATGAAGAGGGTGTGGATTCATAAAAATGTGTGTTTTGAAAATAAAATATTAATTGGCGATGTGAAATATAAATTAGAAAATAAAATGGGCAATAAAACATTTTAAAGGATTTATATAAAGTCTAGAAATTAATTGGAATTAAAAATGGTGATTTATGAATTTAAGAAAAAGGATTAAATTAAATATGGTGATATATATTTTTAAATAAATAAAAGTTCGTGAAAAGTTTAAATATATATTTTTAAATTAATATTGGGAATGCTAGATTTTTATTTTGAATTTTTAAGGTGAAACAAAATAGAAATTGGAAAATGGAATCGAAAATGGAAAAAATCGGAATCGGCAGACTGTTCATTATGTCACAAGGTGTTTGACGCCGTACGAGCCCCGGCCTCGCACCCGCCGCGCGTCCTGTCGTACCGCGCCGCGCGCGCGCGCGCGCCAGCCCCGCACGCGCCCACGCTGCGCCCCAGCCCCGCCCGCACCGTGCGCCACTTCCGCCACGCGCTTGCCCGCCGCATGCCCCGCGCCCGCGCCCGCCGCGCCCGGGACCCCTCGTACGCTCCCGCCACCCGTCGCCACCGTACCCGACCCCGCCCGCGACCTCGCCACTCGTCAATGCGCCGCGCCCGGCCCGTGCGTCGCCGCGTTCCGCGCGCCCCCCTCCGCCGCGCGTCGCGTGCGCCATCGTCGTACCGTGAGCCGGTCCCCCTTCTCCCCGTTCTTCCCCGCCGCGCCTATAAAGGGACCCCTCTCCTCCTCTGTTTTTCCCACCTCGCCGCCGTCCTCGCCGTTTTCCCTCGCCGTTCCTCGCCACTACCCTAGCTCCCGAGCGCCGCCGTTGCCGCGAGCCACCGCCGCCGTCGCCGCGAGCCACCACCGCCGTGCACCGGAGCTCCACTTGCCTCCCGAGCGTCGCCGTCGTCGGTAAGCCCGAGCCGCCACCCCTTCCACTTGCTTGCGCCGGTCGTAGGCCGGTCACGGAGAAGAGAGAAAGAAGAGCGTTGGTCGAACAGGTTGCGGGTTAATGAATAGTAAACAGAGAAAAAGAAAAGAAAAGAAAAGAAAAAGAGAAGAAAAAGGGAAAAGAAAAAAATAGGAAAAATAGGGAAAAATTTTGGAAAAAATAGGAAAAGTGTTTTGGAGAGATTTGGGAAAATATTTGGGCAAAAATATATTGTTTTCTCGTGCATTTTCTCGGTACAAATTCGAAATAGAAATCAGATTTTCCGGAGATTTTGCTTCACGTCGTTTTAATCCGGATTTTGTTTATTTCTTTTCCTCCATTAAAAAAAGTTTCTTTTAGTGCTCGAACCTCCAAAACCCCGAGCACAAAACCCCCTTGATTAGCATTTCCTAATTTATTTTCTTAATTTAATGCGATCGACGTTTTGCGAAAACCCTAGGGCATCAAACTCGTTTTTAACCCGGATTTTGTCCCGAAAACTCTCGTGCGAAACTCGAGTAGAATTCTAGGCTAAACATTTGGAGTCGTTTTTATGGTTCTTTTCGATCTCTAGATATTTTATTGAATTCGATCGAATTCGGTTGATCTTTCGCACGTACGGATATCAACCGAGGAGCAAGCACCGACTACGTTGAAGACCCCGGCCAACAAGTGTGCGAGCAAGGCAAGTCAACACATCCCTTTGAACATATTGATCCTACTTTGCGAAATGATGTTGTTTTCAACTACAAATTGCATGCTATACACAAATGAGTACCTATACTTTACATACCCTGCCTTGATATTGATTACCCTTAGAAATATTCTTTGTAACCCTCGATGTGATACAACCGGAGGATATCTTTGGTAAAGTGCTTAGCCACGCTTGTACTAGAATCTTGCATATTCATATTTTTACAAAATGCTATATGCTTGGGCAACTACCTTAGGGAGGGTAGTTGAGATACGGCAAGTGGAGACATGAGCGCTACATTGCCTCGATCATGTTGAAGATAGTTTTAATGGAAAAATGAAAATACAAACCAATGTTTTCAGACTGGGGCGGATGGATGGATTTGGGTGGTTTCCGGGAAAGGCTAGTACCGTCCCTGGTCAATTAAGGACCGAGCCATGAGACTTATAACTTAGAGCGAACCAGTACAACCGTACTTCTCGAATGGGTATAGACCTAGCGGAGTAGATAGCCGAGCGGAGGCAGTATCCCTGCATAGTGGTTCAGGTGTAGGTGTTGAGTTAGGGACCTACCAATGGTAGGGTGCCCGTGATTGTGATGAGAAAAAAGGCCTTTATGTGTATAATAACCTGAACCTAACGATGACTTAAAGATTAAGTGAGTTTTCTCTCTTACCCTGGGAACGCCACAACTCCTCTCACTGCTAGGAAATGACGGCTAGAGTGCATGAGGACTTAAGTTCATGGAGCAGGTACTGCCAAAGTGAGGTTATCGAAAGGCTTTGTCGTGACCGTCCCATATAGAGGGATGTAAGCTCATTCAATGAGCAGTTGCGGAGTACGGGTAAAGTGTACATCCACTACAGTGTGAGTCAATCAATCTATTCGAATAGCCGTGCTCGCGGTTAATGAGCGACGTGACAAGTTTCTCCCGTGGCTAGACTCTTAAACTTTAAAATGATGGGTTGGTATGCATAATGATTTTGTTAGCTGGTGGACTTAACTTCTCGACCTGCGAGAAGGGACAGACTCCCTAGAAAATCATGGCGAACCGAAGACGGGAAACCATCCTTGGTATGACGATGGATGGCAGACAGAACCGTCATCGATTTAATATATTCTGGAACTAAAACTTGACTGGCTAGATGTTAGGTTTGTGAAATGATTTGTGAGAATTGGCTTTGTGCAAATGAACCTTGGCCATCCTTTGAATGACCCTATCATGTGCACCATTCCGTGTCGGCTTGCTGAGTATGTTGGGTACTCACCCTTGCTATACGCACAAACTTCAGATGAAGGAAACGAAGAACTGGAGGACCCCTATGCTTCCTACCAGGATGAATGAAGACAAAGGAGCATGCTAGGTCTTAGTCCCCAGTCGTTGCCTGTGGCAATCGACATGCCGTTGCTTTCCGTCTGCTAATCTCATCTAAACTCTGATTTGGCTGAATTCGGACCAGTAGGTCCTATATGTATTGGATATTGCCTTCGAGCCTATTATTGTAATAAGTTTGATGTAAGACTATTCGTGTACTTTGCACCTGGTAATTCAGAACTGTATTCGTGGGTACCAAACTACTCGATCCAGGGATATGGTACTATGAACACGAATGATTCCGTCCTCAAAAAGGGGGTCGACACACGGGCTTCTGCCGCCGATCTGTGAGAGGTTTTCAGCTCAGGACTTCAGCAGCTTGGCACATTTGGCACAAAAGGTAACGGCCCATGAGCAATGCTTTCAAGAGTCTAGAAAGGTCATCAAAAAGGTTGCCCACGTCATCGTCGAAACTGATTCTGATACAAGTGATGACGATGCTGAAGTGGTAGCAGCCGAATGGACAAAGAACAAGAAGGCCATAGTGTGTCAATGGCTGGTGAAGACAACTAAGGAGGAGAAGTACGACTTCGATATCACGAAAGCCAATAGGATCTTCGACTTGTTGCTGAAGGAGAAACAAATTCAACTACCGGCCAATCACGTGATCCCATCGGCTGATGAACTCAAAAAGAAAAAGTACTATAAGTGGCGCAACTCCACCTCCCATAGCACTAATGACTGCAAGGTTTTCTGGCAGCAGATCCAGTCAGCCATCGAGACCGGGAAGCTAAAGTTTGCCGACTCACCTCGGCCGATGAAAGTTGATGGCAACCCCTTCCCGGTCAACATGGTCCAAGCCGGCCCCAGACGAGCTGATCGGCAAAACAGAATGACGTACATCTTAGCCGAAACACTCAAAGGGGTCAAGGTTGAGAAGAAGCCAACCAGAGATCAAGCCACGCCAGTAAACATGGTGCATTCAACTGGTCGATCGACTGATCGGCGACCCAGGCGCATGGACCCCATGCCCCGTTTTCAACAACGCTTTCACGAAGAAGAGGACGCCCGGTGCGGCAAGCCTTACGTTAGAGAACCTGAGGTCAGGGGACTCCAATTCATCAAGTACCACATCGATTGCGACCCGCACTAGCGCTGCGAGTTTTTCTGATTCTGCTGGGAATCGGGGATGAAGCTGCCGACGATCGACAACTGCCCGGCCTGCAGCGAGTATCGTGAGGATGAATACAGGGATCCACCAATGCAAAGTTCTACCCAATTCGTCCCCAAGACCGTGCAACTTAATCAGAGGCGACTGTCAGTGCATGATCGCTCGGGCCGATCCACCAGGACTTCTTCGAGGACGAAGATGAAGACGAATACGACGAAGAAGTAGCCGAAGAAGAACAATCGGCTAACCCACAAGTGGTGTCCTTCTCGCCTATTTACAAAAACCGAAAAGAAGAATTCAGCGGATGAAGAGCAATGGCCGGGAAGACGAAGTCCAGGGAGGAAATCCGCTTTCGGCAGCGTAGGGGCAAGAAACAATGGAGGCCCAAGAAGAAAGACGCCTTAGCCGACGAAAGCCCAGCCGACCAAGCTAGGAGGGCGGCAAAAGGAAAGGGAAAAGGTACTGCATCGGTTAACATGGTCTTTATACTGCCAGCCAAATTCAGTGCTACAGAAGCCGATACAGACAGCGTGGAGGATACCTCGGCAAGGCTAGCTCTGTCCTCGGAGCAAGCTGTTTTTGAAAAGCCGTAGGGAACTAAGAATCGGCACCTCAAACCAGTTTACATGAAAGGATTTGTTAACGGGAAGCCGATGTCGAAGATGCTGGTCGATGGAGGGGCCACAGTCAACTTGATGCCCTATGCCATATTCAGGAAGTTGGGCAAAGGAGCCGAAGATCTAATCAAGACAAACATGGTTCTCAAAGACTTCGGCGGCAATCCATCGGAAGCCAAGGGTGTTTTGAATGTGGAGCTGACCGTCGGCAACAAGACCGTGCCCACGACATTTTTTGACATCGACGGGAAGGGATCGTACAACCTACTGCTTGGGAGGGACTGGATTCACGCAAACTGCTGCGTCCCTTCCATAATGCATCAAAGTTTGATCCAATGGCAAGGCAACAAGGTCGAGATCGTGCCAGCCGACAGGTCAGTGAACTTCGCTAATGCTGATTTGCCACTTTGGGAAATCGACGGTATTGATTGTCTATCCTGCAAAATCTGGCAAGCCGATTTTTTAAAGGTGTCCAATTCTGCTATAAAGCCTATTGGAGATGAAGAGTCTCAATTACTACTTTGAAGGCGTCATGGAGGGCTCGAGCGTCTACAGCGAGGACACCGTGGACGACAACGACGGCAAACTTGGGCAGGGTTTTATGTCGGCCGACGAGTTAGAAGAAATTGATATAGGTCCATGAGATAGGCCTAGGCCGACATATATTAGCAAAAATTTGTCTTCTCGTTTTAAATCCAAGCTTGTTGATTTATTAAAGGAATATAAAGATTGTTTTGCTTGGGAGTATTTGGAGATGCCTGGTCTTAACCAATCTATTGTTGTGCATCGGCTGCCCATAAAGCCAGGATATCGGCAGTACAAACAGCCTCCCAGGAGGTTTAAAGCCGATATGTATGATGCGATTAAAACCGAAATCACTCGACTATACGATGCTGAATTTATTCAGCCCTGCCGATATGCGGAGTGGGTTTCAAACATAGCTCCAGTAATGAAGAAAAATGGCAAACTTAGGGTGTGTATTGATTTCAGGGACCTAAACAAAGCTATCCCTAAGGACGAATACCCAATGCCCATAGCCGATTTGCTCGTGGATGCTGCTTTCACCCACAAAACATAAGCTTTATGGATGGCAATGCAGGTTTCAATCAGATTTTCATGGCCGAAGAAGATATCCACAAGACTGCTTTCAGATGCCCAGGAGCAATCAGCTTATACGAATGGGTTGTCATGACATTTGGCTTGAAGAATGATGGAGCAACTTATCAAAGGGCCATGAACTACATTTTTCATGATATGATCGCTCTCTAGTGGAGATCTACATTGATGACGCTGTTGTCAAATCCAGAGAAATAGAAGACCACATAGCCGATCTGAGACAGGTTTTGGAGAGAACAAGGAAGTACGGCCTAAAAATGAACCCACTAAAGTGTGCGTTCGGCGTGTTGGCCGGGTAATTTTTAGGGTTTCTTGTTCATGAGAGAGGAACAAAGGTTACACCAAGCAGCATCAATGTTATCAAGACAATTTAGCCTCCGAGGGACAAGAAGCAATTACAATCTTTGATCGGCAAAATCAACTTCATCAGACGATTCATCACCAACCTTTAAGAAAAGATGGAGCCGTTCACACCATTGCTTCGGCTGAAAGCCGATCAAGCATTCACTTGGGAGGCAGAGCAGCAAAAGGCGTTGGACAATATCAAGGATTACTTAAGCTAACCTC
This sequence comes from Oryza australiensis, assembly GCA_019925245.2. Lineage (NCBI taxonomy): Eukaryota > Viridiplantae > Streptophyta > Magnoliopsida > Poales > Poaceae > Oryza > Oryza australiensis. Next base: position 1,002,022 of record JAIFGZ020000388.1, on the reverse strand, counting down.
CAATTTTGATTTCTCCACAGAAAGGGATACCATTCAAGCTATATTTGTCAGCTGACGAAAAGTCCATCAGATCGGTTTTGATTCAGGAGATCGAAGGGAAGGAAAAGGTCATCTTTTATCTCAGCCGACGGCTTCTGGATGCAGAAACAAGGTATTCACCAGTGGAGAAATTATGTCTTTGCCTATATTTTTTGAGGGGTTACGGAGGCTACGCTAGCCGAAAACAAAAAACTTTTCTACCGCGCAAACTAGGAACACTTGCAAGTAAGGGCCGATAGATCATTACCGATTGGAGTATGCAGCGGAAATAGTCAATCAAGACTATCCGATCTGGAACTGTGCTGGCCGATGACAGCCGATTCCCGCAAGCCGACAGCCGATTCCTGGGGACAGCCGATTCGCCGATGTAGCTGATTCGCCGAGTCGTCGGACCGTGTTCTCGCGCCTCGCTCCGATGCGCTCGACCGCAGCCAATTCCACCACAACCGATTCGTAGCCGATCAACGGCGCGCAACGTAGCGGCGCCTCTACCGGTATCCACACGTCCGGGGACGAACGCCGAACACCCGTGTGCAAGCACGTGATGCGGGGCTAGGGTTTGGCTCGAAGGTGGGGAGGGTTTCCGTGGAGATTGATCTCGTCGACTTCTGAAGCCGCGTGTGAGTAGATTGATTTCGGCGCAATTGACTTCGATTGACGTGCAGCAGCTCTCCACCCCTCCCTCCTTTATATAGAGTTGGCCGACTGGGACTAGTGGCCGATCAGGACTCTATTTTGAATCGGATCCTATCCGAATCTCACAGAGTTGGCTGCCCATACGTCGTAAGCCCATATGACTCTATCCGATCGAGCCGTATCCGAGTCTACAACTACTTACGAAACCCCTCCCAGTCGGCTTTGAGGAAATTGCACTACAAGGCTTTGAGATATGTCTTGCTCGACGAAGATTTGTATTATCGGACGGTTGATGGCGTGTAGCTTAAGTGTCTCAGTGCCGATCAAGCCAAGGTGGCTATCAGAGAAATGCATGAGGGAATTTGTGGCACGCATCAATCGGCTCACAAAATGAAGTGGCTAATTCGAAGAGCAGGGTATTTTTGGCCGACGATGCTGGAAGATTGTTTCAAGTACTACAAAGGCTGCCATGATTGCCAGAGGTTTGGAGCTATCCAGAGAGCACCGACATCGGCTATAAACCTAATTATCAAGCCTTGGTCGTTCAGAGGTTGGGGAATCGACATGATCAGCCAAATCAATCCACCCTCGAGTAAAGGACACAAGTTCATATTGGTGGCAACAGATTATTTTACCAAGTGGGTGGAAGCAATTCCTTTGAAGAAGGTTGATTCTAGGGACGCAATTGAGTTTGTTAAGGAGCACATCTTATACCGATTCGGCGTCCCTCAAACTATAACTATGGATCAGGGATGCATTTTCATATCGGATGAGTTCGTTCAATTTGCCGACGGCATGGGGATCAAGTTACTCAATTCTTCACCATATTATGCTCTGGCTAACGGGCAAGCAGAGTCTTCAAACAAAAGTATAATCAAGCTGATACAGAGAAAGATCGCTAAATACCCCAAGCAATGGCACAGTCGATTAGTCGAGTCACTCTGGGCCTATCGGATGGCTTGCCACGGATCTGTCCAAGTGCCTCCATATAAACTGATCTGTGGACATGAAGCAGTGTTGCCATGGGAAACAATCGTGGGCTCCAGAAGGATTCAGTTACAAGATCAACTTACAGCCGACGATTATTACAACTTAATGGTGGATGAATCATAATACTTGGTTTTGTCAAGAATGAGGGCCTTGGAAAAGGTGACAAGGGACAAGGAGCGAGTAGCCCATCACTATAACAAGAAAGTTGTGCCTAAGTCGTTTAAAGAGGGCGAGCTCGTTTGGAAATTAATCTTGCCGATCAGATCAAGGGATAATAAGTTTGGCAAGTGGTCACCGAATTGGGAAGGGCCTTTCAAGATTCACAAATGCGTCTCTAAAGGGGCCTATATGCTAGAAGGATTGGATGGAGAAGTATTTTGGGAGGGCTCTAAACGACAAGTATTTGAAGAAATTTTACCCAAGTGTTTGGATCAATTCATGATTCGGCTATGGTTGTGCCAATTCGTGTTAGCCAATGCGTTGAGGGACACGAGCATCGCATTTAGGACGTATTTTACGCCTTGTTTTCCCCTAATTTTTCTACATCGGCTCAGCCTAGCTGACGACGACAAGATTTTTGATTTGATAATTTTGTTAATGCTAAGGATATCATCAACAAAATTAGGGGGCGTAATAAACACATATAATGGGATACCAAGAAGGCAGGCAAAGCAAATTTTTCAATTTTTTGAAGCTTCCAAGTTTGAAGTAAAGTAATCGGCAAGCATACATATTAGTGGCATTCAATAAAGATTAAGCAGAATGAGTCGATTACAAATATAGTTCAAGCCAAATACAAGATGGATTAGGAGTTCAGTTACAAGAATGTCCTAGTTGGCTATTACAATCGGATTAACGCTTAAGGAAGTCAGCGATAGCCTATATCGCCTTACGACGAATCTTATCGATCTCTTCAATCGCCTTGGCGTCGGCTGCATCAGTTTCGGCCACTGGCTTCACTGCCTTCGTCAGATCGGTTATATAGGACACAGCCACCTTGATCTTTGCTCGTTGATCTTCAATTTCCTTCGGCAGGTTGGCCACACATTCTTCTTGAATCTGGATTTAAGTCTCGATCTTGACGAGTTCAGCCACCAGTTCATCTCGGCGTGCGCGAAGCCGATCCAGTTTGTCAATCGGCTCAGTCTTCAGAGTGTTGAACTTGACTTTTTCTGCTTTGATTTCTGCTTGAACGGCCTTGATCGTAGCTGCCAATGACTTGTTCTCTCGGCGGTCAGCTATCCGCTGCTTTGCTCTCTTGTATTTGTGCCGATGTGCCTCGAGAAAGATTGCTGGTGCGATGATGTTGGATAGATCGTCGGGGTGCATGGCTTGGATTTCTTCAAACCGACTACGGACAGAGCCGCAATCTGCCACCAGTGCATCCAGGGAACTCACCAGCCGATTAGCGATGTCAGCCAGTGTAATCCTTAAATCTTTGTCCAGTGGTACTATGGCCTTGTCAGCAGCTTCATCCGGATCGACGAATTCTGACAGGTCAAAGCCTAGGAGGTCGGCTACGCTCTGTAAGACAGGAAACAGTCAGAAAGGTTAACGAAAATCATTGAGCCAATTATGAAAATGAGAAAAACTTACCGAGATCGCTAGAGCCAAAGTAGCTTCGTCGTCAACGTTGCAACCACCTGCGGCCGATGGAGTGTGCTCACTTGACACTTGGGAGGCAGGTGTCGGAGCACGAGGAAGCTAAAAAAAGGGGTAAGTTTAGAAATCAGCTTAGTAAGAAAGGACGCAAGTTAGAAGGACTTACTGAATGGAGAGGAGCTGTTTTCTTCTTGGTTGCCATCTTCTTCCTCTGCCGATGCAACAAACACAGTAAGAAGGATATAAATCAAGGCATTAAAAAGACTACGTGCTGAGAGTAGCTTACCGGCGTCGGACAGACGGGACGTCTTGGAGGACTTGGGGTTTTTTGCACAGACGCCTCGTCGGCTGATGGGGTCCGAGCGTATTTGTCTGAGGAGCTAGATTCGGCTGCGGCCTTGTCGACGGCTTCTTCTACTTCCTCATTCTGTACCTCTTCGTCAAGTACAGCGTTGACTTCTGGGTCGATGGGGGACAAGTCGTCGGCTGGGCTTGATTTCTGCTTTTTTGCAGGCTTCTTCTTTGCCGCGGCCGGTGCAGCGACAGCCGACGGCTTGTTCCATTTTTTGCCGACGGATAGGCTCACGGGTTTGGCCGTGGAGTATAGTCGACACCTTCGGCGCGTTGAAGCCGTTGATGGATGGCGCCAACCCATAGCCATTCGGCAGAACGCCCATGCCATAGCTTACGGCCACCCCTGATCGGCTGACCCGAGGAGGAGAAGCGTCGTTTGTCTGCAAGAGCAAAGGCATGAGTGATGATGCATACAATAGCCGATGAAGAAGAAAAGACTAGAGAAGACAAGTACTTACCGATGGAACCATGTCAGGATCGACGATAGTGAGATACATGGGAGCCGATTGATGAAAAAGGTGTGACTTCCTCTCTGCCCACCATCGGCTGAAGGCGCTTGTCCTGGTGACGGCCAGCTCAATGTCTCCAAAGCTGCCGAGAGGGGGGCTGGGAGATTCAACAGCCAATGCATCATAATTCTGCCATCTATAATGCCTCTGGCTTGGATTTTGTCTGAGTAATATAAACCAATCGGCAGTTGGCCCAGTCCAAGCTGTCTTGCAGCCGCCATCGGATGATAAAACTCATATGTCTTCTGAATGTTTCTCCCTTGATGGATGCCAACTGGGAGGATGCAGGAGGAGATTGCAGTTATAAAGATTTCTCTCGGTTTTTCAAATCTTGGGGAATTGATTTCATCGAGCCGAAGATCATTTGGCAGCTCGAATTTGCTGAACTTGTCATAGGCAAACCAGATTGTCGAATCGGCTGGAAATCCATTATAAAAATTACTGAACCAATTCTTGAAGAACTCAGCCAATAATTTGGAGCCAAAATAGGAGGAAGAACCCTCTCCATATGACATGCAGCGTCGAGTAGTTATTTCCTCGTCATCGCGGTACCTCGGCTCGGCTAAAGGAAAATTGGCTTCTAGCAAACTTGGCCGTTGGGCAGCCTTGTAGGTTTGCAAGTTAAGCCACAATTGCAGTAGCCATCAAGGGCCTCCTGTGTGGATGGACTGTTTCAAAGCAAGCTTAGCTGGCACATTGCTCAGTATTTGGTACAGATAGCCGAGTAGATATTTTTCTAGAGGAATTTTCTTCTTCTCCACAAGTGCTTCGGCTATATGCTGCCAATTGGTGGTTGGTCCGCAGCTTGATCCATAGAAGACGAACTTCTCCAACCACATCATCAGAAATGCTGCGTGTTCCCTATTGGAGACTGGACCGTCCATCATGTTCATTGATATGAATCCACTCCAGCCGCCGATGCTCTTGGTTTTGAAATTGTTGTGGCACTTGATGTTAAGGTCATAGGGGTCAACAGCCGATGTAATATCCAGCCCGGTTATCATGACTATGTGCAGCAGGGTTGGCGTCATCTACCCTTGTCTAAAAAGGAAGGCGTTCAATGTATCTGATCGAAAGTAACTTGCAGCCGACAGCAAGGGTTCGTCCTTAGGCATATCGGCCATGGTTAGCACTAGGCACTGGCCGATTCCTATTTCGTCCCAAAGGGCTTGCTTGCTAGCCGATACCCTAGCATACCAAGACGGCCAGGATTTGTCTGTTGATGGCCAGGATTTGAAGACCCCTGACCAATAATCTAAATCTGGGGTGGAGAATCTGAAGGGGATCCAATTGGTCTCAACATTAATAAACTCAACGGGGTCTACATTGCCGATCGACCCTAATAAAAGCTGGTCAGGGTGAACAAGGCTAGGAATTGTGATCTGGTGGGCAAGATGCTACAAATCGCAAGAAGGAATAGCGGAATCAGAAAAACAGAAAAAACCAGATTGCGCAAAGTAAAGAGCTTGAGCCGACGAGAACTTACCTCAGGATACTCTGAGGAGGCCGTATCAGAGGGGGTGCTTGAGGATGCCATTGGTGCAGGGAGATCGCCGCTTCAGGGGTGTTCGCCGACAAGATTTGGAGGCGGTTCCGACGAGGTCGCCGAGGGAGCAGAAGGGTTTTTTCTGGCTAGGACTTGAGGAGCGAAAAGTGACAGCGTGGCTTGTTTCAACGCCGGGCGGGCAATATTTAAACAGTTTTTTCAACGGCCGAAACAGACTGGGACGGAAGTCACGCAGGAATCCAAAAAAGCGGCAAATCCACGATATTATCTTATCACGGACTTAGGGGACATGTGTTAACGACCAAATATGGTAACCAAATCCCTGAGTTCAAGGCCAAGATTGAAGCGGAATCGGATTGAAAGTGTGATCTGCGGAGAAACAGAGGCCGCATCGGCTAGGACCAAATCGGCTGGGAAACCAGTCGGCTAAGGCCGAATCGGATAAGGATAGCCGATAGCCGATTCTGATTCGAAGATGAAGATGGAACCGATCCCGATAAGGAAGCTTGAAGATAAATGTTAGATTTGGTTCCCAAATGTTCGTTAAAGATATTGCCATCTATGGATAGAGTCATGTAACGGCAATTGTATCTGTAAAATAGGGATTTGTATAGATATTCCTTTTGTAATGCAGCATGGGACCACGTCCCGGGATATTGTCGTACGATGTACAGTAGATAAGTTAGGAACCGTGTTCTACACGGATTTCATTGTACTTGGGTATAAATAGGACCCGAGACCCCCTGTAAAAAGAACAACCAACATCTAATCAATCAACTTCGGCGCATCGCCAACCTTTTATTCTTTTCGATGAGTTCTTGATCTTGCTGAGGCTGCATCGATTTCGATCTCCGAACAAGGTAATTTCTTGTCATTAGCGGGTTGTATCATTGGAATTAGTGCTTACATCATTATGATACTCTAGTTTTGATGTTATAAACTGCGCAATTTATCATATACATCATATAATCTAGAGCAATATCTAGATCTATCTCACCATCGGTTGGTTTCTCTCGGGAGGCAGTAGCCGATAGAGCTAGATCTAGATATTGGGCTGGGTTATATGTTGTATCCATCGTCTCGAGGGATTTACATCAGTTTTTATTGATCTGATACTTCTTTTTGTACTTAATGCTGCACCTGATCGACCTGTTAAGTCACTCTTAGAATTATTAAGATCTATTCGGCTTGATGTTTATCATTAGAGACAGTGCCATGGTTTCAGCCGGCCTTACCTGTTTTAGTTATCTTTCTAGTAATATTTACTGTTAGATATATTAAAGCCGCATTTTATATTAAGATCTCAATCTGGTTAAATGCCCTAAGCCAGTATCAATCTGCCAGCCTTTATTGACAGCCGATAATCTAGGTTTAGTGCATTTAGGTTAGATTAATATATTTTTGTAAATTGTATCGGAGTACTAGCCGATTCGCATTAGATCTACAACATCGGCTAGGCTACAAATGCATATATTTATTATCCTGATGTATATTTAGTTTAAGTGGTTTATACTGTCTTGGCATAGCCGATCTATCCCAACCACTTAGTCTAAATATTCTTTAGGATAGCAATTATATATAAATTGGTCACCTGAGCCGATCCGGTAGGATCTAACCTTAACCATAATGCATATCTGTTTGTTTCTTGGTTAATAGATCAAACTAACTGGCACGCCTACTCTACGTTAAATCATCGATGGCAACCAAGAACGGACCTGCACTAGAGTAAAGCAAATCTCTCGGGCTAGCGCGTGGGAGAATTTCTCATCAACAGTATTGTACATATTTGTTGATGTAAGTTGTAATATGTCAATAATAAAATGCAATTTTAAGTGAATACATGTTGATTTGCATTGTACTTTTTTGTCTTGTGATTCTGTTTGTTGTCTATTCTAGAGTTGAAACTCCTCTTTATTTCTGCCTGTTAGTTCAGCTAGCAGTTTTACGCTATTATGTAGTAGTTCAACAGAACTAGATGAGTCAACCATGTGACTAGAAGATATATTAGTAGTTTCTTAAATTTTATAATGTTTCATGCATAAATCCATTGTTCATTTCTAAGTTTTCTAGTTTTTAGATTAAAGTTAGTAGTTAATCTAAAAACTTACATGACCATTGTATTATAGTTACAACTGTAACTTTAGATATTTTTTCATGTAATTTTTCTTCAGTTGCTTGATATGGGATTTTATTGTAGTTTTTTCATTCTTTGTTTGTATGGAATTAACTAACTGAAGTGAACAATTTTGATTTCTTTGAACTAAAATTAACTAACTGAAGTGAACTACTTTGAAATGACAAAGGATATTGTTTTGTATTTTTACCTTGCATGATGGTGCCTGATTTATTTTCTTTTATGATTTTGCTCAACTTTTGTTGTTTTTCTTTTCCTGAATCTGCATATGATAGCAAACTATTAGTGCTACTAAGAATAACAAATGAAGAGTACTAGTTATTTACACCATAGTTACATTGCTTTGAGCTTAAATTTACATATGTAAATATACTTCAATGTAAATGTAATTTTGCACTTGATTTCTTTTTCACTAATGAAATCTGCAAACAATTTAGTGACATAATTTAAAAATTATGTTACTAGATTCTTTGCAGTTTTTATTGTTGAAAAAGTTGTTGGCATTTAAAAATTTCTACTATTTGAGTGAAAACTGTGCAACTTCAGTGTCTGAATTATCTAGCCCTAGTTTTTGGCTCAATTCATATGTGCATTTCTGTACTGCTCTGAAGTAGTATTATTCTGTGGATGAATCAATGAGTAGGTCATATTATGTCAGATTGTAAAAATTTGTAGATTCGTGTGTGAGCTACGTAGCTTTAGTTTTCATTCTTTGTCTGTGTATGATTTGTGCTTTAGTGTAGCTGCCACTTTCTTCTGGTTTATTATATTGATTTGAATCTTGGTTGTATTTGGGTAGTTTAGTGTGTGTTTTTCCTTTGGCTCACAAGTCCAGGTGATTTGTTACTTCTTTTATGTATTGAGGACTTCTAATTTGTTCAAGTAATGATGATTTTCATACAAGGAGGAATTTAGTGATAATTCAATGGTGGGTACTGTAATGCCCTGAAAATTGGAGAATTTAAAAATCGGAAGTTAAAAATCAGAACTTACAAAAACTTTCTGCTTGTTGCTGCTTGATCGAGTTTTTCGCTTCTTATTTGCCAGCTTGGTTGCATAAATTTAAATGTGAGCGATTCATCTCGGTGTTTGAGAAAAACCAAATAATTTGGATTTCCGTTGGGGAGAAAAATCTTGGAGTATAGAGTTGGGATTTTAAAATAAAATAGGAAAAGGGTGTGGATTCATAAAAATACATATTTGGGAAACAAAACGTTATTTTGATGATTGTGAAATATTAATTAGAAAATAAAATGGGAATAAAATATTTTCGAGGATTTAAATAAAGTCTAGGAATTAACTGGAAATAAAATCGTGATTTATGGAATTTAAGAAAAAAAGGATTAAATTAAATAAGGTGATATATATTTTTAAATAAATAAAAGTGGATGAAAAGTTTGAAAATATATTTTAAATTAATTTTGGGGATATTAGATTTTTCTTTCGAATTTTTAGAGTGAAAGAAAATAGGAATTGGAAATTTGAAATTAAAATCGGGAAAAATCAAAAAGCGCACTGTTCATGCGTCACTATGTCCTCGACGCCGTACCCGACCCTAGCCTCGCGCCCGCCACGCGTCGCCCGTCGTACCCGACCCCGCCTCGCGCGCCGCGCCATCCGCCGTACGGCCAGCCGCCACGCGCCGACGCCGCGCCCGCCCGCGCCCACGCGCGCCACGCACCAACGCCCGCGCCGCCCCCGCGTCGCCCGCGCGCCGCGCGGCCCTGCTAACCCATGCGCCGCGCATCGCTCGTCGTTCGCCGTGCCGGTCCCCCTCTCCCCGTTCTCCCCGACCGCGCCTATAAATGGGGACCGAACTCCCGATTTTCCCCACCTCGCCGCCGTCCCTCCACCCTTTCCCTCGCCGTTTCCCCGCCGCAAACCTAGCCGCCGTGCGCCGCCGTCACCGAAGCGCCGCAAGCCACCACAGCCGCGAGCGCCGTTGCCGCCATGAGCCGGTGCTCCGCCGCCTTCCCTTGCCGTCGCAGCTGCCGGTAAGCCCCGAGCCACCGCCCTCGCGCTAGCGCGCCACCACCAAGCGAGAAGGAAGGGGCGCCTGGTCGAACAGTAGAGGAGAAGGAATAGGAAGAAGTGTAAAAGAAAAGAAAAAGAGAAATAGGAAAAAGAAAAATAGGAAAAATAGGGAAAATTTTTGGAAAATTATGAAAAGAATTTAGAAAATATTTGGGAAAATGTTTGGGCAAAAATATATTGTTTTCTCGTGTATTTTCTTGGTACAAATTTAGAAATCGAATCGGATTTTTGGAGATTTCGTTTCGCGTCATTTTAATCCGGAATTTGTATATTTCTTTTCCACCATTAAAAATATGTTTCTTTTGGTGCTCGAACCTCCAAAACCTCGAGCACAAATTCCTTTGATTAGCGCTTTTTAACTTTATTTCCTTATTTAAATTCGATCGATGCTTTGCGAAAACCCTAAACCCTCAAACTCGTTTTTAACTCGGATTTTATCCCAAAAACTCTCGTTCGAACTCGAGTAGAATTTTAGGCTAAACATTTGGAGTCATTTTTGTGGTTCTTTTGGATCTCTCGGTATTTTATTGAATTCTGATCGAATTCAATTGATTTTTCGCACATACAGATAGCAACCGAAGGAGCAAGCACTTACTACGTTGAAGACCCCGGCCAACAAGTGTGCGAGCAAGACAAGTCAACACTTCCCTTTGAACATATTGATCCTACTTTGCGAAATGATGTTGATTTCAATTACAAATTACATGCTATACACAAATGAGTACCTATGCTTGATAAACCCTGACTTGATGTTGGTTACCATTAGAAATATCCTTTGTAACCCTCGATGTGATATAACCGGAGGATATCTTCGGTAAAATGCTTAGCCATGCTTATATTAGATTCATGCATACTCATGATTTTACAAAGAAGCTTCATGCTTGGGCAACTATCTTAGGGAAGGTAGTTGGAATACGGCATGTGGAGACATGAGCGCCACATTGTCTTGATCATGATGAAAATAGTCTTGATGGAAAAATAAAAAGTACAAACCAATGTTTTTGGACTAGGGCGGATGGATGGATTTGGGTGGATTCCGGTAAAGGAAAGAACCGTCCCTGGTCGATTAAGGACCGATCCATGAGACTTATAACCTGGAACGAGCCAGTACAGCCGTACTTTTCAAATGGGTATAGACCTAGCGGAGTAGATAGCCGAGCGGAGGCAGTATCCTTGCATAGTGATTCTTGAGTGAAGAGGTGATTCTGGTTATTGAGAAAAGGCTGCGGCCTAAGTATTGAGTAATGAATGAGAATGTTGTGAAAGTTTTTCCCTTACACCGGGAGCGCCAGAACTCCTCTCACTGCTAGGAAAGGACGGCTAGAGTGCAAGAGGATTTAAGTTCATGGAGCGGGTACTGCCGAAGCAAAGTTATCGAAAGGCTTTGTCGTGACCATTCCATATGAAGGGATGAAAGCTCATCCAATGAGTAGTCACGGAGTATGGGTAAAGTGTACATCCGCTGCAGTGTGAGTCAATCAATCTATTCGAATAGCCGTGCTCGCGTTTAATGAGCAGCCTGACAAGTTTCTCCCGTGGCTAGACTCATAAATTTTAAAATGATGGGAATGGGATTTGCATAATGATTTTGTGTGCTGGTGGACACAACTTCTCGAAATGCGAGAAGGGGTGGACTCCCCAGAAAACCATGACGAACCGGAGGCGGGAAGCCATCCTTGGAAATCATGATGGATGGTAGACAGAACAGTCGTCGTTTTAATATACCCTGAACTAAAACTTGACGTGGCTAGACAATAGGTTTCTGAAAGGATTTGTGAAAATTGGCTTTGTGCAAATGAACCTTAGCCATCCTTTGAAATGACCCTATCATGTGCATCATTATGTGTCGGCTTGCTGAGTACGTTGGGTACTCACCCTTGCTATACGCACAAACCTTCAGATGGAGGATACGAAGAACTAGAGGACCCCTATGCTTACTGCTAGGTGGGCGATGGAGGAGAAGGCATCTACTAGGTCTTAGTCCCCGGTCGTTGCCTGTGGCAATCGACATGCCGCTGCTTTCCGACTGCTAATCTCATCTTAACTCTGCTTTTGGTTGTATCCGGACCAGTAGGTCCTATATGTGCTGGATATTGCCTTCGGGCCTATTATTGTAATAAGTTCGATGTAAGACTATTCGTGCACTTTGCACCTGGTAATTCAGAACTGTATTCGTGGGTACCAAACTACTCGATCCAGGGATATGGTACTATGAACACGAATGATTCCCGTCCTCAATAACGGGGGTCGACAGAGCTGGTATCAGAGCAGTGTGACTGTAGGATAAGACCAACTGGCGCCCTACCCCTGAATAGCATGTTAAAGGGAAATATCCCTACATAGGATTATTTTTGCAAATATAAACTATTTTCAAAAACAAATGTGTTTTCCCTCATACTCTTATCCCCATCTCCTTTGCTCAAATTGTTTTGATACTCTCCCTCTCTGACCTTAAGTTACTTTCAAAACAGATGTCGGACCATGTCGGAGTTTGGGAGATCAAGGTTCCGTGGGAAGAAGGATTTGTGTCACAACTCCAGCTGTTGCTATGGTGCCTAAGATACCCGGATGCACCCACCTATCGGATTAGAAGACATGGCACCGAGGGACACCTGGTATGGGAAGCCGCGATTGCAGTTGAGGCCCGTATAGGGAGCGAGACACCCTATTGCTTCCACACTCGTTACCACAGTGATCTGATAGAGGCAACCCTTCAGGACGTAGCCCGCGAGGCATTCCTTCGCCTCAATGCCATTCACCGTGCTGAGCTTACCGTGACTGAGTTCGTACACCATCCCTACCGGGAGGAAGGCAACCCAGTCTGCACCGTGGAGGCCACCCCCTGCTGCTATAATCCTATGGTTACCCGTCTATCCCGCTGGGCAGAAACAGCGGATGACTGCTATGAAGAGGCATTGCTCGAGATAGATGACCAGCAGCGACGCCTCAATGATCTGGTGAAGGAACACCAAAACTGTCGAGATCGGATCGACTTGCTGAAGACCCAGCTACAAGCTAACGGTGCCCAATACGAGCAGCTCTCTGATTGTTATGTGGCCCGTGGAGAAGCTTTGGTTGAGTTGGAGGAACAGCTTAGGAAGAGCTAGCAGCAGGTCGGGCAACTGGAAGAGCAACTTCACTTCAACCCTGTGCCCGACCACTACTACTTCATGACTCCAGCAAGCTTGACCACCTTTCAAGCCATGATGGAGCAAGCCTTCATGCTGAGCACAGAGTCAGGACCGTACCTGATTGACCCGACTGCTGCTACCTCATCGGAACCCACCCCGATTTCCACGGCTGTACCATCCGAGCCTGGTTCGGGAGAGGATAACCCCATCCAAATCAACACTGACTCCGAATCCGAGACAGAACCTATGGAGATCAAGTGGGAGCTCAGTGACACAGATCCATCAGAGGAGGAAGCTCCTACCCACCGCATGACACTCACCGGAGGTCCTATCACCCTCAAGACTACCCGAAGAGCACCAGGCCACCAAGTAGGAAGATCGGGCATGACTCCGAGGCCACTACCTCTGAGCCATGGGGACTTCGATTCGCTTCGGTCAAGGATCACCCCCTGCCAGCACCTAGATCATGTGGATGGCTGGATGACTAGTCGGATACCAGCAGCAGCCCTGGTCTTGCTTTGGATGGAGTTTAGACAGCAATGACCATGCCCCTACCCCTTTTATGTATGAGACCCTAGAACGATGTTAGTAATGTTGTATTGTGTTGTATGGACTATACATGTCCAATGTATCCCCCTGATGTAACATTTATGAACTGATAATGAAGTTCCATGTTATGTCATAAATGAGTTTATTCCACCAAGCTTGCTTTGAAAGATCACTTCAAACAACTCAAAGAAAATTCCTTAGTATCGTGACGTTAGCAGAGCGAGTCTCTTACCTCATCCCCGTTGTTCAGATGGCGCATCTTCGCAGAGCCCCAGCAGCTCCTGAGAACACGCCAGAGCCTAACCCCTCCACCCTAGTAGAAGTCATGGCTTTGCAGACCCAACTGCTGCAAGCTATCGCCAACAACCAAGGACAGCGCGGAGGATCAAACCTCGGCGAATTTATGAGGGCAAAGCCGCCGACATTCTCCTTGGTAGATGAACCCATGGACGCTGAAGATTGGCTGATGGTAATAGAAAAGAAGCTGACTCTCGTCCGAGTACGGGAAACTGAAAGAGTCATCTTCGCCACCAATCAGCTGGAAGGACCCGCAAGTGACTGGTGGGACACCTACAAGGAAACACGGGCTGAAGATGCCAGTGAACCCACTTTGGAAGAGTTCATGGCTGCCTTCCATGAAAACTTCGTACCTACTGCAGTTATGAGGATGAAGAAGAACGAGTTCCATAGGCTGCGCCAAGGCAACACCACGGTACAAGAGTACCTTAACAAGTTCACGCAGCTTGCCCGTTACGCCACAAGCGACCTGGTAGACGAAGAAGAGAAGATGGACAAGTTTATCGAAGGACTGAACGACGAGTTAAGAGGACCGATGATCGGTCAGGACCACGCCAGCTTTCAGAGCCTCATCAACAAGGTTTTAAGGCTTGAGCATGACCAAAGGACGGTTGAAAACAACCAGAAGAGAAGGCTTGCAATGGCCCGCCCAATTCAAGGAACACCCCAGCGACCCAAAGGAGCAACCCCGTCAGGTTGGAAGCCAACCGTTGTAGCAACCAATCGTCCTGCCGCACCCGGCAATGTCAGCATGCCACCTGCAACACCGTCTCGCACTCCGGCACCTACCTTGGCAGCCCCAGGAGCCAGGAATGTCAACTGCTTCAATTGCGAAGAGTTTGGGCATTACGCCAACAGCTGCCCTAAGCCGCGCAACACCCCCAACCGCACCGGAGCCAATGCCATTGCAGTACGAGGAACCCCTGCTCCGGCACCTGGACGCAGTTTGTTCAGAACACCCCAACCAAAGGAAGCTGCAACCAGATTCCGCCGTGGTCAAGTCAACCATGTGCGGGCTGAGGAAGCTCAGGAGGACCAAAGCATGCTAATGGGTATGTTTTCTATCCATTATGCACCAGTTAAAGTTTTGTTTGATTTTGGAGCTTCGCATTCATTTATATCGTCAAGAGTGAGCAAAGAGCACAATTTGCACCGAGTAGACCTTAAGAGACCCATGGTAGTACACTCACCCGGGGGAGATGTGACCATACCCCATGCGTGCATCAATGTGCCCATTCGGATCAAGGACGTGGTATTCCTGTCCAACCTTATGGTTTTGCCACCCCAAACCTTGGACGTCATACTAGGAATGGATTGGTTAACCAAGAACCAAGGGATACTAGACTGTGGACGAAGAGAAGTTACCCTATCTACCACATGGGAATCACCAATGGCAGTAGCCATGGATCAAGACCCTATGCTCTGTGACCGAGCTACGGGAATATTCACCATGTTACCCATAGTTGGAATGCCAGTAATCCATGATTACCCGGATGTATTTCCTGAGGAACTACCGGGAATGCCCCCAGACCGAGACATAGAGTTCATTATTGACCTCATGCCTGGTACCGCCCCGTAGCTAAGAGACCCTACCGGATGCCGGTGAACGATTTGGAGGAACTTAAGAAGCAGATAAGGGAACTGCAAGAGAAAGGCTTCGTATGCCCTAGTTCTTCACCGTGGGGAGCCCCAGTACTATTTGTTAAGAAAAAGGACGGAAGCATGAGAATGTGCATAGACTATCGGTCATTGAATGAGGTTACCATTAAGAACAAGTACCCGTTACCTCGAATCGATGACCTATTCGACCAACTCAATGGAGCCCGAGTGTTCTCAAAGATCGATCTTCGATCTGGATTCTATCAGCTGAAAATTCGGACTGAGGATATACCCAAGACTGCGTTCTCTACACGCTACGGCTTGTACGAGTTTACAGTAATGTCCTTCGGACTGACCAATGCCCCGGCCTACTTCATGAACCTCATGAACAAAGTATTTATGGAATATCTGGACAAGTTCATGGTAGTGTTCATTGATGATATCCTCATCTATTCCAAGGATGATGAAGAGCACGCAGAACATCTGCGCTTGGTACTAGAGAAGCTGCGAGAGCATCAGCTATATGCCAAATTCAGCAAGTGTGAATTTTGGCTTAAGGAAGTAGCTTTTCTTGGACATGTAATCTCAGCAGGAGGCGTAGCAGTAGACCCCGCCAAGGTCGAAGATGTTACCAAATGGAAAGCGCCCCAGATAGTAACAGAGATTAGAAGTTTCTTGGAATTGGCTGGATATTATCGGAGGTTTATGGAAGGATTTTCTAAGATAGCCTGACCCCTGACCCAACTATTGAAGAAGGAAAATAAGTATGCATGGACTGAGCAGTGTCAACAGGCATTTGACCAGCTCAAAGAAAAGTTAACCACCGCCCTGATCTTAGTCCTACCGGACAACCGGAAAGACTTTGTCATATACTGTGATGCATCCCGACAAGGATTAGGAGGCATGTTGATGCAAGATGGAAAGGTTGAGGCTTATGCCTCAAGACAACTTCGACCTCATGAGGAGAATTATCCCACCCATGACTTAGAATTGGCCGTAGTGGTGCATGCCTTGAAGATTTGGAGGCACTACCTGATCGGAAACCACTCAGATATATACACGGACCACAAGAGCTTGAAGTATTTCTTCACCCAGATGGATCTTAACTTGCGTCAGAGAAGATGGCTGGAACTAATTAAGGACTATGACCTAGGCATCCATTACCACCCTGGCAAGGCCAATGTTGTAGCCGACGCTCTGAGCCGAAAAGCGCAGTGCAACCAACTAAGGATGGAATGTATGGCCAACGAGCTTCAAGAAGAGATGGTTCGGCTTAACCTGCAGTTGATTCCTCATGGACAACTGAGTTCGCTGGAGATACAACCCCTCCTACGAAGTCAGATTAAGGGAGCCCAGAAAGATTGTGAGGAAGTCCGGCTAATCAAGGAGCGAATGGCTGAAGGACTAGCCAAGGAATTCACGGCCGACGATGATGGAGCCCTATGGTATCGTAAAAGGATTTATATACCAGAGAAAGGCGGATTGAGGAAGCTAATCTTGAAGGAAGCCCATGAGTCAGCATACTCGCTACACCTGGGCAGCACCAAAATGTACCAGGATTTGAAAACGGAATACTGGTGGCCCAACATGAAAAGAGACGTAGCGGAATATGTGGCCGTATGTGATGTATGCCAACGAGTTAAGGCCGAGCATCGACGACCGCAGATTGCTGCAACCACTCAAGATCCCCGAGTGGAAATGGGATGAAATAGGAATGGACTTTATAGTGGGACTACCCAAAACTGCTACTAGATACGATTCCATTTGGGTGATCGTGGATAGACTGACCAAGACAGCCCGATCTATCCCGGTCAAGACTCGGTATAGCAGCGCCAAATTGGTAGAACTATACATGTCCAGAATTGTGTGCCTACATGGAGTACCCACAAGGATTGTGTCAGACCGTGGCACTCAATTCACATCTCACTTCTGGGATAAGTTTCACGAGGCATTGGGAACTCACCTCGCCTTCAGTACTGCTTATCACCCTCAGACTGATGGACAAACCGAGAGGACAAACCAAGTCCTGGAGGACATGCTAAGAGCCTGTGCACTGGATTTTACTAAGGACTGGGAGAAATGCCTGCCCTACGCAGAGTTCTCCTATAACAACAGTTACTAGGCTAGTCTGAAGATGTCACCGAACGAGGCCTTGTTTGGACGAAGATGTCGAACCCTGTTGATGTGGTCCGAAACTGGTGAACGAGCCGTATTCGGGCCAGACATCATTAGGGAAGCCAAAGAGAAAGTTCGACTGATAAAAGATCGGCTTAAGGTAGCCCAGTCTCGGCAAAAGAGCTATGCGGACACTCGCCGAAGGGAGTTGTAATTCAAAATAGGCGACTTTGTGTACCTGAAAGTTTCGCCACTAAGAGGAACCAAGAGGTTCAAAGTCAAAGGAAAACTGGCGCCGCGATATGTTGGACCTTTCCCGATAAGCGCCAGGAGTGGCGAAGCGGCCTATCAACTGGACCTGCCGGAAAATCTTTCCGATGTACACCATGTCTTTCACGTATCACAACTAAAGAAATGTTTACGAGTACCGGAAGAACAAATCCCCTCGAAAGACATCCTTATCAGCGAAGACCTCACATACCACGAACATCCCGTAAAGATTTTGGACGAAGCGGAGAAAAAGACTAGGACCAAGACGTGGTGAATGTACAAGGTGCAATGGAGCAACCACAGTGAAGATGAAGCCACTTAGGAAAAAGAAGACTTTTTGAACACCGAGTACCCGAACCTATTCCGCGAACGGTAAGAAATCTCGGGGACGAGATTTATTGTTAGGGGGTAGGTTTGTAATGCCCTGAAAATCGGAGAATTTACAAACCAGAAGTTAAAAATCAAAACTTACAAAAACTTTCTGCTTGTTGCTGCTTGATCGAGTTTTTCGCTTCTTATTTTCCAGCTTGGTTGCATAAATTTAAATATGAGCAATTCATCTCGGTGTTTGAGAAAAACCAAATAATTTGGATTTCCGTTGGGGAGAAAAATCTTGAAGTTTAGAGTTGGGATTTTAAAATAAAATAGGAAAAGGGTGTGGATTCATAAAAATACATATTTGGGAAACAAAACGTTATTTTGATGATTGTGAAATATTAATTAGAAAATAAATGGGCACTAAAATATTTTAGAGGATTTAAATAAAGTCTAGGAATTGATTGGAAATAAAATCGTGATTTATGGAATTTAAGAAAAAAAGGATTAAATTAAAAAAGGTGATATATATTTTTAAATAAATAAAAGTGGGTGAAAAGTTTGAAAATATATTTTAAATTAATTTTAGGGATATTAGATTTTTATTTTGAATTTTTAGAGTGAAAGAAAATAGGAATTGGAAATTTGAAATTAAAATCGGAAAAATCGAAAGCGCATTGTCCATGCGTCACTAGGTGCTCGACGCCGTTCCCGACCCGGCCTCGCGCCGCCGTCGCCCGCCGCTCCGTGCCCCGCGCACGTGCTCGCCACGCGCCACTTGCCCGCGCCGCGTCGCGCCCGGCCCGGCCTCGCGCCGCGCACTCACGCCGCGCGCCCGGACCCCGCCCGCTCTCGTCCGCCAGCGCCGCCCGTCGTACCCGACCCCGCCCTTGCCGCGCCGCGTCATCCGCCGTCCGCCCGCGCCCGCGCCACGCCACGCGCCGACGCCATGCCCGCCCCCGCGCTCGCCGCCGCGTCGCCGCCGCCGCCCCCGCAACCCGCGCGCCGCGCTCGCCGCCGCCGCCGCCGCGTCCCCCTCTCCCCGTTCCCTCCCCGGCCACGCCTATAAATGGGGACCGAACTCCCCCATTTTTGCCCCACCTCGCCGCCGTCCTCCACCCTTTCCTCGTCGTTTTCCCCTTGCCGCAACCCTAGCCGCCGTGCGCCGCCGTCACCGAAGCGCCGCTAGCCGCGCAGCCGCCGAGCACCGTCGCCATGAGCCGTGCTCTCGCCGCTTCCCTTGCCGTCGGCGTCACCGGTAAGCCCCGAGCCGCCGCCGCTCGCGCTAGCGCGCCACCGGCCGGCAGAAGGAAAGGGCGTCGGTTGAACAGTGTAGAGAAGGAATACGAAGAAATAGGGAAAAGAAAAAAAGAAAAAAAGGGAAAAATTTTGGAAAATTAGGAAAAGAATTTAGAAAATATGTGGGAAAATGTTTGGGCAAAAATATATTGTTTTCTCGTGTATTTTCTCGGTACAAATTCAGAAATCGAATCGGATTTTTCGGAGATTTCATTTCGTGTCGTTTTAATCCGGAATTTGTCTATTTCTTTTCCGCCATTAAAAATATGTTTCTTTTGGTGCTCGAACCTCCAAAACCTCGAGCACAAATTCCTTCAATTAGCGCTTTATAATTTTATTTCCTTATTTAAATTCGATCGATGCTTTGCGAAAACCCTAAACCCTCAAACTCGTTTTTAACTCGGATTTTATCCCAAAAACTCTCATCCAAACTCGAGTAGAAAATTTTAGGATAAACATTTGGAGTCGTTTTTATAGTTCTTTTCGATCTCTTGGTATTTTATTGAATTATGATCAAATTCAATTGATTTTTCGCACGTATGGATAGCAACCGAAGGAGCAAGCACTGACTACGTTGAAGACCCCGGCCAACAAGTGTGCGAGCAAGGCAAGTCAATACTTCCCTTTGAACATATTGATCCTACTTTGCGAAATGATGTTGATTTCAATTACAAATTACATGCTATACACAAATGAGTACCTATGCTTGATAAACCCTGACTTGATGTTGATTACCATTATAAATATCCTTTGTAACCCTCGATGTGATATAACCGGAGGTATCTTCGGTAAAATGCTTAGCCATTCTTATATTAGATTCGTGCATACTCATGATTTTACAAAGAAGCTTCATGCTTGGGCAACTATCTTAGGGAAGGTAGTTGGAATACGGCATGTGGAGACATGAGCGCCACATTGCCTTGATCATGATGAAAATAGTCTTGATGGAAAAATAAAAAGTACAAACCAATGTTTTTGGACTAGGGCGGATGGATGGATTTGGGTGGATTCCGGTAAAGGCAAGAACCGTCCCTGGTCGATTAAGGACCGATCCATGAGACTTATAACCTGGAACGAGCCAGTACAGCCGTACTTCTCGAATGGGTATAGACCTAGCGGAGTAGATAGCCGAGTGGAGGCAGTATCCCTGCATAGTGGTTCATGAGTGAAGAAGTGGTTCTGGTTATTGAGAAAAGGCAGCGGCCTAAGTGTTGAGTAATGAATGAGAATGTTGTGAAAGTTTTTCCCTTACCCCGGGAGCGCCAGAACTCCTCCCGCTGCTAGGAAAGGACGGCTAGAGTGCAAGAGGATTTAAGTTCATGGAGCGAGTATTGCTGAAGCAAAGTTATCGAAAGGCTTTGCCGTTACCATTCCATATGAAGGGATGAAAGCTCATTCAATGAGTAGTCACGGAGTACGGGTAAAGTGTACATCCACTGCAGTGTGAGTCAATCAATCTATTCGAATAGCCGTGCTTGCGGTTAATGAGCAGCGTGACAAGTTTCTCCCATGGCTAGACTCATAAATTTTAAAATGATGGGAATGAGATTTGCATAATGATTTTGTGTGTTGGTGGACTCAACTTCTCAAAATGTGAGAAGGGGTGGACTCCCTACAAAACCATGACGAACCGGAGGCGGGAAGCTATCCTTGGAAATCACGATGGATGGTAGACAGAACCGTCGCCGTTTTAATATACCCTAAACTAAAACTTGACGTGGCTAGACAATAGGTTTGTAAAAGGATTTGTGAAAATTGGCTTTGTGAAAATGAACCTTAGCCATCCTTGAAATGACCCTATCATGTGCATCATTCCGTGTCGGCTTGCTGAGTACGTTGGGTACTCACCCTTGCTATACGCACAAACCTTCTGATGGAGGATACGAAGAACTGGAGGACCCCTATGCTTACTGCTAGGTGGGCGATGGAGGAGAAGGCATCTACTAGGTCTTAGTCCCCGGTCGTTGCCTGTGGCAATCGACATGCTGCTGCTTTCCGACTGCTATTCTCTTCTAAACTCTGCTTTTGGTTGTATCCGGACCAGTAGGTCCTATATGTGTTGGATATTGCCTTTGGGCCTATTATTGTAATAAGTTTGATGTAAGACTATTCGTGCACTTTTGCACTGGTAATTCAGAACTGTATTCGTGGGTACTAAACTACTCGATCCAGGGATATGGTACTATGAACACGAATGATTCCCGTCCTAAAATACGGGGGTCGACAGGTAGTTTGCCAATATGATGTATGCACTAATTCAGTTCCTAGGTCTAACAGTTGCTAGGTCTTTTGTCAGTTGATTTTGCATCCACTGAAGATGCATGTATATGTTAGACTGAATGGATTTTTGAGTTCTAAAGATGCATTCTACTCAATTTTATTTTTAACTAGATTACTGATGATTATTTGTACAATGATGCATTCTACTCAATTTTTTACTTTTTCACCGTAGTTGCTGACATATGTTATTTTTTGTATATGTCATGTTCTGTAGTTTTGTAAGCATGGATTTGAAGACATGTGGTAGTTCTGAATTTTGATCGAGTGGATTTCTGTTACTGAATATTGATTGAGTTGAAACTCCTCCTTATTTCTTAATGGTACTAAGTATGTTTCCCAGATCTACGAACCAGAACTGATGTAATTCTGAATTTGGATTGTTCTATGAATTTTTTAGGAGAGCATGTTTTATATATGTTTAGTACTACTTATGAAATTGCCATGTATGCCATTTGATTAGTTGTTATAGCAAAATATTCATAGTTTTCCATTTTTTAGCAGGATTTCTGCTATGATAGAAAGGAAGATGAAATCCACTCAAATTTGCAGGAAAAAGAGGTATGCAAGTTACTCACCTTCTGTTGATTTGGATCTTTGGAGTTGATCTGGATCTTTCTGCTTGCATATGTTTCCATCATCTTCGTGATTTTGATCTGGATCTTTCTTCTTCTCCTCTTTGCTTTTCTCCATCTCTCTTTTTCCCCGATCTGTGTGTTGTGTTGTGTTGGATGAAGGTGTCACGTGCTTGTGTAGTTTTAGCTTTCTTGTGTGTTAAGTTGATCTTGAGTGCAGGGACCACGTGATGTTGTTTGGGGCTGAGCAAGTTTTATTTGATCCATTACGTTTTAGATCTCTTCTATTTGTGGCCCATTATGTTTGTCCAATTAAAATGAGGCCCACTTTATTGTTTCTATGGTTGCATGTGCTCTTCATTGGATGCCAATCCAAAGGCTGAAAAATCTATGTGATTTTGGGGTCTGAAATTTGACATTTGTTTTTATGTTTGTTTGGGCTGTCCGTTGGATGATGATCCAAAAGCTAAACAATCTGTGTGATTTTGGGTCTGAAATTTGTCGTGTGATGGCTAGCCAGACCCATGATGTGGAGATGACACGTAAACTACTGCAGCCAATGACTGGAGCTTCTATTAAACCTGCTCTTATAGGTTTAAGAAAGGACGGTGGCGAGATCAACGGTGGAAAAAGTCACTTGTCAACATCTAAGCCAAAGGGATCCCTACTTATCAGGTTGCTTAGTTTGTAATGCAAGTCATTACAGACTGTGTGGGTTGTGGGCTAGCACCTCTTTAGCCTAGGCCCGACCCAAACTATAAGGTTGAACATTCAAACTGTTTGAGTCAACCAGCTTGGGTCAAAGTCATGCCACCCAAAGTTTCTCGAAGATGGCCACGCATCTAGTGCGTTGTCGTATGGGACCAACTGGCTGGCCAACCAGGAAGATGACGCCAGGCCTGGCTTAGGCACCTAGGCAGGTTGTGTGACTGCCTAGGGCCAGGCGCCCCGTCTGTAGGCCGATCATTCCACTATATATTTATATGCTTCACTAATACAACGGAGCAGCGGCAAACTAATCAACCAAAAAATAGAAATATGCGCACTTGTGGGCTATACTAGATAAAGATCATTCGTTATATAATATATATACATGTACCTATACATGTTGGGCTGCTAAACTACTATTGATATACGTATACATGTTGGGCTGTCAGACTACTATCGACTAGTAGAAGCTAGCTACTAATTTATACGATTAACAAGAAGATGTCATGATTAATTTATGACCTATAATTAGCGAAGGCCAACAGAATTAATACATGTATGTTGCATAAGCATACACATGCCGCAACCCTGAGGCAAACCAACCGAGGGAAACCAAACTAATACATATGTAGCACGAAATATATATACTAATATACGTGTGCTCAACTCATACGAAAAGAAGCCGGATGACAAAATAACAACCAGCAAATCTCATGAAAAGCTTATCTATCCGAATGATACAAACAACTATTTTTTATCCCTCACACTAAGATATGGAGAAATTTTTAGTAATTCTCTCCAAAATACAAATAGCCTAAAAGATTTATATCATAAAGTCTGTGTAGGACCCTCAAAACTATAGAGCTGACCCTGTTGTTGGCAATTTTTTTGACAAAGACACGAGCACGATCGATTCACCTAAACATCTTGCGGTGATATAAAGTCGCCAACCACCTTGATCTAGCAAAGAACTAAAGCAAGATGGATTTTATAGATTAAACCGGCTAACGGAGCCGATTTAGGTAAAACAATAGATAATCACCCGTTTCATGGGCGAACGGAAAGTTCTCAAGACAAACTTACAAAGAGATGTCGCACTCTCGCAGCGGCGACGGATGATTTACGGCACAAATCGACAAAGATGGACGAACTAATGTAGAAAAAAAGTAAAAGAACGATTCAATTGGCTAAAAACTAGAAACTAGATTGGTTTTGGTTGTGTATGTGTTGGTGTGCCAATTGAACCAGCCTTGGCCCTTAAATAGGGGTTGGTCTTGCTCTCCACAGGCCCTTCTCCACGTTCAATTCGGGGTAGACACGTCTAGAAACCCGAGACATACCGTATGGAGGAAGAAAACCCGAGTACCGACGAATTCGGCTAGGTTTCGGACTCTGCCGGTCAGACCGGCCACATGCCTCCGGTCTGACCGGCCTATACACGGCGGTCAGACCGGCCTCTCCGAAGGAAACCGGCAGATTTTCAAATATTGGCAATTTTCCCTATTTTGATTCCTAGGTGCCAATTTTGAGTGTAAACACATGCCCCCTGCCTTTTATGATGAACATCGTGAATCTAAAAGCATGGAACATGTTTATCTTAAGGCGATAATCTAATTACCGGCCATAGAGCTTCCTAAGCATCTTACCAAACACTTGGGAAGTATCTCTTTAGATATTTACCATTGATAGCTCGCTGAAACCGTTCTCCTTGAAGCGTTTCCAGAAAATATGCACTCCCGCGAACGATTCCGCAAATCCGATTAGGTCCCTCCCAACTTGGTGACCACTTACCGAATTCTTTAGATCGAGAACCCAAAGGCAAAATTGTCTTCCATACCAAGTCTCCCACTTGGAATGTGTTCGCCTTCACCCTTTTGTTTTATGCTTTGGCCACCCTCTTCTTCTCTTTCTCTATCTCTTTCAAAGCCTTCAAACGTTTGTCAACCACTTCGTCGAGATTATCTCCCATCATTAACTTGTAATTTTCAGATGACAAATTGTTTTGCTATATACATCGAAGAGAGCCAGGATTTACCTCAACCGGTAAAACGGCTTCTTGTCCATAGACTAACTCAAAAGGGGTTACCTTGGTAGCACCATGTTTAGATATGCGATGCGCCCATAATGTCTCAGAAAGCACCTCATGTCACCTCTTGGGATGTTCCTCGATCTTCTTTTTAACCAATTTCAGCAAAGTTTTATTACTAGACTCGACTTGTCCAGTAGCCTGAGCGTAGTAAGGAGAAGAACTCAACAATTTAATACCATAAGATTCGGCAAAAATTCTTTACCTCTTTTTACATGAAAGAAGCTCCTTGATCCGTAGTCAACGTTTGAGGAATGCCGAATCTGTGTATGATATGCTTCAAAACAAAGTCAATTACCTCCGTATGAGTCATATTCTTGAGCGGCACAGCTTCGGCCCACTTAATAAAGTAATTCGTCGCAACTAGCATGAACCGATGCCCTTTTGATGACGAAGGATAAATCTGACCAATGAAGTCCAAAGCCCAACCTCAGAACGGCCATGGTTTAATAATAGGGTTCAACACCGCAGCTGGTGCCAGTTGAACATTGCTGAACCTTTGACAGGCTTCGCATCCTCTATAATATCTAAAACAATCATCAATCATTCTCGGCCAATAGAACCCCGCTCTCCTAAGCAACCAATTCATCTTATGGGTCAATTGATGTGTTCCACAAATACCCTCATGTACCTCTCCCATAGCCACTTAGATTGATCACTATCTAGGCACTTCAATAATACCCCATCTATATTTTAGCGATACAAATCTCCATCGAGCAAAGTATACTTAAATGCTTGCCACCGAATTTTCCGATCAACCTTAAGGCTAGGATCCATTAAATATTGGATCAAAGGTACTCTCCAATCCTCTGCTGTTTCCAGGGCACAAAAGTCCAAATTTAAACTAAATTCGATCTCTGCATCAATGAAATCGTGTCCCCCAGCATCCTCTGTGAGGCCAGTCTGACCGACCAAGCAACGCCGGTCGGACCATTGACCATCCCCCGTCGACCGGCTACGAGCACCGGTCGACCTCCGGCCATCCTCGGTCGACCGGCAACATGCGCCGGTCAGACCGCCTTCGATCTACATCCTTGCCAATTTCGTTCAAAGAATTATAATCAAGCACCGGTTTCTCTAGTATGAAAAATACTCATCTTTTAATACTATAACCAGATGCTTGTTGAGCCAAATCATTTGCTCTAGAATTTTCACTTCTAGCAATATGCCTAATAGCAAAATCATCAAAATTGGCAATAATATCCAAGCATTGATCAAGATACCTGTTTAGCGACCCATCGAAGCACTTGTAAACCCCGGCAACTTGTTGCACCACCAACTCTGAGTCACCAAACGCTTCTACGTGTGTAGCTCCAACGATCTCCATCACTTGTAAACCGAATGACAAAGCATTGTATTCGGCTTGATTATTTGTACAATAATACTCCAAACGAACCGATGCCTCAAAACATTGACCATTGGGCGAAATTAAAACTACACCTATACCTTGACCCTCCTTACATGAAGAGTCATCAAAATAAATCTTCCAAGGTATAACACTAAGCAAGCAGACCTCATCTTCATAAGAAACATCTACATGATGGTCTACTATAAAATCTACTACAATTTGGCCTTTCATAGATTTTAACGATTCATAAGCTAAATCATATTCAATCAATGTATACGCCCACTTGCCAATTCTCCCACTCAGAATTGGCCTTTGCAACATATGCTTAACGACATCGGTCTGACAAGAAGCATGTACTAGATAACAAGTAATGATGCAACTTGGTACAAGCATAGTATAAACAAAGACAAAGTCTCTCTACAAAAACATACCTTGTTTCGGCATCTAAAAGACGACGGCTCAAATATGTGATTATGTATTCTTTGTCATCTTCTTCTTGTGTCAAAACGGCTCCAATAACTTTGTCTTCAGCAGCGATATATAGCCAAAACAGAATTCCGGCTTTAGGAGCTCGCACCACGGGCGGAGTAGATAAATATTTTTTTCAAACCCTCAAATGCCTCCTGTTGTGCTTCCCCCAAGTAAAATCGGCTTCCTTTTTCAAATGCAAAATAGGAACAAAAGCATCGATTTTACCCGCTAGGTTAGATATAAATCTCCTCAAGTAATTCACCTTACCTAGCAACTTCTGAACTTCTCTCTTGCATGTCGGCGCTTTAAAATCTTGAATTTTTTCAACCTTCTTAGGATCAATCTCAATCCCCCTCTCCTGTACCATGAATCCCAAGAACTTCCCCACCGACACACCAAAAGCACACTTGAGTGGATTTATCTTCAAACCATACCGACACATCCTCTCAAAAGCTAATCTCAAATCGGCTAGATGACCCTCCATGTCATCCGATTTGATGACAATAACATCAATATAGATTTCTAGGATGAAACCTAGCAAATCATGAAAAATCAAGTTCATCGCTCTCTGATATGTTGCGCCGGCATTCTTTAACCCGAATGTCATGACGACCCACTCAAACAACCCAACAAATCCTGGACACCTAAAAGCCGTCTTATACATATCCTCTTCTGCCATAAAGATTTGATTATAGTCGGCATTACCATCTAAAAAGCTAATCACTCTATGACCCGAGGCATCATTTATTAACATGTCGGCTATAGGCATAGGATATTCATCTTTAGAAGTGGCTTTATTTAGATCTCTAAAATCTATGCACACTCTAATCTTACCGCTCCCTTTCTTCTCAACCGGAACAATGTTGGACACCCACTCCGCATACCGGCATGGCCTAATAAACCCCGTCTTCAATAATCGGTCTATTTCTTCTTTGACACGATCATATATGAGAGGGTTAAAGCGACGAGGGGGTTGTTTATAAGGCCTAAACCCTGATTTTATCGAAAGCCGATGCTCAACAAGCTCACGGCTAAGTCCCGGCATCACATGGTATTCCCATGCAAAGCAATCAACGTATTCTTTAAGCAGCTCTATTATCTTAATCTTATAATCGGCTTTCATGTTTTTATTTACAAAAGTCGGCCTTGGAACACTTCCATCCCCTATGTCCACTTCTTCTAATGGATCGGCCGATGTAAACCCTTGACCAAGTTTTTCTACTTTGTCAAAATCCTCTATGGTCTCTCCAATATCGTTCTTTGTAGATCGATATTCTTGTACCCTCTTCTGTAACCACTCTAAATTAGTTGTTTTATTCATCATATAAAGTAATATCACCTAGCCGTGCTAAACTAGCCAGCTTTACAGAAATAGGTACAAAACCATCCTTGGAAACACTAATAAAATCAAAGCTAGAAAGATCTAACCCTGACAAACACTGCATATCTCCATGTTTCCACCCTACTGAAACATCGGTCATTGCAACCTCAGCCGATGTGTCCGCTTGGACAACCTCAACATCATCACCATCCCATTGAATTAAACATTGATGTAAGGTAGAAGGAACACAGCAGTTGGCATCAATCCAACAACGTCCCAAGATAAGACTATAGTTACCTTGCACATCGATGATGAAGAAGGCGGTAGGCAACGTCTTGTTACCCACCGTGAGCTCCACAGATAGGATCCCCTTAGCCTCAGTTGATTCACCATTGAAGCCGTTGAGCAACATGTTGGTCTTCTTCAACTCATCCTCCTCACGACCCAACTTCTTGAACAGTGAATAGGACATCAGGTTCACAGCAGCGCCTCCATCCACTAGCATCCTAGAGACCGGCTTTCCATCAATATGGCCCTTAAGATAAAGAGGCTTCATATGACGATTAGATTCGTCGGGTTTCTCAAAAACCGCATCTCTTGGACCTAGTGAGAGTTGAGCCACCTCAGCCTCCTCCATGGCACAGAACTCCATGGGCAACATGCACACCATACTGATGTCCATGCTCTCTCCCGGTGATGATTCCTCAGCCGATTGTTCATCTTCTTCCTCTTCCCGAACAACCACCAGCTCTTTACCTTTCGCCGATTTGGACTCCCATACCTTCATCGGCGATGGCCGCAACTCCTCAAACTCCCTATCTCTCCGCTCTTCAGCCTCTTTTTCCTTTAGTTCGGAAGCCCGAAGACGCTGTAATCTCCTCTTCTGTGTAGCCGTCAAATCCTTAGGCATCCACCTTGGATTCGGCTCTGTTCCAGGAGGCAAGTAATGTCCCCAGTTGTTTTTTCGCGAAGAGGAAGCCACATTAGAACCTCCCCTGACAGAACATTGGTCAGACCGGTCTTGGCAACCGGTCAGACTGACCTTGTGCCTACGGTTAGACCGGTTGACAGACCCGGTCAGCCTGGAACAGGGACCGCGGTTAGACCGGCTAGAGGGCTCGATCAGACCGGCCACAGAGCTGCGGTCAGACCGGCAATAGAGTTGCGGTCAGACCGGCCTGACTGTCCTCCTGTGCAGTACCCTTCGCGGCTTCGGTTCGATTGCCAAATACCATCCTAGCCTGCTCTCCAGATGGTATTGGCACATCGTAAGACCCTATCTTGATGGTGATCGCCTCCGAAGCCCTCTCCTCAGCCTTAGCACGCTTGTGTGCCCTCTTCTCCCCATCAAACCGGTTTTTCGATGAAAACCGGCTCCCATTCGAAGTGGACGCATGCTCATGCGGCGACCTCTTCTCCCTTCCCATCCTTGATGACCCTGCATTGTAGGCACATGGTTGTACATGGGTGGGGGTGCCCCCCAAGGCATGAAGTAAGGGAAAGGATAACCTGGTGGCGGCATCGGGCAAGGTCCCCACGGCATGACTTGAGGACAATACGGGAATGGCAGCTTCAACACCCTTGATGAATGACCAAATCGCTCCCTAGGAGGCGATCTTGGCCTCTTGCCCTTAGCATGCCCCTTCTCACTCTCCTCTTCTCGTACTTGCTAACGAGCATGTCAAAGGTCACCTTTGGCTTCCGGGGTTTCTCTGACGTTGAAGCATTACCCTCGTTTCTCTTCCAAACATCAACCTCCGGACTGTTCGGCACAAGCATCTTGGGCCTAGGCTCTCCAACGACAACCTCTTTTCCCTTAGTAGATTCGGCTTGCTCCGGCCGAATCAACACTTTCTTGCCGTCGAGATTGATGACATTAACAGGAAAAGGGTCGCTGTCAAGCTTCATCTTGGCGTCCTCAGTGAATTTCAACCGTCCTTCTTCTATGGCCGATTGAACCTATCGACAAAATCATTACACTCATTAGTAGAATGAGAATAAGAATCATGCCACTTACAGTAATAGCAACGCTTCAATTCTTCCGCCGAAGGTATGACATGACCTTTAGACAATTTAATTTCCTTTTCTTGTAAAAGGTAATCAAAAATCTTATCACACTTGGCCACATCGAAACTATACTTAATTTCACTTTGCCGATCCTTGCGAGGAGTTGGCATCAAGCTAGAACAAACAAAAGGCTTGTTCTTATTAGTCCAAGACCACTCAGCAATGTACATGTCATGATCGCCCTCATCAACATCGGAATCACTATCGGGGCAATCAATGATGCTAACATGAGGTTTTTTATCATTGGGCCTAACAAACCTCTTGCTATCTCTGACCCGGCTTTCCTGAGCCAGAGCCTTCTGCATAACCTGACTAACGTCCAGAAATTGTTGGCCATCTAACCTCTCCTTAATAGGAGCAAGTAAACCGCTAAAAGCAAGATCAGCCAAATCTCTTTCAGTTATACTTAAACTAAAACACCGGTTTCTAGCATCCCTAAACCTCTTAATGTAATCTGTGACAGATTCATTATATTTTTGCCTAACCGATGTCAAATCACAAAGCCTAAGCTCAGTTTCACCAGTATAAAAATAATCATGGAATTTCTATTCCAACTGAGCCCAAGTATGAATAGAATTAGCCGGTAATGAAGTAAACCATGTAAAAGCAGTACCGGACAATGATAAAGAAAACAAGCGCAATTTAAAAGCATCAGAAGTACTAGCCTCTCCACATTGCGCTAAGAATTGGCCTATATGCTCCCATGTGGTCCTATTATCCTCACCACTGAATTTAGTAAATTCGGCAACTCTATAGCCATGAGGATATGGAATATTATCGAAGTGATCAGGATACGGCTTTTAGTAAACCCTAGCATGATTCCTAGGCTCAATCCCGAACGACTCTCTAATGATATTTCTAATCTGTTCCTCCATATTTTCAGGCCTTGGCGGATTGGGTAAAACCGGCGGCCTAAAAAATGGTTGTTGCAGCGCAATATTGCCATATTGGCCATACCCAATGTCATGCGGGTATCCCCTATTAGGATCATTGTACTGATTGGGAACGTGTGGGGGAATTTGTGCATGAACAGTAGCCACAGGGGAGTCGTGTGCGGGAACGTGGTATAGAACTGAGTTACCCGTGATAGGATCTACTTCATGTACCTGCACCAGAGCGTCGGTTTGACCGTCTACGAACCCGGTCTGACCGGCCGAGTAGGGTACGGTCTGACCGGCCATGTAGCCGCCGGTCAGACCGGTGAAGGGGGCGGTCGGACCGGCCTGTAGGCCGGTCTGACCGAGGTGGGGAAAGGTCGGACCGGCCCGTGGACCGGTCTGACCAATGTAGGATGCGCCGGTCAGACCGACAGAAACCGTAAAATTTATCCCCTCATGTTGCTGCGCGATTGCCCCGTCGGTTTTGCTAAATATGTGATGTACAAGGGCTTGGCTAGTGCTTGCAACAGAGGCAAACGGTAAATCGGCCTTGGGAGAGCCGGATTTAGCACCCACATGCACATGAAACATCCTATTAAAGCAAGACTCCATAGCGGATTCAATCTTATTATTGACGGCGGCGGTGACGGACTCATCCACCGTACTCGCTACGAGCCTTTGAATAGGAAGAGCTAGGTCATCGGTGCTTACCTCATCGTGGATGACCTTGAGCAGGCTCCCGGGTTTGAGGATGACACCTTGACGGGTTTTGGTACACGATTTGTCCAAAACCTCCTGCGTGATCGCCTTGATCCGCTCCTCCATAATCTTGCACGTCTCCTCATCTAGGTCATCCAACGAGATGTGGATGACGTTAGATGGGCTTACCTCTTGCGCAACTTGCTTTGTTTGAAGGGTTACGCGGAGGCTACGCTAGCCAAAAACAAAAACTTTTTACCGCGCAAACCAGGAACACTTGCAAGTAAGGGCCGATAGATCGTTACCGATTGGAGTAGAGTGCAGCGGAATAGCCAATCAGGGCAATCCGATCCAAAACAGTGTAGCCGATTCCCGGAGACAACCGATTCACCAATCAGCCGATTGCGAGTCGTCCGGCCGCGTTCTCACGCCTCGCTCCGATGCGCCCGACCGCAGCCTGATTCAGCCACGGCCGATCTCTCCGATTGCGGCCGATCCGGCCGATCAACAGCGCGCAACGTAGCGCGCCTTTACCGGTATCCACACGTCCGGGGACCGAACGCCGTACACCCGTGTGCTAGCACGCGATGCAAGGCTAGGGTTTGGCTCGAAAGTAGGGAGGGTTTCCGTGGAGATTGATCTCGACGACTTCTGTTGCACGCGATACAATTGACGTGTCGCAGCTCTCCACCCCTCCCTCCTTTATATAGAGTTGGTCGACTAGGACTAGTGGCCGATCGGGACTCTATTTTTGAACCGGATCTCATCCGTATCTCATAGAGTTGGCCGCCCATACGTCGTAAGCCTATAGGACTCTATCCGATCGGATCCCTATCCGATCGAGCCGTATCCGAGTCCAACTCGAATGCCTGTTCTTATCCCCTTAAGCGTGCGACCACAGTAGGTTCAGGTATACTCGGTTTCGGCTATAGTCTAACTTAGCCGATCGCCGGCTCGAGTCTAACTCAGCCGACTGTCACAAATGACGCCTAGCAGCACATATTGACACCATAGTATACAAGAATAATATCAGCTCTAAACCTGTAATGTGTACACAAATCCCTTTGCCTCACGATACCGCTTAAGCTATAGGCAAGATGTGTGCCATCCCTTCAATAGCTTAACCATTCACTCGAACCGTATTGGATTATTTGTCTCGTTGATTGACTCCTCAATCAACCGAGCATGGCCATGCATTTCCATAATCCATTACCTCGAGGGCCTAGAGATATCTCTCCAAAGGAGAGGCAAATTCCATCTTGATCACTCACATCCCACTCCATGTTTCATAGCAAACCCGAAAACTACCTTTATAACTACCCAGCTACGGAATAGCGTTTGGTAGTCCCAAAGTAGGCTACTACACATGTTGGAATCCATGGTGATCTCGGTCTAAGGACTTTGTACCAACACTACCCGAGACCAACTAATGGCACATTAATTCCCGTAGTGTCTCATGGTGGGTCTATCCAACAATGTGTTCTCCAACACATGTGTCCATGTTTATTGATTTGGTATCTCCATACCCATGATCTATGAGACATGATCATCAATCAATAAACATGCCGATCTTAGAATCATATTTGTTCCAACAATATGATATATGATCGTGGATCGTTTAGAAATAGATTCATACATAAAGAGTCTCATAAATAAGTCACGTACTTATTGATCAATACAAGATGTCTATTTCATGGAACCGAATAACACTTTATTCATTTATACATAAACATTGACGTGATATCCAACATCTCCATGTTGCCTCTAGGGCATATCACTAACAATCTCCCACTTGCACTAGAGTCAATCATGTAAGTATCTAATACCCATTGCTCTTGTGTGTGCCTCATGCTTCGCCGAGGAGAGCTTCGTCGGCGGATCGGCTATGTTAAGATCCGTGTGCACTTTGCATATCTTGACATCACCTCGTCCACTATCTCGCGGATGAGATGATATCGCCGAAGTATGTGTTTGGACTTCGATGTGACCTCGGCTCCTTGGCTTGCGCAATGGCTCCACTATTATCACAATAGAGAGACATTGGACCATCGTACTAGTCATCACACCAAGCTCGAAACGAATTTCTTGATCCAAACAGCCTCGTTTGCAGCTTCCGAAGCAGCAATGTACTCGGCCTCCGTTGTAGAATCAACAACGGTATCCCGCTTGGAACTCTTCCACTGACTGCGCCTCCGTTCGAGCGGAACACGAACCCGATTGCGATCTATAATCATCCTTGTTCGTTTGGAAGCTAGCATCGGTGTAACCACTTACAACGAGCTCTTCTTCACCTCCATAGACTAGAAACATATCCTTAGTTCTTCTCAAGTACTTAAGGATATTCTTTACTGGCAGATCCAGTGACATTCACCTGGATCTCGACGGTATCTACTCGTAGCACTCAAAGCGTATGAGACATCGGGCGTGTACAAAGCATGGCATACATGATGGATCCAATTGCCGAAGCATATGGAACCATACCCATCTTATTCCGCTCATCATGTGTCCGAGGACACCGATTCTTGCTAAGATTAATGCCATGTGACATGGGCAAGAAACCTTTCTTGGAATCATGCATGTTGAACCTTTTCAACACATTGTCAATGTATGTACTTTGGCTTAATCCAATTAGCCTCTTGGATCTATCTCTATATATCCGAATGCCCAATATGTATGCTGCTTCCCCTAAGTCTTTCATGGAAAAACTATTTTTCAATGAAGACTTGATGGATTCTAGCATAGAAATATCATTTCCAATCAATAATATGTCATCCACATATAAGATTAGAAATACAATTGCGCTCCCACTACCTTTTTGTAAACACAGCCTCTTCTTCGTTTTTGATGAAACCAAACCCTTTGATTACTTCATCAAAATGAATATTCCAACTCCGAGATGCTTGCTTCAATCCATAAATAGATTTCTGTAGCTTGCATATCTTTCCAGGCGATTCTGGATCGACAAAACCCCGAGGTTGTATCATGTATACATCCTCGCTTAGGTTTCCATTTAGGAAAGTCGTTTTGACATCCATCTCGCCATATCTCATAATCGAAATATGCAGCAATCGCTAGGATAATCCGAATAGATTTAAGCATTGCGACGGGCGAGAAGGTTTCATCATAATCAACTCCTTGAATCTGTTTAAAACCTTTCGCCACCAATCACGCCTTATAGATGTGAACATTTCCATCCATATCGGCCTTTTCTTAAAAACCCATTTACACTCAATGGTTTTGACACAATCGAGTGGATCAACCAAGTTCCAAACTTGATTGTCGTACATGGATTCTATTTCGGATTTCATGGCTCCAAGCCACTTGTTGGAATCGGGTCCCACCATCGCTTCCTCATAGGACTTAGGCTCATCGTTGTCTAACAACAATATATCACGTTGTTCCGCACTTGTGTACTCGGGTGCACGACGTGATCTTTCGACCTCCGTGGGCCGGTGTATCTACAACCGGTGGCGCAACACTTTGCTCCTCCCGTTGTGGTTCCGTGGTCGCCGAAACGTTTTCGGTGTTTCTTGAACTTCTTCAAGATGCACCCGCTCCCACTAACCCTTCTTGAAAGAAACTCTTTCTCCAAGAAGACACCGTGTCGGGCGACAAACACTTTGCCTTGTTCCCGATTATAAAAGTAATATCCCTTAGTTTTCTTAGGATATCCCACAAAGAAGCACTTGTCGATTTGGGTGTGAGCTTGTCGATCGTAAACGTTTTACATAAGCTTCGCATCCCCAAATTTTGAGAAAAGACGACTAGGGGGTTGCCCTGTCCATATCTCATATGGTGTCTTTTCAATGACTTAGATGGAACTCTATTTAGTGTGAGCGCAATGTTTCAAGAGCATATCCCCGAAGGATAACGGAAGATCACTTTGGCTCATCATCGATCGCACCATGTCCAACAAGGTGCGATTTCTCCGTTCGGACACTCCGTTCCATTGTGGAGTTCCCGGCGGAGTCAACGTGGAACAATTCCACAATCTTTCGATGATTACCAAACTCTTGGCTCAAGTATTCCCTCCACGATCTGATCGTAGAAACTTGATTGTTTTCCCTAAATGATTTTGTACTTCATTCGGAATTCTTTGAACTTTTCAAAGAATTCGGACTTATGCCTCATTAAGTAGATATAACCATATCTACTAAAGTCATCGGTAAAGGTAATGAAGTACGATAACCACCTCGGCCGTTGAGCTCATTGGTCCACATACATCGTATGTATGAGTGCCAACAAGTCACTTGCTCTTTCACCGTGTCCCGTGAAAGGTGCCTTTGTCATCTTACCAAGTAAACAAGACTCACATGTCTCAAATGATTCAAAATCAAAAGAGTGAAGCAACCATCCTTATGAAGCTTCTCCATGCGTTTCTTATTTATATGGCCTAAGCGACAATGCCGATAAACGTGGGGTTTATATCATTAGAGAGTTGCCTTTCGTATTAATGTTATAGATGGGAGACGCTTTAAGATTCAAAACGTATAATCCATTCACCAATGGAGCATGAAAAAAGAACATATCTTTGAGATATATTGAACAACCATTGTTCATTGATCTAAAATCATATCCTTCCGCTTGCAAACCTGAAGCGGAAATAACGTTTTGACATAGTGTTGGAACACAATAACAATTATTTAATTCCAAAACTAATCCCGAAGGTAGATGAAGTGGTACGTGCCGACAAAGAATCGTAGCAACGCTTGCTCCATTGCCGAGCGCGCAGTTCACCTCGCCCCTTCTCAATCCTCTACTTCTTCTCATTCCCCGCAACGACTTGCAAATATGAGCTACCGATCCGGTATAAAATACCCAAGAGTCGAGAGGTGAAGTAGCAAGATTAATGTCTATAACATTAATACCTGCGTAAGTCGTACTTTGCTTCTTTTTGAGATCCTCCATGTACTTCTTGCAGTTCCTCTTCCAAGGGCATGTCTCCTTGCAATAGAAGCAAACGGCATCGATGCCGCTGACCCCTTCTTGCCCTTCTTTGCATTGGAGGCACTTGCGATCTCATCGGGAGTTAACTTCCTCTTGGTGCAAAGCTTCTTGACAGTGGTTTGCGCTTAGCCTTCGCATCATCATCACATGATGACCGTTTTCGGATACTCTCCTCAGTCTTTAGCATCCCATGCAATTCAGCCAAGGTTCTATCCATATTGTTCATGTGATAATTTAATATGAATGGCTCGAAGCTCGGAGGGAGCGACCGGAGAATCACGTCCGTAGCCAACTCTTGGCTAAGAGGGAAACCTAGTTTCTCAAGACTCTCGATATAGCCAATCATCTTTATCACATGCGGACGACGGGATTCCCTCAACAAGCTCGCACGCAAACAAGGACTTTGAGGTGTTGAACCTCTCGGCCCGAGCTTGGTTCTCAAACATGCCACGCAGCCCCGAATAATAGTGTGAGCATCGCTGCTCTCATATTGCTTCAAAGCTCGGGGGACATTGTAGCTAGCATGAGACAGCTTATATCTAGGGCATCATTAGTGTGCTTCTAATAAGCCCTCCGTGCGTGCTGGTGGCATTATTTGGCAAATCCTCGGATAAGGTACTTCAAGAACGTACTCCTTACGCTCTTGCTTGAGAACAATTCTCAAGTTCCGATACCAATCCATAAAGTTTGTTCCATTTAATTTTTCCTTTTCGAGAATAGATCGCAAATTAAAGGTACCGGGTGTAGTATTAGCCGCCATTTATTCTACAAAGAAAAGCAAAGTTTAGCACAATGTTTATGCTATGTCTATTGTTAAACAATTTAACATTAGACTCCCATTACGTATTTTCCACCTTCCCTCTAGGTTACGTAGTGGGTCAAGATCCACATGTTAACTAATTTTCTAGTGAGCTTTGGCATCACCGCTAGAAGATTAATAACATCGGTAAGCAACTCCTTTCTAATCACATCTCTATGTGACTCTTGTTGTTGGTGTGGCATCTCCATGCCCCGGCCCCAACCTATGCCCCAAGGCCCAAAACTGTTTTGATAGCCTTGTTAAGTAAATCAAATGCTCCGCCGTATATGTCCGACATATACCCCTCGTGTTATGATAGAGAATGGCACTCTGCTTGGCGACCCACCATTGACGAGCATAACGGTGACGGGTGCAACATTTGAAAGGGCATCATTACTACTTAATTTTGTGAGGGATGCTATCCTATCAAACAAACATATCACATATGAAAACAGTAGAATAGCATATAATGAAATAGTATGGCCCCCTTCACATGGTGATCTCCATCTCCATGTCGGCGCCGAGGATCTCCATCTTCGGCACCATCTTTCAATGTGCATGATGCTTGATTTCTTCAAACTAAGCTACTACTATAGAAGCTCTAATTGAAGATTACATCGACTCGCAGTCGTGAAAGAATATTACAAGCATTGCACGTATGAAAGAATATTACAGGGATTGCACATACGAAAGAATATTACATGCATCACATGCATCTCATACACACAATAGGGCCATACCATCTCAAAGCATTCTCTGCAAAAACAAGTTAGGCGTAGAAACGTTTTGTACCTATCGCAGAGATACAACATCGAGACGACCTATAAAGGGGTACGCACACGGCGGAAATTCATAGATCCAATCTATGAAATCGCTTACGGAAATCATATCGGCGTAATCATATTATGCCGTCCCGATACACTATCAAGGGAGATGGTTTGCGTTGGCGCGAGGTAGCTAACAAGATCGGACTACGAGATAGCTTCGGCATAATCACATTATACCGTTCCGATACACTATCAAGGAACGCTATCTCGAAGCCGACTCAAACCGAGTTATATGGAAATTGCTTCGACGTAATCACATTACGCCGTTCCGATACACTATCAAGGAACGCAATTACCATCAACTCTCCTCAACAAATCCCGTAAAACCGATTGATCTAATCAACCCGTGCGCAAAACTTGTTCCAGATCCAATCTAAAACCCGAACTAAGCAAGATTAGCTCGATACCACCGAAGGGTTACGCGGAGGCTACGCTAGCCGAAAACAAAAACTTTTTACCGTGCAAACCAGGAACACTTGCAAGTAAGGGCCGATAGATCGTTACCGATTGGAGTAGAGTGCGGCGGAATAGCCAATCGGGGCAATCCGATCCGAATAGTGTAGCCGATTCCCGGAGACAACCGATTCGCCAATCAACCGATTCGAGTCGTCCGGCCGCGTTCTCACGCCTCCCTCCGATGCGCCCGACCACAGCTGATTCCACCACAGCCGATCTCTCCGATTGCAGCTGATCCGAAGCCGATCAACAGCGCGCAACGTAGCGAGCGCCTCTACCGGTATCCACACGTCCGGGGACAGAACGCCATACACCCGTGTGCTAGCACGCGATGCAAGGCTAGGGTTTGGCTCGAAAGTGGGGAGGGTTTCCGTGGAGATTGATCTCGACGACTTCTGTTGCACGCGATACAATTGATGTGTCGCAGCTCTCCATCCCTCCCTCCTTTATATAGAGTTGGCCGACTAGGACTAGTGGCCGATCGGACTCTATTTTTGAACCGGATCTCATCCGTATCTCATAGAGTTGGCCGCCCATACGTCGTAAGCCTATAGGACTATCCGATCGGATCCCTATCCGATCGAGCCGTATCCGAGTCACACTCGAATGCCTGTTCTTATCCCCTTAAGCGTGCGACCCGTAGGTTCAGGTATACTCGGTTTCGGCTATAGTC
This sequence comes from Oryza australiensis, assembly GCA_019925245.2. Classification (NCBI taxonomy): domain Eukaryota; kingdom Viridiplantae; phylum Streptophyta; class Magnoliopsida; order Poales; family Poaceae; genus Oryza; species Oryza australiensis. The sequence goes on along the minus strand of JAIFGZ020000388.1, from coordinate 962,510 downwards.
TAACTTAGCCGATCGTCGGCTCGAGTCTAACTCAGACCACCTCACAATGCGCCTAGCAAGACATATTGACACCATAGTATACAAGAATAATATCGGCTCGAACCTGTAATGTGTACACAAATCCCTTTGCCTCACGATACCGTTAAGCTATAGGCAAGATGTGTGCCATCCCTTCAATAGCTTAACCATTCACTCGAACCGTATTGGATTATCCGTCCGTTGATTGACTCCTCAATCAACTTAGCATGGCCATGCATTTCCATAATCCATTACCTCGAGGGGCCCAGAGATATCTCTCCAAAGGAGGGGCAAATTCCATCTTGATCACTCACATCCCACTCCATGTTTCATAGCAAACCCGAAAACTACCTTTATAACTACCCACTTACGGAATAGCGTTTGGTAGTCCCAAAGTAGGCTACTACACATGTTGGAATCCATGGTGATCTCAGGTCTAAGGACTTTGTACCAACACTACCTGAGACCAACTAATGGCACATTAATTCCTGTAGTGTCTCATGGTGGGTCTATCCAACAATGTGTTCTCTAACACATATGTCCATGTTTATTGATTTGGTATCTCCATACCCATGATCTATGAGACATGATCATCAATCAATAAACATGCCGATCTTAGAATCATATTTGTTCCAACAATATGATATATGATCGAGGATCGTTTAGAAATAGATTCATACATAAAGAGTCTCATAAATAAGTCACGTACTTATTGATCAATACAAGATGTCTATTTCATGGAACTGAATAACACTTTATTCATTTATACATAAACATTGACGTGATATCCAACATCTCCATGTTGCCTCTAGGGCATATCACTAACATTGTCATGGCAGCGTCGAAGTTTAGATGGCGTCGAGTGGACGTCCCCAGCGGAGTCACCAAAAATCGTGTTTGCACCTTTTTTGGCAAAGGCACGAGCACGATCGATCCACCTAAACACCTTGTAGTGATATGGAGTCGCCAACCACCTTGATCTAGCAAAGAACTAAAGCAAGATGGGTTTTATAGATTAAACTGGCTAACGGAGCCGATTTAGGTAAAACGATAGATAAGCACCCGTCTTGTGGGCGAACGAAAAGTTTTCAAGACAAACTTACAAACAGATTTCACACTCTCGCAGCGACGGCGGACGATTTACGGCGCAAATCGACAAAGATAGACGAACTAATGTAGAAAAAAGTAAAAGAACGATTCAATTGGCTAAAAACTAGAAACTAGATTGGTTTTGGTTGTGTATGTGTAGGTGTGCCAATTGAACCGGCCTTGGCCCTTAAATAGAGTTTGGTCTTGCCCTCCACAGGCCCTTCTCCACGTCCAATTTTGGGTAGACATGTCTAGAAACCCGAGACATACCATATGGAGGAAGGAAACCTGAGTACCGACGAATTCGGCTAGGTTTCGGACTCTGCTGGTCAGACCGGCCACATGCCTCCGGTTTGACCGGCCCCACTGCCTGGTCAGACCGGCCTATACATGGCGGTCAGACCGGCCTCTCCGAAGGAAACCGGCAGATTTCCAAATATTGGCTAGTTTCCCTATTTTGATTTCTAGGTGCCAATTTTGGGTGTAAACACCTGTATGATGTCATTTTAGGCTGATGATAATAACTTGGGGTGCCCGAGGACTATCAAGCGTGCCTTGATCCAAACAGGTCAAAAAAGAGTAGGTGTGTCATCCCTTCTTAGGGTGAACCATCTAGTTACGTCCAGAAAGGGGACGAGGAGAGTTAGCTCAGGCTTGGATTACACACAATGTCATTTGGCTCTCGCTAGAGAGGGGAGGGCAGGGGAAGTTGCCGTACGGTATAAAAGCATGTCTTGAATCCTGTAGAGAGGGTTAGATCATGGCCACCGACATTTCGAGTCGTGTAGGCAATGGCTAGGGGATGATACTTGGGGAAGGAGTGAGTGTACACTACGCCGGCACCGGCTATCTCTAACGGGCATTAACCCTCATCTCTATCGGGTTGGCCCCCCGTCACTGTGAAAATGTCACTGATGTGAGAAAATATCTCTAACGGGCACAAGGCCGTCACGGATGCACATTATCTCAATCAGGCCATAAAAAATTTCTGTCATCGATGAGTTTGAAAGTCAAACAAGTGGGGTTGAATGCCCGTCATGGATGACATATCTCAATCGGGCCTAGTTCTAAGCCCGTCACAGATGATAACTCATCTCTAACGGGTCGTAGTTACTGGGCCGTCACCAATAGGGTTGACCAAACACGGAGTCAAAGAATGTCCCGGTTTGTTGCCCGTCACGGATGACATATCTCTAATGGGCTTAAGTAGCCCGTTACGGATGTGCTATCTATCTCTATCGGGCTTTTAGGTTGAGACCGTTACGGATGTCCTATCTCTATCGGGCTTTTCCACTATGCCCGTCAGCGATGAGTTTATTATCCAAAAAAATAAATTTTGTTTTTTGGCTAGCCTCAGGCCTTTGCTAGCCATGCCCGCTGCAAAAAATGGACAGATATCATCACAGCCCAGCCCCAGCCATTCATCACAGCCACAGCAGCAAGTTGATCAGTCACAGCAGCAAGTTGATCCAATCACATATATATTCATCACAGCCACAGCCATATCTATATCCATTCACATATATATTCATCACATCCACAACCATATCCATTCACATATATATTCATCACATATATATTCCACAGCCACAGCCACAGCAAAATAACAAGTGTACTAACCCCAAAAACAGAAAAAAAAGATAAGTATAGATGGCTATTTATTTTTTGCAAAAAAGAACATGTGTAAGAACCAAAAAAAGGAATAAGTGTACTGCTCAAAAAAAGACAAGTGTAGATGGTTGTTTTGTACCAAAAAGGAACAAGTGTAGTTCCAAAAAAAAGAACAAGTGTAATTCCAAATGGTCTTTACTTTTTGTTCTCAAAACAACTAGACTATATATGTAATAGTATGAGGTGTTGTGGTAGGTCGGGTGGCTTCCAAAAGATGTCTGCCGTGCCCTGTGACACAAGGTTTGATGTGGACATCTTCGGAAGCCACCCGGCCTACAACACACCTAAATAATTTGAACCATGTTTTGGATGTTGCAATTTGCAACATGTCTGAACAGCTCCAGTTCATCATCGAGCGAAATAATTTAGTTACAGATGCATCAAAACCTGCAAAAATGTATTATAAAGAAAAGCAAGTATATACAGAAACAACGTGCAAAATTGTATTACAAAGAATATTTACAAAAATCAAATGTTTGTCGCACTGTCATTGCAAATGTTCTACCATTCGGTGTCGATCGAGCTACCTAGGACCTTACTCTAAACATTCCTTTCGGAGACAATATATTATCTAGTATGAATTATGCTATATCCTCTCTAATGATATCGAAGTTGTTATCCAGAATGTTTGATAGTTTAACCTGCATGTGAGGCGCCAAGTTAGTCCACATACTTGAAAGGTTGTCGTCCTATGTATATAAACAATTGTAAACACACCTCAAGGTCGGGCAATGTCACCTTGTCTGCTAAGATTTGCATGTTATGGCAGACGTGGAACCCACACTGGTCACCCACTTGTTGTTTAATTAGGAAGTCTTTTTTGTGACCGAGTTTGGGATGCCCATCCTTATGCCTCCCGCCTTTTGCCACGTACAGGTCCCATGCTCGTTCAAGACAGCTTTGGTGCCGGACCAGTTGTATATTTTTGGCTTGATATTGGAGTTAAGGTAGTGTACCAAACTCCACTTCGGCGTTATTACCAGAAGAATCCAATGACCCCTGCGACATTATTAAATTGCAAGGTAAAGTCTAGAGCTATACAAGTCGCGCATTTGATTCTAAGTAGGGTACACGCTTACTGTTGATTGTAGGCACACATAAGGAAGTCCTTGTCTTGACGGGCATACAAGCAGTCCTTGATATATTCCACCATGCCGCTCGATCATTTTGCATATTTGTCTTGTTGACGATAGATGGATCGAGAAAGGCAACAAAGGGTGATTTTTTGGACCTGCTTCCGAGTAAACCTACAAGCAAGACCGAGTCCGGTTAGCGTCGGATATGGACAGTTATTATCATATCTCGTACCCACAAATACTTACAAAGAGTAGCACTTAAGGAGGTTGGTGTCGACCGCTCGCACCCTGTAGAGGTCCCATAGATCTTGAAAGTCTACGGCAATGAAGCTAGAAGGGCCGAGGAACGGCTGACTATCGTGGTAGCCCAACATGGAGGTCTCTCTATGCTTCCTCTTTGTGTTGGTCCTCTCCATGTAGTACCCGTGCAACTCCTTGCATGCAGGCCCCATCCTTGATAAGGTGTCGTCTCCGACCAATGGCATGCCTAATGTGAAAGTATTCGGAGCTGATGACGCCTTGCCAAGATCAAGCTTTTTCTTGGCCCCTTGCACCTTGCCTACTCCTCTCCCCTTTCTGCCGATGTCGGGTGGAGAAGATCTCGCCTTCTTCAACTTTTTGGCAGGAGGGGGTTGGTGCGGCCTGCTGTTCACCTCCATACCGTCGTCCCCAAAATCTGTATCATATTGTAACTAGAGATCTTCTTCAACGGCGGGAGGGGCAACTACAAGTTCTCTGGCTTGAGAGGCAACTACAAGTTCAAGTTCTCTGGCTCGAGGGGCAACTACAATATCAGTATGTGCACGCAATGGTACCGGACGAGAACTTGGTGCTGGCCTAGGAGTTACATTGACCTGAATGTTCTGCTTGGGCCATTGGATAAAGGTCCCACGTGCAGCTCCAAGGGTCAAAACCTCATCGTTCGATGGGTGCTGGAGAGTGAAGCCCACCCAATCGGGCTTCACTAAGTCCACTTGGACTTTTGCATGTCCAGCTAGCACTTGCGCCCCATGAACCCGGGTTTCGGGGTAGGCTTGAATGCAAGACCCTCTCAGGAATTGCAAATGATTGGGTCACCCTAACGACTAGGGTGCAGGATGTGGGTTCCTGCAATAGAATCGTACGTGTCATTACTACTAGGGTGTACTTTGGTGCTAATACAAAATATACATTTGTTGAATTTTGTTACCGTTATGTGGTCCACCGCGGCGGGGATTGGTGCTTGTTCTCGCTCCCGCCTCAATTGATGCGCACCTGCTACGCTTTGCATGGGGCTCACTTCTACTCGGAGGCTGCGGTGGCGGTGTTAGTGATATGCCCTAGAGGCAACATGGAGATGTTGGATATCACGTCAATGTTTATGTATAAATGAATAAAGTGTTATTCAGTTCCATGAAATAGACATCTTGTATTGATCAATAAGTACGTGACTTATTTATGAGACTCTTTATGTATGAATCTATTTCTAAACGATCCTCGATCATATATCATATTGTTGGAACAAATATGATTCTAAGATCGGCATGTTTATTGATTGATGATCATGTCTCATAGATCATGGGTATGGAGATACCAAATCAATAAACATGGACACATGTGTTGGAGAACACATTGTTGGATAGACCCACCATGAGACACTACAGAATTAATGTGCCATTAGTTGGTCTCGGGTAGTGTTGGTACAAAGTCCTTAGACCTGAGATCACCATAGATTCCAACATGTGTAGTAGCCTACTTTGGGACTACCAAACGCTATTCCGTAATCGGGTAGTTATAAAGGTAGTTTTCGGGTTTGCTATGAAACATGGAGTGGGATGTGAGTGATCAAGATGGAATTTGCCCCTCCTTTGGAGAGATATCTCTGGGCCCCTCGAGGTAATGGATTACGGAAATGCATGGCCATGCTAAGTTGATTGAGGAGTCAATCAACGCGGATAATCCAATACGGTTCGAGTGAATGGTTAAGCTATTGAAGGGATGGCACACATCTTGCCTATAGCTTAACCGGTATCGTGAGGCAAAGGGATTTGTGTACACATTACAGGTTCGAGCCGATATTATATTCTTGTATACTATGGTGTCAATATGTGCTGCTAGGCGCCGCTGTTGACAGTCGGCTGAGTTGGACTCGAGCCGACGGTCGGCTAAGTTAGACTATAGCCGAAACCGAGTATACCTGAACCTACTGGGTCGCACGCTTAAGGGGATAAGAACGGCATTCGAGTTGGACTCGGATACGGCTCGATCGGATAGGGATCCGATCGGATAGAGTCCTATGGGCTTACGACGTGTGGGCGGCCAACTCTATGAGATACGGATGAGATCCGATTCAAAATAGAGTCCTAATCGGCCACTAGTCCCAGTCGGCCAACTCTATATAAAGGAGGGAGGGGTGGAGAGCTGCGGCATGTCAATTGCATCGCGTGCAACGAAGTCGCCGAGATCAATCTCCACGGAAACCCTCCCCACTTTCGAGCCAAACCCTAGCCTTGCATCGCGTGCTAGCACACGGGTGTTCGGCGTTCGTCCTCGGACGTGTGGATACCGGTAGAGGCGCTGCTACATTGCACGCCGTTGATCGGCTTCGGATCGGCTGCAATCGGAGCGATCGGCGTGGTGGAATTGGCTGCGGTCGAGCGAGGCGTGAGAACGCGGCCGACGACTCGAATCGGGCGATTGGCGAATCGGCTGTCTCCGGAATCGGCTACACTGCTCCGGATCGGATTGCCCCGATTGGCTATTCCGCCGCACTCTACTCCAATCGGTAACGATCTATCGGCCCTTACTTGCAAGTGTTCCTGGTTTGCGCGGTAAAAGTTTTTGTTTTCGGCTAGCGTAGCCTCCACGTAACCCTTCGGTGGTATCGAGCTAATCTTGCTTAGTTCGGGTTTTAGATTGATCTGGAACAAGTTTTGCGCACGGGTTGATTAGATCAATCGGTTTTACGGGATCTCGTTGAGGAGAGTTGATGGTAATTGTGTTCCTTGATAGTGTATCGGAACGGCGTAATGTGATTACGTCGAAGCAATTTCCATATAACACGGTTTGAGTTGGGTTCGAGATAGCGTTCCTTGATAGTGTATCGGAACGGTATAATGTGATTATGCCGAAGCTATCTCGTAGTCCGATCTTGTTAGTTGCCTCGCGCCTACGCAAACCATCTCCCTTGATAGTGTATCGGGACGGCATAATATGATTATGCCGTGTGCGTACCCCTTATAGGTCGTCTCGATACCGTTTCTCTGTGATAGGTAGAAAACGTTTCTATGCCTAACTTGTTTTTGCAGAGTATGCTTTGAGATGGTATGGCCCTATTGTATGTATGAGATGTATGAGATGCATGTGATGCATGTAATATTCTTTCATATGTGCAATCCCGTAATATTCTTTCATACGTGCAATGCTTGTAATGTTCTTTCACGACTGCGAGTCAATGTAATCTTCAATTAGAGCTTCTATAGTAGTAGCTTAGTTTGAAGAAATCAAGCATTCGGCACTCGAAAGAACGGTGATGAAGATGGAGATCCTGTACACCGGCATGGAGATGGAGATCACCATGTGAAGGGGGCCATACTATTTCACTATATGCTATTCTTCTTGCTTTCGTATGTGATATGTTTGTTTGATAGGATAGCATCCCTCGCAATATTAAGTAGTAATGATGCCCTTTCAAATGTTGCACCCGTCACCGTTATGCTCGTCAATGGTGGGTCTGCCAAAGCGAGTACCATTCTCTATCATAACACGAGGGGTATATGTCGACATATACAAAGAGCATTTGGTTTACTTAACAAGGCTATCAAAACAGCTTTGGGCCTTGGGGCATAGGTTGGGACCGGGGCATGGAGATGCCACACCAACAACAAGAGTCACATAGAGATGTGATTAGCAAGGAGTTGCTTACCGATGTTATTAATCTTCTAGCGGTGATGCCAAAGCTCACTAGAAAATTAATTAACATGTGGATCTTGACCCAATACGTAACCTAGAGGGAAGGTGGAAAATACGTAATGGGAGTCTTATGTTAAATTGTTTAACAAAAGACATAGCATAAACATTGTGCTAAACTTTGCTTTTCTCGTTGTAGAATAAATGGCGGCTAATACTACACCCAGTACTTTTAATTTGCGATCTATTCTCGAAAAGGAAAAATTAAATGGAACAAACTTTATGGATTGGTATCTCAATGTCCCCTGAGCTTCAGAAGCAATATGAGAGCAGCGATGCTCACACTATTATTCGGGGACTGCGTGGCATGTTTGAGAACCAAGCTCGGGCCGAGAGGTTCAACACCTCAAAGTCCTTGTTTGCGTGCGGGCTTGTTGAGGGGAATCCCGTCGATCCGCATGTGATAAAGATGATTGGCTACATTGAGAGTCCGGAAAACTGGGTTTTCCCTTAGCCAAGAGTTGGCTACGATGTGATTCTCCGGTCGCTCCCTCCGAGCTTCGAGCCATTCATATTGAATTATCACATGAACAATATGGATAGGACCTTGGCTGAATTGCATGGGATGCTAAAGACAGCTGAGGAGGAAGTATCCGAAAAACGGTCATCATGTGATGATGATGCGAAGGCTAAGCGCAAACCACTGTCAAGAAGCTTTGCACCAAGAGGAAGTTAACTCCCGATGAGATCGCGAGTGCCTCTAATGCAAAGAAGGGCAAGAAGGGGTCGGCGGCATCGATGCCGTTTGCTTCTATTGCAAGGAAACATGCCACTGGAAGAGGAACTGCAAGAAGTACATGGAGGATCTCAAAAGAAGCAAAGTACGACTTCGCTTCGGTATTAATGTTATAGACATTAATCTTGCTACTTCACCTACCGACTCTTGGGTATTTGATACCGGATCGTAGCTCATATTTGCAAGTCGTTGCGGGGAATGAGAAGAAGTAAAGGATTGAGAAGGGGCGAGGTGAACCTGCGCGTCGGCAATGGAGCAAGCGTTGCTCGCTTCGTCGGCACGATGTACCACTTCATCTACCTTCGGGATTAGTTTTGGAATTGAATAATTGTTATTGTGTTCCAACACTATGTCAAAACGTTATTTCCGCTTCATGTTTGCAAGCGGAAGGATATGATTTTAGATCAATGAACAATGGTTGTTCAATATATCTCGAGATATGTTCTATTTTCATGCTCCATTGGTGAATGGATTATACGTTTTGAATCTTGAAGCGTCTCCCATCTATAACATTAATACGAAAGGCAACTCTCTAATGATATAAACCCCACGTTTATCCGGCATTGTCGCTTAGGCCATATAAATAAGAAACGCATGGAGAAGCTCCATAAGGATGGATTGCTTCACTCATTTGATTTTGAATCATTTGAGACATGTGAGTATTGTTTACTTGGTAAGATGACAAAGACACCTTTCACGGGACATAGTGAGAGAGCAAGTGACTTATTGGCACTCGTACATACCGATGTATGTGGACCAATGAGCTCAACGGCCGAGGTGGTTATCGACTTTATTACCTTTACCGATGACTTTAGTAGATATGGTTATATCTATTTTATGAGGCATAAGTCCGAATCCTTTGAAAAGTTCAAAGAATTCCGAATGAAGTACGAATCATTTAGGGAAAACAATCAAGTTTCTACGATCGGATCGTGGAGGGAATACTTGAGCCAAGAGTTTGGTAATCATCCGAAAGATTGTGGAATTGTTCCACGCTTGACTCCGCCAAGAACTCCACAATGGAATGGGGTGTCCGAACGGAGAAATCGCACCTTGTTGGACATGGTGCGGTCGATGATGAGCCAAAGTGATCTTCCGTTATCCTTCGGGGATATGCTCTTGAAACAACTGCGCTCACACTAAATAGAGTTCCATCTAAGTTAGTTGAAAAGACACCATATGAGATATGGACAGGGCAACTCCCTAGTTTGTCTTTTCTCAAAATTTGGGGATGTGAGGCTTATGTAAAATGTTTACAATCTGACAAGCTCACACCCAAATCGACAAGTGCTTCTTTGTGGGATATCCTAAGGAAACTAAGGGATATTACTTTTATAATCGGGAACAAGGCAAAGTGTTTGTCGCCCGACATGGTGTCTTCTTGGAGAAAGAGTTTCTTTCAAGAAGGGTTAGTGGGAGCAGGGTGCATCTTGAAGAAGTTCAAGAAACACCGTAAAACGTTTCAGCGACCACAGAACCACAACAGGAGGAACAAAGTGTTGCGCCACCAGTTGTAGATACACCAGCCCCACGGAGGTCTGAAAGATCACGTCGTGCGCCCGATAGGTACACAGTGCGGAACAACGTGATATATTGTTGTTGGACAACGATGAACCTAAGACCTATGAGGAAGCGATGGTGGGACCCGATTCCAACAAGTGGCTTGGAGCCATGAAATCCGAAATAGAATCCATGTACGACAATCAAGTTTGGAACTTGGTTGATCCACTGATGGTGTCAAAACCATTGAGTGTAAATTGGTTTTTAAGAAAAGGCCGATATGGATGGAAATGTTCACATCTATAAGGCGCGATTGGTGGCGAAAGGTTTTAAACAGATTCAAGGAGTTGACAATGATGAAACCTTCTCGCCCTCGCAATGCTTAAATCTATTCGGATTATCCTAGCGATTGCTGCATATTTCGATTATGAGATATGGCGGATGGATGTCAAAACGGCTTTCCTAAATGGAAACCTAAGCGAGGATGTATACATGATACAACCTCGGGATTTTGTCGATCCGAGATCGCTCGGAAAGATATGCAAGCTACAGAAATCCATTTATGGATTGAAGCAAGCATCTCGAAGTTGGAATATTCGTTTTGATGAAGTAATCAAAGGGTTTGGTTTCATCAAAAATGAAGAAGAGGCCTGTGTTTACAAAAAGGTCAGTGGGAGCACAATTATATTTCTAATCTTATATGTGGATGACATATTACCGATTGGAAATGATATCCCTATGCTTGAATCGTCAAGTCTTCATTGAAAAATAGTTTTTCCATGAAAGACTTAGGGAGGCAACATATATATTGGGCATTCGGATCTATAGAGATAGATCTATAGAGATACATTGACAAGGTGTTGAAAAGGTTCAACATGCATGATTCCAAGAAAGGTTTCTTGCCCATGTCACATGGCATTAATCTTAGCAAGAATCGTGTCCTCGGACACATGATGAGCGGAATAAGATGGGTATGGTTCCATATGCTTCGGCAATTGGATCCATCATGTATGCCATGCTTTGTACACGCCGCATGTCTCGTACGCTTTGAGTGCTACGAGCAGATACCGCCGATCCAGGTGAATGTCACTGGATCGCCGTAAAGAATATCCTTAAGTACTTGAGAAGAACTAAGGATATGTTCCTAGTCTATGGAGGTGAAGAAGAGCTCGTTGTAAGTGGTTACACCGATGCTAGCTTCCAAACGGACAAGGATGATTATAGATCGCAATGGGTTCGTGTTCTCCCGAACGGAGGCGCAGCCACTGGAAGAGTTCCAAGCGGATACGTTGCTGATTCTACAACGGAGGCCGAGTACATTGCTGCTTCAAGCCGCAAAGGAGGTTGTTTGGATCAAGAAATTCGTTTCGAGCTTGGTGTGATGAATAGTACGACGGTCCAATGTCTCTCTATTGTGATAATAGTGGAGCCATTGCGCAAGCCAAGGAGCCGAGGTCACATCGAAGTCCAAACACATACTTCGGCGATATCATCTCATCCGCGAGATAGTGGACGAGGTGATGTCAAGATATGCAAAGTGCACACAGATCTCAACATAGCCGATCCGCCGACAAAACCTCTCCCTCGGCCGAAGCATGAGGCGCACACAAGAGCAATGGGTATTAGATACTTACATGATTGACTCTAGTGCAAGTGGGAGATTGTTAGTGATATGCCCTAGAGGCAACATGGAGATGTTGGATATCACGTCAATGTTTATGTATAAATAAATAAAGTGTTATTCAATTCCATGAAATAGACATCTTGTATTGATCAATAAGTACGTGACTTATTTATGAGACTCTTTATGTATGAATCTATTTCTAAACGATCCTCGATCATATATCATATTGTTGGAACAAATATGATTCTAAGATCGGCATGTTTATTGATTGATGATCATGTCTCATAGATCATGGATATGGAGATACCAAATCAATAAACATGGACACATGTGTTGGAGAACACATTGTTGGATAGACCCACCATGAGACACTACAGAATTAATGTGCCATTAGTTGGTCTCGGTAGTGTTGGTACAAAGTCCTTAGACCGAGATCACCATAGATTCCAACATGTGTAGTAGCCTACTTTGGGACTACCAAACGCTATTCCGTAATCGGGTAGTTATAAAGGTAGTTTTCGGGTTTGCTATGAAACATGGAGTGGGATGTGAGTGATCAAGATGGAATTTGCCCCCTCCTTTGGAGAGATATCTCGGGCCCTCGAGGTAATGGATTATGGAAATGCATTGGCCATGCTAAGTTGATTGAGGAGTCAATCAACGACGATAATCCAATACGGTTCGAGTGAATGGTTAAGCTATTGAAGGGATGGCACACATCTTGCCTATAGCTTAACTGGTATCGTGAGGCAAAGGGATTTGTGTACACATTACGTGTTCGAGCCGATATTATATTCTTGTATACTATGGTGTCAATATCGCCGCTAGGCGCCGCAGGTGCGGCCGAGTTGGACTCGAGCCGACGGTCGGCTAAGTTAGACTATAGCCGAAACCGAGTATACCCGAACCTACTGTGGTCGCACGCTTAAGGGGATAAGAACGCATTCGAGTTGGACTCGGATACGGCTCGATCGGATAGGGATCCGATCGGATAGAGTCCTATGGGCTTACGACGTGTGGGCGGCCAACTCTATGAGATACGGATGAGATCCGATTCAAAATAGAGTCCTAATCGGCCACTAGTCCCAGCGGCCAACTCTATATAAAGGAGGAGGGGGGTGGAGAGCTGCGGCATGTCAATTGCATCGCGTGCAACAGAAGTCGTCGAGATCAATCTCCACGGAAACCCTCCCCACTTTCGAGCCAAACCCTAGCCTTGCATCGCGTGCTAGCACACGGGTGTTCGGCGTTCGTCCTCGGACGTGTGGATACCGGTAGAGGCGCTGCTACATTGCGCGCCGTTGATCGGCTTCGGATCGGCTGCAATCGGAGCGATCGGCCGTGGTGGAATCGGCCGCGGTCGAGCGAGGCGTGAGAACACGGCCGGACGACTCGAATCGGCTGATTGGTGAATCGGCTGTCTCCGGGAATCGGCTATACTGTTCCGGATCGGATTGCCCTGATTGGCTATTCCGCTGCACTCTACTCCAATCGGTAACGATCTATCGGCCCTTACTTGCAAGTGTTCCTGGTTTGCGCGGTGAAAGTTTTTGTTTTCGGCTAGCGTAGCCTCCGCGTAACCCTTCAACCGGAGCTTCGGCGATCAACTTCTCATATGTCTCCACCCGAGCCTCTACTCGTGCAGTTTCTCATTGAATTCTTCGGCGAGCTCGACTCTAAGCTCCTCCCGAAGTTGCTCCTTAAGGCGTGCTTGTTTCTCCGTCTTTGATAGCTTGTGCTTCCGTCTGCCAAGCAAATTGGGGAAACCCATACTTCCATTGGACAGCTGAGCCAATGCCCCTTGTCCATCCACGGTGTTCTTCATTTCCTAAGGCTTTTGTGAGGATGTCATCCTCGCGCCTTTGTGAGCAGACCTCGGAGGAGGAATGTCTCTTAGCAGTCAGCTGGACCTGCCGTACAGTTAGGATTAATTAAATGTAGAGGATGATACAACCTATTGAAAGATGTTTTATGTGTTAAACTTACAAGTTTATTGTACACCGGTTGATCTTCGGGGTTTGGGAACGTCAGTGTTCCATCACTATTCTTCTTCGCCCTTGCCCTTGCCCAGTTCCTTGCTCGGGTAGTCGGGATATCACCAAGAATTGGTGGGGTGTTAGATTCCGCAGCAACTTGATCCTCCCTCTGCCATTCCTGCTGCTTCCCGGCATATCCTCCCGTGCCAAGCTGGTGCGGGTGAAGGTTTTTTGCCTGCAACGCCCTATAGGCCTCGCTTTTTGCCCGAGACTCAGGGGTTGATTTGACGGCATGGAACTCGTCCCACACGGCCTGGGTGATGAATGGGTACTTCCTAAATGGTTCTGGCTGGGATGGATTGAGGACGTAGTCGGTGACGAGCGTGGTCTTGAAATTTTTCCACAAGTTGCCCATCTTGCACATAGCCCGTCGCTTCAGTCTTTCCTCGGCCTCTTCTGGGTACTCAAAACTCTCCTTGAACTCTCTCCAGGCCTCATCTTTTTCTTCCTCTAGAACCCGATCGATGTGGTCCGCCAAAATTGTGAAGTTTCGCCTCCCTAGGATTTCGCAGATTGTTGTGAATTTTTTGACGGCTTTCTCTGGGGTCGTAGGAAATCCCTGTTCGTCCATCTCCGTTATTCTATACACTTCCTTAGGGATCTTATTCTGAGACCTTGGGCCCAGCTCGTTGGGGTCCCACTTGTAGTCGCCGACATTTTCTATCGAAGAAAAATAACATTACTAAACTTTTACATATTACTAAACTATTGGAAGTTGAAAGTATTAGATGTGACCTCAGTTTTGCTCAGAAATTGTGCATCAATTACAATCATTTGCAAGTGTAGATCCAAAAAAAAGAACAAGTGTAGATCCAAAAAAAGAACAAGTATAGATAGTCTGTTCTTATCAAAAAAAGAACAAGTGTAGTGCTATCCAAAAAAAGAACAAGTGTAGATAAAAAAAGAACAAGTGTAGATAGTCTGTTCTTATAAAAAAAGAACAAGTGTAGTGCCTCCAAAAAAGAACAAGTGTAGATGGTCTGTTCTTATAAAAAAAGTGTAGTTTCCAAAAACAAAATAACAAGTGTAGAATATATATGTGAATGGATCAATTTGGTTGTGGCTGTGATGAATATATATGTGAATGGATTAACTTGGCTGTTTTTTTTGCAAAAAAAGAGGAAGTGTAGTGCCCCAAAAAAAAGGACAAGTGTCCATGGCTGTTTTTTTCAAAAAAAAGTGTAGATCCAAAAAAATAAATTAACAAGTGTAGATGTTCTGTTTTTATCAAAAAACAAGTGTAGTTCCCAAAATCAAAATAACAAGTGTAGATGGTTGTATTTTTGTTAAAAAGAACATTTGTAGAAACAAAAAAAAACAAAATAAGTGTAGTTCCCAACAACAAAATAATAAGTGTAGCTGGTTTGTTCTTATCATAAAAAGAGAACTTGTAGTGCCCACAAAAAAAGAACAAGTGTCGATGGTCCGTTCTTATGGTCTGTTCTTTAGCATTCATCATTGGCCACGAAGAGGAGAGAAGAAATCCAGAGGAGTGAATAGAAGAAAGGTGAGAAAAGGAACAACACTTGAAAAGAACAAGTGTAGTTACAGAAAAACCCAAATTAATGTAATAATAACATATCCAGTGTACTGCCCCCCAAAAAAGGCTAATGTTGAGCATTCATCACTGGCCAGGAAGAAGAGTGGAGAGAAGAAAGGTGAGGAAAGGAATAGCAAGTTAGGGCCAAGAGTATCATAGCAGTCTTATCATTCATCCATATCATTCAAGCATCATAGCAGTATAGCAAGATAGCAGTATAGCAGCCATATCATTCAAGCATCATAGGGATTAAGCAAGATAGCAGTATAGCAGCCATATCATTCAAGCATCATAGCAGTAAATCCAGACCAAGAAAAAAGACTAAATTAATTCATCTCAGAACAACATGCATGTAGACTGTATACATCATAGCAGTTTGCTATCTCAAAAATAAAAAAATCAGCAAAAATACTATCAGGAAAGACAAAACAAGAGACCAAGGTAATCAGAAACGTAAATATCCACACGGACGCGACAAATTACACAGTATTTACCAACAAATGCAGCATACAGAGGGGGCATACTCTCACAAATACAAAAATAAAAGGGTCTTCTAAATTGTTAAGTAGACATCTGCTTCTATTATCAAGAGTGAGTGTTACTTGAGAGACTGCTCATGATAATGTTCAAGCAAACAAGGTAAAAGTCAAGCAGATTTCTAAAGTTGTTCCTTTCGGCTGTCATGCTGACCATATGAGGCGTGACTAAAGCAGGATACAAATTAATTCATTAATCCAAATAAAATAGAAAATGCATAGTGTATTTGCTAGGCCGATGTTATCAAAAGCAGATTAAACAGATAATGGCATGTTTTAGAATCCCACAACAAATACAATACAATTAGTCTTACCGAGAATGCATGCTAATCGAGCAATTCACAGTAATTAGCTGCAACCTCGGGCATTCTTTATAAAGTGCAGATCATAGAAATTGAGGAAAAAGTCCACTTTAATCCCCTAAAGTGGGTTGGAGCACTTTAATCCCAAGCATAAATTTTCCATAAAGTTAACAATCATCCAAGCATGATAAATCTAACCATATCATCACAAGCATCAAGAATATATGTATGTAAATCATCTTGAGCATCCATAAGAGCAACAAAAGAGTAATGGAAGATCAACTAACCGGTGAGCGTGGAGGAAGGCGGCGTGGAGGAGGAGGCGTGTGTACTAACCGGTGTGGAGGAGGAGGCGTTCGGGCTCAGCGAGGAGGCGTCTGGGCTCGGCTCGGTGAGGAGGCGTCCGGGCTCGGCGAGGATGCGTCCGGCGTGGAGGGGAGGAGGAGAGGAGGAGGAGGCGGCGTGGAGGAGAGGATGAGAGGAGACGGTGGCGTGGAGGAGAGGATGAGAGGAGGCAGCGACGTGGAAGAGAGGAGGAGAGGATGCGGCGGCGTGGAGGAAAGGAGGAGAGGAGGCGGCGGCATGGAGGAGAGGAGGCAGCGGCGGCGATGGCACGCATGGATCTGAGAGGCGGCGGCGTGGAGGGAAGAAGGAGAGGAGGTGGCGGCGTGGAGGGGAGGAGGAGAGGAGGCGGCGGCGATGGCGCGCGTGGATCTGAGAGGCGACGGCGTGGAGGCGAGGAGACGGCCGGGCTCAGGGTCGGCGTGGAGGCGAGGAGAGCAGGCGGCGGCGTGGATCTGAGAGGAGGTGTGAATGGATCTGGATCTACGGGATTGACTAAGTAACCCTAGTCAACGTCATCTCTGATGGGCGTACTACTAGGGCCCGATACGAATGAGTAATTGCTGATGAGCCCTTGTAGTAAGCCCGATACGGATGAGTGTCATCCGCATCGGGCATTAACGAAAGGCCCGATACAGATGACTATCATCTGCATTGGGCAATGACAGTAGGCCCGATACGGATAAGTGTCATCCGCATCCAATACCTTATTAAATTAGTTTACAGTTGGGATTGTATTTTTAAAAAATATTATAATTAACAGATGAAATAGAGCTTGTTCAAAATTTTAGTCATACCACATCATAGAGCTTGTTCAAAATTTTCTTCAATAGCAAAAAGTGCTTAAACTTGGCAAAGTTAATTATATCCTGTTTAAGGAACCAAGAGAAGTGAATAATAAAAAAACAAGAAAACATCACACTTAAGAGAGAGGACCAGTGCATAACACAATAACAAGTGTAGCTAATGCAACCCATACAAATACCTGTATTTATAGTGCATGGTACAGAGACTACTCATTGTATGTTTTGCAACCATTAAGGCACCGGTACAAAATACTTTATCACATTCATCAATTTACAAATTATATTACTACAAAGACTCTATTTACAAGGATATGCCTTTCGAATGGTCTGAGCGAGCATATGCCACTTCGTCTTCGGGATCATCGTCAAGTTCGATCTGAGGTCTCACATGAAGATTCTGGTTGTATTCTTCTTCGTCGACGACGTTGTCAAACCCAACAATTCTTCGTTTGCCATCCCTAACAACGTGCAGCTTCTTGTTTGCGGGGTCTTTTATATAGAAAATCTGCTCGACCTGCTTGGCTAGGACGAATGGTTCGTCCGTGTATCCAACCTTGGCCAGATCCACTAAAGTGAATCCTTCCTTGTCGACTTTAACTCCGGTTCGAATATTCACCCAGCTGCAACGAAACAAAGGGACTTTGAAGCTCCTATAGTTCATCTCCCAAATCTGCTCTATGTGGCCATAATATGTGTTCGATCCAGCTTTATCCTGATATGCATCTATACAGACTCCACTATTCTACACTGTGCTTTTGTTCTCTTGTGTGACGGTGTAGAATGTGTATCCATTGATATCATACCCTTGCCATGTGTCAACATCCTAGCTTGGGCCCCTTGCCAACCTTCATATTATCTCAGTTGGGTCATCGGTTGATCGTGCGATACGATTCTTGAACCATTCATTGAAGCGAGTAGTATGTTCTCTGTTGATCCACATGTCTGATCGACCCATGTTGTCCTGTCGGACTTTCGCTAGATGCTCCTCAAAATATGGAGTTACTTCAGCCATATGTTGTAGCACAGCGAAATGAGCCTACGCATAGGTAGCTTAATCGGGAACAATTTTTTTCTGCCTATTGTGCCAAGGCCTGCTAACCTTCCTTCGTGGCGAGACGCAGAAACTCCGATAGGATCAGTCTCGGCCATAAAGTCGATGTAGAACTCAAGAACCTCCTCCGTCGTGTACCCTTCAATGATGCTCCCCTCTGGTTTTGCTCTACTTCGAACGTACGACTTAAGAACTCCCATATACCTCTCGAACGGGTACATCTCCCTTAGAAAAGCTAGGCCACATATTTTTGTTTGCTTCACTAGATGAACAGGGAGATGAACCATGATATCGAAGAAAGATAGTGGAAAATACATCTCCAAGTGACACGGGGTATTGACAATATCACCGCATCCGATCTAGATCTTCAGGGTCTATAATCTTCTGGCCGATTGCATTGAAGAAGGCACAAAGACGTTGGATTGTGTGACGCACTTTGGGTGGTAGAATACATATGATAGCAACTGGTAAGATCTGTGTGATCAGCACGTGACAACCATAAGAATTCATTCCAACCACTTTTAGATCCTCCAATTTAACGTATTTACTTATCCTTGCTGAATAGCCCGAAGGAACCTTAATATCAGACAGGCATGACAGCATTGCGATCTTTTCATTCTTCGACAATGTGTGGCAAGCTGGTAGGAGGTACACTCTTCCTGTCTTTTCATCCGTAACAGGCTGAAGCTCACTGCGAATGTTCAATTCCTGTAGATCTAGGCGAGCATTCAAGCCGTCCTTTGTCTTTCCAAGCATATTAAGCAGCAGCCTGAGCAAACTGTCGCAAACATTCTTCTCTACGTGCATTAGATCAATGCAATGCCGGACCTCAAGGTCTTTCCAGTATGGTAGCCGCCAAAATATGGATTTCTTCTTCCACATAGCTTTATCATTTTCCTTGCCACGTTTTCTTTTCTTCCCAAACTCATTAGTTATGTCTTTGACCATGTTATGGACCTCTTCTCCAGACAGATCCTTGGGAGCAGTTTCAAGTTCTCTTCTACCATTGAAAATTTTCTTCTTTCTTCTAAAAGCGTGGCGTAGCGGGAGCCATCTCCTATGACCCATGTAAACCGTCTTTTTGGATTTCTTCAGCCACCTGCTGCGTGTATGTTCTATACAGTCGGAGCAGGCCTTCTTTCCTTTCACGGTTTGTCCAAAAAGATTGTCCAGTGCGGGATAGTCATTAATGATGCAGAATAGTAGAACTCGTAGCTTGAAGTTCTCCTGACCATATGCATCTCAAGTGTCTACGCCTTCTTTCCAAAGAATCTCAAGATCATCGATAACAGGCTCTAGGAATACATCGATATCATTGCCCGATTGTTTTGGACCTTGGATTAACAAGCACAACATAATATATTTCATTTTGAAGCACAACCTTGACGGGAGGTTATAGTTCGGGTTATAGTTCGCAATAAGGACGGGCCAAGTGTTGTGAGAACTGCTCATATCTCCAAAAGGATTCATACCATCCGTACACAAACATATCCTCATGTTTCTGGGGTCGGCAACAAAGTCTTTGTACATTCGATCAATATTCCTCCATTGAATCGAATCCGCTGGGTGCCTTAGCAAACCGTCGTTTGTTCTTTCTTCGGCATGACACCGCACTAATTTTGCTTCCTTCGGGTTGGCAAATATTCTCTTCAAGCGATCAATGATGGGTAAATACCATACAACCTTCGCCGGACCACCCCGCTTTAACTTCTTTCCCTCCCCCGCACTTTTCTTTCGCTTGTATCGAGAAGCCTTACACACAGGACAAGCTTCTAGGTCCGCATATTGCTTGTGGTACAATATGCAATCGTTTGCACAAGCGTGAATTCTACGAACCTCTAACCCTAGGGGACACAGAACCTGCTTTGCTTCATATGTCGTTTCAGCAATGTGTTCTCTTCAGAAGCATGGCCTTCAATATTCTCAAAAGTTCGTAAAACTTTTGTCCGTCCATCCACTACTTGCCTTCACTTCATTAGGTCCAAGGTAGCTGATAATTTGGTGTGCTTTGCCTTGCATCCGGCGTATAGAGGTGTCTCGAGTCACCGACCAAACGGCTGAAATTCATCGAATCTCTCTCGTTGTGAGCTTGCTCCTCAACATCACGTAACATCTCTTGCAGCATATCAGGATCCACATCAACCATTTCACCGCCCAATGGAGATGGAATACACATGTCACGCTCATCTTCATCTTCATGATTGTCGGCACCGATGCTGTCTGTAGCTGCACCATTATCCGATTCTGTCTCTCCATGCTTCACCCAACATGTGTAGTCCTTCATGAATCCCTGTTGTATCAAGTGAGAGTGTACCTTCTCTCCGCTAAACAAAATTTCATTCTTGCAATCTCTACATGGACAACACATGTATTTGCTATTTTTTCTTCTCCTATCCTCCTCCGCGATGTTCATAAAACATAAAACGTCATCTCTATACTCCTTGCAATGACACTTTAAAGTTATCGCATTCATCCAACTTCGATCCATCGCTATAAAATTTAACAAAACATTAGTTATCATACTACTAAATTGTAAAAAAACCAACATTTATACTTACTTCTAATATATTCCTGTTCTTTAAAAAAAATAACAAATTCGTCCCCTTCAACCTCCCACAAAAAAGTGAATAGTGAGATGAATTCAGACAGCGATTGTTAGTGCATTTATAGTGTGTCCGAACTATATCTCAATCGGACCAGTTAAACGACATCTATAACGAGGCACAGACATCTCTAACGGGCTTAAATGAAAGCCCGACACCGATATAAGTCATCGATGATGGGCTATAAAGTCTCTCAAGGGCCTTATTTTTGAGCCCGTCACCAATGGCCTCATCTCTGACGGGCTCGATATTATGGCCCGATTGAAATATCCTAGGTTATCTCAATCAAGCTTACATTTGAACCGTCACAGATAAGTTTCATCGATGACAATTAAATCATCAGTACATAGATTGAAATTTAATTAAAAAATAAGTAGTAAAAAAGAATCCGTCCAATCCCTCTTCCAGAACGCGTGGATTATTCAGAGAACTGAACACGTCCAGCCAAATCCCGACCAAAACCATCATCAATCAACCGATCCTGGTGTTGTCCCTGCCGAACACGAGCGTGGTGGCCCAGTTGACCGCCACGTAAAACCTGTTCCTCCAGCTCACCACCCTCGTCAGGTACGCCGACCGCCACATGAGCCAGCTGACGAAGCCCGCCATGGACACCCCCTTGGCGTCCTTGTTCTCCCTCAGGTCCACCAGCGCCTTGTACCTCCCCACCGACGCCATGCTCCCGATGTGCTTGTACACGAACGGCTCCCCGAGCTCCGCCCTCCCCGCGCAGTGCGCCTTGCCGCCGTCCTGCGCCGCGATCCTCGACATCACCCGCGCTAGGTACCTCCCCTCCCGCTCCGCCACCTGCGCCAGCGCCGGCAGCACGGACCGGCCCGTCCCCTCCAGGAACCCCGCGCAGTCGCCCAGCGCGAACACGTCCTCCACCGACGGCACGCGGAGCCACTCGTCGACGCCGATCCTCCCGCCGGGGGACTTGGGGAGCGGCAGCGACCTCACGAACTCCGACGGGCCAACGCCCGTCGACCACACCAGGAGCCCGTACGGCACGCGGCTCCCGTCGCTCAGCTCGATCTCCCTTGGCTTCACCTCCTTCACCACGCCTCGCACCAGGCTCACGCCGTACTGCAGCAACAACGATACGATTTTTGAGTTGTGACTTCTCGATCGCCATTGGAGGTAAGGTTAAGGTGTGTACGTACCTTGGAGAGGTGGTCCGTGGCGTACTGGCGCAACCCGACGTCGAAGGAGGAGAGGATCTCGTTCGCCTCGATGAGGGTGACCTTGACGTAATCCTTGACGTGAGCGTACCTCTCCCGCACGTCGCGGGTGATGAAGTCGCTGAGCTCGCCGCTGAACTCCACCCCAGTGGGTCCCCCGCCGACGACGACGCAGTGCAGGAGTCGCTGCTTCTCTTCCTCCGACAAGCCTACACACCATGATCACCAAACGATCAGGAACTGATCAACCATCGCCATGGACGAGGTGATTTGTGGTTGTTGTGTACCTGGATTCTCGGAGAGCATGAGGTTTGTGAGCAGCTTGCGGCGGATCTCCTGCGCGTGGCTGACCTCGCGGAGGAAGATGGCGTTCTCGGCGACACCCTTGATGCCGAAGGTGAGCGGCTCGGAGCCGCTGGCGATCACCAGCTTGTCGTAGGACACCTTGAAGTTGTACGGGTTGGCGGGAAGCCCGTCGCTGTCCGCCGCCGTGCAGTACACCTCGTGCCGCCGTGTGTCGATGCCGGAGCAGGAGGCGAGGAAGAAGTAGGAGCCCGGGCGGGTGGCGAGCGCCGACTGGATGCGGCTGACGGGCTCCACGACGGACCGGAACTCCAGCGTGCCGACGCACGTCGACGCCAGCAGCGGCGTGAACACCATGTGGTTCCGCGGCGAGATGCACACCACGTCGTAGGCGCGCGTGTCCACGTCCTTGAGAAACCGGCACGCCGCCCACCCGGTCCCGAGCACCACCACGCGTGGCTTCTCCCCAGGCCGCGTCGGCCCGAGGTCCGGCACCGCCGTCGCCGACTCATCGACGTCCGAGCACTCCACCCTCGCCGCCGCCTCGGCCGCGGGGCGCAGCGCAGGGGACGTCGTGCTGATCCCCCTGCTGCTCGGCAGGAGCCGCGCGGCAGCGACGGCGGAGGCGGCCGCCGCGTACTTGTCCGCAAGCCCCGCCAACGCGAGGCTATGGAACGCCGACGCCGACGAGGCGCGCTGGCCCAGCACCGCCGCATTGCGCAGCGCGTACGCCGCCGGGGTGGCGGCCGCGTTGCCCTCGGCGACAATCCTCGAAAGCGACTGCGTGAGCTGCGAGCCCCTCGCAATCCTCGACCACGCCATCTGCTTCCCCACACAAGAAC
This sequence comes from Oryza australiensis, assembly GCA_019925245.2. Taxonomy (NCBI): domain Eukaryota; kingdom Viridiplantae; phylum Streptophyta; class Magnoliopsida; order Poales; family Poaceae; genus Oryza; species Oryza australiensis. The sequence goes on along the minus strand of JAIFGZ020000388.1, from coordinate 939,306 downwards.
CACTCGAAGAAACAATTACAGAATTACCACAAGAACCTGCAGATCAATTTAAAGAGTTGTCAATTTCAATCTCACATAACTGATCTGATGGCAACAACAGCACGAGGAATATATATACACAAGAAGGCGACCCAAAGAACATGATACACGAACGAGACTTGGCTTAACTTTTCCTTGGAAAATGGAGCCCAGTGAGAAAAAGAGAACTTCTAGAAGCACATCGGTGTTGACCAATCCCCCCAAGAATTTTGGAGCAAACGAACTATCCGAATTTATCACGCCCATACAGCAACGTGGTTGGAATTCTAGTTCTTCTCCAAGAAAACTGGCCGAGACATGGGAATCGGAAGTCGGAACCTTCTCTCAGGCGTGCCGCACAAGATCGCGACCCGCGCAACGGCCAGACTTCAACAGTACGGCACACGCTACACGATTAGGTAGTTTTGATTCGTTGAATCCACCATGGATTCCTCTGGGGATATTCCGGGTGGACTCGTCATCTTCGTCGTAGGAAACAAAGGTTGCGGGGAGCGAACGGCGTGGAAAAGAAAACCTGAGGATGTTCGATCGCTCGTTGCGCCCCCCGCCGCCGCCGCAGGGGCTTCGTGCGTCATCCCCATTCGCCCTAAATAATCGCATTATTGTTGAAGAGAAAGCACAGGGTTTTGTGTGTGTGTGCGCGCGCGTAACCCACCCAGACTCGAGGAAAAGAACATGGAAAATGACAAGAAATTACCGGTGGTGATGACCAGATTCACCACGAACGCGACGGGACCTGCACCATCACCGCCGCGACCCGTCGCTTTCACCGGAGGAGGCCAACAGCAGCAACACGAGGAAGAAGAAGAGGAGTAGCCTTCTTTTTTTTTCTCGTTTAAAATTTCTTTATTGCTGCTCGGTGTGGAAGGGGAAACTTAACCGGAAAGATCTGTTTCTTTATTTTTATAAGCGCGAGCCTCCCCCCATGCTTGCCGGAGGATCTCACGGCCGCGGCTTGTGCTGCAAGAAGAAGAAAACGCACGTCCCACGGCATGGGCCATGGGCCCCGCTTTAATTTCTTTCTTCCTGGGTGGGATTCTTTTCATCTCCTGGCTGTATGGGAGATTTGCTCTGTGTTACACCCAAACGATGTTTGGTCGGACGGTGGAGATTCTTTTGCTTCGTAATAAGCTTATACATCGCTCCGGGGAATCCGGTTGGATTCTGAATGGTTCTGTTCGACAGGCTTTACCCATTCAGCCTGGACGCGTTGAAAAGGCTGCATTTCATGGAGAAAATTATCTTAGACTATGTAATGGAGGTGTTGGCTATTCGTTCGCTTATCTCTAAGCACTCCCTGCATCCGTCTCCTGTATCCATATGAGTTTTTCTCTATCAATCATCCAGTTCAAATTGCCTTTAATCAAAGGAGACATTCCGTGAGCTAATCATACCTTAATCAACATTGTGCAATTGTTCATCGACGAAAGAAATAAAGAGTGACAGAATCACATTGACGTCAGAAACCAGACCTTAGGTTGGTCAGTCAGTCACTGCAGCGGCTTGAACACCTGAGAGTGTGGCGAGACGACGGCCTCCTGCACCATCCTCCTGGGGTCGCCGGGGTCGCGCGCCCACTTCACCTCGCTCATGTTGGGCGTCTCGACGAACAGCATCGTGAACTCGCCCACCTTCTCCGTGCGGCCGCGCCGCCCGGCCCGCAACACGAGGCTGTTGCTCCTGTGGTAGGAGAAGATGCCGCCCGTCAGCCGCACGATGTCGCCCGGCTCGAACGCCTCGCACTCGGCGCCCCACAGGAGGAAGTGCGCCGCCGCCGTCTCGTCGGCCACGAGCGCCAGGCACGTCTCCTCCCGCGCGTCGGCGCGGCCGTGCGGCGGCAGCGCCCTGGCCGCCTTGTCGAGCACGATGAACGTTGCGTTCACGTTGTTCGTCGCCGCTGGGACGAGGTCTTTGAGCTTCACCGTGCTGGCACTGCCGATGCCACTGACACCGGGCGCGTCGGCCTGCAGTCAATCGATTCTAATTGTTAGTCACTGTTACACAGTAAGACATCATGAATTAGCCGCCTGCACAGTGGATATCTATATCGGTCGAGTGATGGGTTGTCGCTGAAGCTTGTGTAGGCGTACGCCGAAGCAGCAGCTCCTACTAAGCATTCCATCGAACACCTTGAGGTCGTCCCAAGATCGACACGACTTCTCAACGCCTCGACACAACAAAAAGACCAAATCCCAGATGTGAGGTACTTGGGAGGAAACAGCGGGATTACCCCTTTGTGTGCCATGGGTGATGCTCGGCAGACGGGAGAGCGGCCGCCGAAGTGATATGATCCGCCCGGCGGCGCCGCAGCTAACTGCACAGTGCACACGCCCACACCTCTTCCTCTTCCTGGAAGCGTTGTTGCCAACGGCTTGTTTGATGGGCCGGTTGACGGGGCGGCCGACGCTTTCAGAGGCCGGGTCGCCGAGAGGTGGGCCGCCGGCGGCGCCGCGGCGGGCGCGCGAGTGGCGACGGGGAGAGGGGGAGATGGAGACCGGTTGCGAATTGCGAGCTGGCGAGGCCGAGGCGATACGGCGTAGTGGTCACGAGCTGAGCTCGCGCCGTCGCGCGTCGGTGCGAGTGCGACGTGGAGCAATTAAGAAGGGAACGCCGCGCATGAGCTTTTGCCCATTACCTGTTCGTTTGGCCCCTGCGTCTTGGGTTGCTATGAGCTGATTGCTTGATTGGGCTTGATTTTTCGAGAGGGTCTCAATGGGCCAAAATCGGACTACTCTTAACTACGCCCCTCGCGTTGGGGAAGAAATCCACTTTAACTCTCTCAAATATATCTCAACCATAATAATGATATATCAACCATTTATACCAATTAAAACAGTATAAAATAACTCCTTGTTTTGTGGACGTGATCTTGACTGACGTGACTTGTTGATCTAATCTAACCAGGCAAGTTAGACCTGCCTAACAGCGTCTCCTCCCGTTTCCTTTTCTTTTCCCCACACAGCAACGAGCTCGAGCGGGGACTGCGGCCGGCAGCTTGTAGGACCGAGCCAGGGAGGATGGCTAGCAGGGCACTACATACATGGCCAAATGGGTCGTCCGGCCTGGCACGGCCCGGGCACGGCTAAAGCATGGTCCATGACGGCACGGCCAGCTAGGCGGCCCATGCTGGCACGGCCTACGTGTCGTGCCTCCGGTCCAAACACGGCTCATAGGTGGCCGGGTCATGTCCGTGCCGACACGAGCACGTTTTAAGGCCCATGTACCGGAAACCGGCCCACGGGCCAAAATCTCTCCCCTAGCCCTTTCTCAACCGAGTACCGAGTCTATCGACGTCGCCACCGCTGATTGGGCGTCAGGTCTCCGTCATCCCCTCTCCTCCGTCCTTCACGATCGCGCTGGCGGCGGCACCGCCTTCTCCGCCCTTCGCCTCCGTGCCGCGCCACCTTCGCCCTCGTCCGTTCGTCGTCGAGCCCTCCCGCCACGCCGCCGACCTCCACGTCGTCGATCTTCGCGCCGTCGATCTCCCCGCTCCCGATCTCTGTGCCGACGATCTCCGCCGCCTATCTCCGCGCCCGACCTCCGCGCCGCCAATCTCCATGCCGCTGACCTCGCGCTGTCGATCACCGCCGCCGGCTCCCTAAACCCTAACCGTAGCACGCGCGCGCATGCGGACAACGGGATGCGATGCGGCTGATTCCAGATGGGCCATGCCGGCCGTGGGCCGTGCCGTGCCCGGACCGACACGCACAGGAGCTGTGTCGTGCCGACCCACAGGCTTGGTCGATGGCCCAAGCACGACACGCCCCAACGGGCCGTGCCGGTACGGCCCACCTCCATCCATGCCGTGTCGGGTCGGGCCCATGAACAGTGTTGTCGTGCCCATACCGACACATTATGGTCCGACCCATCAGGCCATGTATAGGGCACTACCGACAGAGAACGGCTTATTCGCTGCCTGCGCTGTAGACATCGTGAGTCGTGGATTTGCCTCGTAAGTGCATTGGTGGATTTTAATATAAAACTAATTTAATATTTTATATAATTTTTGATTTTATAATAAACTAAAACATTTTATAATATGAAACGGATGAAAGAAGCATTAAAAATATTAAAAATCTAGTATAATTTTGGTGCAATAAACTTATACTGTTTGTGATCCTATATATGTCAGGAACCTATTTTTTTCCCACCTAACCGAAATTGGCGTACCAAATTAATCTGCTAGCTCTGCTGGTATACAATGGAACAGTAGTAGGATTGGCAGTTTGTCGTTGTCAGCAAATACTGCACAGGCCAAAACTTAATGTACTCGTATTTACGTGTCAGACAACGACACATCTTCTACTAATTCCCTATAGTCGAAGGAAGTACAATATTTGAGGATGAGTAAGCAGCCCATCCATCATTTGTCGCTTAATTGCGCTGCCTGCGTGGTCCCTGCTATTTTTAGTGAGAAATTTCATGTCGCCATTATTAAGGGTAATATGTTAAAAAAATTGAGTTGATGAATAAAACCGATGCTCTTAATATAAAGTTTTATTTCACAATTTCATAAACTACGTATATCATTTAATTATAAGGTACATGATTAGATATGATCAGATAAAATGAAACTCTGTCCTCATGTCAATTTCATCAAGTTCATAATCTTAAAAACAATGCATACATATTTTTATCCAGATAAAACTTTTTTTCCTTTTTTAAAAATTGTGTTGTCATATCGTCACACATGCTGATGGGTCACCGTATTTAACATGTAGGAAACCTTTATGACACTCTCGCTAAAACGCTCACTAGGATTACCCTAATTAACTAACTAATCTACATAGACAACGACAAGACAATCAGTGCGAGCATGACAAGTGGAGTAATGCAGCCGAGTTAAGGAAGCACCGATTTTGGAGGCGGTCATGGCTGATCAAGTTATACTGCCAGCAGCATGGGCAACACATTCAACATAGCCCTGTTCTCTAATTTCTTTGGGAAATATGCTAGGCATTGTGTTCTTGGCCTCTTGGGAAGGACTGTTTAGTATAGTAAAAGAATCAAAATGATAATTAAGGACTATTTTAGCATGTAGATACTGCAGTACTATTTTGCAATAGCCTAGCAATAAATGTCTTGTCTGTTCATGGCTTGTATCACTTGCCCTGCATTAATCACTTTATTGATGAACATACTCCTACTTTGGGTAGCCTTTTGCACTCCAAGTAGCGGAGCCGGGATTGGCTTGGCAATACATGAGATTTTTGCACTCCAAGTAGCGGAGCCGGGATTGGCTTGGCAATACATGAGATTGGAAACTTGGATGATAAGATTGAATGGTGATTCTTAATGTAAACAGAAATGAAGTTAGGATTTCTTTTTTAAAAAAAAGACGATGGAGGGTGTGCTATTTATTCATTTGCTTCATATTATTTGTGGACTTGTGAAGGAATATATTTTTTTTGAACGAATACTATTTGTGGACTTGTGATAGCTGACCTATAACATAAATCACAAAATGTCACAGCTATGATTTACTACTGAAAATTAACAAACTCTTAAGAAAGCTAGTGACATCTATCACACATTTCACATCTTAAATCGCCGTTACAGCTTACGTTTACTTTTGGTGCAAGAACATTTCAGAAAAGTTTAATAATCAATACCGTTATGTTCATCGTGCCTTCTAAGCTATTTTTTCTCTAATAATTTTTTTCAAATTTGTATAAAAATTTAGCAAGTATCATTAGATGTAATATTGTAATATTGAATATATTTTGATAATATGTTTGTTTTGTACTTAAAAATATTCTAATTTTTTCTATAAACTTAATCAAACTTATAAAACTAAGAAAAAAGTCAAAATAAATAAATAACATAAAAACCGAAATTTCAGAGCGGTTGTGACCTGTGAACACATGAAAGCCAATGAAAGATATCCATCTATTTACATATTTTATTTAATATATAGGATTCATTATTGCTTGCTAAATATTATGAATCCTTTACTGAAAATTTTAATTTTTCTCTAGTTTTTTTTCTATTTCTAGGTTGGCCGAAGAAGTGGTCAGCCGATTGTATTAAGATTTTAAGAATATATACATATAGTTATGTTTACATAAACATCAGCATGTTTTTCACGATAGAAGGCTGTCGAGACCTGAACACCTATCTGCAACTTACCACCTCCACTAATCAGCTGGTTCTCTGAACACTCTAGCTTCTCTCTAGACCATAATTCTTTTCTAGCTAATACCCAAAAAGTTCGGATAATCCTAATTAAGAAACGTTGTTTTAAATTTGGGATTATACAATAGTTGAATGTTGCAGTAAAACAGAAGGGTATGAAAATGAAAAGAAGCGGTGTGGAGGAAAACCAAATCCCATGCCATTGGGATGCAAATTGTTATGGCAGTGACATTTTTTCAGCATTTTTGGTTCGAATTCGAAGAGTCTTTTTTTATATGAGATCTTTGCGATGATGTTTTTAAAGTTCAATTCCACCAGCAGTACACTAAACAGTAGAACAGACATGACTATAGTAGTAAGAAGTAAGAATATGTATAATTTTGACTTTCATGTTATTCCATAATAATTTTATCATTTTTGAGAAGATATTAAAAATACTATATATTTCTAATAATGTAAAATTTAATATCTTCAGGTACCTCAAGATATTAAAATTTTGATTACAACAGTAAGATGTAAGAAAAACTAAAGAAGATCAATAATCTCAACTCAATGAATAAAGTGCCGCTATTACAAATATATAGGCGCGCAGTCCTATGAAGCCAACAAAACCTAATACAAATCTAACATGGAGCCAAGGAAATCTAATACAAGTCTAGTACAAACATTCAGACTGAAATGAAACTCGGTGAAGACAGAAGAGGGTAACCTCTTTGTAAATATGTCACGATCGAGATGACGTCGGAACATGAAAAACCCGGATGGCACCTGCGGCCACCTTGTCTCGAACAAAGTGCAAATCAATCTCAATGTGCTTGGTACGCTAATGCTGGACTAGATTAGTTGATAAATAGACAACACTGATGTTATCGCAATAAACCAAAATGGTGTGCTGAACCAGAACACCAAGCTCGCTAAGAAGTTGTCGAAGCCAGCAGGTTTTAGCAGCCGTGTTAGCCACAGCCCTGTACTTAGCCTCGACACTGGAGCGACACATAGTGGCTTGTCTCTTGGAGACCAGGAGATCAAATTATCACTAAGAAATACTGCATAGCCAAAAGTAGAACGACGGGTGACGGGACACCAACCCAATCTGCATCAGAGTAGGCGACCAAGTCTGTCATAGAAGACCAGTCTGTCATAGAAGACTGGCGAAGCTGAAGACCATAATCGAGTGTGCCACCCACATAGCACAAGACGTGCTTAATAAAAGCGAGATGTGGTTCTCTGGGGTCATGCATGTGCAAACAAATTTGTTGAACTGCATAAGTCAAGTCGGGGCGAGTAAATATGAAATACTGTAGAGGACTGGCAAGCTCACAGTAACTGGTAGCATCCTCAATAGGCGGACCATCCGCAGTCAGCTTGGTGCTAGTATCAACCAGAGTTGCACACGGTTTGCAGTCGGACATACCAGCGCGCTTGAGGATCTCAAGCATATAATGGCACTGAGATAGAAACAGACCGGTAGCGGACCGAGTGACCGACATACCCAGAAAATGGTGCAAGCTGCCAAGATCCTTCATAGAGAATTCCAATGTCAGAGCATCGATAACTCGACAGAGAAGACCATTTGATGAAGCTGTGAGGATGATATCATCAACATAAAGCAGAAGATAGACCACATCAATGAAGTATCGGATTTGGCACCAATGAAACCGAGAGATTGAAGATAAGTGGCAAATTTGTTGTACCAAGCATGAGGAGTCTGCCTCAACCCATAAAGTGACTTATTCAGTTGGAACACATGATTAGGACGAGAGGAGTCAACAAACTGGGATGGTTGAATGTCGCACCATGAGTTTTGCCCCTAATCGTTTAAATAATTTGTCGGTGATATGGGCCCGGGGTATGTCGGGGTATGACATTCGAGAAAAGGAAGGCGCCCTTGCCCGTCAAGAAGCGTCAAAGTTACACCACGAATGGCTTAGGCGAATCCGGCCACGGGCGGCCACGTGGCCGCCCCAAGAGGCCGCTCGGAGGCCGCTCGGAGGCCACCGTACTCCCAAACGGCAGGGTCCGGATCACCCGACCCCGGACGCAGGGTCCGGGGCTACCCGACCCCCATCCTCGCCCGCACCTCTCGAGAGGGGGCGAGTCCAACTACCAACCAACCCATTTAATGCTCAAAAGGAGGAGGAGCCGAGCGCCGCCCGCCGCATTCAATGCGATGTGAGGCGCGGCGTCGCTTGCTCTCATCATCACCCCTTTTGCTGTCACGAGGCAAAGGAGGCCTAAAGTCTTTGACTAAGACCACGGTATGGCCGCGCACCCACTCCGCGCACGCCTCCCTCACGCCCTGTCCAGTCGTGTTTAATGCGTCGGGCGGCTGCGTGAGAGAGAGAGAGTGCGCGTGCAGGAGGCGCGGTGCGAGTGCCTACCCACAGGATGGGCCGTCGACCGATGGGTCCCATCAGAATAGGTAGGCAGGCCATCCCCACATCAGCAGCATGGCTACCACGACGACCACCCTTTTTTCGCTTATCATGACGCAGCAAATAGGAAAGAGCAGGAATGGAATGACCTCTCCGACAAGACAAGATAAAAACCACTCCCTCATGTGGAGTGGAGTGGAGAAAAATTGGGACTACTGTGGTGTTCCCTTGTACTATAAAAGGAGACCCAAGTCCATCATAAAAGGGGTTGATTGGTCGATTCATGCTAGGTCGGTCGATTGGTCGGCTAACTCCTGGACTGGATAGATCAGCCCCTTGAACAACAGCTGGCTCTTAGTGACCCTTCGTTTCCATCGCGAGTTTAAACCAAGATTCACCGCTCCCCGTGCCGAACCAAAAAGGGGTCCTTCGGATTCCCGCGTGTCGATCTTCGACATCGACATAATTTACCCTGAAATAATCAGAATTTCTAGAATTAATCTGGAGCCAACAAGTAATTTTAAAATGTAATTAATAAATGGAAATGGCATGATAGGATTTTTCTTAAATTCTACATGTCAAAAATACACTAACAGATTTTTACGGAATTTTCGAGCAACGAAAATATTTTTAACCAATTAAATAAGAAATCTACAATTTAATTAAGTCTCAAAAATCATTTTCCCATTTTCCTATTTTCACCCGTACGGCCCGGTTCCCGCTCTTTCTCCTAATCAGGCCGTCCTCCCTCTCCCGGCCCAGCTCCCTTCCCGCCAGCCTTCCCTCTCCCTCCGGCTTTGGGCCGAGCAGCCCAAGTGCCCGGCCGCCCGCGCGCCAAAGTCCATCGAGCCTCCCTCGCACCCGCGGGAACTGACAGATGGGCCCCACTTGTCGGGCAGCCTCCCCACACGTCGCAATGGCCGTCGTCGCCCCGAAACGGCCGCTATCTTATCCAAACCACTGCCGTTGTTTTCCTCTCCCCTCTCCGAGTCCGAATTCAACGGTGAGCGATTCGCGCTCATCCCGTGCGTAATCCGGTCTCTTTCCGCCCCTATAAATTCCCCTGCGAGCTCCACCGCCCGATTCCGTTTGCGTCGCCTCATCCCGTGCCCTATTTCGCCGACGCCTAAATTCTCTGCCACCAGTCACCGTGTTTCTTCCCCAACTCCGGTGAGCACACGGCCCTCCTCTCTTTCAGTTTTCCCGCGTGCATCGCCGCTCCCGCGCCGCTCCCGAGCCACGGCACTCTTCACCACGCCGTTTCCCGTGCTCCGCGCCGCTCGCCGCTGTTCTTTCCCGCGCCGCCGAAGCCCGACCGGCCGTCGCGCGGCCATGGCCGGTGAGCCGAAGATCGACCGCCGCCGTCACCGGAACCCTAACCCTAGCCGCCGTCTGTGCCGTCCGATCTTTCGGATCGGCGGATCTGGGCCGCCCGATCCCGCAGCCTCGCCTTGCCGCCCGATCGCCGCCTCCCTCTCAGATACACGCCGCGTGGCAGCATCCGAGCCGCCACCTCGCCGCCCAACCGAGGCGCGCCACGTGTCCCCACCGCCCCCGCCGTGGACTCGGTCCACCATGGATTGAGCCGGCCGCCGCTCGTGTCAGCCGCAATGACGTCAACCTGACCGCGCCGCCGCCGCTGATGTCAACATGACGTCATGCCGACGTCAGCCCTAGCTCGACCCCGCACAAGCTGACGTCATCCCGAGACTTAATTGCGCAATAATTAATTTAGTCTTTTCTGTTTAGTTTAAAAATCATAAGTAAACTTCTAAAATTCATATCTTTTTAATCTGAGCTCTGTTTTAGTCCATTCAAATTTCATTAAATCCAGAAAAATGTTAAGATTCCATTAAAAATAGTTTCTTGTGCTGTTTCAGTAGACTTTTAGCATGTTTTGTTGAGTGATTTGTTTTTCGTGTAGATTTCGATCTTTCCGGCGAGCCCGTCTACCTCGAAGTATTCGCCGAGGTTCCCTAGTCTCTAGAGCAAGGCAAGTCATACTTTACATTGATCATATTATACCTATTTCTCTTAAATATCTCATTTCTCTCAAATATTGCATATGTTTTAGAATGTCATTTCATGGGATTATTATACCTATTGTACTCATCCATAGGGATTGTATACCTTATACCATTGATAACTTGGGTTCAATATGACTAGATGTTGGTATAGATCATGCTTAGCCATGCTTAGCTCAATTAGCTCACTTAAGGGGATCACATTAATCAATTATTATATTGGAGACTAATTCTCAGATGATGTCAAGTTTGTGACTCTACTTTGATAATACTGAATAATGACAATGGTGAGTTTGTGAGCACATGGTTGGATATTGGTTAGCGTGCTCATGACAATAAAGGACCTGTTCTCGGGAAACCCTGGAAGAAACACCGTGCATACCACAAGCCAGCATGGGTAATTGCTGGGTCTGTAGTGTAGCTATCTCTAGCCGACGTACCCTAGTGAGGGTGGGCGTGATGGAGTTGGGTCAACCCCAGTTTTAAGGGTTGATCGGCTTTCAGATTCACCGCGGCACAAGAGAGGGTTGCCCATTACCCGATGGAAGTGGGGGCGAAACCTTGGTGTGATATGATTGGTTAGAGGGGGTTATGTGAAGGGTCCTGTCACAGTTCCTTTTCGGGGTATCATGGTGGTACACCAGTACACGGTAACGTGTCGTGGAATTGTGTCTTGTGGGTAAAGTTGTACACCTCTGATCAGAGTAAAACTATTCGAATAGTCGTGCCCACGGTTACGGGTGATCAACCAGATTTACCTTGATTAGTCTCACTTATTTATATGAATGAACTATTGGGACTTGACTAGTACAGATGGATGGTTGGGCCTGTTGCAACGTGGTTTTAACGTTGGACAGTGTTTATTTAATATTGCTTAATTATTACTACTGTTTTACTGCTTTCAACTATTATCAATATTTTTGCAATGCTGTTTATGCAAATGACCCTATATTTCCTTTCTTGATATTTATCCTGCATCATACCCTCTCTTCCGGTATGACTTGTTGAGTACGGTGGTTGTACTCAGTCTTGCTTAATTTTGCCTCTTCAGTGCCGGAGGTTGAGGTTGAGGAAGTCTCCGAAGAAGTGTAGGTTTGTTCGCCGTCAAGGGTCAGCTGTGGTGTGGTGTTTCGCTTCGCTCGAGTCAAGTTTAGCTTAAGTTAGTCTTTTTCTTTTCTGCTGCATTTATGTAATTCTTTTATATTATTTCTAAGACGTGGATTCTGTAATATTAATAATTGTTGATTTGTGTAACTCGGCTGATGCCTGGACGAGGACTTAATGCACAAATTAGCTGTGGAAATTCTTGTTTGAATTTCTGGGCGTGACATTGAACACAATAAATTGTCTCTGTGAGAGTCCCATGAAAAAAAGCATTATTGATGTCGAGCTGGTGAATAGGCCACTCATTGGAGAGAGCAATAGAAAGCATAGTCCTAATACTGGCAGGCTTCACAACTGGGCTCAAGGTTTCGCCAAAATCCAGCCCAGGACGCTGAGTAAAGCCCAACGGGCTTTATAGCGATCAGAAGAGCTAACAGGGTGCAGCTTGTGACGGAAGACCCATTTGCCAGAGACAATATTGACGCCACGAGGAGGTGGTACGAGCTCCCAAGTATTGTTGGCTTGTAGTGCAGTAAATTCATCAATCATAGCCTCTCGCCAGTGAGGATCGGTTAGAGCACCTCGGTATGTCTTGGGCAATAGTGAGAGACCTGCAACATAAAGATTGAGCGGAACCTTCGGTTGACTGAATCCTGCTTTCCCCCGAGTGACCATGATGTGATCATTGTGCATCGGAGGGGCAGGCACGATGTGCGTGGGAAGCAACGCGGGTGGGGGGGACGCCGAAGACACGCCAGGAGAGCCGCCAGGGGACACACAGTAGGCAACGAAACCGGTGGCGATGCAATAGTTGGACTTGGTGCTGGGAGACCCCTCGACGCAGCAACAGGGCTCAGTGCAGGGGAGCCTGTCGGTGCAGGGAAGCTTGGCGGTGCAGCAGCGGCTGGTGTGGGCACTCGTGTAGTCGGCGTCAAAACAGCAGTACCTGCAGAACATGAAACACCTGCAACAGAAGAGACTAGGCAGCACATCATCAAACTCCGATAGGAAATCAAAGTTGGATGAAGGAAGTGGAGCGAGAAGTTCTGCAGACAGGAAGGACGACTCATCAAAGACGACATGTCAGGAGATTATGACACGGTTAGAGGCAAGATCGAGGCGGCGATATCCCTTATGGTCATCGGGATAGCCGAGAAAAACATAGAGAGTGGAGCGCAGTGCGAGTTCATGGGAGAAGTGGCGGAAAGGTTTGGATAGCATTGACAACCGAAGACACGAATGGTCATAGGTGGGGCGAACACCGTGGAGAGCAAAAAATGGTGTTTCAAAGTTGAGAATTTTTGTGGAAAGACAATTCAAAAGATGTGTGACAACGTGGAGCGCCACAACCCAGTAGGGGGAGGGAGATGGGCCTGAAATAACAGAGAGCGAACTATGTTGTTGATGGACCGAAGTATATGCTCAGCCTTACCATTTTGGGAAAAGGTGGGGGAGAAGGACAACCACATAGTGGCGCCGTGCATGAGGAGAAACATGCAGGTGGAGGAGTTGTCGAACTCGCACCTGTTGTCACATTGGACACTTTTGATTTTGGTGCCAAACTGAGTTGCAACGTATGTGAAGAAACAGGATATGGTGGGAAACGTGTTAGACTTGAGCCGTAAGGGAGAAGTCCAAACATAGTGTGAATAATCATCTAGAATGACAAGATAATATTTGAAGCCAGAGACACTGGCAATAGGAGAGGTCCAAAGATCACAATGGATTAAATAAAAAATGTTCACTACACGAGACATAGATGGAGTAAAAGGAAGACACACATGGCGACTAAGCTGACACGTATGACACAAATGATTTGAAGTGTGCTTATTAATGGACCAACCGATGGATGAAGCAAGCTGGGACAAGGATTCCTGTCCTGGATGGCCGAGATGGTGTGGACCCCCGTTTTTGAGGCGGGAATCTTTCGTGTTCATAGTACCATTTCCCTGGATCGAGTAGTTGGTACCCACGAATACAGTACTGGATAATCAAGTGCACATGCACGAATAGTCTTACATTACCATTATTACATTAATAGGCCCGAAGGCAATGTTCAACCCACCGGACCTTATGGTCCGAATACAACATAAAAAAACAGAATTTAGATAAGGCAGCGGAAAGAGGCAACGGCTTGTCAATTGCCACAGGCAACGACCGGAGCTAAGGTCTAGTATGCGCCATCAGTTCCTTCGCCCTCCTGGTAATACGCGTATGGGTCTTCTGGCTCTTCATTTCCATCAGCTGGAGGTTTGTGCGTATAGCAAGGGTGAGTACCAACCGTACTCAGCAAGCCAACACAGAATTGATGCATATGATAGGGTTATTCAAAGAACATGGCTAGGGTTGCCAGTTTTCACAATTCTTTTCACAAACCTATCGACTAGCCAAATCAAGTTTTAATTTCATAGTTCATTAATCCGGCGACGGTTCTGTCTACCATCCATCGTGATTCCAAGGATGGCTTCCCGCCTCCGATTCGTCATGGTTTTCTGGGGAGTCCACCCCTTCTCGCATCTCGAGAAGTTGATCCACCAGCGAATAAAATCATCATGCAAACCCATCCCAGCATTTTTAAGTTCAAAGTCTAGCCAAGCGAAAGTCTTGTCACGATGCTCAATATCCGCGAGCACGGCTATTCGAATAGATTGATTCATTCACACTGCAGTGGATGTACACTTTACCCGTACTCCGCGACTGCCCATTGAATGAGCCTACATCCCTTTATATGAGACGGTCACGGCAAAGCCTTTCGATAACCTCACTTTGGCGACCCGCTCCATGAACTTAAGCCCTCATGCACTCTAGCCGTCCTTTTCTAGCGGTGAGAGGAGTTCTGGCGCACCCGGGGTAAGGGAAAACTTTCCAAATCTTTAAGTTTAATTAACATCAGTTTAATTCCACCATTCATAACAAAGGCCGCAGCCTCATTCTCATCCCATAACCACATCATAGAGAACCATCTATGCAAGGATACTGCCTCCGCTCGGCTATCTAGTCAGCTAGGTCTATACCCATTCGAGAAGTACGGTTGTACTGGCTCGTTTCCCGGCTATCTCATGGCTCGGTCCTTAATTGACCAGGGTCGGCACTTGCCTTTTCCGGAATCCACCCAAATCATCCAGCCGCCCCAGTCTAAAACATTTGTATAGTACTTTTCAATTTTCATCAAACTTAGTTCATCATTCTCATGGCCATGTGGCGCTCATGTCTCCACATGCCGCATTTTAACTACCTTCCCTAAGGTAGTTGCCCAAGCACAAAGCTTTTTCATAAAGTCATGAATATGCATAGATCTAAGTATAGCATGGCTAAGCAGTTTACCGAAGTTATTCTTCGGTTGTTTGTATCACATCGCGAGTTACAAGGAGTAATTCTAAAGGTAATCAATAGCAAGGTATGGCATAACAAGTATAGGTAACTCTGTAAAGCATGCATGTTTAGAGTGTAAAATATCATCATTTCGCAATTGGGATCGATATGTTCAAGGGGTGTGAAGACTTGCCTTGCTCGCACACTTGAGGGGTGGGATCTTCAGCGGGGTCGATGCCGGTTTCTTCAGGCGCTACCCGTACGTGCGAAAGATCAATTGAATTCAGTTAGAATTCAATAAAATACCGAGAGATCGAAAAGATCCATAAAAGCCATGAAAACAACTCCAAAAGTTTTGCCGAAAATTCTACTCGAGTTAGAACAAGGGTTGCTAGGAAAATCCGGGTTTTGGAATCGAGTTGATGACCTAGGGTTTTCGCAAAGTCGGCGGTCACAATAAATTGGGAAATTAAGTTTGAAAATATCAGCGAAGAAAATTCGTGCTCGGAGTTTGAGGGTTTGAGCACAAAAGCGAAACCTATTTCAATGGCGGGAAAGAATTAAACGGAATCTGGATTTAAAAACGATGCGAAATGAAATTCCGGAAAACGTCCGATTCCGATTTTTCAAAACCTTGCACTGAGAAAATATGCGAGAAAGTAATTTATTTTTGCCCAAAATTTTACTCAAGTCATCCCAAAATATTTTCCAAATTTTCCAAAATTTTTCCCAAATTTTTCCCTATTTTTCTTTTCTTTTTTTTTCTTTTTTTTCTTTTCTTTTTCTCAGCGCACTATTCACCGGCTCCAAAGGTGTTCGACCGAACACCTCTCTCACTGCCTTCTCTGTTACGGCCGGCGGCCGGCGCAAACACAAGTGGAGGGGTGGCGGCTCGGCTTACCAGTGATGGCGACGGCAAGGGAAGGGTGGCGGAGCTCCGGCGCACGGCGGCGAGGGCGCTAGGCGGTTCGGACGAGGGGAAAGGGCGGCGGCTTGCGGTGGCGTTCGGGAGAGCAACGAGGGAGGCGGCGGCGGTGCGGGAAAGGGGCGGGGTTGCCGGCCCTCTTATAGGCACGGCTGGGGGCGAGGGAATGGAAGAGGGGGGGGACCGGCGCAGCCTGGGTGCCACGCGGCGGCGCTGCGGTTTGGGCCGGCTCGGTCGCGCGCGGCGTGGCGGAAGGGCGTGGCGCGGACGCGGGGCCACGTACGGCGTCGTGCGCGCGCGCGAGCGCGGGCGGGCGCGCGAGTCGGCGACGCGCGAGACGATAGCGCGAGGCGCGGCGCGGGGCGGGGCAAGACGGCGACGGCCGGCGCGGCGCGGCGCGGGCCAGATGACGGCGGGCGCGCGTGGCGGCACGGTGCTTGGCGCGGGCGGGCGGGCGCAAGCACGCGGGGTTGTCCGGGCCGGGCGCGGGTGCGTGCGCGCTCACGCGACGCGTGGGCACGCGGTGTGCGGCGCGGTGACGGCGGGCGACGCGCGGCGGCGCGGGCGGGGCGGACGGCGTCGAACAAGTGGTGACCGATGAACAGTGCGACTTTTTAATTTCCCGATTTTCCATTTTCTTTTCCCATTTTCTATTTTCTTTCCATCTAGAAACTCCAAAATAAATCCTAATATTCCAAAAATAATTTTTAACTTTATATTTTAAACTTTTTCTTGACTTTTATTTTCCCATAATTACTTTTCATATTTATTTAAATTCCTTTTTCCTAATTTTCATAATTCACCCATTCTATTTAAAAAAATTTTTTCCCAAGTTTCGAGTACGCCTCCCGAGAATTTTATTGTTCATTTTGTGTCTTAATTTATCTTCACCAAAAATTTTATTTTATATAGCCCAAAATGCGTTTTCGCAAATCCGCACTTTCCCTCGAATCCCTTTTTAAAACCCTGATGCGGCTTTCGCACCTCCGTTTCGACAACTCCGAAACCTCCAAATACACCGAGAAGGGAATTAACCACGTCCAAATTTATGCAACTGAGCTGGCAAATAAGAAGCAACAAACCCGAGAAGAAGCAATAAGCCAAGGTTTTTGAAAGTTTCGATTTTCACGTTTCGATTTCGGTTCTCCGATTTTCAGGATGTTACAGATGGCAATGCCACAAATCTGCGGTGGAGACGATGAGGGCGTGCGGCTAAGGAGTATGTGACCAAATAGAGTAGAGGTCCCCGGAATTATTGCACTTGATGATGATGTTCTTCGTTGCCAGATCCTTTACAAACAAACCATAAGGATCAAACTCGATAGAACAGTTATTATCAATAGTAAATTGATGAACTGAAATGAGATTTTTTGATAATATGTGGAGAAACGAGAATGTTATGCAGGTGCAAGGGACCAAGGGACGAGGAAAACAATGTGTAACCAGTGTTAGTAATAGGAAGGCGAGCGCCGTTACCGACAATAATAGAAGGTGGAGTATATAGAGTAGGATGCATGAGATATGAGAGGCTACCGGAGTTTGAAGCCAGATGCTACGAAGCACCTGAACCCATATATCATTCCGTTGTCGGTGGAGGTTGGAGCGTCATGGTCTGAAAGTTACTGGCGAGTATCTGCGGATCCCACGCCCATTGTGGCGCACCATATGCAGCAGGGACGATAGGAGCGCCATGACCGCCGTAGCCGCCAGGGGGCCCGGAGATAAACGCCCCGGGCATGGGTGACTGCGGTGAGGCGACATTGGCGGCACAGGCACAAGGGGCATGGGTTAAATGCCCCAGGCTATAGAGAAGGCCCTCAGGCTGCGCTGAGCCACATCATGAACATCCCGGTATACGGGTTGAAGAAGGGTTGAAGAAGGTGAGCCCAATCAGTGCGCCACCCTGGGGATTGCCGGACTGTCCGATCGAGCCGCTGGACTGTCCGCCGTTGTCGCGACCACGTCCGCGCTCGTGACCACGACCACGACCGTGATTGTTGGAGTAGCCGCTGCCTCGTGTTGGTGCAGAAGTCGGGTTACCAGTGGTGCCAGAGCCACCGGAACCGATCGGTTGGGAGAAGGCCGAAGAGGACGTGCCGACAACAAGGACTTGCGGCGCAGACGCCTTGGCCGCAAGGGAGACCTCCTAAATGAGGAGATCGGCATAGACTTTGAGGAAGGTCAGAAACAGCCGCTGCCGTTTCAAGACAAGCTCCATGAAGGCGAACTTCTCGTTGAGGCTATGAAGAAGTTGCATGATGATGGTACGATCGGGAGCAACCACGTCTAGATCGGCAAGACCATCTGCCATACACTTGAGTTGATGATAATATTCAGAGATGGACAGATCACCTTGAGCAAATGTGTGGAACTTGGCGTCGAGGAGGATAGCCCTAGTCTCCTTATTGCTAGTGAACTGTTGTTCGAGGCCAAGCCAGATGGAGCACGATGTCGGGGAAGGGTCGTCGGATGACGATGTCATGACGATCTCCAGAAGCTCCGGCGTCATGGTGGCGAATAACCATGACTTGACGGTGCAGTCCATTCGGAGCCAATGGGAGTCGTCGGAGAGGTCGGTGTCGAAAAGTACGAGATCTTCAAGATTGTACTTGGCGAGAGTGTTGAGAAAGAGACTCCGCCAACGTGTGTACTATGTCGACGCATGATCGAGGACGATGGGAAACATCATCTTGATGTTGGAGACGCTGACGGCCTGAGCATGCAACTGGGCGTGCTCTTGCGCCTTGTTGAAGAAGTCATGCTGGGCGGCGTCCTGGGCGATGCGAGCTACAGCGAGGGTGCGAAGGCGATCGACCTCTATGTGAAGATGAGCGGCCTCTGCCTCAGCGTAGAAGATTATATCAAGATGGGCTTCGCTTACTTTCACCCTCATACCTTGCCTTTAGCAGCCGTAGGCGGCGCCGTCGCTTTTGCCAGGAGGGCAGCCTCGACGGCAGCGGCCTCAGTGTCGTTCTGATTGACATCAGAACCAGCCATTAGGGAGGGGCCGACGGCGGACGACGGGTGACGTCGGGAAGGTAGGGGTGCGCAGGGGCAAGGGTTGGAGCGAAAGCGAGAGGAACAGAACCCTAATCTGATACCATGAAGAAGATCAATAATCTCAACTTAATGAATAAAGCGTCAGTATTGCAAATATATAGACGCACGGTCCTATGGAGCCGAGAAAACCTAATACAATTCTAACACGGAGCTAAGAAAACCTAATACAAGTCTAACAAAACCTAATACAAGTCTAACAGAAACGTATAATTTTGACTTTCATGATTATTTCATAAGTAATTTTACTATCTTTAAAAAGATAGCGGGAGATGTCATGTTTTCTATTGTAAAACTTAGTACTTCCAGATACCTTGAGATATAATTCGATACCTATAGGTATTTTCTCAAAGTTCGTTAAATTTCTCTTATTCTATTATTATCAGTGTGAATTACATTATTCAAAGGGTACTTCACTTACGGCAACCCAACTAATCGACCGCTTGAGGGGCAAGACCGTAAGAGCAGTGTGTTCATATGGACCTATCATTGTGTAGAAGTGGTCACCAAGTTTATTTGTGAGCACTGGCCCCTGGGATCAAATCAACTTGATGAACATGCTGAGTATTGGAGTGATGAACCCATCCAACATCAAAGGAGGTGGTCCTCCTCCCCAAGCTCCAGGGACCAGGGTGATCCCTGGCTGAGACAAGAGAAACCTGTAAGAAATGGTAAAAGAACCGTTGCCTGGCGCCTTCTCTTTTTCATGTTTTTTTTTTCTTTTAAGACAGCTTGGCGCCTTTTCTGTTGGCGAGGCCTTTGTCCTCCTCTGAAATGTACGCTCTGCAACACAAAAGGTAGTATGCAGTTAGTCAGTTAGTTAGTTATTGACCCATCATTTACGTCAAAAGAATCCTCCCGTGCTCGTCTGCTCGCTTGCTTAGCAGGGAAGGCTCTCTACCCGTATTTTGCTTGCTTCCTGAGGCACTTCCATGAAATCCAAATGGAATTGGCGAAGGCACTAGTACTAATAAATAGCTTGACGGATACTTGTGAGTTGTGACATCTGCTAGCTCCTGCTGCCTATCCATTACCTAAGTCCAAACCAACTGCCTATCCTCCTCTGCATGCTAGCACCCACTCTCTTACCCTATCTCACTCCGCCACCTCCCAGTGGGCGGTCAGCGTCGTGCGATCTATCTCAGACCGATGTGTTAACTGTCCCTGTTTTTAATTTCTGGACGATGTTATAACTGCCACTCAGTCGTTCAATTGCTGTTTCTGGAAAAGAAAACGACACTAACAGCTCATTTAAAATGTACTAGTGCAAGGTTAATTAGACAAAAACATGCCCTGACCAATCAGGACGGTGAATCCTAAACCTGGATAAATTCACAAAGACATTACACCTGCGATGGTTGTGGCACGAATGAAAAGATCCGACCAAGCCGTGGATGGGGCTAAAGACGCCAGTTGACATGAACCTCTTCGCTGCGGCAACAAAAATAACTGTTGGTGATGAAAACACGGTGCACTTCTGGGACTTCGCATGGATTGAGGGCCGAAGGCCGAAGGACCTCATGCTGCTCGTCTATGCAATCTCAAAAATAAAGACAAATCCTTACGTCAAGGAAAAAAGAACGACGTCTAGGTGCAAGATCTGGCCCTCCAAACAAACCTCCCTATAACGGTCAACCTCATCGACCAACTTGTCGCTCTGTGGGAAGTGGTTCGGGGTGTCCGCTTGGGCAACGAAGAACCGGACCAGATTGTGTGAAAGTTCACAAGCCATGGAAGCTACACAGCCTCCTCGGCCTACCAAGCGCAATGCTGCGGGACACCAACACAAGCTTCACTACCTTGATTTGAAAAGTCTTGGCACCGGGAAAATGCAAATTCGATACCTGACTCATCATTCAGAACATAGTCTGAACCTTCGACTAGCTCAAGAGCAGGGGTTGGCAAAACAATGTGTTGACGAGAAAAATCAACATGTCGGTCTGAAAGATCTGCATAGCTCTAGTGCAGGTCCTAGAATCGATGAAGCGCGGGTGTGCCAGTCAGTTTGATCCTGCCATTGACAAGATATACAAAGTAGCCAGAAGTAAAGCATATCAGCCAAAAAGGTCAATAACCAATATAGCCGATCGGCCAATCAGCCGATGACGCGATCTCAGACGATACTGACACCAGCCGATGCAGCTAGGGTTTCAATCCATCAGCTGTACGCTGAGCAAACATCTATGTAAAGGTGATCGGCCACCGATAACATGATGATATAGCAATGTAATATGGCACAAAGCAATCACATGATAAAATAGATACTGATTTAAAGACTAAAACACACATCGGCTGGAAATCCGATGTCATTAAATCCAAATGATTAAATATCCAATGAAGCCTCTGCTGCAACCGGCTAGATCCAACTTGTGTACATTCCTTGCAAGCTGATGCGATATCCAAATAACTCATCGGCTGAAACCTCGATGAAACCCTTAGTGGCAACCAACAGGCAGGCTAGAGATTATGGTTCTAATCACGACTTAGTAGGTCAAACTGAATTGATGCAGCACTAAGTATGAAAAAAACACAATATCTAGACAATCAAGCCTTTGACTAATTTTCAGGGTGGTAGATGCCTAAGCTAATCTAATCTAGTAAACAATTTAGCCGAAATCAGTAGAAACCCTAAAGCGAGAGACAACTGATATAACTAAATTGAAATAGCAGGAACAAATGCATATGATAAATAGGCAGGCAAAAATGTTAACCAAACCAGAATAATCCAAGAGGTCGAATATACTGATGCAGCCTTGGACAACGCCGACGTAGCCAATACAATTGCCTGGGCCGGCGGAACATTGGACTTACCCTTCGGAGATCGAGGCCGATGCAGCCCTGCGTCGGGTGCCAAATCCCGCAGGGTGATGAATAAAGTAGAAAAGGTAAAGGGTGGCGATGCGCCAAATTGTATTGATCGAGAGATATCATACATAAACCACGGGCTTACATATTTATACCCACGGGCTAACAAAGATCCTAGCAGATTACAATCCGAACTTTCCTAAAGATAAAAAGAAAACAAACCGAGTCCTTATTGGACACTAATACACTTTTCTAAAGATAAAATAGGAAACTAACAAACTCTTCCTAATTAATAGATACAATTGCCTTTTTAGGACTCTATCCTTATATGTCAATCCTCATGAAGCACATCATCTTGATCCGACGGTGTCTCCATTATTGTCATACGGAATCGGCTACATCGGCTTGCCTTGTCCGATTCGGTATCAGCCGATGGACACCTTAGCCGATTCGGGCTCCGGGGCTTACCAAATTCTGGCGTTAACACATGCCCCCCCAGTTTTGGAGTATGAGAAGTCATGATTCAAAATTATCGTTGTCTTGATCACCCCAAAACTGATTCTTCCTTTCTTCTTGACATCGGCTCTCGTAAGTCGATACCTTTTGCATTAGATGAGCCAGGCTGTCAAACTCATGGAAGAAAAATCTATTTTTGATTGGTATTGACAACCCTTGGAATGAGAGTTCTGCTAGCTGCTCATCACTTAGACTCAAACCATAACATCAACTGCGAACATTACGAAACCTCTGATTGTATTCCTTAGCCGATTCCCCTTCTTGTTGTCTAACCGATACCAAGTCTGCAAGCTTCAATTCACCAATCCCAGCAAAAAAGTACATATGAAACTGCTTCTCAAGATCAGCCCAACTTCTGATAGAATTTGGTGGTAATGACGAAAACCATGTGAAGGCCGATCTAGTCAAAGACATTGAAAAAAATCTAACTTTAAGAGCTTCTTCAGCCGATGCCTCCCCACATTGAGCTAAGAATCGACAAATATGCTCCATTGTAAAGACACCATCCTGCCCTGAAAATATAGAGAAATCTGGAACCTTATACCGGCTTGGAAGTGAAACCCTATCAAACCACTCAGGATATGACAGCCGATACATAGAAATTTGATCTTTGTGTTTAATTCCAAACTGCTCCTCCATCACATTTGCAATTATTTCGGCCCAATCCTCTTTGGACAGATATCTTTGAGTTTCCTCTGGCCGATATTGCTTATGTGGCTCTTCATATTGATATTAATCAACTTGCCCCCCAAGCCAATATTATTGTTGCCAATGATGCTGGATTGCTTGCCAATTTGCCCCACATGCTGATTTCTTAAGGCAATCACCCTGGGAACTGTTTCCTCGATCAAACCATGCAATGTACTCATCAAAACTCCAGATTGATCGAACACAACACGATGAATGATGTTATCAACCATCTCTTGAAGTGTCTCGTCATCCATTGGCTCAGTAGATTGTTCCCTGTCTTGATTTATCAGCTTGGGAGATTGTTCTTCCTCGACCTTGACTTATTTATCAGACATCTTGCGGCAATTATGGGTCCGCCCAGCCGTGTAGAAAGATATGCAATCCAAAACACGGTCCCACTGGGCGTGCCAAAAATGTGTTGACGAGAAAAATCAACACGTCGGCCTGGGAAATCTGCTTAGCTCCAGTGCAGGTCCTAGAATCGATGAAGCGCGGGCGTGCCAGTCAGTTTGATCTTGTCACTGACAAGATATACAAAGCAGCCAGAACTAAAGCATATCAGCCAATAGGTCAATAACCAATATAGCCGATCGGCCAATCAACGATGACGCGATCCCGCCGATACTGACGCCAGCCAATGCAGCTAGGGTTTCAATCCATCGGCTGTAGGCTGAGCAAACATCTATGTAAAGGTGATCGGTCAACGATAACATGATGATATAGCAATGTAATATGGCACAAAGCAATCACATGATAAAATAGATACTGATATAAAGATTAAAACACACATCGACTGAAAATTCGATGTCATTAAATCCAAATGATTAAATATCCAATGAAGCCTCTGCTGCAATCAGCTAGATCCAACTTGTGTACATTCCTTGCAAGCTGATGCGATATCCAAATAACTCATCGGTTGAAACCCCGATGAAACCCTTAGTGACAACCAACAGGCAGGCTAGAGATTATGGTTCTAATCACGACTTAGTAGGTCAAACTGAATTGTTGCAGCACTAAATATGAAAAAACACAATATCTAGACAATCAAGCCTTTGAGTGATTTTCAGGGTGGTAGATGTCTAAGCTAATCTAATCTAGTAAACAATTTAGCCGGAATCAGTAGAAACCCTAAAACGAGAGACAACTGATAGAACTAAATTGAAATACCAGGACTAGATTAACAGATGCATATAATAAATAGGCAGGAAAACATGTTAACCAAACCGGAATAATCCAAGAGGTCGAATATATTGATGCAGCCTTGGACAACACCGACGTAGCCAATACATTTGCCTGGGCCGGCGGAACATTGGACTTACCCCTTCGCCGGAGATCGAGACCGATGCAGCCCTGCGTCGGGTGCCAAATCCCGTCGGGTGATGAATAAAGTAGAAAAGGTAAAGGGTGGCGATGCGCCGAATTGTATTGATCGAGAGATATCATACATGAACCCCGTGCTTACATATTTATACCCACGGGCTAACAAAAATCCTAACAGATTACAATCCGAACTTTCCTAAAGATAAAAAGAAAACAAACCAAGTCCTTATTGGACACTAATACACTTTTCTAAAGATAAAATAGGAAACTAACAAACTCTTCCTAATTAATAGATACAATTGTCTTTTTAGGACTCTATTCTTATATGACAATCCTCATGAAGCACATCATCTTGATCCGACGGTGTCTCCAATGTTGTCGTACCGGAATCGGCTACATCGCTTGCCTTGGCCGATTACATATCAGCCGATAGACACCTTAGCCGATTCGGACTCCGAGGCTTACCAAATTCTGGCGTTAACACAATGTTCATTGCCCCCTATGTCGTCGAGAAGCCGAGACGGCCTTGCACCTTGTCGGCATGTGTAGATACTTGAGGAGGATTTGGCATCTTGTAGTTACATGGGTAGGCTACCAGCAGATGGAGCCGGTTGAGTGGGCCGAGGCCCATTCAGTCTGACAATGGTGGGAGAACCTAGCGAATACGTCCGGTCTGTCAAAGAAGGAACTTCGATCCCTGATTCCGATGGTCATCTGAGAAATCTGGAAGGAGATAAACCGGTGAATCTTTGACCACAAAGAGAAAAGCTTTCTTCTAACGAGAATCAAAGAAGAGGCTAGACTATGGAGTCTAGCAGGTACTAAGCGTTTGCGTGAGCTTCTACCGTATTTTGTGTGTAGTGTATAGAGCATAGCTAAAGGATCTCTTTTTGTTTACATAAGGCTGTATTTTCTTCGGTTATATTCAATGAAAAGACACCATCACACTATTTTTCGTTAAAAAATGTACTGAGATTTTACAACAGTGTAGCGATTCAGGATTCCGGACAGCTTTCTCCGCATACAAACATGCTGGCTGATCGGAATTGCAGTCAGTTTTCAGTTTTTAGGTGGCGAAGTGGCTGGCGGTGTTCAATTCCATCTCGTACTAGATTAGGTCAAAGAAAAAAACTTATAATTATATTGTCTCGGACAAGTGGAGTCGTGAGTCAAGAGTGGCATACGCGCCATGCATCATGGTCCAGCCGTCCAGCCATCAAGCCGACATGCCATTAAGACCACCCCCTTCTCCTCTCCTACCCGCTACCTCACTACCACCGCCATCAATGCGATCCATATTGCTCTCGCCTTAAAACCCCTGCGCCCTTTACCTCCTCCTCCACCACCGTCACCGCCACCACCGCCGTCGCCGTCAGAGACCACCACTCGTACGTGTTTCTTGAGACTCCGGCGAGCCGGAGAGGAGGAGGAAAGAAGGAAAAAGATGGTGTTCTTCTGCTTCCTGGTGGACCAGCGGAGGAAGGTTCGGAGCAGCAAGCCGGCGGCGGGGATCTGCTCTCGGTGCGGCGGGTGCGCGAGCGTGGCGGACATGGAGACGGCGACGCGCTTCTGCTACCTGCTCACCGTCCACAGGGCCACGTGGCGCGCCATCATCTGCACCTTCTGCGGCGCCATGCTCAAGTCCTACCGCCACTACAGGCTCTACACCAGCTAGCTCTAGCTCGCTGCTCCGGCGATCGATCGACGACGACGACGACCGCCGGTGAAGATGGCCGGAGAGGAGGCGACCTACTCGCTGCATACATCTCTGCTCTCCCTGCTAGGTGTGTAGTGCGAGGTGCTCGTTTGTTGCATTGGGCGTTGGCTACTACTATGAGAGGAGTATTAATTAATTGGCTTTGTTGATTTCTTGCAAATGCTAAGCTTTGCATGCAGCTTGTAATCCCTATTGGCATATTATATCTTGCCTGTGCATGTATGTACATATGCTGGAGAGGAAGAGAGAGGAAGCTATTAAATTTTGTACCGGTTTCATTAGCCAGAGTCAGTGTGTGATCTTTAATTCTTTCTTCTAATGGAAAATATCAGGGAAGTTCTAAGATCACTCGTCAGCACTACCTTTGCTAGCATGAATGCATGACTGCTCATACATTTTCTTGTATCATGGCTTGAACGTGATTAGTCACACCATTGAGAGCGGCTGGCCATGAGATATTTCGAAATAAATAAAGACCTATTTTTCTCAACCTTTGGCTAAAGCACACAGAGCATTTAAATTCTGTGCCCGACCACCCGTTGGTGGCATTAACTGTGCCATGCGAGAGGATAATTGGATGTGGACCTTCATTACCAGAAAACTTTGGTTTAATTTCGTTGGCCCACTGCACACAAACATGCAGCGACCACTCGTCTCCAGCTGGTTTTTCTGTTTTTTATTAAGAAAAAAAAGTCTACTACGTCCCATGAGTTTGAGTTTGGTATACTTAATCCTTAAATATAAAATCAGATAGTTTATTCTTAAAAATATAAAAATCGATTTAAATAACCACTAGGTATTCTGGACCTTCGTGACCAGAAAACTCTGGTTTAATTTCGTTGGCCCACCGCACACAAACTCTTCGTCTCCAGCTGTTCTTTATTATTAGATTTTGAACGACCCACTAAATTTCACTGAATAATGAGAAAAATTACAGGTAATTAAATTTAATAAAAGGAAATGAGAAATGGGCAGAACGAGCAACTGAGTTCCTTCTGCTCCAGCTAGCCTGTTAAATGGTCATTGCAGCTTACATATACCGGTCATCAGATTTCACACAAGTTGTGATGGAGAAAAGACAACAAACGAATATGCAGTGGGATAAACCAGAAATTAAATAACTGATGTGAGTTGATCGAAGTCAAGTGTAGGCGTATAGTTCATTTTCTCTGTACGTATGCCAATAGGTGTACTTGTGCACTTCCCATGTATTCAATTCCGTTTCTTCAATGAAAACAGTTCCGACAGAGTACTCTACCTTCACAAAAGTCACCGTCGTCGCATGACGTGTAGTAGTACATTTTTTGGCTTGTACCATTTCGTCGGAGATATGAGGTTGATGGGCCGAAAGCCGAAATGCGGCCACAGCTTTTTTATAATATTCAGTTTTCTAAAAGTTTTTTTATTTTTTTAATCTAACTTTTGTTAAGTTTGATAAAATTTATAAAAAATGTAATAATATTTTCAACACAAAATAAATATATTATTAAAATATATTAAATGCTAGTTTTAATAATTTTATAAGCAAGGAGTTCGAGAAATCAAAATTTATTTATAATATGAAATAGAGAAATAGAGAGGGTAGAAACAAAAGCTTTGAAACTCAGTTATTCTAGTTGCCCAGCTATTCTAAATTCTTAAAAACGGTGGGGGTGGTGGGTATGCCGCGCCGTCGCGATTGAGGTCTGGCTTCTCGGCTAGACTGGGCCGAGTCACGTGTGGGCTGGGCCAACGAATCAGGCGGCTATTTCGGCCTAGTGTGGCCTGCCACGATCTCACGCACGAGCCGTTGCAGCGCTGCGTGCGACGAGCCGCCGGCCTTCCTGCACGCCGCGCTCATCTCCGCGGCCTTCTCCCTCGCCTCCGACGACCCGCCGCCCTGCAGCATCAGCCTCCTCACCGCGCGCTCCACCTCCGCCTCCACGAAGGATCTCGCCGCGCTACCGTCCTTCGCCGTCGTCCTCATCAGCTCGACCGCGACGCCCATGGAGGCCACGAGCTCGAGCGCGCGCATTGAGGTGCTGCTCGCCGTAGAGCGGCCACGTCTCCATCGGCACGTCGAATCACAGATTCTACAGCGCGGAGTTCCAACCGCAGTGCGGCACGAACCCGCCCACGGCGGCGTGGCCTGTGAACAATCTTGTGTAATCCTGAGTTCCCGATCGTTTGTTTCCTTGCATGGATGAGTCCGGCTTCAAAGGTTCTCCTGGGACGCGATTTGCTCGGCCTGATTGGCGTGCATGGCAGGACGGCGAGATTAGTTTGTTTCTTTTGTTTAGTTTGCTTTCCTTTGTTTAGCTTTTTGCTTTCCATTTTTCTGTGTCAAGGTGTGTGTAAATAGTTGCCTAATGCAATAAGAAAAGGTGCCCTGATATAATCACCATATTCCTGTGTTTTTCGAGCTTGTGCAGGAGAGAAATTCAGGCTGACATTTGGTACCAGAGCTGTGACAAGAAGGGATGGATCGCGAGTCTGCTCGGTCGGGCGGTGGACATGGAGGGCGACGAGGTCGCCGCGTCTCGCCTCGCCAGCGCCGCGCGGAAGGCGCCGTGAGGTCGTGAACTACCGCGCCATCGCGGAGACGTCCACCGCTGGCACTCAGTTCCCTATGCTCACACGCACCAACTACCAGGAGTGGGCGATGCTGATGTAGGTGAACTTGGAGGCTACAGGGTGGTGGTACACCGTCGAGCCGGAGGATGGCGAGGAGATCGTCTACCGTCATGATCGCTTGGCACTCGCTGCGATCCTGCGATCCGTGCCACCTGAAATGCTTGCAGGTCTTCGCGAGAGGAGGACGGCAGCAGCAGCGTGGGCTGCGATCAAGCGGATCCGTGTCGGGGGTGCAGCGAGTGTGCGAGGCCAACGCGCAGCAGCTTCGACGTGAGTTCAGCGCCATGGTATGGAAGGAGGCGGAGACTGTCGAAACTTGGTTTCGACAATATATTTTCTGGGGTCGCAGTCGAGATCGCCAAGCACAATGGGTTAGGAGAAAAAGAAGATTTAGACAGGTTCAGGCCCTCTCGTGAGGTAATACCCTACTCCTGTTTCGGTGGATTCGATCCGCCGAGTGTCTTTATTGATCTCGTGATCTAAAGCTGCTTGCTTATGAAGTCGTATCTCGAGATCTAGTGTTGGATATCCTCGAGGGACGTCCCTTACCCTTATATAGTCTTGGGAGGAAGGGTTTACAAATCGAAAACCCTATCTTATTCTAAGTTGGTTTCCTCAATCTTACCAAACCGGGACTATAGGCCGATTGCCTTATCTCTATCGGCAACCGTAACACCCAAGTCAAGTTCGGCTTACAGATATAGCAGGCGCAATCTATCCCTACCTCCAGTCGGATAAGCTTGCCATGTAGATACCCGATTGCCACAATCTCCACAGTAGCCCCCGAGTCCTTTTCAGTCGACGAGACAACTCGCTTCGGACCAAAGCGGCACTCAACCAAAAAATCTCTTTGACCGAGTGCTTTTGGCGCCGAGTGATTCCATCATCCCCGCTGAATCTTCCAGTGGCTCCAAAGGCGTGAAGGGCTGAAAAATTTTTAAAAATAAATATCTAGGTGCATCTCTGATGCACCTAATTAGGTGTAGCCCGACTATGTGGTTAGTCAAAAATAGGCTAAGCATATAGTCAAGAACTATAAAAAATTATTCTCATGTAGATGCTTAGCTCATGCTAAAGCAATCATAGAAATCTCATTACTCGGCAAGTTCATACTCATCAGAGTGAATTTGTCTGAATTATCTCAGAACAAATAATTCAATCAACCCTCATAGGTAAAAAGCACTCGGTAAGCTCTTGCTTATCTGAGTGGATTTGCCCGAGTAATCCCGGAATAAGTATTTCATTCATCCCTCGGGGAGAACAAGTTCTTTCAATCATAAAAAATATGACCAAGTTATTAAACGGCTTTTGCCATAATACTGGTCTCAATCTATAAAGATCTTCACCAAGGTGGAAAACAAACAGCATTGGTAAGATTACCCGACCAAATGCCAAAAAACCAAACAACCCTTGTTCACCAAGGCAGCTATAAAAACTCAGCCGTTGGTCACCTTCCAAATTGCATCGTGCCAGCTTCTCATGAAGTCAGGCAAACCGCGGTATGGAAGGATCTTTAAAGGTATAGGGCACTCGGACACGCGCATATTGCCAGGGCAAATCTGCTTAAGCTCATCCGCTTAAGTCCCCAAGGACACGTATCGGACCACACCTTAGCTGGGCCGTAGATTCTCTTATGGGCTCGGCCCACTCACCAGAAAACCTAGCGCAACCCTCAAATCTTTCTATAAAGATACGAGGTCGTCCCCGCCTCTTCGTCTTCCAAACGATTCCCCTTTTTTCGCGGCACTGTTCACCAGCTCTCCGCGGAGAACCCTAGACTTGCGCACTCCCAAATCCATCCATCTAGGAGCTCGCTCTCTGCAACAACCAGCCTCCACAGCCAAATCTCCCACGTTCCATCGCCAAAGATCTAACTTTTTCCAGCCAGATCCACCTCCCAACAACCCATTCTCATGGCGGAGGAAAAAAGGATTCCCTTCAATCAATGGGCCGCTTCGGATGTGAGGGAGTCTACCCTCAAGGAGATGGTGAAGCACGGCGTGCTTCCACCAAAGGAACTTGTGGGATGGCGCCCGGCGGCGGGGGAGGACTTCCCGACCCCAAACACCGGTGAGCTCGTCGTCTTCACTTCCTTTTTCTATTGCGGGTTCAGCCTTCCCACCTCCGAGTTCTTCCGAGGGCTTCTGGACTACTATGGGCTTCATCTCTACCATCTGAAACCCAACTCAATGCTTCACATAGCACTCTTCATCCATGTGTGTGAAGCCTTCCTTGGCATTCTCCCTCACTTCCAACTCTTCCGGCGCATGTTCTATCTCAAACCGCATCCGAACAAAGATCAACCTTGCGTCGTTGGCGGGGCAGGTTTCCAGCTTCGCGGATCTCTCCGCAAAGATTACTTTTCTCTCCCTTTGAAGTCTTCCAACAAGGGATGGCACGCGGGCTGGTTTTACATTAGCAATCTCGAACCCAGCCTGCCCGCCTTTGTCGGTCTTCCTCCTGTCCCCAAGCCATCTTGGAGCACCGTCCCGGTAGCCCAAGACTGGGACGAAGCCAATGATTTGCTTGCGAAAATCCTGGCGATGAAAAAGAGAGGTCTTCGCGGGAAACAGATCACTCGGCACTTCATCAGGTGCCGACTGGCGCCGATCAAGGAGCGGTCGAAGCCGGCCTTCGAATACGAAGGCGGGACGGACCCCAATCGGGAAGATCCAGATCCACTCACATATGAGATCCTGAAGATCCGGATGTACAAACTCTTCTCGTCTGGGATAGCAGTTGAGCGGGCCCTCATCTTGCCAGTCCTTCCCTTCAGCATCCACCGGCCTCCTCTTCCGGTAAGCCGACTGGTTGCTTCATAATATCTTTCAATCTTGACATCTTGTCTCCTAATGTTGCACTTTCTTTCTTCTGCAGGAAAATGCCTCTATCACCTCCAGGCCATATAAGGTGTCCCACGATGACGCGCCGCATCGCCCCGCCAAGAAGCCGACTGGCGGGATCAAAATCCAAAGCGACCCGGTCGGGAAGCGGGCGCGCGCAGTGAAGACTCGAACAAGCGCGTGAGCAAGAGGAGGCGATTATCGAGGACTCGGATGACGACGTCCCGACTCCTCCTACCGAGACCCCACCTTTGAGACGATCGCCGCGGACGGTGCCGAAGATCCGCCGGTCATCCAGGTATGCTCCGGAACCGAAGTCGAACTCTTTCGCGAAAACTTTTCTTTATCTTTACCCTTGCTGTATTCGCCTTCGCAGAGGCCTCGGGACATAGATCCTGTCGGAGGGTGAAGGACCGACTCGGGCCGCCGCTCCCGAAGTGCCAAGGCCAGCGAGCCAAAGCCCGGAGCCATGCAACCGAGTGCGAGCGCTCCGGCAAACAACCTTGCCTCCGAAGGAGGACGCCCCTAGGAAGGAGCCCCCGACTGCCAGTCGGGATATCCCGACTGGAAAGCAGTCATCGGCCGGGGAACCTGCGGCTGCGGCTCAAGCACCCCGACCGGGGTCACTCGCGCGAGCCGAAGAAGAAGACCACCACCGCTCCACCTAGGCGGCGACCCACCGGTGAGACTCACTTTGAAGCATTCTTTCACTCTTTCAATTTTGAATCTTTCATGTCTTCATTTGTCCTTCTTGCTTGCCAGCCACGGTAGAAGAGATCCCCAGGTTGCAGTCTTCTAAGACCTGGGTTCCCCCGATCAGAATCGAGTGGCGGGATTCGGAAGGCGAGAGACAGGGCATCATCCTAGACCGGCAGGCCGAAAGAGATGAAAGGGATGCCCTTGTCGAGAGCCTGAATGAGGCGACCCGACTGCTCAACGTAAGCCTTTGTCTCTCTCTTCGATTATATCGTCGTTATCTTTCAGTCGATCACTCCTCTGCTTTCGCGTGCAGAAGGAATATTGCCGCTCAATGGCAAAATCGAAGTCTTGGAGAAGCTGGTCCCCACTTAAACTCCTTGGAGGACGTTCGGCGGCAGTGAAGGCCACTCGGGAGGAGGCTGCATCAAGGGAGGCGGCTTTAAGGAGGGAGATCGCGGAGCTTCGGGAAGCGAACCTCGACCTCCGCGGATCAATCGGGAGTAAGCCCGCCTCTCCCAACTTTATTATGATTCTCATGTTGACCTTGGCTATTGATGATCTTCTTTCGTTGTAGAAAATTCTTCGGAGGTCCACTCGCTTCAAGTCCAGCTGGAAGCGGTCAGCCTTGATAAGGCCAAGGTGGAGGCCGAGTTTGAAGGTAATCTTCTTTGAAGTCGAATTTCGTGTGCCGCTTTATATCCGAGTGCTTTGAATGATTTGGGACTTTTGGCAGCTTATAAGATGAAGACCCGAGCCCAATACGACGTCTTGCTTGGGCGGATCAAGTCCAGCGACGAAATACGGGAAGAGGTCGCCAACGCCGCCACGCCGATCTTGCTGTCCTTGTTCGATCAAGGAGTTGGGGCCAGCTCGCTGGAGCCGATCGAGATATTTGACAAGCTGCGGGCGCTCCCGACCGATATCGGCCAATATCACCGAAGCGGCCAACATGGGGCTGGTCGCTCTTGCTCGGACCAAGTCCCTTTACCCCCGAGTGGATATTCATTCGGTCGGGGAGGGCTTCGACGGAACAACGGACGAGCGAGCCTTGGACATGCTAAGTGAGGCGCGGAGGCGGCGAAGGAGATATCTCTGGATGTAGTAAACAACTTCAGGATTTGATTTATGTTCGACTTTGCTTTGTAAATGTCGCGTAACCGTAACACTTTGACGTGGGACTTTGTGACTATTTTTAGTTTATTTATGTCAATGCCTTGATTCGAGCTTTTGCGTGAAATTTCTTAAGTAGTTTTCGTCCTCGTCATCAAGCCTAGGCTCGATTAGGTCATCGGAAAACTCCCGGTCCTTAGACACCGAGCTCGAGTCGAAGGACATTAAACAATGATAAACCAAATTATGCACAAAAGTTGATGAGGAAAACTTGAGCTTTATTGACATGTGTACAACCCCATTGCTAGCTCAAGAAGTCATCTTGCTTGAGGTTGGCGTCAAGGAAAACATGAGGCCTTAGCCAAATTAGGCATAAAATCGTCGAAGATGCTCGATATTCCAGAGTTCTCCACCATGGACCCGTCTTTGCGCTTTAGCGTATGCACCGGGCCGAGTCACTTCAGCGATTATGTACGGTCCTTCCCATAAGGGAGATAACTTGTGTCGGTCTTTGGTGGTGCTGGATCTTGCGTAGGACCAAATCGCCAACAATGAAAGCTCGTGCTCGCACGTTGCGACTATGGTATCTTCTGAGCCCTTGAAGGTATTTGGCCGACTGGATGAGGGCTGCCTCGCGGGCCTCTTCCAATCGGGTGAGGTCATCCACTCGGTCGGGGTCATAGCGTTCATCGTTGAAGCTGCGGACCGGAGGGACTCATACTCCATCTCGTTTGGCAACATGGCTTCGCGCCATAAACCAAAAAGAAAGGAGTTTGGCCGATGCTGCGGGTGTGGTTCGCAGCGACCATAGAACCGAGGGAAGTTCTTGGACCCACTTGCCGGCGTAAGGGCTTAGTCGGTCAAAACGCGAGCCTTGATGCCTTGAAGGACCATGCCGTTGGCTCGCTCGACTTGCCCATTGCTTTTAGGGTGAGCTGCGATGCATAGCAGATTTTGATTCCGAAGTCTTCGCAGAATTCCTTGAAGATGCCTCCCGTGAATTGAGTCCCATTATCGGTTATGATTCTTTTTGGGACGCGAAGCGGTGCACGATGTTGAGGAAAAGTCTCGTGCTTTGTCGGCGGTGATTGTGGCGACCGGCTTGGCTTCAATCCACTTGGAGAACTTGTCGATTGCGACGAAGAGGTGTGTGAAACCTCCGGAGCTTTCTTGAAAGGGACAACCATGTCCGCCCCCATACCGCGAACGGCCGGGAAAGTGGGATTGTTTGAAGCTCTGGGCCGGACATGGCTTTGTCGGGCGAAAACGGCGGCCTTCGCAGGTTCTTACGACTTTATCCGCGTCGGAGACCGCGGTAAGCCAGAAGAATCCTTGCCTGTAAGCTTTGCCGACTAGAGTGCGTGCCGCCGCGTGGCTTCCGCATATGCCCGAGTGGATATCTTGGAGTGATTGTTTCCCTTCTTCGGGTGTGATGCACCTCATTAGAATTCCGGAGGGGCTTCTCTTGTATAGATCGGAGTCGACCATGACGTACGCTTGGCAACGACGCCGGACGCGTTCTGCTTCATCCCGGTCATCCGGCAGCTCTTGCTGGGTTAAGAATTTGATGAGCGGCGTCCTCCAGTCGGTGTCGGTCATGGCGACTTCGTTCGTGGTTTGCTCGGAGAGAGTTGTCTTCGCCGTGATGGTTGGTTCGTAGAGATGCTCGACAAATACGTCCGTTGGGGCAGCTTCGCGCTTAGATCCGAGCGTGCCAACTCATCGCGGCTTCGTTATTATGTCTCGGGACATGTGAGAGTTCGAGCCCGTCAAACTTGTCCTCAAGCTTGCGGACCTCTTGTCGGTAGGCCTCCATAGTGTCATTTAAGCGGGACCAGTCCTTCATCACTTGATTGACGACCATGGGAGTCGCCTTTCACAATAAGCCGCCGTATCCCGAGTGAAACCGCGAGCCGCATCCATGCGAAGAGCCTCGTACTCGGCGACGTTGTGTGAGGTGGAGAAGTGGAGGTGAAGGACATATCTTAGCCTTTCCCCAGTCGGGGAGATCAGCACGACTCCTGCTCCCAAGCCGGTGATCCTCTTGGATCCGTCGAAGTGCATGGTCCAGTGTTGGAGGTCTTCCCGAGGCACGTTTTCTTCTTTTCGATCCACTCGGCCGGAAGTCCACTAAGGCTTGTGTCTTAATGGACGTCCTTGGCTTAAAAGTCAAGTCCAGCGGCATCAATTCTAGGGCCCACTTGGCGATGCGCCCGGTTGCCTCGCGGTTGTAGATGACGTCGCCGAGTGGGAAGGAGGTGACGATGGTGACCGAGTGACCCTGAAAGTAGTGTGCCAATTTCCTCGCGGTTATTAGAACACCATAAAGCAATTTTTGTACCTGAGGGTAGCGGATTTTGGCTCCTGCCAATACTTCGCTAACAAAGTAGATTGGCCTTTGAATCTTCTGGGCCCGTCCTTCTTCTTCGCGTTCAACCACAAGGACCGTACTAACCACTTGGTGAGTGGCTGAGACGTACAGCAACAGGGGTTCCTGGGGCTGAGGCGAAGCCAGGACGGGTGGCGTGGTAAGGAATTCTTTGAAATCTTCAAAGGCCTTGTCGGCTTCCGCGGTCCACTGGAAGTTGTCTGTCTTCTTTAGCAGTCTGAAGAAGGGCATGCCTCGTTCACCGAGTCGGGATATGAAATGGCTTAGTGCCGCCATGCAGCCAATGAGCTTCTGGACGTCTTTACGGTTACTCGGGGCTTCATGTTTAAGATGGCGTTGATCTTCTCGGATTTGCTTCAATGCCGCGATGTGATGCCATGAAGCCGAGCGGTTTGCACCGATGGAACACCAAAGTGCACTTCTCCGGGTTCAACTTCATTAAAAGCCCGGATGTTTGCAAAGGTTTCTTCTAAGTCGGCGATCGGTCTTCTTTCGCTTGGTCTTGATGACAACATCGTCGACGTAAGCTTCAACGTTCTTGCCGATCGTAATGCGGAAACATCTTTGGATCATGCGTTGGTATGTGGCTCCGGCGTTCTTCGGGCCAAAAGGCATGGTGATGTAGATAAGCCCCAAACGGTGTGATGAACGATGTTTTCAAGCGGTGGATTCTTTCAAGCTGATCCGGTGATAGCCCGAGTAACAATCCAAGAAACTCGGGAGTTCGCAGCCGCGTTGAGTCGACGACTTGGTCGATGCGAGGCAGCCGAACGGATCTTTGGGGCAGGCTTTGTTGAGGTCGGTGTAGTCAACGCACATGCGCCATTGCCCCGTTTTCTTGCGGACCGGGGCAGGTTGGCTAACCGGTCGGGATGAAGGACTTCTTTAATGAAGCCGGCGGCCGGGAGCTTTGCAAGTTCTTCTTTGATCGCGTCCTTTCGATCCGTGCGAACTGCGTAATCGTTGTTTTATTGGTTTGGCGTCATCTTTGATGTTCAAGGAGTGCTCGATCACCTCCCTAGGAATTCCAGGCATATCGAGATGGTTTCCAAGCAAAAACATCTTTATTATTTTGGAGGAAGGTGACGAGCGCGCTTTCCTATTTGGGATCTAGGTCGGCGCCGATTACGGCGGTTTTGGAGGGATCGAGACGAATCAAGGGAGATCTTCTTGGTCTTGGCGTCGCCGGATCCGATTTGGCTATCTTCTTCGCGGGGACTTCGCCCTGCCGAAGTCGATGCACCAATCGGACTTCTTGTTGGCCACGTGATCTCTCGCGAGATTGGGCCATGTCGCGGCTCTCCTTGTCGCAGTGAAGGCTTGCTTCACGTCGCTGCGAAGAGTGATGACGCCATTGGGACCCGGCATCTTCATGCGAGAGGTAAGTGTAGTGAGGATCGCCATGAACTTGGCAAGCGCGAGCCTTCCGATGATGGCATGATATCTTTGTTTCGAAGTCGGCCACCTCGAAGGTGACGTTCTCCGTTTGGAAGTTCTCTCGGGCTCCGAAGGTGACGGGAGGAGATGTGCCCGAGTGGTGTTGAAGACAGCCACGGAATAACTCCGTGGAAGGGGCTGAGCTTGCTTTCGGTTCGGCCCTCGGGATCTGCATTTCATCCATGGTCTTGGCGAACAGGATGTTGAGGCGCTGCCCCCATCGATGAGGACGCGCTTAAGCGATGTTGCGGACCACGGGGTCCAGGACGAGTGGATAGCGCCCGGATGAACCACTCGGTCGGGATGATCCGAGCGGTCAAAGGTGATGGCCACTTCCGACCATCGCGATGCGAGGACTTCGGGTTGAGCCGCATTGACCTCCCGGTCGGTTAGCTTTTGTTTCCTCTTGGACTCATAGGCTAGCGGACCCCGAAGATGTGGTTGAGCTCCCCACGGTCTTGAAAAGGTTCGGCATTTTCAGCCGCGTTGTTCTTCTTGGCGCCGAACGGGCCAGCCTCGTCAGTCGGCTTCTTGTTGAGCTGCGCCGCGTACTGTTCAGCGAACTGCTTGTAGATAAAGCAGTCCTTCGCCGCGTGCTTATGATTCGGATGGCGTCGTGGCGGCGACTGGGACGGCGTTGAGTATTGGAGGTTGCGGCCACTAGGTCTTGGATCGGCGCTTGCGATCTTTCGGCCCCGTTGCCGTTGTTGCCGCCATCCTTCTTAGGATTTCGGCTTCCTCTCGCTTGCTTGTCCTCCCTTCGTCGGGCCGGTCTTGACGGGCGGCCTTAATGGCGTCGTTGGATTTGGCGTATGAGTTCGCCGTCTCGAACATTTGCTTCACCGTCTTCGGTGGTTTGCGCCCGAACTTGCCGATAAGCGGCTCATCACGGACTCCCTTCGGAAGGCGGCGATGATGATGTCATCGGTGATGTTTGGGATCTTGTTGCGCTTCTCGGAGAAACGACGAATGTAATCCTTCGGGGGCTCGTCCGCTCGGATGACGTTGTAAAGGTCAAAGTGTGTGCCGGGCCTCTCGAAGGTGCCTTGAAAGTTGGCGATGAAGTGGTCCCTCAGCTCGCTCCACGAGCCGATTGAGCCTCTTGGCAGGCTCGTGAGCCAATTTCTGGCTGAGTTTGCGAGGGCCACGGGCGGGTAATTGGCCATGGCTTTATTGTCGCCACTGCGGCTCGGATGGCAAGGGTATATACGGATTAACCAAGATTCAGGGTCGGTCTTGCCATCGTACCTTTCGATCCCTGTAGGCTTAAAGCCACTCGGCCAATGCACTCGGCGGAGCTCCCAGTGAAGGCCGATACTCCATCGTCGCCGCTATCGGGTGATCCCCTTCGATCTTCCCGAGTGCGTGGTCGCGCTCTGGTAGCGGCGATCGAGGACTTCCCGAATCACTCGGCGGGGTCTTCGGTTAGGCGGTTGGATAGCTGAACATTGCGGCGGACTCGGTGGTGGACGGGTGGACGTCCGTGTCGTTTGTCGTGGGAGTCGGCCGTCTGCTCTTGGTACTTCAGTGTGGACTCGCGAGGTGGGCCTCTTGGCCTGGTTGTCGACCGAGCCGGCTCGGGCCTCCTGTAGTCTCCTGACTTTAGAGGTGGAAGCCGGCTTTTGTCCGGCGTTTCGGCCACGGATTCGCGGCCTTCGTGCCGAAGTGGTGGGATGGCCGTTAGCCGTGGCGGCGGCGATGGTCTTGATCTTGTCGAGTATAGGAGTCACGTTGGCGGAGCCGTCTCCATGACGGTGTCCAAGAGTGTGAGTGCGGCGACAGCGTTCTGCTGTGGCGTCTGGAAGATGCTGGTGTTGCGAACCCGCGTTTGGAGTATGGCCTCTGGGGATCGTCATTTGCTCGTAGATCCCGCTTCCTTTTGTCGCCTCGTCCTTGTGTTGTTTCTCCTCCTCGGCTGTCTTGCGCTCAAGCTCCACCCTGGCTCGCTCCTCTTCGGCAAGCCTTCTGGCCATGGCTGAGTCGGACTCATCGCTCGGCCATGAGGCGTCGCACTTCCGGCTCACAGTCCATGCGGCGGTCGAAGTTGTCGGCTTCGTCGAAGGGATGCCGTAGAGGTTGTCGAGCGGCGGGAGGAGGTATCCATTGAGCTCGAAGATGAGCGGGAGCCGAATGACGGGAGGATGACGGCGACCTCCCTTGATCTGGGTAACCCGGATCGGATCGTTCAGTCCAGTCGAGCTTGGGGAGTAGGCTCCTCAGAGTGGATCGCCGCCGACTCGGGGGAGAGGAGTTTGCTGTAGATCTCGGCGGCATTTGGTAACCCGAACGGCGCTGAGAGGTCTTCGTCCGAATAGATCGCTTCCGTCGGGGAGGCGAGAAGATTGGCGCAGATCTTGGCGGTATTCGGTAATCCGAATGGTGCCGAGTGAAGTCCGTCGTCGGAGAAAGTAGATTGCATCTTGGCCTTCAAGACGTTGTTGTAGATCTCGGCGCTTTTGGGGAGCCCGAACGGCGCCGAGTGGGTCTTTCCTTCCGACTGGTTTGAGTCCGAGTCGAAGGAGGAGTCGTCGAAGAAGTTGGCGGCGAAGTCGCCGAATCCTGAAGAGGATCCCATCACGCTTGTCGGCGAGGTTGTTGAAGAAGTCTCGACGCGCGGTCCCCTACCTGGTGCGCCGACTGTCGAAACTTGGTTTCGGCAATATATTTTCTGGGGTCGCAGTTGAGATCGCCAAGCACAATGGGTTAGGAGAAAAAGAAGATTTAGACAGGTTCAGGCCCTCTCGTGAGGTAATACCCTACTCCTGTTTCGGTGGATTCGATCCGCCGAGTGTCTTTATTGATCTCGTGATCTAAAGCTCTTGCTTATGAAGTCGTATCTCAGATCTAGTGTTGGATATCCCTCAAGGGACGCCCCTTACCCCCCTTATATAGTCTTGGGAGGAAGGGTTTACAAATCGGAAACCCTATCTTATTCTAAGTTGGTTTCCTCAATCTTACCAAACCGGGACTATAGGCCGATTGCCTTATCTCTATCGGCAACCGTAACACCCAAGTCAAGTTTGGCTTACAGATATAGCAGGCGCAATCTATCCCTACCTCCAGTCGGATAAGCTTGCCATGTACATACCCGATTGCCACAATCTCCACAGAGACCGCGGAAGATTTCACGAACCGCATCACTGGGCTCGCCGCTGATCTGCGTCATCTCGGCGACAATGTCACCGATGCCGAGGTAGTAAGGAAGATACTGCAGGTCGTGCCGGAGCATCTCGCCCAGGCCGTGGCGGATCTAAAAATGGTTTTCGCCCTGGGCTAACTAATACAAAGCTTCAAAAAATACACAAATAAGTAACAAGCGATCTGTTTCGTTTGTCAGAGCAGCAACCGAAATGTAAATTTGTATAACTTCCATGTTATCGTTGAATCTCAAGCAAACATTGGGTTATCAACAACTTCCCCATTTCAATGAACTAGTACTGAACTAATAAAAGTACGCTAATACGTGTTACTTCTTAAAAGCAGAGAAACAGGTACCTTTGATTATGCAATCTGAGATTGTTGTTTTAGGCTTGTCAGGAAGTCGGAGTTTATGTCTCCCGGTCCACTTCCCAGTTTGTCAAATTCCTATAAACAACACAATTAGAGAACTTCAAGCATAAATACTTACAGAAATAGCAGAGTTAGTTTTAAGCAAGAACATACAAGTGTACAACTGATACGATAGATAACACAATCAAAATAGAGAAGCTAAAGGAACAAATCGATCGATCATTACCTCAATCGCCCACAAGACAAGGCTTGGGAACTCGACGAATCCTATGTCGCGATCGACGAATTTGCCAAAACTAGTCTGCACTGATCTCCAGCGCTGCAACACGGACACGAGACCAAAACATATGAGCGTCCCTCAGTCCCCAGACCACGCGTGTAGGAATCAAGAAACCGGAGCTTGCCTGGAGAGGGAGAGGGTTGGAGTGCGCCGGAGATGGATGAGGCGGGGGTGTGGTCCAGGAACGACTTGAGCACCTCGCTCCAGTACTCAAAGGAGATGGGGATGTGGTCTAGGAACGGCTGGAGGTGTTGAGAGGTGCAGCCGCGGGGAGGGAGGGGCGCTCGGCGGTGCGGGGAATCGCGAGGGCGGGCGGGAGAGGGCCGGGCGCGCGCGGGGAAGGGCGGCGGCGCGCGCGGGCGGGGGAGGCGGGCCCGCAGCTGCCGCCAGCGCGCGAGGACCGGGGCGGCGCGCTTCGCCGCGCGCGCCGAAAGAGCGGGCGGGCATCGCGGCACGGGTCGGGCGGCGAGGAGTCGACGTGTCGCGGGGACGTCGCGAGCGCCGGCGTCGTGGTCTGTGTTGGTTGTTGGGCGCGCGGGGTGTGGCGGGCGAGACGGGGGAGGCGGGGGAGGGAGGGAGGGGGGTTGGAGGATAGCAAGGGCGGCCGCCGCTGTGGTTGGTGCGGGTGAGCAGCTGAGAGCTAGGGTTTTCATTAGGCTTGGGCTGTAATTTTAGTAGAACTATTGGGCCATATATGAATTTTTCAGGGGAAAGGCTATTGGGCCGTATCTGAGTTTCTCTTC
Source organism: Oryza australiensis (assembly GCA_019925245.2). Classification (NCBI taxonomy): domain Eukaryota; kingdom Viridiplantae; phylum Streptophyta; class Magnoliopsida; order Poales; family Poaceae; genus Oryza; species Oryza australiensis. The sequence continues at coordinate 897,663 of JAIFGZ020000388.1, read as the reverse complement.
ATTTTTATATAGTAATCGGGCCTCGCCCCGGGCTACAGCCTGGGTAGCCCAGGGCCCAGATCCGCCCCTGCGCTCAGGTGTCAATTTCCATCGAGACCCTGCTCAACATCAACAACATCACTTTCGAGGAGGTGACTGGCAGGTTGCACACCGTCGAGCAGTGGCGCAAACCGGCACCCGTTCTCGACAATCAAGGTCGGCTTCTTCTCTGTGAAGAGGACTGGCTCGCCAAGCTCAAGCTCCATGAGTCTGAGGAGAAGGACAGCAAGAGCAGCTCCAGCGGCGCCAGCAGCAAGAAGCACGGTGGCCGCGGGCGTGGATGCGGAAAAGTTGAGAGCTCTGGCTCTGGGCCGCGCTACGGCGGCAAGGCTCAGTCTAGTAGAGGACAGACCCCCAACCGCGACCAGTGAAACAGATGCGGCAAATACGACCACTGGGCCAAGGATTACCGCAGCAAGCCCAAAGGAAAGGCGTACGTCGCCTAGGCTACAGAGGACTCGGAGCCGACACTGCTAATGGCCTGAGCCACTCTCTTCTCCAACACGCCGCCACCATTAAGTGCCACCGTAGCTCCAACTTCGTCCGAGCGCCGACCCCTGCGCGTCGTCGAGGGTATAGTTTTTGCGCAGATCATTGATGAGACGGAGCGCAACGACCTCTGGTACCTCGACAACGGGACAATAAACCACATGTCGGGTTGCCGGGACACCTTCATCGATATCGACACTGCGATCAGCGGCTCCGTCAAGTTCTGCGATGGCTCGGAGGTCACGATCGAGGGATCCGACACCATGTTATTTGAGGGCATGACCGGTGAGCACCTCTCGCTTACGAGGGTGTACTACATCCTGAGGCTGACCACCAACATTATCAACTTCGGTCAGCTCGACGAGGATGGCTGCGACAGCCACGCCAAGCATGGCATCCTTTGGGTCCGCAACGACAGAGACCGGCTGATCATGCAAGTCCAACGCTCGATGAATTGGCTGTACCTGTTGCACTTGAAAAATTGGATGACCTCTCTGCTTGGCCGCGTGCGCAAGCAATAGGGACAACACATGGCTGTGGCATGAGCGGTACATGCATCTCCACTTCGACGCCTTGCGCAAGCTTGTAACATCCTGAAAAATCGAAGAAATTAAAATCGAAACGTAAAAATCGGAACTTACAAAAATTTTTGCTTGTTGCCTTTTTGCTCGAGTTTGTTGCTTCTTATTTGCCAGCTCAGTTGCATACATTTAGTTGTGAGCAATTCCTCTCGGTGTTTGTGAATGATTTGGAGTTTATTGGGAAGAAAATTTCGAAATGCGGGATTAGAAATTTTAAAAGAAAATCGGAGAAGAGATGCGATTTATGAAAATACAAATTTGAGAAATAGAGTATTAATTGTTGATTGTGGAAGATTAATTTGAGAGTAAAATAGACAATAAAATATTTAGGGATTTACAAGAAATCTAGGAAATTTTGGAATTTAAAATAGGGAATTATGAAATTAGGAAAAAGGAATTTAAATAAATATGAAAAATATATGTGGGAAAATAAAAGTGGAGAAAAAGTTGAAAATATAGTATTAAAAATTATTCTGGGAATATTGGAATTTATTTTGAATATTTAGAGTGGAAGAAAATGGAAATGGGAAATTAGAAATTAAAAATCGAGAAAATATAAAACGTCACTGTTCATTGCGCATCGCGTTCGACGCCGTACTCGGCCCGGATGCGCGCCCACCGCGCGTCGCTCGGCCGTACGCGCCGCGCCCGCGCCCTCGCATGCTCGCGCCGTACTCGGCCGCTCGCCGCGCCCGCGACCGCGCGCCCACGCGTGCGCGGCCGCGCCCGGCCTGCCCGCGGTCCGCACCTCGCGCGCCCGCGCCGCGTCGGACCCGCCGCGCTCTCGCCAAGTGTCGCCGCGCCTCCCGGCCCCGTGCGCACCCGCGTCCGCGCACCCAGCCCCGGCTTCTCGCGCCGCCGCGTGGCAGCCGCCGCGCCGACCCCCTTCTCTCCCGTTTCCTCCTCTCCGCCGCGCCTATAAATAGGCCGGAGCCCTCCATCTTCTCCCACACCATCGCCGCCACTTTCTTCCCCTCCCGAGCGCCCTCGCCGTCCCTAGCCTCCCCCTCTCCCTTCGGTCCCCTTCGCCTTCTGGCGCCGCCACCACCGCTCCACGGTGCACCGCCGCCTCTCCTCGCCATTGCCGCCACCAGTAAGTCCCGAGCCGCCGCCCTTTCCTCGCGCGTGGTGCCGGCCACGACCAAAGCGAGAGGAGGGAGAGGGATCGGTCGAGCACCTTGTGGGCATTTAATAGTGGCGCACGAGAAAAGAAAAAGAAAAGAAAAATACAAAGAAAGAAAAAGAGAAAAATAAAAATAGGGAAAAATTAGGAAAAATTTTGGAAAATTTGGAAAAATATTTTGAGAAGACTTGAGTAAAATTTTGGGTAAAAATAAATTATTTTCTTGTATGTTTTCTCGGTGGAAAATTTGAAAATCAAAATTCGACTTTTCCAAAATATCGTTTCGCGTCGTTTTCAAGCCTGGATTTCGTTTAATCCTCTCTCGCCGTTTAAATGTGCTGCTCTTTTGTGCTCGAACCTTCAAAACCTCGAGCACAAATACCTCCGCGGATATATCCAAATCTATTTTCTCAAACAAATCGTGATCGTCGCTTTGCGAAGACCCTAAGGCATCGACCCGATTTCAAAGCTTGGAGTTTTCCCTGGCGATCCTCGTACGAACTCAAGAAGAAATTTAGGCTAAGCGCTTGGAATCATTTTTGTGGCTTTTATGGTTCTTTTCGATCTATCGGTGTTATATTGGATTCTAATCGGATTCGATTGATCTTTCGCACGTACGGATAGCACCTGAAGAAGCCGGCCTCGACTCCGTTGAAGACACCACTCAACAAGCGTGCGAGCAAGGCAAGTCATCACACTCTTTGAACATATTGATCCCAACTGCGAAAGGATGTTATTTTAAACTTTCATCATGCATGATATACAGAGTTACCTATACTTGTTATGCCATACCTTGTTATTGATTACCTTTAGAATTATTCCTTGTAACCCTCGATGTGATACAAACAACCGGAGAATAGCTTCGGCAAACTGCTTAGCCCTGCTATACTTAGATTCATGCATACTCATGATTTTATGAAAAGGGAAACTACCTTAGGGAAGGTAGTTGAGGTACGACATGTGGAGACATGAGCGCCACAATGCCAAGAGAATGATGAAATGGGTTTCGATGAAAATTGAAAGTACTAAACAAATGTTTTAGACTGGGGCGACTGGACGATTTGGGTGGATTCCAAAAAGGCAAGTGCCAACCCTGGTCAATTAAGGACCGAGCCATGAGATAGCCGGGAAATGAGCCAGTACAACCGTACTTCTCGAATGGGTATAAACCTAGCGGAGTAGATAGCCGAGCGAAGGCGGTACCCTTGCATAGTGGTTCTTATGGATGAGATGAGATGTGAAAGAGATGATGGTAATTTGAAATTTATTTTAACTTGATGAATGAAATCTCCCCTTACCCCAGGTGCGCCAGAACTCCTCTCACTGCTAGAAAAGTACGGCTAGAGTGCATGAGGGCTTAAGTTCATGGAGCGGGTACTGCCAAAGTGAGGTTATCGAAAAGCTTTGCCGTGACCGTCTCATGTGTTGGGACGTAGGCTCATTTGTTGGGCTGTCGCGGAGTACAGGTAAAGTGTACATCCACTGCAGTGTGAATGAATCAATCTATTCGAATAGCCGTGCTCGCAGATATGGAGCATCGTGACAAGACTTTCGCTTGGCTAGACTTTAAACTTTAAAATGCTGGGATGAGTTTGCATGATGATTCTTATTCGCTGGTGGATCAACTTCTCGAGATGCGAGAAGGGGTGGACTCCCCAGAAAACCATGACGAACCGAAGGCGGGAAGCCATCTTTGGAATCATGATGGATGGTAGACAGAACCATCGCCGAATTAATGAACTATGGAACTAAAACTTGACTTGGCTAGTTGTTAGTCTTGTGAAAAGATTTGTGAAAATTGGCTTTATGCAAAAGAGCACCAGCCATTCCTTGAATAACCCTATCATATGCATCACTTCCGTGTTGGCTTGCTGAGTACGGTTGGTACTCACCCTTGCTATACACACAAACCTTCAGATGGTGGGAACGAAGAATCGGAGGATCCATATGACTACTACAAGGAAGGCGAGGAAGCTGATGGCGCTTATTAGGTCTTAGTCTCCGGTCGTTGCCTGTGGCAATTGACAAGCCGCTGCCTTTTTCCGCTGCCTTATCTAATTTCTACTTTTGGGTTGTATCCGGACCATGAGGTCCTATGTGTTGGACAATGCCTCCGGGCCTGCTATTGTAATAATTTCGTTGTAAGACTATTCGTGCATGTGCACCTGGTTATTCAGTACTGTATTTCGTGGATACCAAACCACTCGATCCAGGGAAATGGTACCATGAACACGAAAGATTCCCGTTTCAAAAATGGGGGTCCACAGAGCTGGTATCAGAGCCATGCGACTGTAGGATAAGACCAACTGGCGCCCCACCCCTGACTAGTTGGCTAAAGGGAGGTATCCCTACGTTGGATCATTTCGTAAACTATTATTTTTGAAAAGACAAACATACTTTTTCCTATACCTTTATCTCTCTTTCTTACCCAAATGGTTTTGATATTATCTCTCTCTGACCTTGAGTTGCTTTCAAAAGCAGATGTCAGACCATGTCGGAGTTTGGGAAATCACCATCCCACGGGATGAAGGATTCATGGCACAACTTCAGTCATTGCTGTGGTGTCTAAGGTACCCAGAGCCACCCACTTACCAGATCAGGAGGCATGACACCGAGGGATATCCGGTATGGGAAGCAATAGTTTCAGTGGAGGCCCGCATGGGGAGTGAGACACCTTTTTTCTCCACACCCGTTACCACTGAGATCTAGTAGAAGCAGCTATTCAAGACGCGGCTCGTGAAGCGTTCCTCCGCCTCAACGCTATTCATCGTGCTGAGCTCACCGTGACTGAGTTTGTGCACCACCCCTATCGTGAGGAAGGCAATCCGGTCTGCACCGTCGAAGCCACCCCCTACTGCTACAATCCTATGGTCACCCGTCTATCCTGCTGGGCAGAAACAGCGGATGACTGCTATGAAGAAGCCTTGCTCGAGATCGACGACCAGCAGCGACGCCTCAATGATCTGGTCGAGGAACACCAGAGCTGCGGGGATCAGATCAACTCGCTGCAGACCCAGCTACAGGCCAACGGTGCCCAGTATGAGCAGCTCTCTGACCGTTACATGGCTCGTGGAGAAGCCCTGGTGGAGCTGGAAGAGCAGCTCAGGAAGAGCAAACAACAGGTCAACCAGCTGGAAGAACAACTTCGCTCCCACCCTGTCCCTGCTGCAGGTACTTCCACCGAAGTTGTACCAACACCTCCTGCCCCTGTGCCTGACCACTACTACCTCATGACTCCAGCATGCTTGAACACTTTTCAAGCCATGATGGAGCAAGCCTTTATGTTGAGCATAGAGTCGACACCGTACCTGATAGACCCCACTGCTGCTACCTTAATGGAACCTACCTCGAACTCCATGGCTGTACCATCTGAGCCTGGTTCGGGAGAAGAGAACCCCATCCAGATCAGTACCAACTTCGAGTCCGAGATAGAGCCTATGGAAATCAAATGGGAGTCCAGTGACACTGATCCAGCAGAGGAGGCAGCTCCCACTCGTCGCCTGACTCACACCGGAGGTCCCCTCACCCGCAAGACCGCCCGGAAGAGTACCCGACCACCAAGCGGGAAGATCAAGCATGACTCGAGGCCACCACCTCGAGCCATGGGGACTTCGATTTGCTTCGAGAGGATCACCCCTTCCGCACCGGCTCCCGCGGATGGTTGGATGATTAGGCAAGAGGACCGCCTCAACTTGATCTTGCTTTGGATGGTTTTGTCAGCAAGGATCACACCCTTTTCCCCCCTAATAGCTAATGGCAGTAGTACGATGTAGCTTTCGCATTATATCATGTGGGACTGTGTATGTACAGTCCATTGTATCCCCTTTGATGTAATCCTATGGACCTATATATCGTTTTAGGGTATGCTATTAATGAGTTTATTCTACCATGCTTGCTTTGTTCGAAGATCATTTAAAAACAACTTGAAGAGAAATCACCTAGAAACCATGACCTTAATGGGTCGAATCTCTTAACTCATCTACCTGCTTCAGATGGCGCGTCGTCGCAGAGCTACAACATCCAACGAGAACCCACCGGAGCCTAATCCCTCCACCCTGGCAGAGGTTATGGCTTTGCAAACCCAATTGCTTCAAGCAATCGCCAACAACCAAGGGAATCGCGGAGGATCAAGCTTGGGAGAGTTTATGCGAGCTAAGCCGCCTACATTCTCCATGGCCGACGAACCGATGGATGCCGAAGACTGGTTAAGAGTAATAGAGAAGAAGCTGACCCTCGTCAGGGTACGAGAAGCCGACAGAGTCATTTTTACCACCAATCAATTGGAAGGCCCCGCAAGTGATTGGTGGGACACCTACAAGGAGACACGGGCAGAAGACGCCGAAGAACCAACCTGGGAAGAGTTCACAGCCACCTTTCGCGAAAATTTCGTACCAGCCGCTGTCATGAGAATGAAGAAGAACAAATTCTGAAGGTTGCGTCAAGGCAACACCACCATGCAGGAATACCTGAACAAGTTCACGCAACTCGCTCGCTATGCCACCGGTGACCTGGCAAACGAGGAGGAGAAAATCGATAAATTTATCGAAGGGTTGAGCGATGAGCTGAGAGGGCCAATGATCGGCCAAGATCACATCAGCTTCCAAAGCCTTATCAACAAGGTGGTACGGTTGGAACATGACCAGAAGATGGTAGAAAATAACCGCAAGAGGAGGCTTGCTATGGCCCGCCCACTTCAGGGTGCGCCTCAGCGTCCCAAGGGAGCCACCCCGTCCGGATGGAAGCCAACCGTTCCGGCAACCAGTCGTTCCCCTGCACCCGACCACGTCAACAGGCCAGCTGCACCCCAGTTCCGTACCCCGACGCCAACTCTAGCCACCCCGGGAAGAAGGAATGTGAATTGCTTCAACTGTGGAGAGTTTGGGCACTACTCCAACAGCTGCCCCAAGCCACGCAACACTCCCGTGCGTACCGGCGCCAATGCAACGGCCGTCAGAGGAACCACTTGCTCTCTTGCGGGGACGCGGTCATTTAGGACCCCGCAACCCAATGAGGCGCCACCGGATTCCGCGTGGACAAGTGAATCATGTGCGTCTTGAAGAAGCGCGAGGAGGATCGAGAACATGCTGATGGGTATGTTCTCTATCAACTCTACCCAGTTAAAGTCTTATTTGATTCCGGAGCATCGCATTCATTCATATCTTCACAAGTAAGCAAACACCACCACCTACACCGGGTAGAACTTAAGAGACCTATGTTGGTACACTCGCCTGGGGGAAACATAACCGTACCCCATGCTTGCATCAATGTGCCCATACGGATTAGAGACGTGGTATTTCTTTCAAACCTTATGGTACTATCACCCCAAACTATTGATATCATACTTGGAATGGATTGGTTGACTAAGAACAATGGAGTCATAGACTGTAGCCGAAGGGAAGTCACAGTATCCATCCCATGGGGATCATCAATGAACATAACTATGGACCAAAACCCGATGCTATGCGAGCAAGCTGCGGGAGTATTCACCATGCTACCTTTGAGCGGGATGCCAGTAGTGCAAGAATACCCGGACGTATTCCCGAGGAATTGCCGGAATGCCCCCGATCATGACATAGAATTTATCATCGACCTAATGCCTGTACTGCCCCCATATCCAAGAGACCTTACCGAATGCCGACTAACGAACTAGAAGAACTCAAGAAGCAAATCAGAGAACTACAGAAAAAAGGATTTGTATGCCCTAGTTCTTCTCCCTGGGGAGCCCCAGTACTCTTCGTCAAAAAGAAGGATGGGAGTATGAGGATGTGTGTGGACTACCAATCATTGAATGAAGTAACCATCAAAAACAAGTACCCACTACCTCGAATCGATGACCTATTCGATCAACTTAAGGGTGCGCAAGTGTTCTCAAAGATTGATCTTCGGTCGGGATATCATCGATTGAAGATTAGAGCGGAGATATTCCCAAAGAGCATTCTCTACGCGTTATGGCTTATATGAGTTCACAGTAATGTCCTTTGGATTGACCAATGCCCCGGCGTATTTCATGAATCTGATGAACAAGGTATCCATGGAATATCTGGATAAATTCGTGGTGGTATATATCGACGATATACTTGTCTACTCCAAAGACGATGAGGAACATGCAGAGCACCTACGACTAGTATTGGAAAAGCTGCGAGAGCACCAGCTGTATGCGAAATTTAGCAAGTGCGAGTTCTGGCTCAAGGAAGTCGCTTTTCTTGGCCATGTAGTCTCAGCCGGAGGAGTAGCGGTAGACCCTACCAAGGTCGAAGCTGTTACGGAATGGAAGGCACCCAAGTCAGTAACGGAGGTTCGGAGTTTCTTGGGATTGGCCGGATATTACCGAAGGTTCATCGAAGGGTTTTCCACGATAGCCCGACCCGTGACTCAACTTCTGAAGAAGGAGAAGAAGTTTATATGGAACGAGAAGTGTCAGGAAGCCTTTGACCAACTAAAAGAAAAGTTAACCACTGCCCCAATCTTAACTCTACCTGACAATCGGAAGGATTTCGTAATGTACTGTGACGCGTCTCGACAAGGACTAGGAGGCGTATTAATGCAAGATGGAAAGGTCATAGCATATGCCTTGAGACAGGTACGACCCCACGAGGAAAACTATCCCACACACGACTTGGAATTAGTGACAGTTGTTCATGCATTAAAAATCTGTAGACACTATCTGATCGGGAACCACTGTGATGTATATACCGATCACAAGAGCCTGAAATACTTCTTTACTCAGCCCGATCTCAATCTACATCAGAGACGGTGGTTGGAATTGATCAAGGATTACGATCTAGGAATCCATTACCACCCCGGCAAGGCAAATGTAGTGGCCGATGAGCTAAGCCGCAAAGCCCAATGCAACCATATGAGACTGGAAGGTATGGCCAGTGAGCTCCAAGAAGAGATGGCTCGACTTAACCTGCACCTGATTCCTCACGGAGAAGTGAACTCACTGGAAATCCAACCCCTTCTGAGGACTCAAATAGAAGAAGCTCAAAAGGGAAATGAAGAAACACAAGAAATCAAAGAGCGCATGGCCGCTGGACGCGCTAAGGAATTTTCGGTAGACGACAAGGGAACCCTGTGGTATAAGAAAAGAATTTGCGTGCCTGAACAAGGTGGTTTGAGAGGGTTGATTCTAAAAGAAGCACACGAATCAGCCTATTCGTTACATCCAGGAAGCACGAAAATGTACCAGGATTTGAAGGAAGAATACTGGTGGCCCAATATGAAGAGAGACGTAGCCGAATACGTAGCCGTATGCGACGTATGCCAAAGGGTGAAAGCGAGCATCAACGACCGCAGGCTTGCTGCAGACCACTCAAGATTCCAGTGGAAATGGGATGAGATAGGCATGGATTTCATCGTTGAACTACCCAAAACTGCAGCGGGATATGATTCCATTTGGGTAATAGTAGATCGGCTCACCAAGACCGCCAGATTTATCCCCGTAAAGACTAACTACAATAGCACCAAGCTAGCAGAGCTATACATGAGTAGGATTGTGTGTCTCCATGGTGTACCAAAAACAATTATATCGGATCACGGTACCCAATTCACGTCCCATTTCTGGAGCAAAGTTCATGAGGCACTCGAAAGTCACCTTGCCTTCAGTACCGCTTACCACCCACAGACCGACGGGCAGACCGAAAGGACAAATCAAGTGCTTGAGGATATATTGAGAGCCTGTGCGCTGGATTTCACCAAGGATTGGGAGAAATGTTTACCGTACGCCAAATTTTCCTACAACAACAGCTACCAAGCAAGTCTGAAGATGTCACCAAATGAAGCCCTATTCGGTCGGCGATGCCGGACCCCATTGATGTGGTCAGAGACCGGTGAACGAGCCGTGTTCGGGCCTGACATAATCAAAGAGGCCGAGAAAAAGGTTCGTCTGATCCGGGACTGATTACAAGCTGCCCAGTCCTGACAGAAGAGCTACGCGAATACTTGTCGAAGGGACTTAGAGTTCGATGTAGGCGACTATGTGTATCTAAAGGTCTCACCACTATGAGGAACTCAAAGGTTCAAGGTCAAAGGGAAACTCGCCCCAAGATATGTGGGCCCATTCTTGATAAGCGCTAGAAGAGGTGAAGTGGCCTACCAGCTAGAGTTACCCGAGAACATCTCTGATGTCCACCCAGTGTTCCATGTGTCACAGTTGAAGAAATGCCTGCGGGTGCCAGAAGAGCAAGCTCCTTTGGAAACCATCCATATCAACAGTGATCTCACATACCCGAAACATCCAATAAAGATACTGGACGAGGCAGAAAAGAAGACACGGACCAAGTCATGGCGCATGTACAAAGTACAATGGAGCAACCACACTGAAGAAGAGGCCACCTAGGAAAGTGAGGATTTTCTGAAGACTGAATACCCACACCTACTCAACAACCGGTAAGAAATCTCGAGGATGAGATTTATTGTTAGGGGGTAGGTTTGTAACATCCTGAAAATCGAAGAAATTAAAATCGAACGTAAAAATCGGAACTTACAAAAATTTTCGCTTGTTGCCTTTTTGCTCGAGTTTGTTGCTTCTTATTTGCCCGTTGCATACATTTAGTTGTGAGCAATTCCTCTTGGTGTTTGTGAATGATTTGGAGTTTACTGGGAAGAAAATTTCGAAATGCAGGATTAGGAATTTTAAAAGAAAATCGGAGAAGAGATGCAGATTTATGAAAATACAAATTTGAGAAATAGAGTATTAATTGTCGATTGTGGAAGATTAATTAGGGAGTAAAATAAACAATAAAATATTTAGGGGATTTACAAGAAATCTAGGAAATTTTTGGAATTTAAAATAGGGAATTATGAAATTAGGAAAAAGGAATTTAAATAAATATGAAAAATATATGTGGAAAAATAAAAGAGGAGAAAAGTTGAAAATATAATATTAAAAATTATTCTGGAATATTGGAATTTATTTTGAATTTTTAGAGTGGAAGAAAATGGAAATGAGAAATTAGAAATTAAAAATCGGGAAAATATAAAACGTCACTTGTTCATTGCGCATCGTTGGACGCCGTACACTGGCCCCGGATGCGCGCCCGCCGCGTCGCTCGGCCGTCGCGCCGCGCCCAGCAGCGCCCGCGCCCGCATGCGCCACGCGCGTCGCGCACGCCCGCGCCCATGCCGGACCCCGCCGCGCTCTCGCCAAGTGTCGCCGCGCCTCCCCGCCCCGTGCGCACCGGCGTCCGCGCGCCGGCCCGCCGGCTCGCGCCACCGCGTGCAGCCGCCGCGTCGCCCTCCTTCTCTCCCGTTTCCTCCCTCTCCGCCGCGCCTATAAATAGGCCGGAGCCCCTCCATCTTCTCCCACACCGTCGCCGCCTCTTTCTTCCCCTCCCGAGCGTCCTCGCCGTCCCTAGCCTCCCCCTCTCCCTTCGGTCCCCTTCGCCCTCCTGAGCGCCGCCGCCGCCGCTGTCCACCGGTGCGCCGCCGCCTCTCCTCGCCATTGCCGCCGCCACTGGTAAGTCCCCGAGCCGCCGCCCCTTTCCTCGCGCTGGCGCCGGCCACGGCCAAAGCAGAGGAGGGAGAGGGATCGATCGAGCACCTTGTGGGCATTGAATAGTGGCGCAGAGAAAAGAAAAAGAAAAAGAAAAATAAAAAGAAAGAAAAAGAGAAAAAGAAAAATAGGGAAAAATTAGGAAAAATTTTGGAAAATTTGGAAAAATATTTTGAGAAGACTTGAGTAAAATTTTGGGCAAAAATAAATTATTTTCTTGTATGTTTTCTCGGTGGAAAATTTGAAAATCAAAATTCGACTTTTCCGAAATATCGTTTCGCGTCGTTTTCAAGTCCGGATTTCGTTTAATCCTCTCTCGCCGTTTAAATGTGCTGCTCTTTTGTGCTCGAACCTTCAAAACCTCGATCACAAATCCCTCCGCGGATATTTCCAAATCTATTTTCTCAAACAAATCGCGATCGTCGCTTTGCGAAGACCCTAAGGCATCGACCCGATTTCAAAACTTGGAGTTTTCCACAGCGATCCTCGTACGAACTCAAGTAGAAATTTAGGCTAAGCGCTTGGAATCGTTTTCGTGGCTTTTATGGTTCTTTTCGATCTATCGGTGTTATATTGGATTCTAATAGGATTCGATTGATCTTTCGCACGTACGGATAGCACCTGAAGAAGCCGGCCTCGACTCCGTTGAAGACACCACTCAACAAGCGTGCGAGCAAGGCAAGTCATCACACTCTTTGAACATATTGATCCCAACTGCGAAAGGATGTTATTTTAAACTTTCAACATGCATGATATACAGAGTTACCTATACTTGTTATGCCATACCTTGTTATTGATTACCTTTAGAATTATTCCTTGTAACCCTCGATGTGATACAAACAACCGGAGAATAGCTTCGGCAAACTGCTTAGCCCTGCTATACTTAGATTCATGCATACTCATGATTTTATGAAAAGGGCAACTACCTTAGGGAAGGTAGTTGAGGTACGGCATGTGGAGACATGAGCGCCACAATGCCAAGAGAATGATGAAATGGGTTTCGATGAAAATTGAAAGTACTAAACAAATGTTTTAGACTGGGGCGGCTGGACGATTTGGGTGGATTCCGGAAAAGGCAAGTGCTGACCTTGGTCAATTAAGGACCGAGCCATGAGATAGCAGGGAAACGAGCCAGTACAACCGTACTTCTCGAATGGGTATAGACCGAGCGGAGTAGATAACCGAGTGGAGGCGGTACCCTTGCATAGTGGTTCTTATGGATGAGATGAGATGTGAAAGAGATGATGGTAATTTGAAATTTATTTTAACTTGATGAATGAAATCTCCCCTTACCCTGGGTGCGCCAGAACTCCTCTCACTGCTAGAAAAGGACGACTAGAGTGCATGAGGGCTTAAGTTCATGGAGCGGGTACTGCCAAAGTGAGGTTATCGAAAAGCTTTGCCTTGACCATCTCATGTGTTGGGACGTAGGCTCATTTGTTGGGCTGTCGTGGAGTACGGGTAAAGTGTACATCCACTGCAATGAATGAATCAATCTATTCGAATAGCCGTGCTCGCGGATATGGAGCATCGTGACAAGACTTTCGCTTGGCTAGACTTTAAACTTTAAAATGCTGGGATGGGTTTGCATGATGATTCTTATTCGCTGGTGGATCAACTTCTCGAGATGCGAGAAGGGGTGGACTCCCCAGAAAACCATGTCGAACCGGAGGCGGGAAGCCATCCTTGGAATCACGATGGATGGTAGACAGAACCGTCGCCGAATTAATGAACTATGGAACTAAAACTTGACTTGGCTAGTTGTTAGGCTTGTGAAAAGATTTGTGAAAATTGGCTTTATGCAAAAGAGCACCAGCCATTCCTTGAACAACCCTATCATATGCATTACTTCCGTATTGGCTTGCTGAGTACGGTTGGTACTCACCCTTGCTATACGCACAAACCTTCAGATGGTGGGAACGAAGAATCAGAGGATCCATATGCCTACTACCAGGCAGGCGAGGAAGCTGATGGCGCTTACTAGGTCTTAGTCTCCGGTCGTTGCCTGTGGCAATTGACAAGCCGCTGCCTTATCTAATTTCTACTTTTGGGTTGTATCCAGAGCATGAGGTCCTATGTGTTAGACAATGCCTCCGGGCCTGCTATTGTAATAATTTCGTTGTAAGACTATTCGTGCATGTGCACCTGGTTATTCAGTACTGTATTTCGTGGGTACCAAACCACTCGATCCAGGGAAATGGTACCATGAACACGAAAGATTCCCATTTCAAAAACGAGGGTCCACAAAGCTCGAGCAGCAGGGCATGGTGCACAGACAGCCCCACGTTGAGCACGTCCACCAACTCTGCACCAACTACATCGCCACCAAGCTAAAGAGTAGTATGTTCCCGTCGCAGGCGAAGCGGCGAGCACAAGGGCTGCTGGACCTGGTCCATGGCGACCTGTGTGGACCCATCACGCCGGTGTTAACGATCAAATTTGGCAAGCCAATTCCTAGGTCTGAAGCTAAAACAGAAGTGGAATTGGAGGACCGCATGATTCTCGGAGACAAAGTGCGCATCGGCTGAATCCAAATCAGCTAAGGTGTCAATCGGCCGAGACCGAATTGGACAAGGATATCTGACATAGCCAATTCCGATAGGGGTGATAGATATGATCGATCCCCACAAGAAAGCATTAAAATCAGTATTGGATTCGGTTTGTGGTGCTTCATGGATGTTGCCATACACGGATAAAGTCCTGAAAAGGTAATTGTATCTATTAATTAGGATATTTTTGTATGGTTTCCTTATAAATTACATTAGCAAGAGTCTGTTTTAGGCAATTGTCGTAATTTAAATAGTATTAGAGATAAGAGTCGTGTCCGACAAGGACTATGTTTTGTAATTGGGTATAAATATGACCCGAGACCCTGTAATTAGAGAGACAATCAGATTAATACAACTTTCGACGCATCGCCACCTTTTCCTTTTAGTTTAATTTCGACAAGTTCTTGCTTTGCGTTGGGTTGCATCGGGTTTCGATCTCTGACAAGAGGTAAATCTTGTTTCAAGCGGTTTGCACTCTCGGGATTAGTGCTTCTATCATCATGATACTCTAATCTTGTCTTCATAATCTGCTGAGTCATCATATGCATTATATAACCTAGACCAATGTCGCCATCTCATTTCAGTCAGCTTGTATCTATTGCTAGATAACAACCGATGAAATTGGATGTCAAGGTTGGCTTAGATTATATAGTGTATCTACCATCTCGAAAGGCTTTTATCGACATGTTTAGATCTCATATTTCTCTTTATGCTTAATGCTACATCGGTTGGGTCCGATCCATTAAGTAGTATTTATAACTATAAAGATCTATCTTGCTTACAATTGCTACTAGAGATAGTATCGAGGTTTCAGCCGATCTTATCTGATTTAACTTATCTTGTTTGCTTTATTCTCACTTGATATGTTAAATCTGCTCTCTATATTTAGATCTCATCATACTAAATATGTTAAGTTTGTTATCAATCTGCTAAGAAACTTTAACATCTGATTGCTGCTTGTTTAATGTATTTAATTTATTATGATATCTGAGTATACAACAGTATCGGAGTACTAGCCGATACATGTTAGATTCATCTCTTCGGCTATGTTGTAAACAAGTATAATCCTAGTCTTATAGTATTTTTAGATCTAAGTGATTTATATTGTCTCGGTACGCTACCGATCTATCCCAGTTACTTGGTTTAAATGTGCTTTAAGATTTGGATTGCATTCTGTTAACATCTACAGCCGATCGGATGAATCTAGTTGCTGCCGATTCAATTCATGTTGCATCGGCACAATATCAAACGATACGTCATCGGCCACCAGCTGATCGGCTATCGATCTAACATTGTTTTCTCCTTTTAGTTTTTTGTTGGTTATAGGATCGAACCGACTAGCACGCCTACGAACCTCAAGTAACAGATTTGGACCTGCACTAGAGTAAAGCAAATCTCTCAGGCCAGTACGTGGGAGATTTTCTCATCAACACGCTTTTGGCACGCCCGGTGGGATGTGAGATCACAATCTAGACGCAATGGTGAACATTAAGACCTCTTAGATCGACCAGGAAAACATCATCCCAATCACGATGGACAAGTTGATGCCTGAGCAAAAGGCTGAATATCAGGAGATGATGGACAAGTTACAAAGTCAGTATCTGCATTCTTTGTCTAGACCAGGTCAGGAACAATTGTCCAGAGATACAAGGTGAAAATGCCAGGTGATGAGGAGCCCGAGACAAGCTCTGGCAAGGGCAAAGATCCAGACACCAAGCAGGAGGAGGGCCCAGAGCTAAACAATTTCCAAGATATGATTCATTACGCCGTCCATCAGGCATTGATCAACCAATCTGGCATCCTAGTCAATACTCTTAACAATATCATCAGCTCTGTTGTTGACTCCACGATTGCCGAACACCAAGCCAAGGGCCGAATTTTCCTTCCTGATGGTAAGTTTCCTCCGTACTGGACCTTGGTCACCGATGGGTTGAAGCCTGTTGCAGGCATACCCCCATGTCAGCCGATGGCGCCAACATCAGCTCCTTTGAAGCCGATTATACCGTCATCGGCGCGGAAGCAACTAGATTTCAACCCCATGGTTCTAACCAGGCCACAACCCTAGCACACAGGATGTGACGTCCCTAAAGTTTCTCCAGAGCAGGCTGTGACCATGTTCAATACAAATCGGCGACCTTCACAGCCGATTCCAAAAGTACCGATAGGGTCATACACGCCAGACCCGCAGCAACACCCTATCGGTCCTCAGCCCGGTCATGATCAACAACATCATGCGGTCCATCAATCCCCTCAACATCACATGGGAGCAATTTTAATCATCTATATCAGCCTCATTCACCCCAGATGCAGTACCGGTCAGGACCAATACCTCAACCTCAATATCTGCCTCAAGCCGATCAGTTCGAGCCGATACAACAGCAGGTGCAACAGAAACCTTGGGCAAACATGATTGCTGATATGATGAGGGAACAATTTGGCCTCAAGCCCTAGGACACTTGCAACATGTATCAATATCCTTATCCTGAATATTTTGAGAGGGTTCCATTCCCGAACCGATACAAAGTGCCAAACTTCTCCAAATTCTCAGGGCAGGACAGTGTCTCCACGTATGAACATGTCAGCCGATTCCTAGCTCAATTCGATGAGGCATCGGCTACGGACACTATGAGGGTTAAGACTTTTCCCTCTCTCCCTCTCCGGATGGGCTTTCACCTAGTTTTCTTCGTTCCCATACAACTCTATACAAATCTGGGCCGATATGACGGCTATCAGGCAGAAGCACGATGAATCGGTCCAAGACTACATTCAAAGGTTTAGGAACATGAGGAATAGGTGCTACAGCTTGGTGTTGTCAGATTCGCAACTAGCCGATTTTGCTTTCCAGGGCTTGTGTAACGTCCCACCCTTCCTGGGCAGGATCTTAGACTGTCCTCACAGACCAACATCAGTCTTTTCTACGCACTTGTTCCTCACTCATGCGCACCCAGGAAGAACATCCCGGTCGGTCACCCATCCCAAATTGCCCCAGGTCAAGCATGCTTAACCTTAGAGTTCTTAGGAGATGAGCTTCCAGAAAAGAAGTTGCAACTTGTTGGTTTGGTATGAGTATTCTCTTAATCCTATTAAGCCCTAGGCCAGGATGTTACATCCACACCCCCTTTGAAGACCCGACGTCCTCGTCGGTCAACCCCAGGTCAGGAACCCCTCCCCTCTTGGCCACGTCCGTGCATCCAATGCCGGCGCATGTGCCATGCCGTGTCCCCTCAGGGCCCACGTGCCATGCGCACCATGCCCGCGCGACTGACCCGCCATGCGCCCCGCATGTGCCATGCCGTGTCCCCTCAGGGCCCATGTGCCATGCGCACCATGCCCGCCCGACTGACCCTCCATGCGCCCCGTGAAATCGCGAGGGTCGGCTCTGATACCACTTGTAACGTCCCACCCTTCCTGGGCTGGGTCCGCCTACATCTGGAAGCTCTCTAGGATCTTAGACTGTCCTCACAGACCAACACCAGTCTTTTCTGTGCACTTTGTCCTCACTCATGCGCACCCAGTAAGAACTTCCTCGAATTGCCCCAGGTCAAGCACGCTTAACCTTAGAGTTCTTAGGAGATGAGCTTCCAGAAAAGAAGTTGTAACTTGTTGGTATGAATATTCTCTTAATCCTATTAAGCCCTGGGCCAGGATGTTACAGCTTGTTAACACCTATCCGGGAGAGATTTTTGGCTCAAGACTTTGAGAGCCTAGCTCACTTGGCCCAGAAAGTTAGTGCCCATGAACAACGATTCCAAGAGGCCAAGAAAGCTTTCAAGAAGGTTGGCCACGTTGCTTATGCTTCTGACTTTGATTCCGACGACAGCGAAACCGAGGTAGCAGCAGCCGATTGGACCAGAAACAAGAAGGTGATCACTTGTCAGTGGGTAAATAATTCGGCTAAAGAGGAAAAAAATATGATTTTGACATCACCAAAGCCGATAAAATCTTCGATCTGCTACTTCGGGAGAAACAGATCCAACTTCCAGCCGGCCATGTCATCCCATCGGCCGAATAGCTAAAGAAGAGGAGGTACTACAAGTGGCACAACACCAGGTCTCATGGCATAAATGACTGCAAAGTATTCCGACAACAGATTCAATCAGCTATAGAGGCGGAAAAAATTAAATTCGAAGACCCGAAGAAGTCGATGAAAGTTGATGAAAATCATTTTCTGTTAACGTGGTCCATGCCGTCGCAAGCCAGCCGACAGTGAGCCCCGGGAGACGGATAGCTTGATCAAATTCATGAAGAACTTCTTAGAAAGGGAAATCACCGTCTTTTGCCAAAGTCGTCAAAAAACGTCGGCAGGAGGATAACAGACAGGAAGAGGAGTATTACGAAGCAAGTAACAACTTTGATCCCCATTGGAGTTGTGAGTTTTTCAGGTTTTGTTGGAACCAAGGGATGAGGCTACCATCATTGCAAGATTGCCCAGCGTGCAGCGGTTACAACAGACAACACACTGCTTGGCATGTTGCAAGTTCAAGCCGATCTACGCCTGGAGAAAATTGGTTGAAGCAAAAAAACTCCCTGTTCACCAAAGGCTGGGTCCGATTCATCAAGACTTTTTCCAAGATGATGGTAATGATGATGAGGAGGAAACTGCCAACCCGCAATGGTGCCTCTCTGATACTTTCACAAAGACCCAGAAAAGGAGGGTGCAACGGATAAAGAGCAAGGGTCGACTGTAGGAGGTTCAAGCCAAAATCGATCATCGGCTAAGAAAGAAGAAGAAGCAAGAGCGCCCAAGGAAAGAGTGGCGTGTGAAGAGCAAGACTGTGTCAGCCGATGAAGCTCAAGTTGACAAAGCAAAAAGATTGGCCAAAGGAAAAGCTGTGGCCCCTGCATCGGTCAACATGGTCTTTGTGTTGCCAGCTGAGTATGAGGCAGCTCAAGCCGATGCAGATGTGGTTGACGAGTCCATGGCCAAGTTAATTTTTTCCCCAGAGCAAGCGATCTTCGAAAAACCAGAGAAAACAGGGCATCAGCATCTCAAACCATTGTATGTCAAGGGATTTGTCAATGGCAAGCTGATGTCCAAAATGCTGGTCGATGGTGGTACAGTTGTAAACTTGATGCCCTATGCCACTTTCAGAAAGTTAGGCAAAAATTTGGACGACCTCATCAAGACCAACATGATTTTGAAGGGCTTTGGAGGGAACCCATCTGAGACCAAAGGAGTTCTAAACGTGGAGCTGACAATCGGTAGCAAAATTGTGCCTACAACCTTCTTTGTCATTGATGTGAAGGGATCATACAACCTATTGCTGGGAAGGGATTGGATCCATGCTAATTGCTGCATCCCTTCTACCATGCATCAGAGCTTAATCCAAATGGCAAGGCGACAAGGTTGAGATCGTGCCAGCCGATAGGTCAGTAAACATTGCCAATGCTGATTTAACCCTTTGGGAGATGGATGATATCGATTGCTTGTCTGACAAAGTCTGGGAAGCCGATTATCTGAAGGTGTCCGATTCTAACATACAACTAGTTGGAGATGAAGAGCCCCAACTGCTGCTTTGAGGGCATTGTAGAGGGATGAAGCTCCTACATCGAGGACACCGTAGATCTCGATGGCAAACTAGGACAAGGCTTCATGTAGGCCGATGATTTAGAAGAGGTTGATATAGGTCCAGGAGATAGGCCTAGGCCGACATATTAGTAAAAAATTGTCTTCTCATTTTAGAACCAAGCTTATTGAGCTGTTAAAGGAATATAAAGATTGCTTTGCTTGGAAGTATTTTGGGATGCTAGGTCTTAGTCGGTCGATTGTCGAACATCGCCTTCCTATTAAACCAGGCTATCGGTAGTACAAACAACCTCCTAGGAGATTTAAAGCCGATATGTATGATGCAATTAAGGCCAAAATCACTCGATTGTATGATGCAGGTTTTATTCGCCCATGTCGGTACGCTAAGTGGGTTTCAAACATAGTTCCAGTTATCAAGAAAAACAACAAGCTTAGGGTGTGTATCGACTTTCGAGACCTAAACAAAGCTACCCCTAAGGACGAGTACCCCATGCCGATTACCGATTTATTGGTGGATGCTGCTTCAGGCATAAGATTATAAGTTTTATAGATGGCAATGCTGGATACAATCAAATTTTAATGGCCAAGGAAGACATCCATAAGACTACTTTTAGGTGTCCTGGTGCGATCGGCTTATATGAGTGGGTTTTCATGACATTCGGATTGAAAAACATTGGAGCTACGTATCAGAGAGCTATGAATTATATTTTTCATGACCTAATCGGCTTCTTGGTTGAGATCTACATTGATGATGTTGTGGTAAAATCCAAGGAAGTTGAAGATCGCATAGCCGATTTAAGGAAGGTTTTAGAAAGAACAAGGAAATATGACTTGAAGATGAACTCTACCAAATTTTTTTTTGGCGTATCGGCTGGACAGTTCTTGGGATTTTTTGTTCATGAGAGAGGGATTGAAGTGACACAAAGTATTAATGCAATCAAGAACATTCAACCTCCACAGGACAAGAAGCAGTTGCAATCTCTGATCGGCAAGGTAAATTTGATTAGGCGTTTTATTGCTAATTTATCTATGAAGATGGAGCTATTTACACCTTTACTAAGGCTAAAAGCCGATCAAGAGTTTACTTGGGGGGCAGAGCAGCAGAAGGCTTTGGATAATATCAAGGATTATTTGAGCTCTCCTCCAGTTTTGATTTCTCCACAGAAAGGAGTGCCTTTTAAGCTATATCTGTCAGTCGATGAGAAGTCAATCGATTCAGTTTTAATCCAGGAGTTCGAGGGTAACGAAAGAGCAATATTTTATCTAAGCAGAAAGCTTTTGGACGCAGAAATAAGGTACTCTCCTGTGGAAAAGTTGTGCTTGTGCTTGTATTTTTCCTGCACCAAGTTGAGACATTATTTACTATCCAATGAATGCACGGTAGTCTACAAAGCCGATAAAGTTAAATATATGCTATCGGCTCCAGTGCTGAAAGGAAGAGTTTGGTAAGTGGATTTATGCTTTAACAGAATTTGATCTGAGGTATCAAGCACCCAAGGCAGTTAAGGGACAAGCTATAGCCGATTTCATTGTTGAACACCAGGATGATTCAATCGGCTCAGTCGACATAGTGCCTTGGACGTTGTTTTTCGATGGTTCAGTTGTAGATATGGTTGTGGCATCGGCTTGGTCATAATATCATCTAGGGGCAAGTTTTGAGTTTGCTTACACTATCACGCCTTATGCAACCAATAACCAAGCTGAGTATGAGGCCATCCTCAAGGGGTTGCAACTTTTGAAAGAGGTCGAAGCCGACGCTGTTGAAATCATTGGTGATTCATTCTTGGTCATCAATCAGCTAGCAGGAGAATACGAATGCAAGAACGACATGTTGATGATCTACAATCAAAAGTGCCAAGAACTGATGGATGGTTTTTGGCTAGTAACTTTCAAACATATCCCTCGAGAGCAGAATATTGAAGCTAATGATTTGGCTTAAGGGGCATCAGGATACAAGCCGATGTTGAAAGATGTTGAAGTTGAAATTGCAACAATCGTAGCCGATGGTTGGAGGTATGATGTTTTCAATTATTTAAAGAATCCTTCTCAATTGGCTTCAAGGAAATTGTGTTACAAGGCTTTAAGATATGTTTTGCTCGATGATGACATTTATTATCGGACGATTGATGGGGTATTGCTCAAATGTTTGAGTACCGATCAAGCCAAGGTTGTGATGGGAGAAGTGCATGAGGGCATTTGCGGTACTCATCAATCGGCTCACAGGATGAAATTGCTACTTCGGAGAGCTGGGTATTTTTGGCCGACCATGCTGGAAGATTGTTTCAAATATTACAAAGGATGCCATGATTGTCAAAGGTTTGGAGCAATTCAAAGGGCACCGGCGTCGGCGATGAACCCTATTATCAAGCCATGGTCGTTCAGAGGATGGGGAATTGACATGATCGGCCAGATTAATCCACCCTCGAGTAAAGGACACAAGTTTATATTGGTGACAACCGATTATTTTACAAAGTGGGTGGAAACAATTCCTTTAAAAAAAGTTGATTCTGGGGATGCAATTCAGTTTGTCAAAGAACATATTATCTACTGATTCGACGTCCCTCAAACAATAACAACCGATCAGGGATCTATCTTTGTTGCTGATGAGTTTGTCCAATTTGCAGAGAGCATGGGGATCAAATTGCTGAATTCTTCGCCATATTATGCATAGGCTAATGGGCTAGCAGAAGCATCCAACAAAAGTTTGATCAAACTGATAAAAAGAAAGATCTCTGATTATCCAAAGCAGTGGCATAGCCGATTGGCTGAAACATTATGGTCCTATCGGATGGCCTGTCATGGATCAATTCAAGTGTCTCCTTACAAGTTGGTTTATGGACATGAAGCTGTATTGCCATGGGAGACTGCCATCGGCTCAAGAAGGATCGAATTATAAGATGAGTTGACAGCCGATGATTATCACAATCTTATGGTAGATGAATCGGAGGACTTGGTTTTGTCCAGGATGCATGCTTTAGAAAAGGTGACCAGGGATAAAGAGAGAATTGCTCGTCATTATAACAAGAAAGTTGTGCCCAAGTCATTTTCAGAAGGCGAGCTGGTTTGGAAATTGATCTTGCCGATTGGCATGAGAGATAATAAGTTCGGCAAGTGGTCACCTAACTGGGAAGGGCCCTTTAAGATCCACAAATGCGTTTCAAAGGGAGCTTACATGCTAGAAGTACTTGATGGAGAGTTATTTGAAAGGGCTTTAAATGGAAAGTATTTGAAGAAATATTATCCTAGTATATTGATCAATTCATGATTCAGCTAAGTTTGTGCCGATACATGATAGCCGATGTGTTTACGATCACATCGCCTTTAGGAAATAAACATAAGTTTTGTTCCTTTGATTTTTTTTCAAGTTGCTCTAATCGGTTGTGCAAAGCCGATGTGTGATGGCCAATTTATTTTATTGTCCTTAGTCAAGTCATAATTTTGTCAATGATGAAGTCAACATTGAAAAATTAGGGGGGGCATATACATATAGAAAATCGGAAGTGGACTCAAATTTTTTTTGAAGCAAAATGGATTGCAGAAGTCAGCAGAGATTATAGTACAAGGTGTCAAGCTAAAGTATACAGAGTTTACCGACACAAAAGAATATATTACAAGTGTTACAAGTTCACAGAAGTTCTAGCCCTATTACAGATCGGTTTAGTTGCCGGCGAGCTCGTTGATAGCCGATATTGCCCTTTGTCTGATATGCTCAATTTCATCTATGGTGTGGTCATCGGCTACATCGGTTCCTAGGATTTTTTTCAAAGACTTCCTAAGATCTACCAAGTATTGTATGGAAGACTTCAATTTGGACCTTTGCTCTTCAACGGCTCTAGGGAGATCGACAAGCCTTTGTCTCTCTAAGGCTAAGTCAGCTCTGCATTTTTCCAGTTCGGCTATAAGTTTGGCTTCTCGCTTTTCCAGCCGATCGATGCTGGCCTCAATGGTAGACGGCCCTGCAGTCATCTCATCTAATTTGGCCTTCTCAGCAACGATGGATTGCCGATTGGTTTCAACCATGGCTTCAAGGCTCGCTTTTTCTTTTCTGTCTGCAATCCGCTGTCGTGCCCTTTCCAATATGTACCGATGTTGATCAAGGTAGGCAGCTTGGGAGATGGCGTCAACTACTTGGTCTGGGAGCTGATCTTGGATTTCTTCAAATCTGGATCTGATTGACCCACAGTTGGTGACCAAGTAGTCCAAAGAGCTTTTCAGCCGACGGGCTATGTCCAAAAGTTTTTCTTTTAGTTCATCGGCTATAGGAGCTTGAGCCTTGCTGGTGGTCTCCTCTTCCTCGTCTACAAACTCCCTTATGTCGAAGGAGAACATATCGGCTAAGGCCTACAAAGCAAGAGTCAAGATCACTAAGTGTTAAAGAGATTTGATTAGCCGATTTGATTTCGAGAAAGTCATTTACCTTGACGGTGGGAGCCAGTGCTGGTT
Source organism: Oryza australiensis (assembly GCA_019925245.2). Classification (NCBI taxonomy): domain Eukaryota; kingdom Viridiplantae; phylum Streptophyta; class Magnoliopsida; order Poales; family Poaceae; genus Oryza; species Oryza australiensis. Next base: position 873,419 of record JAIFGZ020000388.1, on the reverse strand, counting down.
CTGCTTCTTCAACATGATGGCTACCCCTAGCCGATGGAGTATGCTCACTGGAAGCAACGGGGGCAGCCGATGGAGAATGAGGAAGCTTCATAAAAAGACAAGTGTTGGTTAGCAATCGACATGTTAATAGAGATGAAGGAGATTGAATTTTAAAGTTACCAATGGAGCTGGACGCGGTTGCCTTTGGACTAGTCTTTCGTGTTGTAAGCAAAAGAGTTTGATTAAGATAAGAGCGTTTAAAGTTAATCAATCAGGCTTCAAGGAGAGAAGGATGCATACCGGTTGAGGGTGAGCAGGATGCTTTGGAGGAGATGGTGTTTTTTGAGGAGCTGGGTCGTCGGCTGATGGTGTTGGTGCATATTTACTTGATTCACTTGACTCGGCTGCAGCATCGTCGACGATTTGATTAATTTCTTTGTCCATGACTGCTTGATCAATGGCCTCCTCCAAGTCCGGGTCTAGGGACGGCAAGTCATCGGCAGGGGTTGTCTTTTGCTTCTTCGATTTCCTCTTCTATCCAGCCGATGGACCGGTAGCCGATGGCTTGGCCCTTTTCTTTCTTGCTATTGGTTCACGAGTTTGGCCATGCAGCAAAGTTGCTACTCTTGGTGAGTTGAAGCCGATGATGGAAGGAGTAAGTCCTCCGCTGCTTAGAAAGAGCCCCAAAGCATATTGGATTTCAATTCCTGAGTTGCTGACGCGAGGAGGAGAAGAATCAGTTGTCTGCAAGAAAGAAAAGACATTGGTTAAGTATTATACAATGATAGCCGATAATTGAGTAATTTGACAAAGGAAGAAAGTACTTACATCAGGGATCAAGTCTGGGAGAAGTGTGGTGAGGTACATTGAAGATGGTTGATGAAAGAGATGTTTCTTGAACTCAATCCACTATAGGTCAAATGCTGAACTCCTCATCATTGCCAAGTCCAGAGTTCCTACTGCCGAGAGGAGGACCTTCAATGCTCATCAATTTCAGCATCATCAGTCTTGAGGTAATCTCTCCCCTGGTCTGGATTTTGTCGATGAAATAAATTCCAATTGGCAGTTGCCCCAGTCCCATCTGCCTAGTAGCCGACATCAGGTGATAAAACTCATAAGACAAGGGACGTTCCTGCCCCGGTGGATGCCGATTGGAAGGATACAGGGGGTGATGGCAGTGGTGAAGATCTCCCTTGGTTTTTCATATTCCTCAGAGTCGATTTCACTGAAGTTAAAATCTAAGGGGAGCTCAAAGTCTTGATAATTTGAGTAGAAGAACCAGGTTTTGGTGTTCTTGGAGAAGCCATCATAGAAGTTAGTGAACCAGTCGGCAAGGAGTTGAGCCGACAATTTGGAGCCAGGATAAGTGCAGGCAGCCTCTCCATATGACATGCACCGACGTGTAGTGACTTCTTCTCCATCTTCATTCACAGTCGGCTACGCTAATGGGAACCTGGCATCTGAGAATGCAAGCCGTCCAGCAGTCTTCTAGGTAAGGAGGGTTAACCACAGTTGTAAAAACCACCATGGACCTCTGGTTCCTATGACTGAATCGGCTGCTAGCTTGGCCGATGTTGTGTTCATGGTTTGGTATAATACCCCAGCAGATATTTGCCTAAGGGGACTATTTCCTTTGTCCCAAGGGCCTCCGCTATATGTTGCCAGTTGGATGTGGGGCCACAACTTGAACCACAAAAGACAAATTTTTCAAGCCACATCATCAGGAAGGCAGTGTGCTCTCTGGGGCCTACCGATCCAGTACCCATATTTTGGCTTATGAAGCCATTCCAACCTCCTATGGCCCAGGTTTTGAAGGAATAATGACACTTAGGATCAAATCAGTTGGGGTTGGCTGATGAGGTTATATCCAAGCTAGTGATCATGACTACATCCAACAGGGTAGGAGTCATGGGGTCCTTGTTGAAAAAGGAAAGCGTTGAAGGTATTGGTGAAGGGTTACGCGGAAGCTACGCTAGCCGAAAACAAAAATTTCTACCGCGCAAACCAGGAACACTTGCAAGTAAGGGCCGATAGATCGTTACCGATTGGAGTGTGCGGCGAAAGCGCCAATCGGGGCTATCCGATCCGGAACAGTGTAGCCGATTCGCAAGCCGGCAGGCCGATACCCGGGGACAGCCGATTCGCCAATCAGCCGGTCGCGAGATGCCGTAGCCGATCCGAGTCGTCGGCCGTGTTCTCGCGCCTCGCTCCGTCGCCCGACCGCAGCCGTCCGAAGCCGATCTACAGCGCGCAACGTAGCAGCGCCTCTACCGGTATCCACACGTCCGGGGACAAAACATCGTACACCCGTGTGCTAGCACGCGATGCAAGGCTAGGGTTTGGCTCGAAAGTGGGGAAGGTTTCCGTGGAGATTGATCTCGGCGACTTCTGTTGCACGCGATGCAATTGACGTGCCGCAGCTCTCCACCCCACCCTCCTTTATATAGAGTTGGCCGAGCGGGACTAGTGGCCGATCGGGACTCTATTTTGAATCGGATCCTATCCGAATCTCACGAGTTGGCTGCCCATACGTCGTAAGCCCATAGGACTCTATCGATCGGATCTCTATCCGATCGAGCCGTATCCGAGTCCAACTCGAATGCTGTTCTTATCCCCTTAAGCGTGCGACCACAGCAGGTTCAGGTATACTCGGTTTCGGCTATAGTCTAACTTAGCCGACCGTCGGCTCGAGTCCAACTCGGCCGACATCACTGACGGCGCCTAGCGGCACATATTGACACCATAGTATACAAGAATATAATATCGGCTCGAACACGTAATGTGTACACAAATCCCTTTGCCTCACGATACCGGTTAAGCTATAGGCAAGATGTGTGCCATCCCTTCAATAGCTTAACCATTCACTCGAACCGTATTGGATTATCAGTCTCGTTGATTGACTCCTCAATCAACTTAGCATGGCCATGCATTTCCATAATCCATTACCTCGAGGGCCCAGAGATATCTCTCCAAAGGAGGGGCAAATTCCATCTTGATCACTCACATCCCACTCCATGTTTCATAGCAAACCCGAAAACTACCTTTATAACTACCCGATTCGGAATAGCGTTTGGTAGTCCCAAAGTAGGCTACTACACATGTTGGAATCCATGGTGATCTCGGGTCTAAGGACTTTGTACCAACACTACGAGACCAACTAATGGCACATTAATTCTGTAGTGTCTCATGGTGGGTCTATCCAACAATGTGTTCTCCAACACATATGTCCATGTTTATTGATTTGGTATCTTCATACCCATGATCTATGAGACATGATCATCAATCAATAAACATGCCGATCTTAGAATCATATTTGTTCCAACAATATGACATATGATCAGGGATCGTTTAGAAATAGATTCATACATAAAGAGTCTCATAAATAAGTCACGTACTTATTGATCAATACGAGATGTCTATTTCATGGAACTAAATAACACTTTATTCATAATACATAAACATTGACGTGATATCCAACATCTCCATGTTGCCTCTAGGGCATATCACTAACAATTGGACCAAAAGTAGCTTGCAGCTGACATGAGGGGCTCATCCTTAGGTAAATCGGCTATGATGAGGGCCAAGCACTGAGCTATACCTAACTCATCCCAATGAGTTTGTTTGCTAGCCGATACTCTCTCGTACCAAGTTGGCCAGGATCTATCGGTTGAAGGCCATGACTTAAAAGTTCCATTCCATGGAACTAAACTAGGGTTTGATATCCTGTAGGGCATCCTATTAGTTTCGGCATTAATAAACTTGGTTGGATCTATGTTGCCGATTGGGCCAAGAAAATACCACTTATCATGAATGAGGCTAGGGATAGCAATCTGGTGTGCAAGGTGCTACAATTAAAAAAGGGGAAGAATCATACAGAGCAAGAACATGGATCTACAGTTACAAATAAGAGAGAGAATATAGCTGATAGAACTTACCTCAGGGAACTCGGCCGATGGAGCAACAGATGGAGCCGCGGAGGTAGCCATTGCCGAAGGTGGGGTCGTCGCCGTGAAGGATGATCTCCACAGACTTGCTGAGAGCTCCGAGGGGATTGCTAGAGAGATTTGGGGAGGTTTTTGGTTGAAGGTGCTGGGTGCGCAAGTGACGACGTGAACTTTTCGAGGTGCCTGGGTGTTATTTAAAGAAGTGTGGTAACGGCCGAAATGGAAATGCCCTAAGTTTTCTCAGGGGATGAAATCACGCAAATCCGCAATATTAATAATATCGTGGACTTGGGGGGCATGTGTTAACTGTTAGTGATATGCCCTAGAGGCAACATGGAGATGTTGGATATCACAGTCAATGTTTATGTATTTATGAATAAAGTGTTATTCAGTTTCATGAAATAGACATCTTGTATTGATCAATAAGTACGTGACTTATTTATGAGACTCAATATGTATGAATCTATTTCTAAATGATCCTGATCATATATCATATTATTGGAATTAATATGATTCTAAGATCGGCATGTTTATTGATTGATGATCATGTCTCGTAGATCATGGGTATGGAGATACCAAATCAATAAACATGTACATATGTGATAGAAAACACATTGTTGGATAGACCCACCATGAGACACTACAGGAATTAATGTGCCATTAGTTGGTCTCGGGTAGTGTTGGTACAAAGTCCTTAGACCTGAGATCACCATGGATTCCAACATGTGTAGTAGCCTACTTTGGGACTACCAAACGCTATTCCGTAATCGGGTAGTTATAAAGGTAGTTTTCGGGTTTGCTATGAAACATGGAGTGGGATGTGAGTGATCAAGATGGAATTTGCCCCTCCTTTGGAGAGATATCTGGGCCCTCGAGGTAATGGATTATGGAAATGCATGGCCATGCTAAGTTGATTGAGGAGTCAATCAACGACGATAATCCAATACGGTTCGAGTGAATGGTTAAGCTATTGAAGGGATGGCACACATCTTGCCTATAGCTTAACCGGTCTCGTGAGGCAAAGGGATTTGTGTACACATTACAGGTTCGAGCCGATATTATATTCTTGTATACTATGGTGTCAATATGTGCTGGCGCCATCAGTTGCATGTGCGGCTCGCTTGGACTCGAGTCGACGGTCGGCTAAGTTAGACTATAGCCGAAACCGAGTATACCTGAACCTACTGTGGTCGCACGCTTAAGGGGATGGAATAGATATTCAAGTTGGACTCGAATACGGCTCGATCGGATAGGGATCCGATCGGATAGAGTTCTATGGGCTTACGACATATGGGCGGCCAACTCGTGAGATTCGGATAGGATCCGATTTAAAATAGAATCCTGATCGGCCACTAGTCCCAGTCGGCCAACTCTATATAAAGGAGGGAGGGTGGAGAACTGCGGCACGTCAATTGGATCACATTGAACCGAATCCGCAATGCAAGTCGCCGAGATCAATCTCCACGGAAACCCTCCCACTTTCGAGCCAAACCCTAGCCTTGCATCGCGTGCTAGCACACGGGTGTTCGGCGTTCTCGTCCCCGGACGTGTGGATACCGTAGAGGCGCCGCTACGTTGCACGCCTGTTCATCGGCTGGAGGAATTGGCTGCGATCGAGCGCATCGGAGCGAGGCGTGAGAACGTGACCGGACGACTCGGCGGGTCGGCTGATTGGCGAATCGGCTGTCCCTAGGAATCGGCTGTCGGCTTGCGGGAATCGCGCACTGCTCGTTCCGATCGGATAGCTCGATTGGCTATTTCTGCTGCATACTCCAATCGGTAACGATCTATCGGCCCTTACTTGCAAGTGTTCCTGGTTTGCGCGGTAGAAAAGTTTTGTTTTCAGCTACCGTAGCCTCCGCGTAACCCTTCGGGGTATCGAGCTAATCTTGCTTAGTTTGGGTTTTAGATTAGATGCGGAACAAGTTTTGCGCACGGGTTGATTAGATCAATTGGTTTTTACGGGATTTGTTGAGGAGAGTTCATGGTAATTGCGTTCCTTGATAGTGTATCGGAACGGCGTAATGTGATTATGTCGAAGCAATATCCATAGAACTCGGTTTGAATCGGCTTCGAGATAGCGTTCCTTGATAGTGTATCGGAACGGTATAATGTGATTATACCGAAGCTATCTCGTAGTCCGATCTTGTTTGCTGCCTCGCGCCTACGCAAACCATCTCCCTTGATAGTGTATCGGGACGGCATAATATGATTATGCCGACATGGTTTCGTAAGCAATTTCATAGATTGGATCTATGAATTTCGTGTGGTGTTCGGCGCTGCCCGGCCCGTGTGCGTCCCCTTTATAGGTCGTCTCGATGCCGTTTCTCTGCGATAGGTAGAAAACGTTTTCTACGCCTAGCTTGTTTTTGCGAGAGAATGCTTTGAGATGGTATGGCCCTATTGTATGTATGAGATGCATGTAATATTCTTTCATATGTGCAATCCCTGTAATATTCTTTCATACGTGCAATGCTTGTAATATTCTTTCACGACCTGCGAGTCGATGTAATCTTCAATTAGAGCTTCTATAGTAGTTGCTTAGTTTGAAGAAATCAAGCATCCAGCACTCGGAAGAACGGTGATGAAGATGGAGATCCTCTACACCGGCATGGAGATGGAGATCACCATGTGAAGGGGGCCATATTATTTCATGCTATTCTACCGCTTTCATATATGTGATATGTTTGTTTGATAGGATAGCATCCCTCACAAAATTAAGTAGTAATGATGCCCTTTCAAATGTTGCACCCGTCACCGTTATGCTCGTCAATGGTGGGTCCGCAAAGCGAGTGCCATTCTCTATCATAACACGAGGGGTATATGTTGGACATATACACGAGTATTTGGTTTACTTAACAAGGCTATCAAAACAGTTTTGGGCCTTGGGGCATAGGTTGGCGCCGGGGCATAAAGATGCCACACCAATAACAAGAGTCACATAGAGATGTGATTAGCAAGGAGTTGCTTACCGATGTTATTAATATTCTAGCGGTGATGCCAAAGCTCACTAGAAAATTAATTAACATGTGGATCTTGACCCAATACGTAACCTAGAGGAAAGGTGGAAAATATGTAATGGAAGTCTTATGTTAAATTGTTTAACAATAGACATAGCATAAACATTGTGCTAAACTTTGCTTTTTTGTTGTAGAATAATGGCAGCCAATACTACACCAGTACCTTTAATTTGCGATCTATTCTCGAAAAGGAAAAACTAAATGGAACAAACTTTGTGGATTGGTATCGCAACTTGAGAATTGTTCTCAAGCAAGAGCGTAAGGAGTACGTTCTTGAAGTACCTTATCCGAGGATTTGCCTAATAATGCCACTTGCAACCGCACGGAGAGCTTACGAGAAGCATACTAATGATGCCCTAGACATAAGCTGTCTCATGCTTGCTACAATGTCCCCGAGCTTCGAAGCAATATGAGAGCAGCGATGCTCACACTATTATTCGGGGACCGCCGGCATGTTTGAGAACCAAGCTCGGGCCGAGAGGTTCAACACCTCGAAGTCCTTGTTTGCGTGCGGACTTGTTGAGGGAATCCCGTCGTCCGTATGTGATAAAAATGATTGGCTACATTGAGAGTCTAGAAAAACAAGGTTTTCCCCTTAGCCAAGAGTTGGCTACGGACGTGATTCTCCGGTCGCTCCCTCCGAGCTTCGAGCCATTCATATTAAATTATCACATGAACAATATGGATAGAACCTTGGCCGAATTGCATGGGATGCTAAAGACGGTGAGGAGAGTATCCAGAAAAATGGTCATCATGTGATGATGATGCGAAGGCAAAGCGCAAACCACCGTCAAGAAACTTTGCACCAAGAGAAAGTTAACTCCCGATGAGATCGCGAGTGCCTCCAATGCAAAGATGGGCAAGAAGGGGCCGACGGCATCGGATGCCGTTTGCTTCTATTGCAAGGAGACAGGCCACTTGGAAAAGGAATTGCAAGAAGTACATGGAGGATCTCAAAAAGAAGCAAAGTATGACTTCGCCGGTATTAATGTTATAGACATTAATCTTGCTACTTCACCTACGACTCTTGGGTATTTGATACCGGATCGTAGCTTATATTTGCAAATCGTTGCGGAGAATGAGAAGAAGTAGAGGATTGTGAAGGGGCGAGGTGAACTGCGCGTCGGCAATGGAGCAAGCATTGCTACGATTCTTGTCGGCACGATACCACTTCATCTACCTTTCGGGATTAGTTTTGGAATTAAATAATTGTTATTGTGTTCCAACACTATGTCAAAACGTTATTTCCGCTTCATGTTTGCAAGCGGAAGGATATGATTTTAGATCAATGGACAATGGTTGTTCAATATATCTCAAAGATATGTTCTATTTTCATGCTCCATTGGTGAATGGATTATACGTTTTAAATCTTGAAGCGTCTCCCATCTATAACATTAATACGAAAAGGCAACTCTCTAATGATACAAACCCCACATTTATCGGCATTGTCGCTTAGGCCATATAAATAAGAAACGCATGGAGAAGCTCCATAAGGATGGACTGCTTCACTCTTTTGATTTTGAATCATTTAAGACATGTGAGTCTTGTTTACTTGGTAAGATGACAAAGGCACCTTTCACGGGACACGTGAGAGAGCAAGTGACTTGTTGGCACTCGTACATACGATGTATGTGGACCAATGAGCTCAACGGCCGAGGTGGTTATCAATACTTCATTACCTTTACGATGACTTTAGTGGATATGGTTATATCTACTTAATGAGGCACAAGTCCGAATCCTTTGAAAAGTTCAAAGAATTCCGAATGAAGTACAAAATCATTTAGGGAAAACAATCCAGTTTCTACGATCGATCGTGGAGGGAATACTTGAGCCAAGAGTTTGGTAATCATCGAAAGATTGTGGAATTGTTCCACGTTGACTCCGCCAGAACTCCACAATGGAACGGAGTGTCCGAGACGGAGAAATCGCACCTTGTTGGACATGGTGCGGTCGATGATGAGCCAAAGTGATCTTCCGTTATCCTTCGGGGATATGCTCTTGAAACAATTGTGCTCACACTAAATAGAGTTTCATCTAAGTCGGTTGAAAAGACATCATATGAGATATGGATAGGGCAACCCCCTTGTTTGTCTTTTCTCAAAATTTGGGGATGCGAAGCTTATGTAAAACGTTTGTCGACAAGCTCACACCCAAATCGACAAGTGCTTCTTTTGTGGGATATCCTAAGGAAACTAAGGGATATTACTTTTATAATCGGGAACAAGGCAAAGTGTTTGTCGCCCGACACGGTGTCTTCTTGGAGAAAGAGTTTCTTTCAAGAAGGGTTAGTGGGAGGCGGGTGTATCTTGAAGAAGTTCAAGAAACACCGAAAATGTTTCAGCGACCATAGAACCACAACAAGAGGAGCAAAGTGTTGCGCCACCGGTTGTAGATACACCAGCCCCACGGAGTCGAAAGATCACGTCGTGCGCCGACAGTACACGTGCGGAACAATGTGATATATTGTTGTTGGACAACGATGAGCCTAAGACCTATGAGGAAGCGATGGTGGGACCCAATTCCAACAAGTGGCTTGGAGCCATGAAATCCGAAATAGAATCCATGTATGACAATCAAGTTTGAAACTTGGTTGATCCACTGATGGTGTCAAAACCATTGAGTGTAAATGGGTTTTTAAGAAAAAGGCCGACATGGATGGAAATGTTCACATCTATAAGGCGCGATTGGTGGTGAAAGGTTTTAAACAAATTCAAGGAGTTGATTATGATGAAACCTTCTCGCTCGTCGCAATGCTTAAATCTATTCGGATTATCCTAGCGATTGCTGCATATTTCGATTATGAGATATGGCGATGGATGTCAAAACGGCTTTCCTAAATGGAAACCTAAGCGAGGATGTATACATGATACAACCTCGGGGTCTTGTCGATCCACAATGCGCTGGAAAGATATGCAAGCTACAAAAATCCATTTATGGATTGAAGCAAGCATCTCCGAGTTGGAATATTCGTTTTGATGAAGTAATCAAAGGGTTTGGTTTCATCAAAAACGAAGAGGAGGCTGTGTTTACAAAAAGGTCAATGGGAGCACAATTGTATTTCTAATCTTATATGTGGATGACATATTGTTGATTGGAAATGATATTCCTATGCTAGAATCCTTCAAGTCTTCATTGAAAAATAGTTTTTCCATGAAAGACTTAGGGAGGCAGCATACATATTAGGCATTCGGATCTATAGAGATAGATCCAAAAGGCTAATTGGACTAAGCCAAAGTACATACATTGACAAGGTGTTGAAAAGGTTCAACATGCATGATTCCAAGAAAGGTTTCTTGCCCATGTCACATGGCATTAATCTTAGCAAGAATCGGTGTCCTCGGACACATGATGAGCGGAATAAGATGGGTATGGTTCCATATGCTTCGGCAATTGGGTTCAACATGTATGCCATGCTTTGTACACGCCTGCATGTCTTGTACGCTTTGAGTGCTACAAACAGATACCGCCGATCCGAGTGAAGGTCACTGGACTGCCGTAGTAAGAATATCCTTAAGTACTTGAGAAGAACTAAGGATATGTTCCTAGTCTATGGAGGTGAAGAAGAGCTCGTTGTAAGTGGTTACACCGATGCTAGCTTCCAAACAGACAAGGATGATTATAGATCGCAACGGGTTCGTGTTCGCCTGAACAGAGGCGCGATCACTGGAAGAGTTCCAAGCGGGATACGTTGCTGATTCTACAACGGAGGCCGAGTATATTGCTGCTTGAAAGCCGCAAAGGAGGCTGTTTGGATCAAGAAATTCATTTCGAGCTTGGTGTGATGACCGTCGGCGGTCCAATGTCTCTCTATTGTGATAATAGTGGAGCCATTGCGCAAGCCAAGGAGCCGAGGTCACATCGAAGTCCAAACACATACTTCGGCGATATCATCTCATCCGCGAGATAGTGGACATAGGTGATGTCAAGATATGCAAAGTGCACACGGATCTCAACATAGCCGATCCGCGACAAAACCTCTCCCTCGGCCAAAGCATGAGGCGCACACAAGAGCAATGGGTATTAGATACTTACATGATTGACTCTAGTGCAAGTGGGAGATTGTTAGTGATATGCCCTAGAGGCAACATGGAGATGTTGGATATCACAATCAATGTTTATGTATTTATGAATAAAGTGTTATTCGGTTCCATGAAATAGACATCTTGTATTGATCAATAAGTACGTGACTTATTTATGAGACTCAATATGTATGAATCTATTTCTAAATGATCCTCGATCATATATCATATTATTGGAACTAATATGATTCTAAGATCGGCATGTTTATTGATTGATTATCATGTCTCGTAGATCATGGGTATGGAGATACCAAATCAATAAACATGTACATATGTGTTAGAGAACACATTGTTGGATAGACCCACCATGAGACACTACAGAATTAATGTGCCATTAGTTGGTCTCGGGTAGTGTTGGTACAAAGTCCTTAGACCTGAGATCACCATGGATTCCAACATGTGTAGTAGCCTACTTTGGGACTACCAAACGCTATTCGTAATCGGGTAGTTATAAAGGTAGTTTTCGGGTTTGCTATGAAACATGGAGTGGGATGTGAGTGATCAAGATGGAATTTGCCCCTCCTTTGGAGAGATATCTCTGGGCCCTCGAGGTAATGGATTATGGAAATGCATGGCCATGCTAAGTTGATTGAGGAGTCAATCAACGGACGGATAATCCAATACTGTTCGAGTGAATGGTTAAGCTATTGAAGGGATGGCACACATCTTGCCTATAGCTTAACCGGTATCGTGAGGCAAAGGGATTTGTGTACACATTACAGGTTCGAGCTGATATTATATTCTTGTATACTATGGTGTCAATATGTGCTGCTAGGCGCCACTGTGACAGTGTCGGCTCGTGTTGAGTCGAGCCGACGGTCGGCTAAGTTAGACTATAGCCGAAACCGAGTATACCTGAACCTATAAGGTCACACGCTTAAGGGGATGGAATAGATATTCGAGTTGGACTCGGATACGGCTCGATCGGATAGGGATCCGATCGGATAGAGTTCTATGGGATTACGACGTATGGGCGGCCAACTCGTGAGATTCGGATAGGATCCGATTTAAAATAGAGTCCCGATCGGCCACTAGTCCTAGTCGGCCAACTCTATATAAAGGAGGGAGGGGTGGAGAGCTGCGGCACATCAATTGGATCGCATTGAACCAAATCTGCAACAGAAGTCGCCGAGATCAATCTCCACGGAAACCCTCCCACTTTCGAGCCAAACCCTAGCCTTGCATCGCGTGCTAGCACACGGGTGTTCGGCGTTCTGTCCCCAGACGTGTGGATACCGGTAGAGGCGCTGCTACGTTGCGCGCTGTTCATCGGCTGTGGAGGAATCGGCTGCGGTCGAGCGCATCGGAGCAAGGCGCGAGAACGTGACCGGACGACTCGGCGGGTCGGCTGAGTGGCGAATCGGCTGTCCCTAGGAATCGACTGTCGGCTTGCGGGAATCGGCTGTCATCGGCTGCACTGTTCCAGATCGGATAGCCCTGATTGGCTATTTCCGCTGCATACTCCAATCGGTAACAATCTATCGGCCCTTACTTGTAAGTGTTCCTGGTTTGCGCGGTAGAAAAGTTTTGTTTTCGGCTAGTGTAGCCTCCGCGTAACCCTTCAGTGTTAACGACCAAATTTGGCAAGCCAATTCCCAGGTCTGAAGCTAAAACAGAAATGGAATTGGAGGACCGCATGATTCTCGGAGACAAAGTGCGCATCGGCTGAATCCAAATCAGCTAAGGTGTCAATCGTCAGAGACCGAATCGGACAAGGATATCTGACATAGCCGATTCTGATAGGGGTGATAGATATGACCGATCCCAGTGGGAAAGCATTAAAATCAGTATTGGATTCAGTTTGTGGAGCTTCATGGATGTTGCCATACACGGATGAAGTCCTAAAAAGGCAATTATATCTATTAATTAGGATATTTTGTATGGTTTCCTTGTAAATTATGTCAGTAAGAGTTTGTTTTAGGCAGTTGTCATAATTTAAATAGTATTAGAGAAAAGAGTCGTGTCAGACAAGGGCTATGTTTTGTAATTGGGTATAAATATGACCCGAGACCCTGTAATTAGAGAGACAATCAGATCAATACAACTTTCGATGCATCGTCACCTTTTTCTTTTAGTTTAATTTCAACAAGTTCTTGCTTTGCATTGGGCTACATCGGGTTTCGATCTTCGACAAGAGGTAAATCTTGTTTCAAGCGGCTTGCACTCTCAGGATTATTGCTTCCATCATCATGATATTCTAATCTTGTCTTCGTAATCTGCTGAGTTATCATATGCATTATATAACCTAGACCAATGTCGCCATCTAATTTCAGTCAGCTTGTATCTATTGCTAGATAACAGCCGGTGAAATTACATGTCAAGGTTGGCTTAGATTATATAGTGTATCTACCATCTCGAAAGGCTTTTATCGGCATGTTTAGATCTCATATTTCTCTTTATGCTTAATGCTGCATCGGTTGGGTCCGATCTATTAAGTAGTATTTAGAACTATAAAGATCTATCTTGCTTACAATTGCTACTAGAGATAGTATCGAGGTTTCAGTATCTGATTTAACTTATCTTGTTTGCTTTATTCTTACTTGATATGTTAAATCTGCTCTCAATATTTAGATCTCATCAAACTAAATATGTTAAGTTTGTTATCAATCTGCTAAGAAACTTTAACATCAGATTGCTGCTTATTTAATGTATTTAGTTTATTATGATATCTAAGTATACAGCAGTATCAGAGTACTAGCCGATACATGTTAGATTGATCTCTTTGGTTATGCTGTAAACAAGTATAATCCTTGTCTTATAGTATTTTTAGATCTAAGTGATTTATACTGTCTTGGTACGCTACCGATCTATCCTAGTCACTTGGTTTAAATGTGCTTTAAGATTTGGATTGCATTCTGTTAACATCTACAGCCGATCGGACGAATCTAGTTGTTGCCGATTCAATGCATGTTGCATCGGCACAATATCAAACGATACGTCATCGGCCATCAGCCGATCGACTATCGATCTAACATTGTTTTCTCTTTTTAGTTTCTTGTTGGTTGTGGGATCAAACCGACTGGCACGCCTACGAACCTCAAATAACAGATTTGGACCTGCACTAGAGTAAAGCAAATCTCTCAGGCTAGTGCGTGGGAAATTTTCTCATCAACAGTCGACGACACCCGGCGGTAAGCAGTACTTCCTTCTGTTGGTTGATGACCTGAGTAGGTACATGTGGGTGGCGCTACTCGCCGCCAGGAGCGACACGCTCGCCGCCATCATGAATTTTCTGGCAAAGGTGGAGGTGGAGACAAGACGGCGGCTGCTTGCATACTGCGCACGGACAACGGCGGTGAATTTATCTCTGTTGCGTTCGAGGAGTACTACACCGAGCACGGCGTCGATGTCACATACCACAATTTTGAAATATGTGGTAGACTTTGGAAATGGCAAAATGATGTAAAAGAGAATTAAAATTTTTTCCTAGAAAATATTTGGAATGGCTTTTTTGCATTTTGGAAAACAAATGTGCATATGCATATTAGAAGCATAACCATTTTAAGTCTCAACAAAATGGGGTGAAGAAAAATGTTTAAAACCACCCAAGAATCTGAGAAAAGTTTGTATAAATTCTTTGCAGAACTTAGAAGCACAATGTGGAGTTTGAATTATTTTACTAAACCAAAAATCTAGACCAAAATACTCGCACAAAAATCCTAAGTGCTAGAAATGTGACAGAACTCTGGAGCCGTTTTCAACCTTATGCCAAAATTCAACCAGGGACCTCCAGGCTGTGAAACTTGACCATATTTTAGTTCAAGCCTTGATTTACAACTTTGCCATTGGGCACCACCCCAAATTCGGCCTGGACATGTTTTTAAATGGAGTCCAAAGTAGTAAAGACACCACTGATCTCAGACTTAGAAAAATCTAGCCTCCCCTTCATCCCTCTCACTCTTTACACTACCATGTGGGCCAAGGCGCATGGTGGGACCCCTTTGTCAGTTGCACATTGTTCTCTCCATCGACCCACACGCCAGAACCCGCTCGCCACGCACGAGCGCATGCGTCGGCTGCAGCGGCGAGCGCCTCCTCCTCCCCTTCCTCGCCAGCGACCATATTTAAGCCCGACCGGCCGACAAGCGCCCTCTTTCTCTCACTCTTGTCCCATTCCCCAGAAGAACCGAGACCGCTCACCTTGAAATCATCGTGAACAACCGAAGGAACTCCGCCGCCGGCAAGCAAGGCCCTTGTCGCCATTGACACCCGGTTAACTTCGCTCCTGTTTGATGTGTGTTCTCTACTCCCTACTCAATCCCCTCTCTAATGCCACCGGGATCATCATCTATGGTGCAGCCAACAGGCAGGAACACGGCCACGCCACGCCGGGTCTTTGACGCGCTCTGTGCCGACTGCCACAAAGCACCCGCTCGTTGACAGCCTTCCACGGTGAGCCATTGACCAAACCCTCTCGCCAACGTGTTTCTCTGTGTCTGACAACGGTGTAAACCGAAGGAATTGCTGCGAGGTGCACCGGGGAGGGAGTTCCCTTTTTCTTCCCCAACTCCGGTCGCCGTCAGATCCAGCTTCCTCCCTCACTGGTAAGTGCTGACCAAATTCCCTTTGCCCTGAGCAACACTAAGTCCACCTGAATGATGGCCCGCAATCGATTTTGACAGCCGAACGCTGAGGCATCCTGCCAACGATCACCCGAGACGAAGACCGCAGCTGCTTCAAGGCCTCACACGGCGTCACCGACGACCCGACCTTGCCCGAGCCCCGCCATCATTCGGTAAGTCTCCTAGTGACCTCTAGAAGCTATACGTTGCACATGCACGACAAGAACTAGGCCTAAAACACACATGCAACATCCACCCGAACCACGGCGCCGCCCGTACCGTGGCGACGATTCCGGTGACTAGCAGAGGACGAGAAACTCACGCTAGCTTCGCCGTAGTCATCTTACCTTTTTCCTTTTGGTCACGACCCCTGACTGGCCGACGTTCGCCACCGGCGCCGGTGAGAACGTCGTCGCGCTCCACATCCCTGCTTCTCTCTCTTTGTCTCACTGACAACCGGAACCCACTCGTCAGGCATTAATGAACCCCATTCAAAAACAAGGCAGACGCTAACAGATGGACCCCACTCGTTTTAATTAAAAATCAGGAAAAAAATAAAACCGAGGGGTATTTTTCAAACAGAAAA
This sequence comes from Oryza australiensis, assembly GCA_019925245.2. Lineage (NCBI taxonomy): Eukaryota > Viridiplantae > Streptophyta > Magnoliopsida > Poales > Poaceae > Oryza > Oryza australiensis. The sequence continues at coordinate 857,249 of JAIFGZ020000388.1, read as the reverse complement.
AGAACTTAAATTTGAAAATTCATATAAAATAGAAAATGTCATACTTTGGACTAGAACAAATTTTGTTAGATTCACAAGTTTATAAACTTTGATATTCTGAAATAAAATCACCTACTCACAGTAGGAAATTTAATTCTAAAAATTCATTTGTAGACTAGCTGACCTAGGGTGAGTTTTAAATTATAAAATTTGTAGGAAAATCATTTCAACTCCAAAAGAGGTGAACTCAAATTCTATAAAACCAGCAAAAGATGAAATTCATTTTCAAATTATAAAACAAGGTACATTCTGTAACAAGTAAGACACTTAGAAATTAAATAAGAAAAATAACCTTTTCTTGTACACCTCCACTTCTAAAAATTGTAGAAACTTTATCCAAACTCCAAAAATTTCAAAAAAATTTTGTTAGAACCACACTTTTATACCTTACTGACCAAAAATACTTAACATACCAGAAACATAGGAGAATAGCTCTGGACAATTTTGAAATACATATAGTTCCATACTTGACATAAAAACAACCTTATAAATTTACCATCTTTGATAAAAATTAATAAGATAGGTACCTATACACAGAAAATTCAACCTAATTCTAAGCATCTTCAACTAATATAATTGTTGATGAGAAATTCGATTCCCAGCACTGACCTGAGAGATTTGCTTTACTCTAGTGCAAGTCCAAATTGGTCGCCTTTGGTGAATTGAGGGCGTGCCAGTTGGTTTGACCCTGTAACCAATAAGAAACAAGAAATAGGCATTAAGTTAAAATTAGATCCTATCGGATCGGCTGAAGACATCAATTTATACATAATTGTTATCCCAAAGCACACTTAAACTAAGTGATTGGGATAGATCGGCTATGCCGAGACAGTATAAATCACTTAGGCTAAAAGCGCATTAGGATAATAATTATCTATATTGATAACCTAGCCGATACTGCAGATCCAACGTGAATCGGCTAATGCTCCGATACATTTTACAAAAAGATATTAATCTACTCTAAATGTGCTAAACCTAGATCAATCGGCTGTCAGCATAGCTTAACAGATTGATATTGGCTTCGGGCACTTAGACAGATTAAGATCTTAATATAAAAGGCGGTTTTAATATATCTAATAGCAATTAAAACTAAAGAAAGCTAAAACAGATAAGGCTGGCTGAAACTCCAACGCTGTCTCTAATGATAAACATTAAACTAAACAGATCTTAATAGTTCTAAGAGCGACTTAATAGGTCGGTTAGATGCAACATTAAGTACAAAAAGAAATACCAGATCTGTATGAGTCAATGTGAACCCCTCGAGACGGTAGACACGACATATAATCTAATTCAACCCCTAGATCTATCCTTATCGGTTGCAGTCTTCAGAGAGAAACCAACCGATTGTAGGATAGATATAGAGATTGCTCCAGATTATAGGCTGCGTATGATAAATTGCGTAGTTCATAATATCAAAACTAGAGTATCATGACGATGGAAGCACTAGCCCCTATGATACAATCCACTAATGACAAATAATTACCTTGTTCGGAGATTAGAACCGATGCAGCTCGAGCAAGAGCAAGAACTCGTCAAAAACGAAAAGGGTGGCGATGCACCGAAATTGATTGATTGTGTATTGGTTGATATATTTACAAAGAGCCCTCGGGTCTTATTTATACCCAGACATAACAATATCCGTGTAGGACACGGTTTCTACCTTATCTACTATTTACAGTATGACAATATCTCGGGACGCAGTCCCATGCCATATTACAAAAGGAAAATCTATACAACTTTATAATTTACAGATATAATTGTCCTTACAGGAATCTATCCATAGATGGCAATATCTTTAAAGAACATTTGGGAACCGAATCCAATATTTATCTTTATCCTCCTTTTTTGGGATCAGTTCAATCTCCATCTCCTAATCGGAATCGACTATCAACCATCCTTGTCCGATTTGGCCTCAGCCGACTGGTCTCCCAGCCGATTCGGTTTTAGCCGATGCAGCCTCTGTTTCTCCAAAGACCGCGCTCCTGATCCGATTCCGCTTCAATCTTGGCTCTGAACTCAGGGATTTGGTTACCAAATTTGGTCGTTAACACATGCCCCCCAAGTCCGTGACATGATAGTATTGCGGATTTGCTGGTTTTCGAATTCCCGCGTGACTTCCGCCCCAGTCCATTTCAGTTGTCACAAAACTTCTTTAAATAACGTCCGCCTTGCGTCGAACCAAGCCACGCTGTCACTTTTCACCTTCAAACCCCAGCCTCGAAACCTTTCTGCTCCCTCAGCGACCTCGTCGAAACTAAAGCAGGTCTCGCTAGCAAACTCCCTTGCAGCGGCAATCCCCCCGCACCAATGGCGTCTTCAAGCACACCTTCTGACGCGGCCGCCCTGGAATACCCCGAGGTAAGTTTTCGTCGGCTCTAGCTCTTCATTCACCGCAATTTGGTTTTTTACCCTTCCGTAATTTCGCTCTTCTTTTCTTCAATATGTAGCACCTTGCTCACCAAATTGCGATTCCCAACCTCCTTCACCCTGACCAACTCCTGTTAGGGCCGATTGGCAACATATACCCTAGCAACTTCATCAATGCTGAGACCAATCGGATCCCCTTCAGATTTTCTAACCCAGATTTAGCATACTGGTCAGGGGTCTTCAAATCTTGGCCATCAACAAACAAAACTTGGCCATCCTAGTATTCTAGGGTATCGACTAGCAAACAGGCTCTCTGGGACGAAATAGGGACCAGCTGGTCGACATCATCACACCGACCACTTTTCTGGAGGTGCATCAGCATAAGTATGAACACGCGAAGCAACGGGTAGCCGATCGTCGAGAGAACCAGATGTTGGCGGCCACCATTAAGGCTAACCAACCGGAGATCAAGACGGAGAAAGCAAGATTCGATGCTCTAAAGACCTAGCCAATTGCCGAGCTCAAGCATCTTTGCAAGCGTCGGGATGAACTAGCGGCCAAGCTCGCCAAGGTCGAAGGCGAGATCTAGGTCAAGGAACAACGCGTGGCCGGCCTACCGAAGGAAATTGAAGACCAGCAGGCGAAAATCAAGGCGGCCGTGTCATATCTATCCGATCTGACCAAGGCGGTGAAGCCAGCGACGGGAAGCGATGCAGTCGATGCCAAAGCCATCGAAGAGATAGATGAAATTCGTCGTAAGGCGATATCGGCTATCACCAACTTCCTTTCCCGCTGACCTGATTGTAATAGTTGGTCAGGGAATTTTTGTAACTCAAACTCACGGTTCATCCTGTAATCGGCTCGAACTCTTTTGTAATATGCTTGTTCAATGCCATTCATGTGCATGCTTGCTGATCAACCTGGACTTGAAAACTTCAAAAAGTTTGAACAATTTGAAAAACATTGAAAAATTTGCTATGTCTTGATGCTATGTCCTGATGCGTCCGATTCCTGATATTGTATGCCCCCTTAATTTTGTTGATGGTGTCCTCAGCATCAATAAAATTAGTAAACTGAATATCGTAGCGCTAGGCTAGGCTGGGCCAATGTACGAAAATTAGGGGAAAAACTTAGCACCAAAACGACCTAAAGGCGATGCGTATTCAATGCATCGGCTAATATGAATCGGCAAGACCTTAGCTGAATCATGAGTTGATCCAAATACTAGGGTAATACTTCTTCATATATTTGCCATTTAGGGCCCGACCAAACACCTCTCCGTCCAACCCTTCCAGCATGTAGGCTCCTTTAGAGACGCATCTGTGGATCTTGAAAGGCCCTTCCCAGTTAGGTGACGACTTGCCGAATTTGTTGTCCCTTGATCCGGTCGTCAATATTAACTCCCAAACGAGCTCACCCTCGTCATAAGACTTAGGAAAAACTTTCTTATTATAATGACAGGCTACTCGCTCTTTGTCCCTGGTCACTTTTTCCAAGGCACGCAACCTTGATAGAACTAGGTCTTCCGATTCATCCACCATTAAGTTATCATAATCATCTGCTATGAGCTGATCTTGTAACTGAATCCTCCTTGAGCCGATGATATTTTCCCATGGCAGAACTACTTCATGTCCATAGACCAGTTTATATGGAGGCACCTGGATTGATCCGTGGCAAGCATCCGATAGGCCCAAAGTGATTCAGCTAATCGGCTGTGAAATTGCTTCGGATACTCAACAATCTTTCTCTTTATCAGCTTAATTAGACTTTTATTTGAGGCCTCTGCTTGCCCGTTAGCCTGAGCATAATACGGCGAAGAATTGAGTAACTTGATCCCCATGCCGTCGGCAAACTGAACAAACTCATCTGAGACAAAGATAGATCCCTGATCCGTAGTTATAGTTTGAGGGAGACCGAATCGGTACATAATGTGTTCCTTAATAAACTCGATGGCATCCCCAGAGTCAACTTTCTTCAAAGAAATTGCTTCCACCCACTTGATAAAATAATCGGTCGCCACCAATATAAACTTGTGTCCTTTGCTTGAGGGTGGATTGATCTGGCCGATCATGTCGATTCCCCAACCTCTGAACAGCCAAGGCTTGATGATAGGGTTCATAGCTGATGCTGGTGCTCTTTGGATAGCTCCAAAAGTCTTGGCATCCTTTATAATACTTGAAACAATCTTCCAGCATGGTTGGCCAAAAGTATCCTACTCTTCGAAGTAGCCATTTCATCTTGTGAACCGATTGATGCATACCGCAAATCCCTTCGTGCACTTCTCTGATAGCCACCTTGGCTTGATCGGCGTTGAGACATTTGAGTAGCACGCCATCGATCGTCCGATAGTACAGTTCTTCGTCGAGCAAAACGTATCTCAAATCCTTGTAGCGCAATTTCCTTGAAGCCGACTGGGAAGGATTTTGCAGGTAGTTGTAGACTTCAAACCTCTAATCGTCGGCTGTCATGGTGGCGATCTCCACTTCAATATCATTCGTCATCGGCCTGTAGCTTGATGCCCCCTCGGCCAGATCGTTGGCTTCTGTGTCTTGTTCCCGGGGGATATGCTTCAAAGTCACTAGTCGAAAGCTGTCCATCAATTCTCAGCATTTTTGATAGTAGACCATTAGTGCGTCGTTCTTGCATTCGAATTCTCTTGACAACTGGCTGATGACCAACAGTGAATCTCCCATTATTTCGATGGCGTCGGCTTCAACCTCTTTGAGTAGTTGTAGTCCTTTGAGTACGGCTTCATACTCGGCTTGGTTGTTTGTGGCATAGGGTGTGGTTAAAAAAGCAAACTCAAAGCTTGCCCCCCTGGGAGAAATTATTACCAAGCCGATTCCACAACCATTGGTGCAAACCGAGCCATCAAAAGTTAAGAGTCCAAGGCATAATTTCTACTAAGCCAATTGAATCATCTCCGTGTTCAACTATGAAATTGGCTATATCTTGTCCTTTCACTGCCTTGGGTGCCTGATAGCGTAGTTCAAACTCTGTTAAGGCAAATATCCACTTCCCAACCCGCCCTTTTAGCACTGGAGCTGATAGCATATATTTTACCACGTCAGCCTTGCATACCACAGTGCACTCGTTGGATAATAGATAATGCCTTAACTTTGTGCATGAAAAATACAAACAGATACATAATTTTTCCACTGGCGAATACCTTGTTTCAGCATCCAGAAGCCGTCGGCTGAGATAAAAGATGGCCTTCTCTTTCCCTGCGACCTCCTGGATCAAAACTGAGCCGATGGATTTTTCGTCGGCTGACAAATATAACCTGAATGGTATCCCTTTTTGTGGAGAGATCAGGACTGGAGGTGAACTTAGGTAGTCCTTGATATTGTCAAGTGCTTTCTGTTGCTCTGGCCCCTAGGTGAATGCTTGATCGGCCTTCAGCTGAAGAAGTGGTGTGAACGACTCCATCTTTTCTAACAAGTTGGCTATGAACTGCCTGATGAAATTGATTTTGCCGATCAGAGACTGTAGGTCCTTCTTGTTCTTTGGAGGCTGGATGGTCTTGATTGCGTTAACGCTTCTTGGTGTAACTTCAATTCCTCTTTCGTGAACAAGAAATCCTAAAAAATTGCCCGGCCGATACGCCGAACGCGCACTTCAAAGGGTTCATCTTCAGGCCGTACTTTCTTGTTCTCTCCAGAACCTGCCTTAGATCGGCTAAATGGTCTTCTACTTCCCTGGATTTAACGACGACATCATCAATGTAAATTTTGACCAGGGATCATGGAAAATTTAGTTCATGGCCCTTTGATACGTAGCTCCAGCGTTTTTCAAGCCGAACGTCATGACGACCCATTCATACAGGCCGATTGCCCCTGGGCATCTGAAAGCTGTCTTGTGGATGTCTTCTTCGGCCATGAATATCTGGCTGTAACTTGTGTTACCATCCATGAAGCTTATGATTTTATGGCCTAAGCGGCATCCACCAGCAAATCAGCTATAGACATTGGGTATTCATCCTTAGGGGTGGCCTTGTTTAGATCTCTGAAGTCGATACACACCCTAAGTTTGCCCTTTTTATTCATTACTAGAACTATATTCGAAACCCATTCTGCATATCGGTAGGGTCGAATAAATTCAGCATCGTACAGCCGAGTGATTTCGGCTTTAATCGCATCATACATATCGGCTTTAAACCTCCTGGGAGGCTATTTGTACTGCCGATATCCAAGCTTTATAGGGAGCCGATGCACAACAATAGATGGGCTAAGACCAGGCATCTCGAAATACTCCCAAGCAAAACAATCTTTATATTCTTTTAATAACTCATTAAGCTTGGATCTAAAGCGAGAAGACAAATTTTTGCTAATATATGTCGGCCTAGGCCTATCTCCTGGACCTATATCAACTTCCTCTAACTCGTCGGCCGACATAAAACCTTACCCAAGTTTGTCGTCATTGTCGTCCACTGTGTCCTCGCCGTAGACGCTCGAGCCCTCCACGACCTTCAAAGTAATAATTGAGGCTCCTCGTCTCCAATGGGCTGTATAGCAGAATCGGACACCTTTAGAAAATCGGCTTGTCAGATTTTGCCGGACAGGCAATCAATACCATCAATTTCCCAGAGTGGCAAATCGGCATTAGCAACGTTGACTGACCTGTCGGCTGGCACGATCTCTATCTTGTCGCCTTGCCACTGGATCATACTTTGGTGCATTGTAGAAGGGATATAACAATTGGCGTGAATCAAATCCCTTCCTAGTAGCAGGCTATACGACCCTTTCCCATCGATGACGAAAAACGTAGTGGGCATGGTCTTGTTGCCGACTGTCAGCTCAACGTTTAAAACTCCCTTGGCCTCTGAAGGGTTGCCGTCGAAGTCTTTGAGAATCATGTTTGTCTTGATCAGGTCTTTAGCTCCTTTCCCCAGCTTCCTAAAAGTTGCATAGGGCATTAGGTTGACAGTAGCCCCTCCGTCGACTAGCATTTTAGACATCGGCTTGCCAATGACGAATCCCTTCACATATAGTGGCTTCAGGTGCCGATTCTCAGTCCCCTTAGGTTTTTCAAAAATAGCTTGTTCTGGGGACAAAACTAGTCTAGCCATGGTCTCTTCCACTCTGTCTGCATCAGCCTCGGCAGCCTCAAACTCGGCTGGTAGAATGAAAACCATGTTGACTGACGTCGAGACTACTGCTTTGCCTTTTGCAGCCCTTCTGGCTTTGTCGGCTGGGCTTTCGTTGGCTGGGGCCGCTTGTTTCTTGGCGCGCCATCACTTTGTGTCCTGCCGACGTTGTTGCTGTTGGATCATCCGCCGTACTTCTTCCTCCTGCCCCTCGCTCTTGAGCCGTTGGATGTTTCTCTTTTGTGTTTTGGTAAAGAGGTTCAAAGGGCACCATTGGGGGTTGGCCGATTGCTTGTCGTTGGCCTCTTCTTGATCTTCTTCCTAGAAGAAATCTTGGTGGATGGGACCGAGCCGATCATGAACAGAAGGTTTACGTTGGTTAAGCCGAACGGCTCGGGGGATGAATCGGTTAGAACTCTCCAGTTGTGGTTCCTTGTATTCGTCCTCTCTATAATCACTGCACGCTGGGCAATTTTCGAGGGTTGGCAACCTCATTCCTTGCTCTCAGCAGAACCTGAAGAACTCGCAATGCCAATGCAGATTACAATCGTCGTGGCGGTGGTAGTACGCCACGCCCAGTCGATCAGGCGCCCTTTGATACGGCCTGCCACGCCAGCTCTCTTCTTTCTCTTGGATCCTTCGTTGAAATCGTAGCAGGCTATCCTACCTGGGCCGATGATCGGCCGATCGTGCACTGGTGTGCACCATATTGATTGACGCAGTCATATCTCCAATCGGCTCTTTGTGGGGTGATCCTGAGTCGACGCTAACTGTTTCGGCTAAACTGTATGTCATTCCGTGCTGCCGATCAGATCGCCCGTGGCCGGTTTGGACCATGGTGACCGGGAAGGGTTTGCCATCAACCTTCATCGGCTTAGCCGATTCTTTGAACTTTATCTTCCCGGCTTCAATGGCCGATTGTATTTGCTGCCTGAACACCTTGCAATCGTTTGTGTTGTGGGAGGTGGTGTTGTGCCACTTGGAGTATTTTTTCTTGTTGAGCTCATCGGTTGATGGGATAACGTGGTTGTCTGGTAGCCGAATTTGCTTCTCCTTTAGCAGCAGATCGAAGATACTATCGGCTTTAGTGATATCAAAGTCATATTTCTCTTCCTTGGCCGACCTTTTCAACCATTGGCAGGTTATTGCTTTCTTGTTCCTGGTCCACTCGGCTGCTACCACCTCCGCATCGCTGTCACTTGATTCTGTGTCCATTGCGTAGGCAACGTGGACGACTTTTTTGAAGGCCTTCTTAGATTCTTGAAATCTCTGCTCGTGGGCCGTCACTTTCTGGGCCAAGTGGGCCAAGCTCTCGAAGTCTTGAGCCGAAAATCGTTCGCGGATTGGCGGCAGAAGACCATGAAATGCCAAATCGGCTAGCTGGGAGATCGATAAGATTATACTGTAGCATCGATTCCTCATTTCTCTGAAACGTTGAATATAATCTTGACCGATTCTTCGTGCTTCTGTCTGATGCTGGTTAAGTCCGACAGCTTCATCTCATGGTTGCCGGAGTAGAAATAGCTGTGGAATTATTTCTCAAGATCGGCCTAGCTCTGTATCGAGTTGTGTGGCAGCGATGAGAACCAGGTAAAAGCTGATCCGGATAATGAGAGCGGGAACAGGCGGACTCTGAGCGCGTCTGTAGCCGATGCCTCCCCGCATTGAGCCAGGAATCAACTGACGTGTTCATAGGTAGGTATATTGTCTTGCCCAGAGAACTTGGAGAAGTCTGGCACTTTGTACCGGTTTGGAAATGGCACCCTCTCGAAGTACTCTGGATACGGGTACCGGTACATATGGCCAGAGTCCTTCGGCTTGAGGCCAAACTGATCGCGCATCACGTCGGCAATTAGATTGGCCCAAGGTCTGTTGTCTTGAGCTTGGGGTATCGGCTCATATTGTTCATACGGCATGGATCCTTACCGATACTGAAGTGGCGGTGGCATTTGTGGCCGATACTGCTGATCATGTTGGCCTCCCGGATATTAGTATTGGAGTTGGTTAACAGCGGGAGGCGGCCGATTCGCCAGTGGTGATGACTACTCAGGAAGGAGCCGGTGGCCGCCGGAGTTGTGGTGTGACCCTGGAACGAGGTTGCCAACCGGCTCGGGTCGCCGATTGAGGTCAAACATGCTCGCCAATTGCTCCTGGGAAGGAGGCTGTTGTTGGTTCAGGATGAAGGGTTGCGGCCTTGAAGCCGATCCGTGCACGTTAGGCTGGATCGGGGCCCCTCCTGGTGGATTTGGCTGCGCTGGTGGCGGTATCGACCGATTTTGGGTCGCCAACACCCTGTCGCCCGGGAATTGGCCGTCAGTGAAGTAGGTTGGCCCTCTTTGCAGCTGATCGACTATCTTTGAATCAACCACGGTGGCTATCATATTGTTGAGAGTGTTGACCAGTATGCCACTTTGGTTGATAAGGGCGTGATGCACAGCCGAATCGATTCGGTCTTGCAGGGTGTGTAGTTTCGAACCGTCTTGTTCCTGCTTGATGTCCTCCATCTTTTTCTTCCCTTTCCTATCCTCCTCGGATGACGTGTTGAGGTCCTCGAGCTTGAATTTGAACTTCTAGAGAACAGCCCCAGATCTGGTTTGGGTAAAGGACTGCTAGTAATTAGCTTGCAGTTGCTCGACCATCTGTTTGTAGTCGGCTAGTTGCTCAGCCGACAGTTATTCAATCCTCACTGGGATGATGTTTTCCTTGTTGATTTCTAGGTTCTTGTCGCTGGACATTGTGTTGAATTCGGAAGTGTGCGCTTGGTCCCACCGGGCGTGCCAAAAGCGTGTTGATGAGAAATTCAATTCCTACGCATTGGCCTGAGAGATTTGCTTTACTCTAGTGCAGGTCCAAATTGGTCGCCTCTGGTGAATTGAGGGCTTGTCAGTTGGTTTGATCCTGTAACCAACAAGAAACAAGAAATAGGCATTAAGTTGAAATTAGATCCTACCGGATCGGCTGAAGACATCAATTTACACATAATTGCTATCCCAAAGCACACTTAAACTAAGTGATTGGGATAGATCGGCTATGCCGAGACAATATAAATCATTTAGGCTAAAAGCGCATTAAGATAATAATTACCTATATTGATAACCTAGCCGATACTGCAGATCTAACGTGAACCGGCTAATGCTCTGATACATTTTATAAAAAGATATTAATCTACTCTAAATATGCTAAACCTAGATCAATCGGCTGTCAACATAGCGTGATAGATTGATATTGGCTTTGGGCACTTAGACAGATTAAGATCTTAATATAAAAGGCGATTTTAATATATCTAATAGCAATTAAAACTAAAGATAACTAAAATAGATAAGGCTGGCTGAAACTCCAGCGCTGTCTCTAATGATAAACATTAAACTAAATAGATCTTAATAGTTCTAAGAGCGACTTAATAGGTCGGTTAGATGCAGCATTAAGTACAAAAAGAAATACTAGATTTGTATGAGTCAATGTGAACCCCTCGAGACGGTAGACATGACATATAATCTAATTCAACCCCTAGATCTATCCTTATCGGCTATAGTCTTCAGAGAGAAATCAGCAGATTGTAGGATAGATCCGGATCAGGACATGTTGAAGAGACCAAGATCGGTGAAGAAGGCTACTACGATGAATCATGACACGTTGAAGAGACCAAGATCGGTGAAGAACGTAGGAAGAAGGTGTCGGGGCCTCTCCACGGATCATCAGGAGCGGCTGGATGCGGATACGGACGAGACGACTAAGATAAGCTATTTCATTGATCCCGACTCATTGGAGTGTGAGATTTGCTTCATGTCTCTCGAAAGAATGGAGCCCAGCCAAGAACATAGGTAAATGCAGTTTTGTCTTGCATCATGCATATGGTTAACCATGCTCATCACTGAGAAAATTTTATAGCAGTAGCTTCTTTTGGATGCAAGACTGTCTTTGTTTATTTGTTTATCTTTTATTGATCTAACCTTTTTTTCATGAACTAGTTGGTGGCCTTATTGCACTAGCCTTTGGCCTGATAGTTACCTGCTTGAGGAGAATTTCTCTTCTCCAGTATCTCCTTCCCGAGCTTCCATCCCCAGCCATTCTACTCTACTGTCATGCAAAGCAACGTTTTACAAGGTATGATTATCTTCTTTCTACTCGGATCAATGCAAGAATGATGCTCTCTTTTTTCTAATCGAAAAGGAATGGTGCTTTCTGGATTTGTGTTGCTTAGTCACTTGTTTTTGCCATGCAGACGAGCTTGGTGTCATCTTTGAAGATGATGTGCTGAAGTATTGGGATGAGATGGAGCAATCGGAGAATAAGGTAGAACAAAGTGAGAAGGGATTGCCACTGCTCTATTACAATGATGAGAACAGAGCAGCCTCCCAAGACCATGAGAGACGATGTTAGATCGGAGGAGAAGGCATTAACGTTCGGCTCGTGTCACGCTTCTACATGCCAATCACGCAGGACGCACAAGGGTTTAGGGTTTAGGGTTTAGGGTTTATGGTTTAAAATAGTTTTAAATACGACAAATGTTAATTATATATTATTATTTCAATTTAAAATATTTTTCAAATAGGCCATATGTTAATTATATATTATTATTTAAATTTTAAATAGTTTGGAATATGACAAATGTTAATTATATGTTATTATTTCAATTTATAATATTTTTTGTTAATTATATGAACATATGTTATTATATATATAAACATATGTTAATTATAATTATATATGAATATAACACAATATAATTAGGCACTGTAATAATTAGTCCCGGTTTTTAAAACCAACCGGGACTAGAGGTGAATTTCAGTGGGCGGGAAAACATCTCCTCATGTTTGCATACAAATCTAGAGATGAAAATGTATAGAAAACAACCGCAAAATGCTAAATGCTAAGATTGTAGATAGCACATGACATGGAGATATCAAAATGTATAGAAAACAACCGCAAATCTATAAGAGAAAGAAGTTGCTAACCTTGTAGATAGCAAATATTTGTGTATTATCACCAAAGAAGTTGCTAAACTTGGCAGCACCGGACCTCTAGCTAGAGAAAAATTTTGAAGATGTACAAGTGTGGCTGGCTCGGGATGGAGGAGGAAGGAGTATATAAAGCAAAATCTCTAGTCCCGATTGGTAACACCAACCGGGACTAGAGATGGCATCTCTAGTCCTAAGGCAACGGTTTAAAAATTCAACGGCTCTCTAGGACCTTTAATCCCGGTTCGTGTCAAGAACCAGGACGATTCAAATGTTGTCAGAGCGTGTCAGAGCGCCGAGAACCTTTAGTCCCGGTTGGTAACACCAACCAGACTAGAGGTAGCATCTCTAGTCCCGTTGGTGTTACCAACCGGGACTAAAGGTGCCCGCGCTCGACACGCTCCGACAACATTTGAACCGGACTAGAGGTGATCTTTAGTCCCGGTTCGTGACACGAATCGGGACTAAAGTTCCTAGAGGGCCGTTGAATTTTTAAACCGGTGCAACTCTAGTCCCAGGTGCAACTCAAACTGGGACTACTGTGGTTTTTGCCACTTCAACCAATGATGGTTTCTCCAGTAGTGTTAGTTGTGTACCGATAGGGGGAGAGTGTGCCAAGACTGATGTTTAAGGACTTCACTTAATGCCTGTTCATTACGAATATAGTACAACCACATGTGCTAGTATGAGATAGCTTAGTAAAATCTTTATGGTTTAGCCTTACATTTTGGTACGCCGGAGAGTATGAGTTCGTATAACTCAGAGGAACTTCCTATTTACCCTGTCGTGGTAGTTTAGGTGACTAAGTCTGTCCAATACAACGATATTGTGCCACGTGGGTGGGTTTCTGTCGTGCCCGCCACCACGGTGTCAAGTTTAAAGCGAGGCCACACCACTTGACGGTTCTATGTCATATTCCAGTGTGACTAGAATGGATGGAACACATTGTGCTGATGTAAGGTTAAATCATGAATTTTAGAAAGGCTTTGTTGTGTGTAATAAATCGGATACTTATGTATCATGTGACATGCTATGCATTATTATTATTTCACATCATGTGGGTAAAGTGTACGTACTCTGCAGAGTTAAAACTAATTGATTAGCCATGCTCACGGTCATGAGCGGCGTGAGAATATGTCATGAGTATAGACTTGTGATTTTAAATTCCTAAATGCTGATTTTAAATGTTCAAATGTGATGAACACTTGTGTTTTATCCCCTTGCTGCCATGGAGGGCAAAGAGGTGCTATGTTAAATGTGTTATCATCTAAATAAATGCTCAAATTACTAAGTATATGCTTTCTGAAATTTTCCTTATGAAAAATCTGAAATTTGCAAATGGGTTTTGCTAAACAAAACTGGTGTTATGCTAAAAGAACCTAATGTGAGCCTTACTTTGATATGGCCATGCATGTAGCGTGTAGGCTTAACTATTGCTTGCCAGTACAAACCATTGTACTGACGCTTGTTCTGCATATATATCTTGTTGTATGCGTAGACTTGACTGCAGGTGAGATTCTTCCTGAGGAGGATGAATTCGCTGGGGATATTTCTCTTCCAGGATGGTTCTTACTAGGGTTTACCCTAGTCGGTTGCATGAAAGATCTCTCGGGTAGAAGATGCTTCCGCGAACTTATATACTTATGTATTTGGCCGAACGGCCGTATGTATCTAAATTACTATGATGTATAAAGTATCTAGTACTTAGAATCTAGAACATATAATCATGTTAGAGTTATCACTTGCTTGGATGAAAGTGTTTAATGTGTTCCTTTCACTAGGACATATTAAACATGAGTATGAGTTAAAGATAATTGAGGCAATGTAGATCTTTAGCCATTTGATGTCAAGTCTCCTGAATGTGTAACGCATCTGGCCGCCACCTTGGTGTGGTTTGATGGGCACATCTCAGGCTAAAGTTGACTGGCAGGCTAAAGGCCCAGCAAGGTCTCACTTATCTTTCTCTCAGAGCATCGAATGCCTTATTATGTCTATTGGAAGAATTGAGATAATCCGTTCATCCTTCATATATAACAAGAGGTTCGGAGGGCGCCCGACAGTCGAGCGGCAACACATGGCGCCGTACACGCCGTAGCAAAATGGCGTCGTCGAGCGGTGGAACCAGACTATCATCACGATGGTGGACAGTCTGCTGAAGAGCTGGAACATGCCGGCAATGTTCTGGGGCGAGACGGTCGCCACCGTTGTCTTCCTACTGAACCGGGTGCGCACCAAGGCTGTCAACAGCATGACGCTATATGAGGTCTGGCACAGACGCAGGCCGGATGTCCACTTCCTACGTACTTTCGGGTGCGTGGCATACATCAAGGTGACAAACACCTAAAGAAACTCGAAGACCGCGGCACTCCGGTTGTCTTCCTTGGCTAAGAGCCAGGTGCCAAGGCGTGGCGCTTCTATGACCTGACAACGCGTCATGCCATGGTGTCCAGGGACGCCATCTTCGATGAGATGACGTCCTGGAGTTGGAAGGACAAGGATCTAGATGCCAGTACGGACCTCATCGTGGAGTACCACGTGATGGAGCTCGGCATCGGACACGTCGACGTCGACGTCGACACCACTGAGGAGTCACCAGACACCCCGACGACACCAACCTCTATAGTGAGCCCCGATGCTCCTGTTGCAGTCACATCTATGAGTCCCAACGCTCCTATGGTGGGCACACTAGTGATGTCGCCCACTGCACCAACTTCACCTGTGACTCCAACACTTGCACCAGCTGGGAGAGGATGAGCCCTTTTTCACTTGCCATTTCTATACTAGTGTTCAAAGCATCTTCTTGCAAGGTAATATAAGTATTTGTACCGAGTAATAATGGAACATCATGTATTCAAGCAAGTATGCGGTAGAAAGCTTTGAAAGTTTACGTATTTTTTACTTGTTAATGTAGGCGAGCTTTACACCATATTTGACAGAGATATCCTGAGCATTTGGGGTAACAAGGAAGAAGGAGCCTGTCACAAGGGTGACAAAGATGGTGGCGACAAAAGGAAAAGAAGCTAGAGGATGAGAAGGCCTTAGGGCTACAAGTGCAATGACTCCTGAGCAGGCACGGATCAGGGGATAAGCCTCTTCACCCATCATGCACATTCAATATATATCTATTTTCATGATTTACTGTATATTTCTACATTTTTGTAGGAGTCGTAGTGCCCTGTTTGTACCCCATACATCCATCATTGTTGAAGGAGAGCTCTATGCTTGTAGTTATGGATGAAAGCGGGTACGGGAAAATCCATCAACCTCAAGAAAGCATCTACTCCTGCGGGTTATTCTTGAAGCGCACAAGAACATAAGAAAGTCACAGGTAAAAGTCACAGGCAAAAGAACGAGTATGGTTAAGGTCTTTTCCTGACTGTTTTCATCCCTACTTGTAGTATACATCCATCATTGCTAAAGGAAAGTTCACTAAAATAGTATTAATAGTATTAATAGTATGTATAGTATTTTAGACTAAATATTTAGAAATACTATAAATATTTATAGTATATAGTAATTTACAGGGAAATAATACTTCTGAAAAAATTCTATTGATGATGGGCTCGAAGTCAAGCTAATTGGGCTTAATATCTAAGCCTGTCACCGATGAGAGCATCAATGACGGTCTTTAATGAAAGCCCGATAGAGATGATGATCTCACCCGATCGGGCTTAATCTCTAAGCCCATCACCAATGATAACATCGATGACGGTCATTAATTGCCCGATAGATATGATGATATTGTCCGATCGGGCTAGGTATTTAAGCCCGTCATCGATGACTACATCAGTGATGGGCTTTAGGTTTAGCCCATCACTGATGGAATTTTTCCATCGTCCTCACGTGACGAACTAGATCTTATCTGTGACGGGCATTGCATTAAGCCCGATTGAGTTGATTCATCTCAATCGGGCTTATTCTAAAGCCCGTCACGGATGTTCTTCGAATTCCTTTAAAAGAGTGCACTGATTCAGATCTACATAATATGGCAAAAAATTTCTAAGTCCTTGACAAACCCTAGCGCCGTTGCCGTCCCTCGCGTCCTCCCTCGCCGCCACCGAGTGCCGCTGGCCGTCCCCGAGCCCGGCGCCGTCCTTCCTCGCTGCCGCCACCGAGCGCCGTCGGTCGTCTCCGAGCCCGGCACCGTCCTCCCTCATCGCCACCACCGAGCGGCGGCGCCAGGTTAGTTGATGTAGATGTAGATGTTGATTTTGATGTTGTACTGATCTTGTTTTTGTACTGCTGACCTTGATGTTGCACCACCGAGTGCCGTTTAGTTGATTGATCTTGAGTTAGGCACTCGCTAGATAAAATTTTGGTAAGATTATTTTGGCTACATTTGATTTGAGATCAACTAAAGTAACAAAGAATTAGTTACCAAAATTTTGTGTCCTATCAATACTTTAGTGCCAAACCAACGATGAGTGAAAAATTCTACTGACCATGCACAATTTTTGTAAAATGTCTTCAAGCATCGATGTAACAATATATGGACACCTAATATCATCAGACCTTGATGTTTTATACTCCTAGATTTGTGTGGGATGATGGTAGGAAGGCTACATGTATGCACCTGACTTTAATTGTAGGAATGCTAGATTAGTTTTGTTTCACTCAATTTTTTTCTTACAACAGAGGATGAAAAACTTCGTCACTAGGATTTTTGGACGTCCTTAACACTAAATAATATAACAGAGGAAAATATAGATGAATCCGACAAATACTCAATCCAATTGTGCACATCCAAGCTGGAGGGTGCGAAGGCCATGGCGATGGAGAACTGCCATATGCGCTGCCCTGCCGCACCTTCTCCGCGCCCTCTCCATGCTACGCCGCGCCACATCGAGCCTGCATCGGGCCCAGGCCGCCTCTCCCGCACCGCGCGTCGCCTTTTCCGCGTCCTGCAACGGCCGCAATCGGATCCAAACCACTGCCACCGCTTTTCTCTCTCCCTCTCTGAGTCGGTTGCGCCGGCAAGAAATTCCCGGCCCATCCGTGCCCAATCCGGACTCCCGAGCCTCCTATAAATCTCCCGCCGAGCTCCGCCGCTCTTTTCCGTTTGCGCCGCATCACTCCAAGTCCTAGATCGTTGTCACCCAAATCTCGCCACCGCCCACCGCCATCTTTCCCTCCAACACCGGTGAGCCATGCCTTCCTTCCTTTTACCTCCCCCGTGTGCGTCTTAGGCTTCCCGCACGTCGTCTCGTGCCATCCCGAGACGTCGTGCCACTTCCCGTGTGCTGCGCCACCGTCCGCTGCACCGTCCCGCGCTTTCGACGAGCCGGCCGGCCGTCGTGCGGCCATGGCTGGCCAAGCTGAAGCTCGGCCGCCGCCGCCGCCCGCAAACCCTAACCCTAGCCTCGGCGCCTCCATCCAATCTGCCGCACGAGTGGATCGGGGTCGTCCGATTCTGCCCGCACGCCGCCGCTGCCCGATCACGTCGCTGTGCCATGGATGGTCACCACGTGTCGCCACCATCGCCGCCTGCAAACCCTAACCCGCTCCCACGTCGATCGTCCGATCGCGCGCCGCTCGGCCACTCGGATTGCGCCATGTGTCCCACCGCTGTCGAACCCGTGGACTCGGTCCACGGTAGACCGAGCCCACGTGTCGCTTGTGTCAGCCCTAGCTGATGTCGACGATGACGTCAACCCTAGGCCACACCAGCCGCTTGCGTCAGCATGACATCATGCTGACGTCAGCCCTTCCCGCCCGCGCGCATGCTTGCGTTAGCAAGGGACTTAATTGCATAATAAATTAATTAGTCTTTTCTATTTAGTTTAAAAATCACAATTAAACTTCTAAAATTCATATCTTCTTAATCCGAGATCCGTTTTAGTCCATTCAAATTTCATTAAATCCAGAAAAATGTAGAAAATCCATTAAAAATAGTTTCTTGTACTGTTTCAGTATACTTTTAGCATGTTTGTTGAGTGCTTTGTTTGTCGTGTAGATTCCGATAATTCCAGCGATCCCGTTTACTTCGAAGTAGTCGCCGAGGTTCCCCAGTATTCAGAGCAAGGCAAGTCATACTTGACATTGATCATGTTGTACCTATTTTATTTAATTATCTCATTTTCTCTTAAATACTACATATGTTTTAGAATGTCATTTTATGGGACTATTATACCTATTGTACTCAGCTATAGGAATTGACTATCTCATACCATTGATAACTTGGGTTCATTATGACTAGATATTGGTTTAGGACATGCTTAGCCTGGCTTAGATCAACTAGCTCACCTAAGGGAATCACATTAATCAAATATTTCAGTGGAGACTAGATGTTGTCAAGTATGTGATCCTATTCTAATAATACTGAAATATGATAACGGTGGGTTGTGAGCACATGGTTGGATGTTGGGTTAGAGTGCTCATGATAATTAAGGACCGGTTCTCGGGAAACCCTGGAAGAATTATCGTGCATACCACAAGCCATCATGGGTAATGGCTGGATCTGTAGTGTAGTTGTCTCTAGCCGATGTACCCTAGTGAGGGTGGGCGTCATGGGGTTGGGTCGGCCCTGGTCTTACGGGTTGATCGACTACCGGATTCACCGCGACACAAGAGGGGGCTGCCCATTACCCTAATGGGAGTGGGGACGAAACCTTGGTGTGGTACGATTGGTTAGAAGGGGTTATGTGAAGGGCCATGTCACAATTCCTTTCCGAGGTATCGTGGTGGTACACCAGCACACGGTAACGTGTCATGGGATTATGTCTTGTGGGTACAGTTGTACACCTCTGGTCAGAGTAAAACTATTTGAATAGCCGTACCCATGGTTATGGGCGATCAACTAGATTCACCATGATTAGTCTCATTTAAGTAATTGTTTGACCAATGGAACTTGACTAGTATAGAGGGTTGGTTGGGCCTGTTGCAACGTGGATTTAACGTTGGACAGTGTTTGTTTAATATTGCTTAATTATTATTACTATTTTACTGCTTTCAACCATTATTATTTTCGAAATGCTAATTATGCAAATGAGACTATATTTCTTCCTTGTGAATTATCCTGCATCATACCTTCTCTTCGGTATGACTTGTTGAGTACAGTGGGTATTACTCAGTCTTGCTTATTTTTCCCCTCCAAAGCCAGAGGTTGCAGAAGAAGAAAGTTTTGTTGAGGTTTAGGCTTGCGTTCGTCAAAGTTGCCTGTGGTGTTTTGGAGTTCCGTCGCAGTGTTAGAGTTTCAGTTTAGTCAGTCTTTTCTTTTCCGTTGCATTTATGTAATCTTTTATATTGTTTCTAAGACGTGGATTCTGTAATATCAATAATTATCGATTTGTGTACCTCGGTTGATGCCTGGATGAGGAATTAATGCACAAATTAGCTGTGGAAATTCTAGCTTAAATTTCTGGGCGTGACAAGAACACAGTGGCAGTGGGGACTCTTGTTGATTAGTGTGGGCTCTGCAACAAGAGTCTCCATTGTCACTGTGTTCTCCATCGCCATGATGATTTCCTTTTGATGAGAAAAATGAATCAGAATCACAACTGATTCTCTCAATCCTGGAAGAGACTTCTAAAGAATGTCACCATTATGGATGTGCACAATTGGATTGAGTATTTACCAGATTTCATCTATATTTTCCTCTGTTGTATTATTTAGTGTTAAGGATGTCAAGAAATCCTACTGTTAATGATGACTTCTACTGTTAATTTTTTTCATTTTGTGATTTTATAAGCTATTTAGAGGATGTCTCAGCATGACGAATCAATGTCGACAACTAGTGGGTCCACAAGGACACGGACCCTTTGAAGCCCTAATAAAATTACGAAAGATCATGTTAACGACCAAATTTAGTAAGCAAATCCCCAAGTTTGAAGCTAAGATTGAAGCGGAATCAGAGAAACGTGATCTGCGGAGAAACAGAGGTCGCGTCGGCTAAGTCCGAATCGGCTGCGGAGCCAGTCGTCTATGTTTGAGTCGGACTAGGATAGTCGATAGCCGATTCCGATTGAAGATAGAAGTGAAGCCAATCCCGAAAAGAAATCTTGAGGATAAAGTATTGGATTTGGTTTCCAAAGTGCGTTAAAGGTATTGCCATCTATGGATAATGTCCTACAACGGCAATTGTATCTGTTAAGTTAGGATATTTTGTATAGTTTCCTTTCGTGATAATGTCGGTTTGTTTTGAAATCTAATATGTAATAGGAATCGTGTCCGTCACGGACTAATTGTGTATCCGGGTATAAGTAAGACCCGAGGGCTTGTAAAAAAATCAACAATCAATACAATCTCGACGCATCGCCAAACCTTTTCGTTTTTACTTTTCTCGACAAGTTCTTGCTTTTGCTCGGGCTGCATCGACGTTGATCTCCGAACGAGGTAATTCCTTGTTGCAAGTGGCTTGTATCGTCGGGGTTAGTGCTTACATCATCATGATACTCTAATTTCGATGTTATAAACTGCTTGAGTTATCATATGCAACATATAATCTAGAATAATGTCTAGATCTATCTTGCAATTGGCTGAGTTCTCCCTGAAAACGGCAGCCGATGGAGCTAGATCTAGATGTTGATTTAGATTATATGGCGTGTCTACCGTCTCGAGGGGTTCTCATTGGCCCATACAGATCTAGTATTTCTTCTTGTACTTAATGCTGCATCAAATCGACCTGTTAAGTCGCTTTTAGATGTATATAGATCTGTTAAGCATAATGCTTACCATTAGAGACAGTGTCGGGGTTTCAACCGGTCTTACCTGTTTTAATCGTTCTTTTAGTATTAATTACTGTTAGATGTATTAGAGCCGCCTTTTATATTAAGATCTCAATCTATTTAAATACCATAAGCCAGCATCAATTTTTTGAATCATATCAACAGTTGATTGATCTAGGTTTATCGTATTTAACTCAGGTTAATATCTTTTTATAAAATATATTGGAGTATTAGTCGATTTACATAAGATCTACGACATCGGCTGGGTTATGAATGCATATAATTTTTATACTAATGCACTTTTGGATCTAAGTGGTTTATACTGTCTCGGTATACTACGAATATATCCCAATCACTTAGTTTAAACGTGTGTTGGGATAACGATTATATGTTTATTGATTCCTTTAGCTGATCAAGTAGGATCTAATCTTAACCCAAATGCATATTTCTTGTTTTCTTGTTGGTTACAGGATCAAACCAACTGGCACCGCCGAATTCCACCAAAGGCAATAAACATGGACCTGCACTAGAGTAAAGCAAATCTCTCAGGCCAGTGCGTGGGAAGCTTTTCTCATCAACACGCTTTTGGCATGCCCGGTGGGACCTCTACAGACTTCCAAGTTCGACGCGATGTCTAACACCAAGACTCCAGAGATCGACCAAGAAAACGTCATCCCAGTGACAATGGAGCAACTGTCGGCTGAACAACTAGCCGACTACAAGCAGATGGTTCATTATCTGCAATCGTTCACCCAGATCAGATCTGGGGCGGTCCTCCAGAAATTCAAGTTCTCCATCGAAGACTTTGACATGTCTAATGAGGACAAGAAAGGAACGAAGAAGATGGAGGACATCAAATGAGAGCAGGACGATTCGGGGCCCCACACACTGCAGGACCGAATCGATTCAGCTGTCCACCACGCGCTTGTCAACCAGTCTGGGATACTGGTTAACACTCTCAACAATATGATAAGCACCGTGGTTGATTCAAAGATAGCCGAGCAACTGCCAAGGGGGCCGACGTACTTCGTCGACAGCCAGTTCCCGCCTTACAGGATGCTATCTACTCACGGCCTGCCAATTCCGCCACTAGGACAGCCGAACCCCCAAGGAAGAGCACCAATCCAGCCGAATCCATAGGCATCGGGTTCAGAGCCGCGTCCTAAGATGCTGGTCAGGCAACAACCTCAATACCAGGGCCACGGCATCTCAACAAGACCCGGAGCAGTTGAAGAACATGTTCAATGCCAATCGGCTCTGCCAATCGGCCACCTATCATGTCTAAAGAGTCGATTGGCAGCTTCACGCCAGAATCGCATCTCAATGCCAAGGGTAATCGGCCTCCTTCTGGGCAACCGCCCCAGTTCGCGTCTCGGCCGCCTCCCGCTGCAAACCAGTTCCAATATCAATATCCGGGAGGCCACTACGAGCAACAATACCAGCCACAAACGCCACCACTCCAGTATCAGCAAGGACCCGTTCACTACGAGCAGTACGAGCTGATACCTCAAGTTCAAGCTCAAGACAATAGACCTTGGGCCGACCTGATTGCCGACGTCATGCGTGATCAGTTCGGCCTTAAACCCAAGGATTCTGGCAACATGTACCGGTACCCGTATCCGAAATACTTCGAGAGTGCCCCTGCCAAACCAGTACAAGGTGCTGAATTTCTCAAAGTTCTCTGGGCAAGACAATGTGTCCACCTATGAACACGTCAGCTGATTCCTAGCTCAATGCGGGGAGGCATCGGCTACAGACGCGCTCAGAGTGCATTTGTTCCCGCTATCATTATCGGGATCGGCCTTCACCTGGTTCTCATCGTTGCCTTACAATTCAGTACAGAGCTGGGCCAATCTCGAAAAGCAGTTCCACAGCTACTTCTACTGTGACACCCACGAGATGAAGCTGTCTGACCTCACCGGCATCAGGCAAAAGCATGAAGAATCGGTTCAAGACTACATTCAGCGCTTTAGAGATATGAGGAACCGTTGCTACAGCTTGGTGCTATCAGACTCGCAGCTAGCCGATTAGGCTTTTTACGTACTTTTGGCTCCAATACATGAGAGGTTTTCGGCTCAGGACTTAGAAAGCCTGGCCCACTTGGCCCAGAAGGTGACAGCCCACGAGCAAATATTTCAGGAATCCAAGAAAACCTTCAAGAAAGTCACCCACGTCGCCTACGCAACAGACTCAGACTCAAGTGATAGCGACGTAGAGGTGGCGGCAGCCGAGTGGACCAGAAACAAGAAGGCCATCACATGCCAATGGTTGAAGAAATTGGCTAAGAAATATACAATTTTAACATAACCAAAGCCGATAGGATCTTTGATCTGTTGCTGAGAGAAAAACAAATACAGCTTCCGGCCAACCACGTCATACCATCGGCCGAGGAGCTCAAAAAGAAGAGGTACTGCAAGTGGCACAACACCACCTCTCATAGCACCAACGATTGCAAGGTCTTCCGCCAACAGATACAGTCGGCCATCGAGGCAGGGAAGATTAAGTTTGAGAAATTGGCTAATTCGATGAAGGTCGACGGCAATCCCTTCCTTGTCAACACTGTCCAAGCCAGTCCCGCACGAGCTGATCGACGGGGCAGAATGGCATACAACTCAGCCGAGGACCAACAAGAGCCGACTGTAGTGAGAGTCGTGCTGATTAATATGGTTTACACCAGCGGCAGATCGGTCGACCATCGGCCCAGACAGACGGACAGCCGAGTGCGACTCCAGCATAGGGTCCAAGAAGAAGAAGAAAAAAGCCGGTGCGGTAAGCCATACCAGAGGACACCCGATCGGTTGTGAAGGGTTACACGGCGACTACGCTAGCCGAAAACAAAAACTTTTAACCGCGCAAACCAGGAACACTTGCAAGTAAGGGCCGATAGATCGTTACCGATTGGAGTATGCAGCGGAAATAGCC
Source organism: Oryza australiensis (assembly GCA_019925245.2). Classification (NCBI taxonomy): domain Eukaryota; kingdom Viridiplantae; phylum Streptophyta; class Magnoliopsida; order Poales; family Poaceae; genus Oryza; species Oryza australiensis. The sequence continues at coordinate 833,214 of JAIFGZ020000388.1, read as the reverse complement.
AATCAGGACTATCCGATCCGGAACAGTGTAGCCAATTCCCGCAAGCCGACAGCCGATACCTGGGGACAGCCGATTCGCCAATCAGCCGATTCGCGGATGTAGCCGATTCGCCGAGTCGTCTGACCGCGTTCTCGTGCCTCGCTCCGATGCGCTCGACCGCAGCCGATTCCTCCATAGCCGATCAACAGCGTGCAACGTAGCAGTGCCTCTACCGGTATCCAAACGTCTGGGGAAAGAATGCCGAACACCCGTGTGCTAGCACGCGATGCAAGGCTAGGGTTTGGCTCGAAAGTGGTGAGGGTTTCCGTGGAGATTGATCTCGGCGACTTCTGTTGCAGATTCGGTTCAATGCGATACAATTGACGTGCCACAGCTCTCCACCCCTCCCTCCTTTATATAGAGTTGGCCGACTGGGACTAGTGGCCAATCAGGACTCTATTTTGAATCGGATCTCATCCGAATCTCATAGAGTTGGCCGCCCATACGTCGTAAGACCATAGGACTCTATCCGATCGGATCCCTATCCGATCGAGCCGTATCCGAGTACCAACACTACCTGAGACCAACTAATGGCACATTGATTCCTGTAGTGTCTCATGGTGGGTCTATCCAACAATGTGTTCTCCAACACATGTGTCCATGTTTATTGATTTGGTATCTCCATACCCATGATCTATGAGACATGATCATCAATCAATAAACATGCCGATCTTAGAATCATATTTGTTCCAACAATATGACATATGATCAGGGATCGTTTAGAAATAGAGTCATACATAAAGAGTCTCATAAATAAGTCACGTACTTATTGGTCAATACAAGATGTCTATTTCATGGAACTGAATAACACTTTATTCATAAATACATAAACATTGACCATGATATCCAACATCTCCATGTTGCCTCTAGGGCATATCACTAATAGGTTGGGTGTAGAATACTACATTCGCCATGACGGTTGTGACCTGCATTGGCGCTGTGAGTTCTTCAGGTTCTGCTGGAAGCAAGGAATGAGACTACCCACCCTTGAAAATTGCCCGGCATGCAGCGAATATAGGGAGGACGAATATAGGGATCCACCGGTGGAAAGTTCTAGCTGATTCATCCCCCGAGCCGTTCAACTTAACCAGCGGAAACTTCCCGTTCATGATCGGCTCGGCCCAATCCGCCAGGACTTCTTCCAAGAAGAGGCCGAAGAGGAGGCTGATGAAGAACAATCGGCCAACCCCTAATGGTGCCCTTCGGACCTGTTCACCAAGACACAGAAAAGAAAAATTCAATGGCTTAAGAGTGAGGGACAGAAAGAAGAAATCCAACGGATGATCCAACAGCAATAACGTCGACAGGATGCAAAGCAATGGTGTGTCAAGAAACAAGCAGCCCCAGCCGACGAGAGCCTATCCGACAAGGCCAAAAGGGCGGCGAAGGGCAAAGGGGTGGCCACTGCATCGGTCAACATGGTTTTCATATTGCCGACCGAATTTGAGGCTGTCGAAGCCAATGCAGACACAGTGGAAGAAACCTTGGCTAAACTGGTACTGTCCCCGAAACAAGCTATCTTCGAGAAACCTGAGGGGACCGAGAATCGGCACTTGAAGCCCTTATACGTAAAAGGATTTGTCAATGGGAAGCCGATGTCCAAGATGCTAGTTGATGGAGGGGCTCCTGTCAACCTAATGCCTTACGCAACCTTCAGAAAGCTGGGCAAAGGAGCCGAAGATCTGATCAAGACCAACATGGTGCTCAAGGACTTCGGCGGCAACCCTTCAGAAGCCAAGGGAGTTTTAAATGTTGAGCTGACAGTCAGCAGCAAAACCGTGCCCACTACGTTTTTCGTCATCGACGGGAAGGGGTCGTATAGCCTGCTGCTTGGGAGGGATTGGATCCATGCCAACTGTTGCAACCCTTCCACAACACACCAAATCTTAATCCAGTGGCAAGGCGACAAGATAGAAATCATGCCAGCTGACAGGTCAGTCAACGTCGCTAACACCGATTTTCCATTTTGGGAAATCGATGGTATTGATTGCCTGTCCGGCAAAGTTTGGCAAGCCAATTTCTTAAAGGTGTCCGATTCTGATATACAGCCCATTGGAGACGAAGAGCCTCAATTATTACTTTGAAGGCGTCGTGGAGGGCTCGAGCGTCTACAATGAGGACACCATGGACGACATCGACGGCAAACTCGGGCAAGATTTTATGTTGGCCGACGAGTTAGAAGAAGTGGATATAGGTCCAGGAGATAGGCCTAGGCCGACATATATTAGTAAACATTTGTCTTCTCATTTTAAGACCAAGCTTGTTGAATTGTTAAAGGAATATAAAGATTATTTTGTTTGTGAATATTTTGAGATCCCGATCTTAGCCGATCCATTGTTGTACATCAGCTTGCAATCAAGCCAGGATATCGGCCATACAAACAGCGTCCTAGGAGGTTTAAAGCCGATGTGTATGATACGATCAAGGCCGAAATCACTCGGTTATATGACACTGAATTATATGCTGAATGGGTTTCAAATATAGTTCCTGTAATGAAGAAAAACGGCAAGCTTAGGGTGTACATCGACTTAAGAGATTTGAATAAAGCTACCTCTAAGGACGAATACCCAATGCCTATAGCCGATTTGTTAGTGGATGCCGCCTCTGGCCACAAAATTATAAGTTTCATGGACGGCAACGCAGGTTAGAATCAGATTTTTATGGCCGAGGAAGACTAAAACAGCTTTCAGGTGCCCAGGAGAAATCGGCCTATACGAATGGGTCGTCATGACTTTCGGCTTGAAGAATGCTGGAGCTACGTACCAGAGGGCCATGAATTACATATTTCATGACATGATCGGCTCCCTAGTAGAAATCTACATCGATGACGTCGTTGTCAAATCTAGGGAGATAGAAGACCATATAACCGATCTAAGGCAGGTTTTGGAAAGAACAAGGAAGTATGGCCTGAAGATGAACCCTATCAAGTGCGTGTTTGCCGTATCGGCTGGCCTATTTCTGGGATTTCTTGTTCACGAGAGGAAATTGAGGTCACACCAAGAAGCATCAATGTCATTAAGATGATTCAACCTCCGAAGGACAAGAAGGCATTGCAGTCCCTGATCAGCAAAATCAATTTTATGAGACGGTTCATAGCAAACCTGTCAGAGAAGATGGAGCTGTTCACACCTTTGCTTCAGCTCAAAGCCGATCAAGCATTCACCTGGGGGGTAGAACAGCAGAAGGCTTTGGACAACATAAAAGATTATCTCAGCTCCCCTTCAGTCCTGATTTCTCCACGAAAAGGGGTGCCATTCAAGTTATACCTGTCAGCCAACCAGAAATCCATCAGCTCAGTTTTGATTCAGGAGATCGAAGGGAAGGAGAAGGCAATTTTCTATCTTAGCCAATGACTTCTGGATGTAGAGACAAGGTATTCACCAGTGGAGAAGTTATGTTTGTGCCTGTATTTTTCATGCATGAAGTTAAGGCATTATATATTATCCAATGAGTGCACTGTGGTATGCAAAGTCGACGTAGTAAAGTATATGATATCGGCTCCAGTTCTGAAAGGACGAATTGGGAAATGGATTTTTGCCCTAACAGAGTTTGATTTGAGATACCGGGCACCCAAGGCAATAAATGGACAAGCTATAGCCGATTTTATAGTGGAACACAAATATGATTCAATCGGCTCAGTGAATATCATGCCTTGGACTTTAACTTTTGATGGCTCGGTTTATACAAATGGGTGCGGCATCGGCTTAGTAATAATTTCCCAAAGAGGGGCAAGCTTTGAGTTTGGTTTTTTAATCACACCCCATGCAACAAACAATCAAGCCGAATATGAGGTCGTGCTGAAGGGACTACAATTGCTCAAGGAAGTCGAAGCCGACGCCATCGAGATAATGGGCGATACGCTGTTAGTCATCAGCCAGCTATCAGGCGAGTATGAGTGCAAGAACGACACGCTGATGTTCTACTATCAAAAGTGCCGAGAATTGATGGAAAGCTTTCGGCTAGTAACCCTGAAACATATCCCCAGGGAGCAAAATGCAGAAGCCAATGATCTAGCTCAGGGGGCATCAAGCTATAAGCCGATGACGAGAGAAATCAAAATAGAAATTGCAAACATGTCAGCCGACAACTGGAGACATGAAGTCTACAACTATCTGCAAAATCCGTCCCAGTCGGCTTCAAGGAAATTGTGTTACAAGGCTCTACGATATGTTTTGCTCGATGAAGATTTATACTATCAGACGATTGATGGTGTGTTGCTCAGATGCCTAAGTGCCGATCAAGCCAAAGTGGCTATCGGAGAAGTACATGAAGGAATTTGTGGCATACATCAATCGGCCCACAAGACGAAGTGGCTACATCGGAGAGCAGGGTACTTTTGGCCGACTATGCTAGAAGATTGTTTCAAATATTATAAGGGCTGTCAGGACTGCCAAAAGTTTGGAGCCATCCAGAGAGCGCCAGCATCGCTATGAACCCCATTATCAAGCCTTGGCCGTTCAGAGGTTGGGGAATCGATATGATCGGCCAAATTAATCCACCCTTAAGCAAAGGGCATAAGTTTATATTGGTGGCAACCGAATATTTTACCAAGTGGGTGGAAGCAATTCCCTTGAAGAAGGTTGACTCTGGGGACGCAATCGAATTTGTGAAGGAGCACATTATATACAGATTTGGTGTCCCTCAAACTATTACCACGGATCAGGGATCTATCTTTGTTTCAGATGAGTTTGTTCAGTTTGCCGACGGCATTGGGGATTAAGCTGTTAAATTCTTCGCCATACTATGCTCAGGCTAACGAGCAAGCAGAAGCTTCCAATAAAAGTTTGATCAAACTGATAAAGAGGAAGATCGCTGAGCACCCAAAGCAATGGCACAGCCGATTGGCCGATCATTATGGGCTTATCGGATGGCTTGCCACGGATCAATCCAGGTGCCTCCATACAAATTGGTCTATGGACATGAAGCAGTTCTGCCGTGGGAAAACATCGTCGGCTCACGAAGGATTCAACTACAAGATCAGTTCACAGCCGATGACTATTATAATCTAATGGTGGATGAATCAGAAGACATAGTTCTGTCAAGGATGCGTGCTTTGGAAGTAGTGACCAGGGACAAGGAGCGAGTAGCCCGTTATTATAATAAGAAGGTGGTGCATAAGTCTTTTGAAGAGGGCGCGCTCATTTGGAAATTGATACTGCCGATTGGATCAAGGGATAGCAAATTTGGAAAGTGGTCACCTAACTAGGAGGGCCTTTCAAGATCCACAAATGCGTCTCTAAAGGAGCCTACATGTTAGAAGGATTGGATGGAGAAGTATTTGGGAGAGCTCTCAATGGCAAGTATCTGAAGAAGTATTATCCCAGTATTTGGATCAACTCATGATTCGGCTAAGGTTTTGCCGATCCATGTTAGCCGATGTGTTGTGCAGATATACGCATCACCTTTAGGACGTTTTATTCTAAGGTTTTTTCCTCTGATCTTTCCAAATCGGCTCAATCTAGCCGATAGATGTGAGTTATTTGGTTTACTAATTTTATCAATGCTAAGGATATCATTGACAAAATTAGGGGGCATATATAATACAAGGTCAGAAATCATAGATGTAAGACTTCAAATTTCGGGGGATTTTTCAAAATTTTTGAGGCATTCGAGACTTAGGAATAACTGAATCGGCAGAAGCATGAGAATGGATTAAGGGCACACAAACAGCCGATTACAAAGTTATGTACACATGAGCAAAATACAAGTCACAGATTACCACCCCAAGAAGTTGTCTATAGCCGCTATTGCTGCCTCCTTGATAGCATTGACTTTGTCGACTACAGCCTTATCTTCTTGCTCGGTGTCGGGAACTGCTTTGGCCGATTTTTCAACTCTCCCAAGTGCTTTATAGTGGCAGTTACCTTGACCCTTTGATCTTCTTGAGCCTTGGGGAGATCGGCCAGCAATTGCTTCTTGGCAGCAATTTTGGCCCTGCATTGCTCTAGCTGAAGCAGCAGACCAGCCTCTTCTAGCTCGAGCTCGTCGATCTTGCTTTGTGTGGCCGACGGCCCTGCCAAGAGTTCATATAACTTTGCTTTCTCTGCCACCACGCTTTTCACGGTCGCATCAATCCTGGCCGCTAGATCGGTTTGAGCCAGCCGCTCAAGCATCCTACACATCGCCCGCTCTAGCCTGGATTGATGCTGATCGATGTAGACGACCTTCGAGATCTTGTTGGCTAGGTCATCAAGGAGCTTGTCTTCGACCTCATAGAAGCGAGACCGAGCCGATCCGCACTCCACCACCAGCCAGTCGACATCAATGTCTAGCCGACGACGGATGTCTTGTAGCATCTCTTTGATCTCATCGGCTACCATGGTTTTGTCCGGGCTGGTTGCTTCGGTTTCTTCCTCGCCGATGAACTCTTTGATGTCAAAAGACAACAAATCGGCTAGAGTCTGTGAACAAAGACAGAGCAGTTAGGTAGGGAATAGGACGACCGATTTTCTGGGTTCTAAAAGAAAAGGGAAGGGAAGTAAAGCTTACTCGTATGGCAGGAGCTACAACAGACGCTTCCTCGGCAACCGGGCTGGCTGGGGCAGTAGCCTCTGCGACGTCGTGGCTAGGCGAAGCAGCCACCTCTTCGGTGTCCTGATTGGATGGGGTGGCGACTTCCTCAGCATCGTGGTTGCCCATGGCCGATTGAGTGTGTTCACTTGAAGCTTGGGGGCAGCCAATGGAGACCGAGGGGGCTATACAGAAGACAAGTGTTAGTAACGATTGGCTGAGTACAAAGACACAAGCAAACAAAGAGATAAGTTCAGAGGACTACTGTTGAAGCTGGGCGAGGAGTGCGACCGGCTAATCGCTTGAACTAACAAAGAGGATTTGGTTAAGGCCTGAGTAAAAATAGTTTGAAAATCAGATTCTAGAAGATAAGGTGTTTACCGGCCGTTTTGGAGCAGGAGGGCTTGGTGGAGATGGAATGTCGGCTGTAGGGCTGACTGAATTGTTACTGGTGTCGCTTGATGCAGCTGCCTCCGCAATGGCCTGAGAGACCTCTTCGTCCATAACTTTCTGATTGAGGAACTCATCGATGCTCGGATCGATGGATGGGAGGCTATCGGTAGGCACCTTCGGCTTCTTCTTCTTCTGTTTCTTCGCGGGAACAGCTGATGATTTTGCAGCAGGAGCAGCCCTCTTCTTCCTTGCTACAGGCCGACGTGTTTGCCCATATAACAGGGTCTTCAGCTTCGGCGCTTCCCAGCCGATTGCCGACGGGGCAAGCCCACATCCGTTTGGAAGGACTCCTGGCCGGTATTCGATGGCAACCCCAGACTTGCTCGCCATCGGTGGGTCTGTCTCTGTCATCTGCAAAGAGAAGGATTCAAGTGTCAGCTAGCGAAGACAACCGATTCAAAAGAAGAAGTATTAAGGGTGAAGAGCTTACCGAAGGGATTTCGTCAGGTAATAAAGTGGCGATGTATATAGAAGAGCGATAATGGAAGATGTGTCTTCTTATTTCCACCCACCACTTGTCGTAGGCTGAACTCCTTTTGTGGACCAGCTCTATGATCCCGATGCTACCGAGGGGTAGGCCTTCTATGTCCCTCAACTTGTTCATAACTAGCTTGTCTTCCACCACCCCCCGAGTTTTGATCTTGTCGGCATAGTAGCGGCCGATGTGCAGTTACCCCAGTCCAAATTGCCTACCAGCCGACACCGGATAGTAAAACTCATAAGTCTTCAGAACATTGCGGCCTTGATGGATGTCGGTCGGGAGGATACATGGGGTAAGTGCTATGGTAAAGATCTCTCTACATTTAGGGAATTCTTCTGAGTTTATCTCGTCCCAATTCAATTCAATCGGCAATTCAAATATATTTCGGTCTTCATAAAAGAATCATGTCCAATTGTTTCTTGCAAATCCGTCATAGAGAGAGACGAACCACTCAGCTAGCAACTCAGCTGATTGCTTTGATCCAGTGTAAGCAGTTGCGGCTTCCCCAAAAGATTGACACCTCCTAGTGGTCACTTTGTTGCCCTCGTCATCTCCAGTCGGCTCCAGGAGGGGGAAGTAAGCGTCGATCAGCTGTGACCGACCAGAAATCTTTTGAGTCATTAAGACCGCCACAGTTGCAGAAACCACCAAGGTCCTCCGGTGTTAATGTTGGCATTGGCAGCTATCTTGGAGACGGCTTGGTTCAGAGTTTGGTAGAGGTAGCCGAGGAGGAATTTTCCTAGAGGTAGTTTCTTCTTATCAACTGAGGCCTCGGCTACTACTTGCCAATTGGCTGTAGGCCCGCAGCTGGATCCACAGAAGAAGAATTTTTCGAGCCACATCATCAGAAACGCGGCATGCTCTCTGGCACTGATCGGCCCATCTCCCATATTCATTGACACATAGCCGTTCCAGCCACCTATTGCTTTAGTTTTGAAGGAGAACTGGCCCTTGCCTTCTAGCCTGTTCGGGTTAGCCGATGATAAAATATCTAACCCAGTGATCATGACTACATCGGCTAATGTGGGAGTCATGGGGCCTTGTTGAAAGAGGAAGGCATTTATGGTGTTATTCCAGAAGTATGTGGCGGCTGATATCAGTGGTTCGTCCTTGACCATGTCGACTACAGACAATGCAAGACACTGGGCTATCCCAACTTCTTCCCAATGGCTTTGCTTGGCTGGCTACATTCTCTTATACCATGCCGGCCAAGACTTATCCATGGACGGCCAAGATTTGAAAGTGCCAGACCAGTGACTAAGGTTTGGGTTACTCATCCTATAGGGCATCCTATCGGTTCGGCTATTATGAAGTCTGTGGGATCCTTATTGTCGATAGGCCCTAAAAAGTACCTCTCATCATTCAGCAAACTGGGAATTGTTACTTGATGGGCAAGATGCTACAATCGGGAAAGAGGAAACAGAATTTCAGATTTATAAACCCTAGAATTCAGATTTACAATGGGGAACAAGCAAGAAAAGAGTTTTTAGCCGATTAGGGCGTACCTCGGGGAACTCAACAGGAGACGAAGCCGATGGAGCGACGAAAGATGCCATCGGAACGCCTGGGGTCGTGGGAGCAGGGATCGTCGCCGTGGGCTTGAGAAAGCTGTGGATGTCGACGGAGAGCTCGAGGACGTTTGTTGCGGAAGGATTGCTTTGACGGCGTGAGATGTTCGGCGCGGGGAAGGCGTTATTTAAAGAGTTTTCGTAACGACCAAACAAATTCAACCTAGGGTTACGTTTGGAATTCGGATTGCACAAAATCCGCAACATTTTCATATCGCGGACTTGGGGGCATGTGTTAACGACCAAATTTGTTAAGCAAATCCCCAAGTTTGAAGCTAAGATTGAAGCGGAATCGGAGAAACGTGATGCGGGAGAAACAGAGGCCGCATCGGCTAAGTCCAAATCGGCTGCAGAGCCGGTCGGTGTGTCGGAGTTAGACTAGGACAGTCGATAGCCGATTCCGATTGAAGATAGAAGTGAAGCCAATCCCGAAAAGAAAGCTTGAGGATAAAGTATTGGATTTGGTTTCCAAAGTGCGTTAAAGGTATTGCCATCTATGGATAATGTCCTACAACGGCAATTGTATCTGTTAAGTTAGGATATTTTGTATAGTTTCCTTTCGTGATAATGTCGGTTTGTTTTGTAATCTAATCTGTAATAGGAATCATGTCCGTCACGGACTAATTGTGTATCCGGGTATAAATAAGACCCGAGGGCTTGTAAAAAAATTAACAATCAATACAATCTCGGCGCATCGCTAAACCTTTTTGTTTTTACTTTTCTTGACAAGTTCTTGCTTTTGCTCGGGCTGCATTAACGTCGATCTTCGAACGAGGTAATTCCTTGTTGCAAGTGGCTTGTATCGTCGGGGTTAGTGCTTACATCATCATGATACTCTAATTTCGATGTTATAAACTGCTTGAGTTATCATATGCGACATATAATCTAGAACAATATCTAGATCTATCTTGCAATCAGCTGAGTTCTCTCTGAAAACGGTAGCCGATGGAGCTAGATCTAGATGTTGATTTAGATTATATGGTGTGTCTACCGTCTCGAGGGGTTCTCATTGGCCCATACAGATCTAGTATTTCTTCTTGTACTTAATGTTGCATCAAATTGACCTGTTAAGTCGCTTTTAGAGGTATATAGATCTGTTCAGCATAATGCTTACCATTAGAGACAGTGCCGGGGTTTCAACTGGTCTTACCTGTTTTAATCGTCTTTTTAGTATTAATTACTATTAGATGTATTAGAGCTGCCTTTTATATTAAGATCTCAATCTATTTAAATGCCATAAGCCAGCATCAATCTGTTGAATCATATCAACAGTTGATTGATCTAGGTTTATCATATTTAACTCAGATTAATATCTTTTTATAAAATATATCGGAGTATTAGCCGATTTACATTAGATCTGCAACATCGGCTGGGTTATGAATGCATATAATTTTTATACTAATGCACTTTTGGATCTAAGTGGTTTATACTGTCTCGGTATACTACCGATCTATCCCAATCACTTAGTTTAAACGTGTGTTGGGATAACGATTATATGTTTATTGATTCCTTTAGTCGATCGAGTAGGATCTAATCTTAATCCAAATGCATATTTCTTGTTTTCTTGTTGGTTACATGATCAAACCAACTGGCATGCCCGAATTCCACCAAAGGCAATCAACTTGGACCTGCACTAGAGTAAAGCAAATCTCTCAGGCCAGTGCATGGGAAGCTTTTCTCATCAACAGAACGGTACACCATAACAGAGGTGGACCTCCTAGGAGTGTCGTCCGCTCCCCCAAATGTGCCCACGAAGTTCAAGACGATCTGCGGGATAATAGGGAGGTAAACCTTCAATATTTTTCATGATCACATCAAGGAGGTGCCAGACAATGGAAACTGTTTGGCTGAAGTTCAAGGAGAGCTTCGAATATCCTGCAGCCAACAAGGACAGACTACAGCGGACGGCTTTCCAGACGATGGGACATGCTTGGAAGAGCTTTAAGTCTAAGCTGGTCACCGACCATGTCCTCAAGTCCAGCACCCCGAAGGCATTCGAGAAATACACCTTCATCACGTCAGCCGTATGGGAGGAGTTCTACGCGAAGAAATCAACTGCCAAATCCCGAGCCAGAAACGAGGCTTATAGGGCACTCCAGGCTCGGTACATTCACCCGCATCGGCTTGGCAGTGGACGATATGCGGGGAAGCAGGAGCAATTGCAGAAAGAGGATGAGGCGGCAGAGGCATCAAACACGCCGCTTCCATTTGCCGATATCCCGCACCCACGTGCAAGGAGCTAGACAAGGGCAAGGGCCATTAAGAACAACGATGGGATGTTCACTCTGCCAAATCCCCAGGATCAACAAGTTTACAAAAATACTGTAAGTGTCTGTTAACACTGGAATTTGGTAATGGGATTCCTAAGTCCTAAGAAAGCAAGGTGGAATCGGATCGGCTGAGGGCAGAAGTCGTATCGGCTAAAAGAGTGATCGGCTGCAGGGCTGGTCGGCTGAGGATGGGTTGAATGGAACAGCCGACGACCGATTCCGAGTTCAGAAGAGATAAAACCGTGTCCAATGCAGAAACTTGAGGATAAGTGGAGATTCGGATGTTAATTGCGCGTTTAAAGATATTGCCACTTATGGATAGAGTCATGTAATGGCAGTTGTATCTGTAATTTAGGAGTTTGTTAAATTGTTAGTTGTAATGCATTATGGATCTCGCTAGGGATGATATGATGTTTTAAAAAGTAGTTTAGATAGAGTCCGAAGTTGTTACAAATATTTGTATCTTGGGTATAAATAGGACCCGAGACCCTCTATATGAGAACGATTCAATCAATCTAATCTTCGGCGCATCGCCATCCTTTTCCTTTTTAGACGAACACCCTGTTTGGCCTTGGGCTGCATCGTCTCGATCCCCAAACTCAGGTAAATGTTTGTCGTTAGTGGTGAGATTACTTGTTTCTGATGCTTCCATCGCAATGACACATTGGATTCAATAGTTTCACTACGACATATATCATATAGTGCATATGAACCAATTCGGTGCTTAGATCTATCTTGTAGTTGACTCATCTTTTCGAGGGTATGTGGTCAACAAGGCTAGGTTTAAGGGCTGGTTGGTTCGTATGTAATATCTACCATCTTACGGAGTGTAAGTCGAAAGTAATAGATTGGATGCTTCTTTTGATACTTAATGCTGCATCAAGACTGAACTATTGAGTCACCTTTAGAATCGTTGGTAATCTATTCTTTTGGACTCACATTATCTGGAGATAGCGTCGGGGTTTCAGCCGACCTTACTTACCCTAATGTATTTCTTTTAACATAATCGTTATTAGATCTGTAATAGGGCTGTATTTTATGTCTAGATTGTGCTTGCTTACATCTTTGATCTAGGAATGTTGCGTCTGCACAAGATTCATTGGAATATCATCCGATTTGATGTTAGTTTCCCAGCATCGGTTGGTCCGTTGATCTGTATATTTATTATTCTTCGTTATATTTGGATCGGATGATTGATGATCGTCTTGGTATAGCCGATGCGCTTTGGTCGTTTGGCCCAAATATGGTCTGGAATAGCATATATACGTTCATGGATTTCCTTGGCCGATCCCACGGGGATATGACCTAACACTTAACGAACACTTTCTTGTCTTTTCTCTTGTTGATTGGCAGATCAAATCAACTGGCACGCTCTACACATTGTAGGCAGCTAAGAAGGACCTGCACTGGAGTCAAACAGATCTCCCAGGCCAGCGCGTGAGAGGGATTTCTCGTCAACAGTGTCTCACCTTATAATGTTGGTTTCTTTACACATATCATACACTCAATTTATATCGATCTTACTTGTAATGCAGAAAGAGTTGGTTGCCGTGAGACAGTGCTCCCAAGAGGCCTATGCTTATAGACATGTGGATGACATCCTCACGCAAGCGTTGGGCACCGACAAACACCGTGGATGGACAAGGGGCGTTGGCTCTAATGTCCCCTGGAAATATGGACTTCCAGAATACATCGGGCAGTATAAGAAGCGGGCCGTTGCGAAGAAGGCGGAAAGATATGCACGCCTAGTTGAGAAGATCCGAGAGCAAGTTAGAGCCGAACTGAGCTCAGAAATTGAAGAGAAGCTAGACCATGCTACGAAACAGATTAGGCAGCAGATCTTCACCGAGCAGCAGACCATCGTGTGCACCGTCGCTCTGGATCAAGAAAGTTCAACACAAAAACAGAGCAGTTGTGCATTAGTTGAGGCAGTGGAAAATCCAACACCGGTCCTAACCGCTGTCGACCATATAACGGTAAAACTCTAGGCCAAAATGTGTAACACTCTTAACAAATCGATTTTCGACAAACTATCTAAAAATTATGGTTGGATCTATCGCAGAAACCGACTAACTATGTGTTAAAAGTTGAGGTGATACTCTCTTTCACAGTTCCGGTTGCCGAGGGACTAGCATTCAATCCAAACGCCGATACAAGAGTGCATGGGTTGCAACTTATGGCCGGATATGCAAAAGTGCAAGTGGACAAAGTGAACGATGATTGGGTCCATCTGTCGCTATAGCATCCAACAAACGATGAGATTCTAACCCTAGGAGCAGCACAAGGAAGCTTTATCCAATGGCCGAAGGAGCTCATTGACATCAAATTAACTCCAATGTCAGCCCCTCCATCTCCCTTAGGTGTTCCAACCCCTCCATCTCCCTTAGATGATCCACAAGATGACTCGATCGAGCTGCAGTATGACACCGACTTTGGCGGGTCTAGCCCTGAATGGCCTACTCGCTCTGAACCATCATCTCTGGAGAAGGGCAAGAAAGCAACATCGGAGCCATCTATATGCATATCAGTTGAAGTACAAGACCACTTCATTCGCATGGCAATGTCACCAGCACTGAAGAAACCAATTTCAGACTACCGACGCACGGTCAACAAAAGAAAATTGCGACAATTTTCTAGGGAAGAGTTCGTAAAAGACATAGCACAGAAGTATGAGCAAGAAATTCTTGAAAGTTCAGTGGTGAAGAGTTATAATGATGTGCACTATATTGTGAAGGCCCCTCAGCCAGCTAAGTATAAGTTAGGTGCTCCTTTGACCACCCCTGAATATCGCAACATAGTTGGAAATTGCACTCAGATGAGAAGGATAGAAGAGTGGTACCTGAATATCGCAACATATCATGTTTCGAGAGCTCCAGATGGGCTAATGGCTTTTCTTGAGGGTGGCAGCCCTGGTAACACATTAGACAGTCGATCGATGACAAAGAATAAGCATTAGAGTCGATCGACCACAAAGAACAATTTTGATAATCATTTGTAAATTACAACTTTGTCAAATGTGTTCATGAGAAATATGTGAATAATGGATGTGTTTGTGAATAGATGTGTGAATGTCAGATGTATGTGAATGTATGTGAATTTTAGATATATGTAATTTTTTGCAGCGGGCATGGATAGCCAAAAAATATTTTTTTCTGGGAAAAACTCATCGGTGACGGGCTTTAAAGGAAGCTCGATGAAGATTACATTATTCCGTGACGGGTGTAAATTAAAGCCCGATTGAGTTGTTAGTCACCCGTGACGGGCATAATTTAAAGCTCGATTGAGTAGTTTGTTATCCTTGACGGGCTTTAGTTGTGGCCCATTTGAGATTGTACAATCGGTGTCGGGCCTTTGTTTGACTGGTCTTCTGGGTCAAAGCTATCGGTGACAGACGTAAGTTTAGGCCCGACAAAGATAATTAAAATCGGTGACGGGCTTTTGCCCGATAAAGATGACTTCTCACATCGGTGACCTTTTCGTCGTGACGGACGCTATACCTGACACAGATGAGGGTTATTGCCCGATTGAGATGAGGATGACCATTGTAGTGATACATCTTAGGCTTCTTTTAATCGAACATGGAGAAAACTAGCTAATTTTATGTCGCCTTGCTTCCAAAGCTAATTTTACCCAAGGTATCACTACTACAAAACACCACATAGAGACCAGCCTTATAGGTGTCGGTTTGCCTAAAACCAGCACCTATAAAAATTTTTCCACCTTTTTTGGTATAAAATTAAGAACCGGTACCTATAACCACTCATTGGTGCCGTTTTATAAAAAACCAACACCCATTGTCCCCAAATCAGAGGTGTTGATTCTTATAACAAACTGATACATATGGACATTATATAGGTGTCGGTTCTTATAATAAACTGGCACTTATAATTCAGTTACCATAGGTACCGGTTTTTATGATGAACCAGCACATATGGACATCACATGTGTGCCAGTTCTTAATAAAAACTGGCACTTATGAGCCCATAGACGCCGGTTTACAATTAAAACCAACACCTACGATGACGTAGCTTATATATGTGTGTTTTTAACCTAACTTTTTCATATAAAGTTGGATGGAGATAAACTCTATATCAAATTTGTAGAGCTCGACAAGATCTACAAATTTGTACAAATTTGTAGTTGATGACTTTTGATTTAAGATCATTTGGATGTTCAAAAATGTGTTATAATGTCTTGGATCTATTTGCATAAGTGAATATTTAAAATTTCTAAACGATCTCGAATGAAGACAAAAACATATATGAAAGTTGTAGACCTAGATGAGATCTACAATTTTGTAGTTGACAAAATTTTTATTTGAGCTCATCTATGATGTTAAATATGGACTATAAATTCGAATGAATACAAGACAATATGTGTTTGTAGGTGAGATGGTAAAAAAGCTTTGGGTGAGGTGAGAGGTCTTGAGTTTGAATCTTGCTTGAGGCTAGAAATTGTGATTTTATATATGCCAAATAAAATATCAAATATTTCTTTCAGGTTTTTTTAACTTTTTAA
This sequence comes from Oryza australiensis, assembly GCA_019925245.2. Lineage (NCBI taxonomy): Eukaryota > Viridiplantae > Streptophyta > Magnoliopsida > Poales > Poaceae > Oryza > Oryza australiensis. The sequence goes on along the minus strand of JAIFGZ020000388.1, from coordinate 817,375 downwards.
GGATTTTTAGCACCTGAAAAATAAAAAAGGGTGCACTATATCGGTTTTAAACCGGTACCTATAGTGTCATATAAATGTCGGTTAAAAAACCGAAGGCCATTTAGAACCGGCATCTATGAGTTTTTTTATATTGTTTATATAGTTAGTTCGGCGCGTATTTTGCACATCATTCTCACTATCAACCCCCGTTGTTCCACCTCTTCTGATTTCATCGCAGAACTGACATCTTCCGCTCCTGCCTTCATGATAGCAGGACCTACATTTTTCTGTAGATAACGTGCGTCCTTTCTCAATGGTAATTCAGTATGCAGTCCGCTGTGATTTTAAGTTCTACATTTTGTTCTTTCCTGCCTCGCATATATATAGAGAGAAGTGTGTGTTCCTACTGCTACGTGCTTCTGCTAATTTAGATTACGTTTTGCTGACAGATTATAGTATTTTTCTTTAAGTTCCCTCATTTTGATGTGTGCCTGTATTTGACCCATCTAAATTTGGCTATTGTACGCTCCTCTTTGTTTGTGTTACAAAATGTTGTCTTTTGATCCTTTGTTCATCAGATCGTACATGGGTGCATATGTTCTTGTTTCCACTTCTGCGCCAAACTTGTAGAGATTATGTTAATCGGGTATCTACATGGCACGCTTATTTGACTGGAGGTAGGGATAGATTGCGCCTGCTATATCTGTAAACCAAACATGACTTGGGTGTTACGATTGCCGATAGAGATAAGGCAATCGGCCTATAGTCACGGTTTGGTAAGATTGGGGAAACCGACTTAGAGTAAGATAGGGTTTCCGATCTGTAAGCCCGCCTCCCAGGACTATATAAGGGGGGTAAGGGGCGTCCCTTAAGGGATATTCCGATAGGATATCATATGTTTTATGAGCCTTTAGCTTTCAGCCTTAGATCTTGAGATCAATAAAGACACTCGGCGGATCGAATCCACCGAAACAGGAGTAGGGTATTACCTCACGAGAGGGCCTGAACCTGTCTAAATCTTCTTTTCCTTCTAACCCATCGTGCTTGGCGATCTTGACTGCGACCCCAGAAATTACATTGCCGAAACCAAGTTTCGACAGTTGACGTGCCAGGTAGGGGACCGCGTGTCGAGACTTCTTCAACAATCTCGCCGACAAGCGTGATGGGATCTTCTTCAGGATTCGGCGACTTCGCCGCCAACTTCTTCGACGACTCCTCCTTCGACTCGGATTCAAACCAGTCGAAAGGAAAGACCCACTCGGCGCCGTTCAGGCTCCCCAATAGCGCCAAGATCTTCGACGACATCCTCAAGATCAAGATGCAATCTGCTCGCTCCAACGAAGGACTTCACTCGGCACCGTTCGGATTGCCGAACACCGCCGAAATATGCACCGATCTTCTCGTCTCCCCGACGGAGACGATCTACTCGGAAGAAAACCTCTCGGTGCCATTTGGGTTACCAAACGCCGTCGAGATCTACGGCAAACTCCTCCCCCCCGAGTTGAGGTTGACCCACTCGGAGGTGCCTGCATCCCCAAGCTCTGACTCGGACTGGAACGATCCAGACCCGGGCTACCCAGGATCGAGGGAGGTCGTCGTCATCCTCCCGTCATTCGGCTCATGCTCATCTTCGGAGCTCAACGAATACCTCAGCTCCGCCGGCTTTGATGACCTCTATGGCATCCCCTCAGACGAAGCCGACGACTCCGACTGCCACAAGGACTACGAGCCGAAGTGCTTCGATGTCCTCATGGCTGAGCCGGACGAGTCCGACTCAGCCATGGCCAGGAGGCTTGCTGAGGAAGAGCGAGCCAAGATCGAGCAGGAGCGCAAGACGGCCGAAGAGGAGAAGAAACGCAGGGAAGAGGCTGACAAAAGAAAGCAAGATCTACGCGCAGCCGAACGATCCGCTCAGGAGGCCATTCTTCAAACGCGGGTCCGCAACGCCAACATCTTCCAGACGCCACAGCAGAACGCTGTTGTCGCGCTCACACTCCTGGACACCGTCATGGAGACGGCACCCGCTGACGTGACTCCAATACTTGACAAGATCAAGACCATCGTCACGGCCACAGCCAATGGCCATCCCACCACCTCGGCACGAAGGCCGACTGAGTCCGTGGCTGAAACGCCCGACAAAAGTCGACTCCCGCCTCTAAGGTCAGGAGACTATAAGAGGCCCGAGCCAGATCGGTCGACGACAAGGCCAAGAGGCCCGCGCCGCGAGTCCACACAGAAGTACCAGGATCAAATAGCCGACTCTCGCGACAAACGACACGGACGTCCACCCGCCCACCACCGCGTCCGCCGCAACAACAGTTTCAGCTACCCAACCAGCCAACCGAAGACCCCGTCGAGTGATCTGCGGGAAGTCCTCGATCGCCGCTACCAGGAGCGAGACCGACGCACCCGGGAAGATCGGAGGGGATCACCCGATAGCGGCGACGACGGAGTGCCGGCCTTCACTCGGGAGCTTCACCGAGTACACTGGCCGAGTGGATTCGAGCCCACAAGAATAGAAAGGTACGACAGCAAGACCGACCCCGAGTCATGGCTTACCGTGTACACTCTCGCCATCCGCGCATCAGGCGGCGACAACAAGGCTATGGCCAATTATCTTCCAGTGGCCCTCGCTAACTCAGCCAGGAACTGGCTCACGAGCCTGCCAAGAGGCTCAATCGGCTCGTGGAGCGAGCTAAGGGACCACTTCATCGCCAACTTCCAGGGTACCTTCGAGAGGCCCGACACGCACTTTGATCTATACAACGTCATCCAGAAGCCGGACGAGCCTCTGAAGGATTACATCCGTCGTTTCTCCGAGAAGCGCAACAAGATCCCCAACATCACCGATGACATCATCATCGCCGCCTTCCAGAAGGGAGTCCGTGATGAGCTGTTAATCGGGAAGTTCGGGCGCAAGCCACCGAAGACGGTGAAACAGATGTTCGAGACGGCGAACTCCTACGCCAAATCCAACGACGCCATCAAGGCTGCCCGTCAAGACCGACCCGACAGGAGGGAAGACAAGCAGGCGGGAGGAAGCAAGAATCCTAAGAAGGATAACGGCAACAGCAACAACCAGGTCCAAAAAGACCGCAAGCGCTGATCTGAGGACCTAGTGGCCGCAACCTCCAACACTCAACGCCGCCCCCGAGTCGCCGCCTACGACACCATCATGAACGCCCAATGCACTCATCATCCCAATCATAAGCACGCGGCTAAGGACGCTTCATCTACAAACAGCGCCAGAAGCGTGCGCGCGCAGCTCAACAAGAAGCCGACCGATGAGGCTGGTCCATCGGGCGCCAAGAAAAACAACGCGGCTGAGAATGCCGAACCTTTCCAAGACCCTGTAGGAGAGCTCAATCACATCTTCGGAGGGCCGCTAGCCTATGAATCCAAGAGGAAACAGAAGCTAACCGACCGAGAGGTCAACGCGGCTCAAGCCAAAGTCCCTCAGTACCTGCGATGGTCGGAAGTGGCCATCACTTTTGACCGCTCGGATCACCCCGACCGAGTGGTTCACCCGGGCGCTATCCACTCGTCCCGGATCCCGTGGTCCGCAACATCGAGGCTCAAACGCGTCCTTATTGATGGGGGCAGCGCCCTCAACATCCTGTTCGCCAAGACCATTGATGAGATGTAGATCTCGAGGGCCGAATTGAAGGCAAGCTCAGCCCCCTTCCACGGAGTCATCCCGGGGCTATCATCTACACCACTCGGGCACATCTCCCTCCCTGTCACCTTCGGGGCTCGAGAGAACTTCCGAACGGAGAACGTCACTTTTGAGGTGGCCGACTTGAACAGCGCATACCATGCCATCATCGGAAGGCTGCGCTTGCCAAATTTATGGCGATCCCACATTACACCTACCTCGCATGAAGATGCCGGGTCCCAACGGCGTCATCACTCTTCACGCGATGTGAAGCAAGCCTTCACTGCGATAAGGAGAGCTGCGACATGGCCCAATCTCGCGAGATTGCGCGGCCAACAAGAAGTCCGATTGGCTGCATCGACTTCGGCGAGAGGCGAAGTCCCGCGCGAAGATAGCCAAATCGGGATCCGACGACGCCAAGACCAAGAAGATCTCCCTTGATCCGTCGGATCCCTCAAAACTGCATGTAATCGGCGCGAACTAGATCCCAAATAGGAAAGCGCGCTCGTCACCTTCCTCCAAAATAATAAAGATATTTTTGCTTGGAAACCATCTGATATGCCTGGAATTCCTAGGGAGGTGATCGAGCACTCTTTGCACGTCAAAGATGACGCCAAACCGATAAAACAACAATTACGCAGATTTGCGCAGGACCGAAAAGACGCTATCAAGGAAGAGCTCGCAAAGCTCTTGGCTGTCGGCTTCATCAAAGAAGTCCTTCATCCCGACTGGTTAGCCAACCCAGTCCTGGTCCACAAGAAGACGGGGCAATGGCGCATGTGCGTTGACTATACCGACCTCAACAAAGCCTGTCACAAAGATCCATTCGGGCTGCCTCTCATCGACCAAGTCGTAGACTCAACAGCCGGCTGCCAACTCCTGAGTTTCTTGGATTGTTACTCGGGCTATCACCAGATCAGCTTAAAAGAATCTGACTGCCTGAAGACATCGTTCATCACGTCGTTTGGGGCCTACTGCTACATCACCATGCCTTTCGGTCTGAAGAACACCGGCACCACATACCAACGCATGATCCAGAGATGCTTCCAGACGCAGATCGGCAAGAACGTAGAAGCTTATGTCGACGACGTTGTCATCAAGACCAAGCAGAAAGAAGACCTGATCGCTGACCTAGAAGAAACCTTTGCAAACATCCGGGCCTTCAGAATGAAGTTGAACCCGGAGAAGTGCACTTTCGGCGTTTCATCAGGCAAACTGCTCGGCTTCATGGTGTCACATCGCGGCATTGAAGCCAATCCAGAGAAGATCAACGCCATCTTGAGCATGAAGCCCCCGACTAACCAGAAGGACGTCCAGAAGCTCACTGGCTGCATGGCGGCGCTAAGCCGCTTCATCTCTCGACTCGACGAACGAGGCATGCCCTTCTTCAGATTGTTAAAGAAGACAGACGACTTCCAATGGACCGAGGAAGCCAACAAGGCCTTTGAAGATTTCAAAGAGTTCCTTACAATGCCGCTTGTCCTGGCCTCGCCTCAGCCCCAGGAACCTCTGCTGCTGTACGTTTCAGCCACTCACCAAGTGGTTAGTACGGTCCTCGTGGTCGAGCGAAGAAGAAAGACGGGCTCGAAAGATTCGAGGTGATCTACTTTGTTAGCGAAGTGTTGGCGGAGCCAAAATTCGCTACCCTCGGGTACAAAAGCTGCTCTATGGTGTTCTGATAACCGCGAAGAAATTGGCACGCTATTTTCAGGGTCACTCGGTCACCGTCGTCACTTCCTTTCCACTCGGTGATGTCATCCACAACCGGGAGGCGACTGGGCGCATCGCTAAGTGGGCCCTAGAGCTGATGCCATTGGACTTGACTTTTAAGGCGAGGACGTCCATAAAGTCACAAGCCCTGGCGGATTTCCTGGCCGAGTGGACTGAGCAACAAGAGAACATACCTCGGGAAGACCTCCAACACTGGACCATGCACTTCGACGGATCCAAGAGGATCACCGGCTTGGGAGCGGGAGTTGTGCTGATCTCCCGACCGGGGAAAGGCTAAGATACGTCCTTCACCTCCACTTCTCCGCCTCACACAACGTTGCCGAGTACGAAGCCCTGCTACATGGACTGCGTCTCGCAGTTTCACTCGGAATACGTCGGCTCATAATGAAAGGCGACTCCCAGCTGGTCGTCAACCAAGTAATGAAGGACTGGTCCTGTCTAAACGACACCATGGAGACCTACCGACAAGAGGTCCGTAAACTTGAAGACAAGTTTGACGGGCTCGAACTCTCACATGTCTTGAGACATAACAACGAAGCAGCCGATGAGTTGGCACAGTTTGGGTCCAAGCGCGAAGCTGCCCCAACAGATGTTTTTGTCGAGCACCTCTATGAGCCAACCATCACGGCAAAGACAACTTCCAACGAACAAGCTGCAAACGAAGTCGCCATGACTGATGCCGACTGGAGGACGCCACTCATCAAATTCTTAACTCAGCAAGAGCTGCCGGAAGACCGGGATGAGGCAGAGCGTGTCCGACGTCGTAGCCAAGCATATTTCATGGTTGACTCCGACTTATACAAGAGAAGCCCCTCCGGAATCCTAATGAGATGCATCACACCCGAGGAAGGGAGGCAGCTACTCCAAGACATCCACTCAGGCATATGCGGAAGCCACGCGGCAGCACGCACTCTGGTGGGCAAAGCTTACAGACAAGGCTTCTTCTGGCTTACCGCGGTCTCCGACGCGGACAAAGTCATACGAACCTGTGAAGGTTGCCAGTTTTTCGCCCGACAAAGCCATGTCCTAGCCCAGGAGCTACAGACAATCCCACTATCCTGGCCGTTCGCGGTATGGGGCTTGGACATGGTTGGCCCTTTCAAGAAAGCTCCAGGAGGATTTACATACCTCTTCGTCGCAATCGACAAGTTCTCCAAGTGGATTGAAGCCAAGCCGGTCGCCACAATTACTACTGACAAGGCACGGGATTTTTTCCTCAACATCGTGCATCGCTTCAGCGTCCCAAACAGAATCATAACCGACAATGGGACTCAATTCACGGGAGGCATCTTCAAGGAATTCTGCGAAGACTTCGGAATCAAGATTTGCTATGCGTCAGTTGCCCATCCCAAAAGCAATGGACAAGTCGAACGGGCCAACGGCATGGTCCTTCAAGGCATCAAGGCCCGCGTGTTCTATCGTCTAAAACCTTACGCAGGCAAGTGGGTCCAAGAGCTTTCCTTGGTCCTATGGTCTCTGCGGACCACACCCAGTCAGGCTACTGGCCAAACTCCCTTCTTTTTGGTCTACGGCGCAGAAGCCATGTTGCCAAATGAGATGGAGTATGAATCCCTCTGAGTCCGCAGCTTCAACGATGAACGTTACGACCCCGACCGAGTGGACGACCTCACCCGGAAGAGGCCCGAGAGGCAGCCCTCATCCAGTCGGCCAAATATCTTCAAGGGCTCAGACGATACCACAGTCGCAACGTTCGAGCACGAGCTTTCATCGTTGGCGACTTGGTTCTACGCAAGATTCAAACCACCAAAGACCATCATAAGTTACCCCCCTTATGGGAAGGACCATACATAATCGCTGAGGTGACTCGGCCCGGTGCATACCGACTAAAGCGTGAAGACGGATCTATGGTGGAGAACTCCTGGAACATTGAGCATCTTCGACGATTTTATGCTTAATTTGACTAATATTTCATGATTTCCTTGACTGCCAACCTCAAGCAAGATGACTTCTTGAGTTAGCAGTCGGGGGCTGTACATATGTCAATAAAGCATAAGTTCTCCTCATCAACTTCTGTGCATGATTTGGTTTATCATTGTTTAATGTTCCTTGATTTGAGTTCAGTATTTAAGGACTGAGAGTTTTCTGATGACCTAATCGAGCCTAGGCTTGGTGACAGTCAGACGAAAATTACTTAAGAAATTTCACACAAAAACTTGGATCAAGGCATTAACATAAATAAACTAAATATATCACAAGTCTGTGTCAGAGCATCACGATCATACGACATTTAAAAGACAATGTTCATAAGACAAATCAAATCCGGAAGTTAGCCACTACATCAACAGAAATCTTCTTCGCTGACTCCTGTGCTTCGCTCAGCATGTCCAATGCTTGCTCATCTGAGGTCCCGTCAGCGAAGCCCTCTCCAACCGAGTTGATATCCACTCGGGGGTAGAGAGACTTGGTCTGTGCAAGAGCCAGACCTGCTCCCATGTTGGCGGCTTCGGTGATGTTCGCCAGATATTGGTCAGGGGCCCTCCGCAGCTTGTCAAAGATTTTCAGTGGCTCTAGCGAACTGGCCGACCCCTTGATGAAACAGGGACAGCAAGATCGGCGTTGCTGCGTTGGCGACCTCCTCTCGAACCTCTCCAGCTCGTTTGACCCGCTCGAGCAAGACATTGTATTGAGCTCGGGTCTTGACTTTGTAAGCTGCCAAAAGAATCTGATCACGCAGAGCACTCGGAAATAAAGCAACACAAAGAATGTTACTTCGAAGAAGCTTACCTTCAAACTCGGCCTCCAATTCGGCCTTGTCGAGGCTGATTGCCTCCAGCTGGACCTGGAGCGAGTGGACCTCCGACGAATTTTCTACAAGCAAAGAAGATCATCAGCAACCGGGATCAACATGAGAATCATAAAGAAACCCGGAGAGATGAGCTTACTCCCGACTGATCCGCGGAGGTCGAGGTTCTCCTCCCGGAGCTCCGCTATTTCCCTCCTTAGGGCTGCCTCCCTCGACGCGGCCTCCTCCCGAGTGGTCTTCAGCTTCATCTGGATATCCTCCAGGGAGTTTAAGTGCGGGACCAGCTTCTCCAGCGCCTCCGACTTGGCCATGGAGCGGCAATACTCCTTCTGCACGCAAAATCCAAGGATTGATCGACTGAAGAAGAATGATGATACAAGACAAAGAGAAGATCTGGGCTTACATTGAGTAGCCGAGTCGCCTCATTTAGGCTGTTGACGAGGGCATCCCTTTCTTCGCTCTCGGCTTGCCTGTCCAAGACGATGCCCTGCCTCTGTTCTTCCGAGTCTCGCCACTCGATCTTGATCGGAGGAACCCAGGTTTCAGAAGACTGTAACCTGGGGATTTCCTCCACTGTGGCTGGCAGATAGGAAGAACAAATGAAGACATGAAAGATTCAAACTAAAGAGCAAAGACAAGACTTCGATTCGGGACTTACCGGCTTCAGTGGCTGCGCTATTGGGTGGGACAGCCTGGCTGGCCTCTTTCTTCTGGCTTTTGGCCGACTGATCCTCAATCAGGGCGGCGAGCCGCGCTGTGGTTTCCCCGCCGATTGGCTCCCAGTCGGGACGTCCCGGCTGGCGGTCGGGGGCTCTTTCCTCGGGACATCCTTCTTGGGAGGCGAGGGTTTTTTGCCCGGAGCACTCTCGCTCGGAAGCGGGCCCCAGGGTCTTGGCTCCGCAGTGCTTGGATGCCTCGGGAGCAGCGGTGGAGTAGGCCCTCGCCCTTCCGGCGGGATCTATGTCCGGGCCTCCGCAACAACGGATGCGGTCGAATGAAGACAAAGGAATTTCCAATAAAAAGACTGGACTTCGATCATGAAGCATACAGACGACCGGCGGATCTTTGGTGCCGCCTTCGATGATGGCTTTGGAGGGGGTGTCTCGACTGGAGGAGCCGGGATGTCGTCATCCGAATCGTCAATAACGAGCCTCCTCTTGCTCGCCCGCTTGTTGGTATCCCCACTCGGGGCCGCCCGCTTCCCGACCGGATCGCTTTGGATTTTTATCCCGCCAGTCGGCTTCTTGGCAGGGCGATGCGGCACATCATCATGAGGCACCTTGTACGGTTTTGAAGTAACAGAGGCATTTTCCTGCAAGAGAAGTTCGCACAATACTAAGAGACATGACATCAAGGTTACAAGACAATACGAAGAAGTCAGTCGGCTTACCGGAGGAGGAGGCCGATGGATGCTGAAGGGAAGAACTGGCAATATGAGGACGCGCTCGACTGCAATTCCAGTCGAGAAGATCTTGTACATCCGAATCTTCAAGATCTCGTAACTGAGTGGATCTTGATCTTCCCGATTGGGGTCCTTCCCGCCTTCGTACTCGAAGGCCGGCTTCGACCGCTCTTTAATTGGAGCCAGTCGGCACCGGATGAAGTGCCGAGTGATCTGCTCGCCACGAAGACCCTTCTACTTCATTGCCAGGATCTTTGCAAGCAGTTTGTTGGCTTCGTCCCAATCTTGAGCCACTGGAACAGTGCTCCAAGTTTGCCTGGGTACAGGGGGAAGCCCGACAAAGGCTGGCAGGCTGGGTTCGAGATTGCTAATATAGAACCAGCCCGCATGCCATCCTTTATTGGAGGATTTTAAGGGAAGAGAAAAGTACTCCTTGCGGAGAGATCCGCGGAGTTGGAAACCCACCCCGCCAACGACGCATGGGTGGTCCTTATTCGGATGCGGTTTAAGGTAAAACATGCGCCGGAAGAGTTGGAAGTGGGGGAGGATGCCAAGGAATGCTTCACATACATGAATGAAAAGAGCGATGTGAAGCATGGAGTTGGGGTTCAGATGGTAGAGTTGAAGCCCGTAATAATCCAAAAGCCCCTAGAAGAACTCGGAGGTGGGAAGGCTGAACCCGCAATAGAAAAAAGAGGTGAATACAACGAGCTCACCGGTGTTCGGGGTTGGGAAGTCTTCGCCTGTCGCCGGGCGCCAGCCCACGATCTCCTTGGGGGGAAGCACGCTGTGCTTCACCATCTCCTTGAGGGTAGATTCCCTCACATCCGATGTGGCCCATTGGTCAAAGGGGATTCTCTTTTCCTCCGCCATGAGTGTGGTTTGGATAAAAAGTGGATCTGGTCGGAAAGGATGGAGATTTGAACAGGGGTCTTGGGAGATTGGTGCGGAAGCGGTTTGTGGCAAGAAGCGAGCTCTGGATGGATGGGTTTGGGTGCACGCGAGTCTAGGGTTCTTCGCAGGGAACTGGTGAACAGTGCTGCGAAAAGAGGAATTTTTTGGAAGACAAAGAGACGGGGACGACCTCGAGCCTTTATAGAAAGATTTGAGGGTTGCGCTAGGTTTTCTCGTGATTGGGCCGAGCCCATGAGAGAATCTACGGCCCAGTTAAGGTGTGGCCCGATGCGTGTCCTTAGGGACTTAAGCGGATGAGCTTAAGCAGATTTGCCCTGGCAATATGCGCGTGTCCGAATGCCCTATACCTTTGGAAATCCTTTCATACCGCGGTTTGCTTGACTTTCATGAGAAGCTGGCACGATGCAATTTGAGAGGTGACCAACAGCTAAGCTTTTTATAGTTGCCTTGATGACAAAGACTGTTTGGTTTTTTAGCATTTGATTAAGTGATTATATCGATGCTATTTTTCCACCTTGGTGAAGATCTTTATAGATTAAGACCTGTATTATGGCGAGAGCTGTTTAATAACTTGGTCATATTTTTCATATGATTGAAAAACTCGTTTTCCCATCAGGGACGATTGAAATATTTGTTCCGAGATGACTCGGACGGACCCACTCGGATAAGTATGAGCTTGTCGAGTGCTTTTCCACCCAAGAGGGTTGGTTGAATTATTTGTTCTGAGATGACTCGGACAAATTCACTCGGATGAGTATGAACTTGCGGGGTAATGAGATTTATATGATTTCTTTAGCATGAGCTAAGTATTCATATGAGAATGATTTTTTATAGTTCTTGACTATATGCTTAGTCTGTTTTTGACTAACCACATAGTCGGAGGCTACACCTAATTAGGTGCATCAGGAGATGCACCTAGATATTTATTTTTAAGAATTTTTTAGATATTTTTTAGCCCTTCACAGTCTTTGGAGCCACTCGGAAAGATTTAGACAGAGATGATGGAATCACTCGGCGCCAGAAGCACTCGGTCAAAGAGATTTTTGGTCGTGTACTGTTTTGGTTTGAAGCTGAGCTGTCTCGTCGACTGAAAAGGACTCGGGGGCTACTGTGGAGATTATGGTAATCGGGTATCTACATGGCAAGCTTATCCGACTGGAGGTAGAGATAGATTGCGCCTGCTATATCTGTAAACCAAACATGACTTGGGTGTTACGATTGCCGATAGAGATAAGGCAATCGGCCTATAGTCACGGTTTGGTAAGATTGGGAAAACCGACTTAGAGTAAGATAGGGTTTTCCATTTGTAAGCCCGTCTCCTAGGACTATATAAGGGGGTAAGGGGCGTCCCTTGAGGGATATTCCGATAGGATATCATATGTTTTATGAGCCTTTAGCTTTCAGCCTTAGATCTTGAGATCAATAAAGACACTCGGCGGATCGAATCCACCGAAACAGGAATAGGGTATTACCTCACGAAAGAGCCTGAACCTGTCTAAATTTTCTTTTCCTTCTAACCCATCGTGCTTGGCGATCTTGACTGCGACCCCAGAAATTACATTGCCGAAACAAAGTTTCGACAAAACTACTTCCATTATTAATGAATCAGCATTACCGATCCTAAATTTTCGTAGTATAGTAATTACTGTGGTCAAATACTAATTTGAGGATAGCTTAAGTACGTGAAGGAGGATATACTAATTAATAGCTAGCTACGCACTCCTGCTACTGTTGTAATGAGGTGTGTGTGGCAATGATGGGAACAGGGGTGACCATAGTGGACCGGCGGATGGCATTCGCAGCGGAGTCCGACGGCGATTACAAGCCAGCATTTGGATTCTTTGGAGGGAGTGCTCCGTGTGAAAGGGCAACCTGATGAACTCGAGGCGATAGCTAGCTAGCTTTGTCGAGGAGGAGAGCAACGACCGAATGGTGACGTGGATGACATCGACGAGTACCGCATGTGGCGCGACCGCGTTCGGCCCCAAAGTATTTTTAATGACTTTCCTAACCTTCATTTTTTTTAATTTTTTTAAGGTTTGCATTAAAAACTGTTTGTCCAATCCATCTCTTATCATCTTTTCTAAAAAATTTTATCCTCTATTTCACCATACTTGTTCCCTAATTCTGGGAGACTCGCTCGGCTCCTCTATCTTCTATTCCCGCGTGCGCGTTCTTTCACCCGCTATTTTTTCACGTGCATGCTCCCTCCTCCACCGCGCCGACGCCCTCCCTCCGCGCCGTCGCCGTGCTCCCTCCACGCCAATCCCGCCCTTTCCCTCTGCGCCGCTCCCGTCCTCCCTTCGCCGGTCTCCCTCCACACCACCGATGCCCTACCTCCGTGCACGCTTCCTCCTCCACCGCACCAACACCCTCCCTCCGCGCCGCCGCTGTGCTCCCTCCACGCCGATCCCGTCCTTGCCCTCCTTCGCCAGCTCCCTTCACGCCGCCGACGCCCTCCATCCGCGACGCACTGCTTCCTCGTCGCCGATGCGGCGCTCCCACCTCGCCGCCACTAGACTCCATCGTCGCTATCGTCGACCTCCCTTTTTTGTCCGCCGACGCCCTCCATCCTCGCCTGTGCTATGTTCGCCACCTGCCCCTCATTCTATGGAATACAATGATTGCTAGTTTTATCAGGCTTGGGCCAAAGAACAGATAAAATGGGACTACAGTAGAAGATGAAAACCAATATTTGGGCTTAAGAAATAGAGTCCAAAATATTTTAAGGTGGTCCAGTCCACGAATTTAAATTTATTGGAAAACTTTTTTTGGGTTTTATTGGATGAAAGAGTAGTTTGAAAGTTATATCTTTTACATGTATCCCAAAACTAAATTATAGGGCATTATTTTATAAATATCCATTGAAGATGCTCGAGGCTCAAAGAGATACAGCCGGTAGTTGTAGGAGTAGGCGCGAGAAATAAGTAGATGCTTCACGCACAGGGAATCCTTGAGTAATACATGCTGTACGTACATGATGGAGGTCTGCAAAGCGCAGGGCTTTCTTCCTGTACGGCATCATCCCAGACCCAAAGAAGGGGAAGCCGGTGAGCGGCACCTTCGACAACCTCCGCTCCTGGTGAGAGGACAAGTTTCACTTCGACGGCAACGGCCCGGTGATCAGCGTCACCGCGTTGTAGGTTGGGTCGCACACTTGCACTCCCTGCATGGGCTGTAGGAGACCACGCCGTGCTCGTTGCTCTTGGTGCTCACGTAGCAAAAACGCAGCTAACCAGTCATGTATATGGACCAACGCACTATTGATGATCTCTTTTTCTCTCCTCTCAAACACAAACTTGCCGCCCCGTAACGGTTGACGTCTGGTTTATGGGCTAGACTGGGGCGAGTCCCGTGTGAGATGGGCCGACCAACCAGTTGGCTATTCCGGCCTAGTGTGGCCTGCCACGATCTCACGCACGAGCCGTTGCAGCGCCGCGTGCGACGAGCCGCCTTCCGCCACGGCCTTCCTGCACGCCGCGCTCATCTCCGCCGCCTTCGCCCTCGCCTCCGACGACCCGCCGCCCTGCGGCATCATCCTCCGCACCGCGCGCTCCACCTCCGCCGCCTCCACGAAGGATCTCGCCGAGTTACCGTCCTTCGCCGTCGTCGTCCTGGTCAGCTCGACAGCGACGCCCATGGAGGCTACGAGCTCGAACGCGTTGAGGTGCTGCTCGCCGTAGAGCGGCCACGTCGCCATCGGCACGCCAAACCACAGGCTCTCCAGCACCGAGTTCCAGCCGCAGTGCGTCACGAACCCGCCAACGGCGGCGTGGCCCAGGATGTCCTTCTGCGGCGCCCACCTCGGCCACACCATGCCCCTCCCGGCGGTCGCCTCCAGGAACCCCTCCGGGAGTAGCTCGCCCAGGTCCGCGTCCGTCGGGTACCGCACGCCGCCGGCGGGCGGGCCGCGCAGAACCCACAGGAAGCGGTGGCCGCTGCGCTCGAGGCCCGCGGCGACCTCCCTCACATGCGCCGCGTCGAGGAAGCCGATGCTCCCGAAGCAGAGGAACACCACCGACGACGGCGGCTGCGTGTCGAGCCACCGCACGCACTCGTGCGGCTGCTCCGGCGGGCTATCGAACCAGATCACCGGCCCGATCGCGTGGATCGCCGGAGCGGGGCGTCCGGCGGGCGTGCAGCGGCCGTCCGCGATCGCGGCGAGGACCGTGCCCTCGAGCTCGACGGAGGAGTTCACGATGATGCCCTTCGCCTCCATGAAGCGGCGACCGTGGTACTCGAACCAGTCATAGTTCTTCACCGTCTTGTTCACGAGGCACACCGGCATGTAAGACGGCGGCACCGGCGGCAGCCCGGGCACGCCCACCGATCCCTCCATGCCCTCAAACCCGACGGTCAGGTCGTGCCGGAGCTCCGGCAGCCGTAGCATGAGCGCGAGGAACGCGCCGGTGGAAGCGAAGTACACGTACGCCGGCAGCGAGAGCTCGTGGGTCGCGTCGAGCAGGGGCGTGAAGAAGAGGTCGACGACGACCGCTGCCACCGGGGACGCCAAGCCGGCGATGGCCTCCTTGACGTGAGGCACGTGGCGCTCGACGTACCGGGACGTGAACTCCTCGGGCGCCTCGCAGCCGGTTGGGTGCTCGACGGCGGGGAGCCGCCGGAAGCTGATGTCAAGTCCGGAACCCGCCTCCCGGCGCACGTGGGCCTCGACCTCCGACGCCTTTATCTCCGTCGGCGCCTGCATGACGAGCACGGTGAGGGAGACGGCGCCCCCGCCGTTGACGAGCAGCCGCTTGCCGGCTTGCAGCGCGGACATGAAGTGGCCGGATCCCCAGGACGGGAGGAGGACGATGGTTGGGCCAGCCATTGATGCACACCGAGAAGGATTTGCTACTGAATTTTGTCAATTGTCAGTGACGAGCTCCTGGTCTGCTTGCACTGAAGCTAGCTGCTCTCAGAGTCTCTGCATATAAAAGAACCTTTGATAGTAACGGTGACGATGTCTTCATCGATACTAAGTGTCATTCGTTTGATCTCTTCGTCCGATCATTTTTCTGTTTTGGTCATTCATGCAAAACACGCCAATGATCGTGGTCATTGATTCAATCGACGACATTTCTATGCATGCAGTCTTCATCATCCTGATCCCATCTTGAATGCCACCAGGCACAGCCACAGCCTCTCGATCGTAGGATGGTTTTGGCGTGCCAGATTCTTCGTCCTCGATACCTCGACGTCAGCCTTTGATATTCTACAGTGCAGATTTCAGCAGACGGAAGTTGAACGAATTATTGATCCTCGTCAGGGAGACGAGCAAGCTCGTTGGCAATAAAGTTTCCCTGGTGACAAAATCACTACTTTATAATGAAAAATAATAATTGTAATGGTGTGTTTCAAAACGTTACTTTGATAGTATACTGGAGCAACCGAGCAACTGAACTGCATCAATTGAACAGATTACAAAGTTAACTACTAGCCTACAGCACATGGCAGTAAAAGTGTGTTCCTTATCAAAACCTCTAAATCATTGCCGAGAAGAACATCTTTTCAGCTGCTTCACATGCGTCTACTGCATATTTTGACCGACAATAGGAGCTACACTTGAGAAGAAATCGACCAATATCAGCATGTCTAGGATGGTCTAGAAACACCATCTTCGGGCTCTGGCGAAGACACACCATGTGCATCAGTTTGGTCATCTTCTTCGTCTTTGTTTGATGGTGATGGATCATCCCCATCAATTAAGTGTCCCTCCTCATTTGTAGTCTCGTTTATTGAGTAGCTCCTTTCAGCTGGATCAGCAATGCCAAGATTTGCTAAACCTGACGCTAGGCCTGAAATAGGAATACCAGCAGACTCCGCTGTATCCATAGACAGGCTCTCGTCACCAGTATCAAACAGGCCTTCTCTAACCAAAGCAGAATAGATGTCATGAGGATTGGCATCTGGGCTTTGCAAGCTTGCAAAAAGTCCTTTCTCTTCAGAGTTATCTTCTTGTGCTGATCTTCCACTCGGTGCTTCACTTGTCCCTGTCAGCATAACTGGGTCCTAAAATCATCAAAGGCAGCTTTATTAGGGTCAATAATTATTTAAAACTGGATATTTGTAATGAGGAAAATAATTCCTTTTATTGGTATCATATTCCCCAAATAGGCATATCAGCATATACTTTTGGACCAAAAAAAAAAACATCCACTGGACCAGAGTGATAATGAAAAGCTATGGTGCCACAGGAAGGTTATGATGTACCTCACTTGTGCTTATCTTCTTCTCTACAGAAGCATTTTGCGCTGTCATAGTTGCATCATCATCTATGAAAAGCATGGTGTATCAAAATGAATGAAAAGGAAAATCATAAGGGAAACAAAAAAAAAGAGCTACATCTAAATTGGACAAAGAAAGAAAGATGACTTGTAAAAGAGAGGACAAGGTGGAATAAATGAAGTAGATTATAGTCAACACATTATACAGGTATTATATGATGTTAAAGTTAGGACAGAACTAGGGAAAGAATCACATACAGAACTTGTAGGGATTAACAAGTGCAGCCTCCAGCATTGCCTTGAACTCTCGCGCAGCAGAAACCACAGAGTCTGTTTCCCCCTGGATTGAAACACGCATACATGATTACATCATTAGTGTCAACGCCACTAGGAGTACTATATATCCATTAGAGTTTGAAAGACTCTATTAGTGTCAACACCAACTAGGAGTACTATATATTCATTAGAGTTTAAACAAACATCATATGAAACAGCGAACAAATCAGTAGCAGAACACATCATTCTTGCAGCAAACCATAAATACACTGTACCTTCTCATAACCTCGCTGAGCCCTGAAAATTTGAGACTCGGAGATATCAGCAGTCCATGAGTCTGAAGACTCACTTTGAAACTCCCACAACCAACTGAAGTCATCATTTAGAGGTTGCACATCATCTATTTGAAACAAAATAGAAAAGCAAACATGAGTATATTCACATAAAGTATAAAATTGTTTCTAAAGAAAAACAATCTAATAATACTTATACCTGCCAGGCCACAGCTGTTATCATGAATGTACTCTTCAGAACCAATTATATGTGGAAGAGGACCATATGCAGACATAGCCTTCAAGAGTCAAGCAACAAAGATAATTTGGAAATGCTACCATAGATCAAACACTTCTGAACTATAGAATTTCTGAAATAGTGCCAGCTGCAGTTACCAAACAGAGCTACCAAAATTTGGTTTCTCAGTTTTGGGATATAAATAGTTTGCTGGAAAACATTGGCAATATTTAGTTGACAGCAAGCTTTTTAGTTAATTTGCTTTCCAAATCTGGGGTGACCAGGGGGTGGGTGGCGCTAAAAATTGCATCAGTAATGTGTTCCAAAATTTGGTCATCTAATAGGTTGATGAAAATTGGACATGTTTTGGCAAGAAATTGAATTTACTGTAATGTTCCAAAAGGATGGGAATCTTGCCAAAATTTAGTAAGAACATTAATCAAGTCTGAAATAAATTTTGGCAGCTAAAAACTGGAAGTAGTTGCATCAACCTAAACAAGCCTCCATGGCAAAAATGTAGTAATGACAAATTCTGGCATGAATTGTAGGGAAAAGTTTGATGGTGTAAATATCAAGAACTGCAAGCAAGCCCATTACCCTGAACACAGAGGTGGTTGAGCGTCCCTTGCTTTGGAAGTGGTCCTTACAGGAAGAAAATCCCATGTGCAATGCTTCTTTGTATCTTGGTAAAATATCACGTTCATAATCCTGAGCTGGCACTTGGGATTGCAGAGAACCTTGCATACACTCCGTTGTTCTCAAATGCGTATTATCTTCATCTGAAATTATCTGCAGTTGAAGTCACACTTGCAGCAGTGAGCCAGTATGTTATTCATTTGTTGACACAAAGTAAGGAAATAATAGCATGCGTCCCAAGCAATTTCCATTGAGGGAATGAGGAGATAAATCATAAATTTGAAATTTATGTTTTATATAGAAGTAATCTAAACAAGTATACAACAGTTGACCATAGAAGGGTGTACTTGACTGAACTAAGTCAGAACATATAAAATAAATATCAAATAATACGACAGGTCTACAGCCAAAAGTGAGGTCTATTGTCATTTGATGTAAACAAATCAATAAAAAAGCAAGCATAATTTTATAGACTAGAGGCATTCAAGACAAATGCAATGTACAGATTTGGAACCACTACTTGCATGTTCAATGAACCTTTGGCGGGTCAGGTTGTTGAAGGAGATCATCGCAGTCTTCATATCCAGCTCCAGCGCCCCAGCCTCATCAAACAGCCCATTGACTTCTGCAGCGGCTCTTTTAGCTCTCTCCTCCACCTTATCAGAGAAATCTTGCAGCCACTTCAAGAGCTGAACATAAAACGCGACAACACGTGAAGAGAGCAGCGAGATACTGAGATGTACAGTTGCAATCAGAGCCTTCCAGAAATCAGAGCAAACAACGAAAGCGAATCCCTACACGCAGGCACGCATTCTCAGGTTTCTGCACAACACTGTGAGCCGGCGTGGTTCAGGTGGATCTGACAGAGCAAAAGAGCAGCCGCAGCCGCAGCCGCAATCGAGGAGGCAACTACAGGACTGTAACCGCGATGTGCGATTGGCTACGCGCGTTCGAGTCTGGCGATGAGGATGAGCGAAAATCCGAGAGGAGAAGCCACGAATTTGAGCCAAGCGTGTGGAGGAATCGGCGGCATCACTGAACCTCCGGGGCAGCAAGCAGCAAACGATCTGATGGAAAGGGAAAGGCCGGCGGCGCGCTCACGAGGTACCTGGCTCTGGTTTGCGAGGTGCTTGGTGATGGAGGAGGAGGAGCTCCCGCCGTCGCCGTCGCCGCCGCGGTCCCCGGCTCGCCGGTGGGTCGCCTGCGCCTCCATCTTCCTCCGCTGGACTGAAAGGCCACAACGAGGAGGAGAAGCAGCAATACGCAACACCAGCCCAACGAGCACATAAGCCGCATTCCCGTTCCCGGCCCAACTAATATGGGCCGCACGTAGCCCGCGTTCCCGTTCAGGCCCAATTAATATGGGCCGCGCGTAAGCCGCAACACCGTTCCAGCGGAGCACGTAGGCCGGGGTCCCATTCCTGCCTAATTATTATAGGCTGCACGTAAGATTTTTTTCCCCGTAGTTTAATTTTCAGCATTGTATTTTAATCACTAAAACTAGAAATATAAAAATTTTATCTATAAACTATTTTTATTGTTTTATTTATTTTTTCATACTTATCAGCCGTGGAGCAAATGATGTAGTCGATGGTAGGAAAAAAACTGCACTCATCTATGGGGAAATATGTGATGAAACTAGTTAAATGTTGTAAACTAGATATAAATATGAAATGTAAACTAGATATAAATATGAAATACATTCTCACAAGTAAAAATGATAAATTTCAGATGAATAGTATCATGTTTCGAAATTTTTTTTATTTCTCTAAAAAATAAAGTTCAGTTTAGACTCAGATTTATTGAGAATTTTTTATAAATTTATAAAACCATGAGTTTTTAAATTCACTGCTCCTCAACTATAGCCAGCGTAGCTTGAAGATAACTAAAAAGGCTTCAAGAGCAGAAAAAAATAAATGTGAAACCTGAGGCCACAACATATAAACGGAAAAACAAAAGCTAATGTGTGAAATGGAATTCCTCTTGCGAGGATGCATCGATTTCATTTCAGTTTTTTCAATTATGTACGGAGATGGACCTGTCCGAACCATGTGTCTTTTTCTTCACCTGAAAACTGAACCGAATCCGATGTTCAGTTTTCGGTCGGCACAAAACGAAAGTAATAAGAAACCAAAGATGACACTGAAACTGTTTGAGCCCGTGACATCACGGAGATTGGATTACTGCAAATTTATCATCGTTAGTTTCTGAAAAATCTTGTTTTTTAAACGAACCGTATCAAAATGTGAGGTTTCATATTGATATGATAGAAAAAATATAAAATTACAATATTGAAAGGCTATAATCAATAAAAAACACAACAACCCGTTCTGACAACTTCTGCCCACCAACTTAAGAAAGAGACTAACACCGAGTTAGATGATGTCATGCGTGACCGGCCACCACCAGCTCGAGAGGCACAGACGCTTCGCCCTACCCCAACTTCAAGATAAGGCCACCCACGGACTCCCGGTCATCCCCGGAGAGAGGGATTGTCGAGGAAGAGGGCGAGAGAGAAGAAGATCCGCTCGTTCCTCATGAAAACCCGATGACGACTTCCAAAAGCGTCGTTGAGGACCAAACATCTTGAAGGTAGAAAGAGGCAGAGCCATAACCTCCAAGACAACGCCTTTAGGGAGGTCGTGATGCTAGGAGCATTGCCCACCTGAAGGGTCCTATCTGAAGAAAGGAGTCGTCTCGACAATGCCTCCAAGGAGGAATGCGATGCCTAGAGACACCACCATTACCGGCTTAGAATTCCAAGTTAGGCTTTCACCTGCAGCCTCCCTTTCCCACAACATCGCAACCCTAATGCCTCCCACCAAACAAACCTTCGCCAGCATGTGACTCCACTGTACCGACGCCTTTCCACAAGCCAGCCCTGCTCAACACATCCACATCGCCAGCCCTTTGTCAGCACCTTCGCTGCACCAACGTCCTCACAGCTAGCCTCTAACCTGGCGCCACTTGCACCACGTGCCAACGAGCCCACTGCTAACAGATATGGCTGGACAGAATACTCGTGGCTCGTTAGCTCACTCGGCTCGTGGTCGGCTCGGCTTATTTAGAAATGCTAACAAGCTGAGCCAAGGGTTTAGCTCGTTAGTTATAACAAGCCGGCTCGTGAGCAGCTCAATGAGCCAGAGCCATGATGGAGTTCAACGAACCAGAGCTCAAGATGATGAAGATGACAATGAGTTAGTGGAGTTTTCACATGGTTTTGTAGCAAGTAACTAGTTATTCTTTGATAGAGTCAATAATTTTTATGATTTTATGATAGTCAATATAGACCTAATGTTTTCTATTGTAATAGTAATAATATATAATCTAGTTGCATCATTACATTTGCATGGATGATTGTCGATGGACAGGTGTTATTATGTTAATTGTAGACTTAATATGTCATTTTTTCCTTTTTTCTATTGTATATTTACATGTTTGATGGACTCATGACAAAATAGACATATAATCTATACGCAAATTGCAATATATTGAAATGGCTCACGAGCTAAACGAGCTGGCTCGTGCCGGCTCACGAGCCAAGCCGAGCCGGCCTCCTGGCTCGTTACTATAACGAGCCAAGCCGAGCCAGCTCGTTTGACTAACGAGCCAGAGTCGAGTCTGCTCGGTATGCAGCCCTACTAACGGAGTCGTCGTACCGGGCACCCCACGTCAGCCAACCCACTGCTCGTCGATGTCGTCGGCCTCGCTCGGTGTTAAAGCCGCTCACCATGCGCCCCCGCGTACTGGTGAGGTCGTTGGTCGCCTTCACCTCCGAGTGCCCCGTCGTCGACACCACAATCCTACCTAGTCGTTGACCCCTTGTTGCCTTGGCGGGGCAACCAGATGTGGCAAAGAGACGCCAGACCCTGCCACATCCTCTCCTCTGGTGGCGTGGGGGTCATCGTCGACGTGCCAAACCGTCGTCCCGGTTGTCGTCGCTCCCAGATCTGGCACCTCAACACGCAAGATTGGACGTCGGCGACATCTCTAGATCCGCGTTGTCAACCCTCGCCGCCATTCCCCTCATTGTCGCTGTCAGACAGAGCTCGACGCCACATACCGTCTTTCGCCCATCGCTACTACGACTGGCGTCGCCCCGAATCTAGGTCGCAGGCTTCGACCTCAAAGCCTCTAGGGTAGTAAAGGAAGGCCCCATGCTGCCGCTAGCCTTGCAGCCACATGGTTCCCGCTGGCTTGCTCCGGCGATGGTAAGGCGAGTGATGGAAGGAAGCGGAGGTGACGGCGAAGCGAGGAGAATGCCGTCTGTTTCATCCTAGACCTAGAACGACATATGAGTGAGGGATTGGGTTTGTGACAAATCATTGCGAGGAGCCTCTGGACTAAAAAAAACCTTGTAACCCAGGTACCGTACAGCTGTCCACCAAACTAAAACTAATGGAAGCCAAACAAAAGAAAAGCAGCAAATGGAGGACCGACCACCGCACCTGACCAATCATGCATAAGCAACATACTGACATGGGTTCCAACTAATCAAATGCATTTATGCATTACATAGCAGACCAGATAAACCAAAAGGGGAAAAAAGAAGGGATCATTACCTCTGTCTTGTCGGTTAGAAATAAAATGGAAAGGTGAATGTATAGTGGATGGTTGACTAACAAAGCCATGGGTGATTACATGCGGCTCATCAAAGAGTCGCAATAGTACACCACACCAGGTCACGCTTCATCAATGGCTTTTTGTTACATGCTACATCATGACAGTGCAAGATGGAGTCCCCACTGCGGACTACTCTATGCCCCTGTCATCTTCAATCACTTTCACTCTCTTCTCTCAACTTTTACAAGTTGTCTCACTCCTTTTCAGTTTCACTCCGTGTAGTTGCTAACAAATGATAACAGAAACATAAAATAAAGTTCACTATTTTAAAATACTTTGAATTTGGAGAAATATGACATTTTTAAGTATAACTAAACAATAATAAAAGCCTTCGTTAAACTATCGTTTACAAATCAAGCCTCATTTTATAATAGAAGAATTGAAATAAATCCCACAAATTCTTGTATAAAAATCCCTATGTTCTAAGCCACAATCAATATATGCACGATCTTCGTACTACATTTACCACAAGCAAATGTTTCTTTACATTGTTTCGAGGAACAAATAATGAGGATATGGTAGCAATATTGGTACATTCACATATGGCTCCCCGGCCTCTAAAACATTGTTGAATGCAATGAGAAAATAGAGTTAAGCATCTATTTGTTACGGGAATAAAACAACCACAAAACACATGATAAAGAGAAGCAAATTGTTATATTTGAAGCTTGTCTGGCGAGGTGAGAACTCTTGAGCGATCATAATATTTATTTGTAATTTTCATAGTATAAAAATTATAGCACCATGATTTATATTTAGTGGCGCAATAGTAGCCTGTTGCTATGGCCGCAGTGCAACGGCTGCGGCTGCACTGCACCAATACATACAACGTATGCACTGTGAATTTATTTTATAATTTTATTATTTTAATGAAAAATCGTAAAAATAGTGATCTCTTAAATTTTTGTCAAAATAGGTGCCTGTTAGAACTTCCGTAATTCGACAAGCACCTATCGAACGACCGACGAACGAGTGAACAGGCTAATCAAACGGCTGATGTTCGACTGGTGACAATGACAGGTCCCTAGCACGGGCCTGTCAAATGCCGGCTAGCACGGGCCTGTCGAATGCCAACTATTCGACAGGCCCATCAACACGCCGATATAACTGTTTTTAGTATTTGGTTGTCTTGATAATTTGGTTAGCAATTTTTAACTTGTTAATTTTTGTTTGGTAAAAAATACATTGCATTTTTAATTGATTAATTTGAAAAAATACATCGCATTTGTAAATGATTAATTTATTTATTTATATATTCTTTATTATTTTTAGTGGCATTGTTGGTTTCATATCTTTGTCGTAAATTTTTTAACCATATAAGACAACATCGGTTGGTTGACGTCGCCCCAGGGAATGGCGGAGAAGGAATGCAAGGAGGAGGAAGACATTGCAGTGGTGGCAGAAACCAACTTTATTGATGGAAAAGAAAATTTACCATTAGTTTTTGATTCGTGACACAGAGACCAACAGAACACATTCTTGACACATACACCAACAGAAGAGAGTTAAGAAGTTCCGTAGATAAGCTATAAGAAATTGTCGGTCGTGACGAATCGGGTTTGAGCTTGTCTACGGATCCCTTCTACGTCATTCAGCGTGTACTACAACTTCATGCTCCTTCATTCGTATATATTCTGTTTGCGTTTCAGCTTTAGTTACTCTTCCGCCATCGTACGTCTCGCTGACCATGTCGATCCACAAAGTGAATCTGCACATTCTTAGGTTGTGCTGAGAAATAAATCTAATTAGTGAATAGGATTGGTATATTATGGAAATATGAGCGAAAATGAAAATAAGTAATTAAGCATGTGACATACAACGAAGTCGTTGTCTATGTTGGGACATATGAAATATCGCCTTTCAAATGTCTCTTGGTGAAAAGGATGCAACCACTTGGCAACGATCTCTACAACCGCATTTTGGACGCTCAGACCATTCAGGTAACCTCATGGATTGTTTTTCTAGTGTAAGCTAACAGACTATGCCCAACGCTCATACTCCATCCACACTTGAATGAATTGTGTGGTCGTTTTAGGTTGTGTTGTCCTTGCATCGATGAAAGTTACTCTTGTCGTATCGATACACTTTACAGAGCCACATTTCCTTACGCCTTCTTATTTGCATAAATTCATTACGACAGATGCCATATATAAGTATATGAAAGTAGTGATAGGTGGGAGTGAGAACTTAACGGTACTTACGACGAAATCATCGTTGACAATGTTAGGACATACGAAGCATCTTTGTCCTATAGTTTCTTGTCTTATGGACCTTATCACCTGGCAACGGTCTTCACAACCACACTCTGGACGCTCCCATCAAGTGGATTTACCTGCCATTCTAAGGACTCTGCAACAATTCATCGTTCGTGTTCATCCTTCCTCCTTAGATAGTCTGATATTGTTTCACTATGTGGATATGTGTGTGTTCTGTCATGTTGTGGATTCGTCGTATCTACCCACTCAACGAAGTCGCACAAACTATGGTAAGTCTGTGAAAGATTGTATGATTGTCCACAAACAGTTAGCATGTATGTATTTAGTATAGGTAATTGAAGTAGACACAAATAATTACCTGATAAATGTTTGGGCATTAGAAGAACCTCCTACCTACAACTTGAAAGATTTATTAGTATTATGAACATAACAACAACAAAAATACATACATGATAAATTGACATTGCAAAACTATTACAACATAAAAGTATAATAATATGACAAGTAGATGACTGATAAATTCAAATACTAAAATTCTAATACAGATTAATAGAAATATTAGAAGCCGAGTACAGATAAATTCAAATATTACAAGCCTAGTATAGATAAATTCAAATATTACAAATCCAGTACAGATAAAATTAAAAACTACAAGTCGATTAGAGATAAATTCGAACTAAGGAATATCTTTCTTCTTCGACTTCCGCATTGGAACGCGATGAATATCAGCACCTTCGGCGTCTTTGCCTACATTGTATATGTTGCAATCTTTACGGGCATGGTCCCAGTCGCATAGAATGCATGCTTTCTACCACGAGAATGGTCATTCGCTTCAGCTTCATCCATGTAGTTCTTGATTCTACACTTCTTGTGATGACCCTTATTATCAACTCGTAAATTTGAGTCAGGCACCCAGTTGACTTGCCCTAGAGACGGACAAGTGAAATCACATATGGCATGCCAACCACGCAATTCACCACGCCAAGTTGCCTCCCATGCTTCCTTAGTAAAGTACGGAGAAACGAATATGTTTGTATCAACACCTCCTTTTACAGAAGCGACAAGTGTAGGAATATGAGTAGGTTAAAATAGCATAAAACAAAGATTTTCTACAGCGTAATCCAGGAAAGCTTGCAAGTAAGGGTCTATGGACTGTTACCAAGTGACGTGCAGTGCAGCGAAAAAACTACGTTGGAGTAGTCGACCCAACGTACGCACGTCGGGAAGTCTTCCCGACCTCGGACTACCTTGCCCGACCTCGCCGATCTCGAACCGTCTCGTCGGACCTCCCAACCTCAGACCGTCTCGCCCAACCTCGCCGACCTTGAACCGTCTCGCCCGATCTTGTTGACGCCGCGTCGATTCGCCCGACCAATCTAACTTCCAACTACCGAATAATGGATTCGGCTAGTCGAAACTCAGGGATCTTCCGATGTCGCTGATTACACCGCAACGTAGCAATGTCTCTACTGGTATCCACACATCCAGGGAAGAAACGTCAAACACGTGTGTGCTAGCACGCGATGCAGGGTTTGGCTCGAAGGCGGTGGCTAGGGTTTGCTTGTGGAGAAGTTGAGCCGGCTTAGAAGTTGCACACTTTGATCTCCACTCTTTGCCCTCCTTATATAGAGTTGGCCGACTGGGCCTAAAGGCCCATCGGGACTCTATATTCGATCGGATCCTATCCGAACTGAGCCTTATCCTAGTCAAACTCGAATACCTGTTCCAACCCGTTAAGTGTGCGACCCTGTAGGTTCATACAGACTTGGTTCCGACCCGAGAACGCTTCTCAGCCAACCGTCAACAGCGGCCCCTAGCAGAACGTATTGACGCCAAAGTCTACAAGAAGATCAAATTGGCTGAACCTGTAATGTATGCATAAATCTCTTTGCCTCACAATACCAATTAAGCTATAGGCAATACACGTGCCATCCTATCAATAGCTTAATCATTCACTCGATCTCGTATTGGATTATTTATCTGATGATTGACTCCTCAATCACATCGGCATGGCCATGCACTTTCATAATCCATTACATCGAGGGGCTGGAGATATATCTCCCATAGGAGGGGCAAATTCCATCTTGATCATTCACATCCCTCTACATGTTGGTAGTCCCTAAGTAAGCCATTACACTTGTTGGAATCCATGATAATCTCAGGTCTAAGGACTTTGCACCAACACTACTTGAGACCAACTAATGTCATATTAATTTCCTGTAGTGTCTCAATGTGGGTCTACCCAACAATGTGTTCTCTAACACATGTTCACATTTATTGATTTGGTATCTTCATACCATGATCTATGACACATGATCATCAATCAATATACGTGCTGATTTTAGAATCATATTTGTTCCATAGATATGATATATGATAAGAGATTATTTAGAAATAGATTCATATACAGAGTCTCATGAATAAGTCATGTACTTATTGATCAATATAATATATCTATTTCATGAAACGGAATAACACTTTATTCATTAATATATAAACATTGACCATGATATCCAACATCTTCATGTTGCCTTTAGGGCATATCACTAACAACAAGGACATGAGAACATGGCAGGTGTCAAAGAAAAGTCTTGTTGCAGTTGCATTTACAAGCATGATACTCTGGCCACAATGTGCATTCCAATGTGATGTCAGTACTCCCAATGCCAACTCCACTCTTGTCATGGAGTCATATATCAAATAACAACTCTTTATTCCGAGCAAGCCAGACTCTATGCATTCCTCCTTCTTGCTTTTCTCGTCCATGTATTGTGTAATAGCCAGCCTATACCTAACATTAGGTTTGTTAAGGTTAAGACTAGCCATGTCATACCTTTTACAAAGATACTTCCGTATACCCCTTGTCGGCGGGATTACCGAATCCTCCGAGGGGGTTACCCAAGGAGGTGAAAGAGAGTGGTCAGGGTGTCTCACCAATGGATCTGATGGTCGACTCGAGTACCAAACAAGCCAAGAGACAAGAGAGTTTATACTGGTTCAGCCCTCCCGGAGGATAATAGACCTATGTCTAGTGTTCTTTGTTGGGGGTGAAGTATGAACAAGGATTACAATGGAGAGAGTTCTTGGGGCTCTAAGGATTGGATCTAGCTCCCAAAGACTCGAACTCAGAGAAGAATTCTTAGAAAGGCGATCCTCCTGCCCGTTCGTCCTGTCCTTCCTTTTATAGCTCAAGGGGGCAGTTACAAGAGGATTTGGGGAGCCAAAAAAGCTAAGACTAAAGACTAAAAAGCAAGTACAAAAAACATTTGAAAATAAAATATATAATAAACTTTTGTTCGCAAAAAATTTCTACATCAATTTATAGTTTTTTAAAAGTGTGGATTTTTGAGGTTGTGACAGTGGTTGGCGAAACCGACCAGCCATAGCTCAGGGGTAGGTGGAGGCATCGGCAAAGCCATAGCCCGAAGGCTGATGGCGGTCGGTGAGCTCAACAAACCCACTGCCCGAAGGCCGAAGGTGGATGTCGAGTTTGTCGGGACTACTGCCTGGAGGCTCACGGTAGTCCCGAAGTAGATTTAGTCATAGCCTGGAGGCTAATGACGGTGTCGACAAGGCCATAGCCCAAAGGCTGATGACGGCCAGCGAGCTCGGCAAGCCCATTGCCCTAAGGACGATGGTGGTTGTCGAGTTCGTTGAGACTACTGCCCGGAGGCTCACGGTAGTCCTGAAGTCGACTTAGTCATAGCCCAGAGGCTAATGACTGAGTCAGCATGGCCATAGCCCGGAGGCTGATGGTGATCAATGAGCTCGGCAAGCCCACTGCCCGAAGGCCAATGGTGGTTGTCGAGTACGTCGAGACTATTGCTCGGAGGCTCATGGTAAGTCGACTTAGTCATAGCCCGGAGGCTAATAACTGAGTCTGCAAGGCCATAGCCCGGAGGCTGATGGCGGTCGGCGAGGTCGGGAGAAGATCCTAAGAGGGAAATTGTCAGGTGGTTACCTAACCTTGGGGCATGCGTTATGCGCGTGGACCCTTAACAGTTTGAACAGAGAATCAATCATGTCTCATTAAGACCGTCAAGACCAGGATTACGCAATGGCTAATCAAACCTCAGGTTCGCCACTTTGCCCAATGTCTCGTGGATCCGACGGTCAAGATTCGTCACTCGGGAAAAAGTGGTGGTTCGATAGCAATTTCTCCGAAGCGTGCAACGGGGACCATGCGGGTGTTGTTAGCCGCTCCAGGTAACCGACGGCTCGGATCCTCCAACGGGGCAACGTGGCTGCCAGGGAGACGGATGGGTAGAGGCACCTCGGATGCCTCGTGCACACCGTCGATGGCACCGCGTGCTTTCTGAAGATGGTGCTGCCAGGCCCATCATTGCCCCCTTTTAAACTCCGTGGTTTCGCCTTCCTTCTTCTTCACACCTTCTCTTCATCGAAAAATTCCCAAAAACTTTTGCATCCAAGCTCTCGTGCCTCCTCCCTAGCTCCACGCCACTTCAATGCTCAAAGCTGCCACCCCCACTGCCGGTGCGTCGTCTGCTACCGTAAGGGTCGCCGACTTTTTTGGTTGAAGCCCATGGCGCCCAAGAGATCGTCGAAGAAGGCGGCGAAGTCTTCGTCGGCGGGCAAAGATGAGACCGAGCGTGGCTCGGCCTTCATTCCCTCACGTGCCGGGGAGATGATGGTGGATTTGCAGCAAGCCGACGTCCTTCCCCCTCGGGAGCTCGTGATGTGGCGCCCGGTGTGGGAGAGCAGTTCCCAACCCCTAACTCCGGTGAATTGGTTGTTTTTGTTGCCTTCCTCCTTCACGGGTTTGGAGTGTCGACACACCCCTTTGTTTGGTGCCTGCTCCACTACTACAACATTGCTCTCTGCAACCTCAATCCAAATTCTATCCTTCAAATTTCTATCTTCATCCATCCCTACGAAGCTTATCTTGGGATAGACCCACACTTCAACCTCTTTTGCCACTATTTCTGTCTCCGACGAATGGTCAGCAGCGCAGTAGACAGGGTCGGGATTCAATTCCGAGAAAGGATGTCACAACGCTACATCCCTATCGACCTGAAGACCTCGAACAAGGGCTGGCACGCCAAGTGGTTCTACATCGGGAACCACGAACCGGTGATCTCCCCTGAGATCTACCAGGGGCCGACCCCGACGAGCACCTGGACGGCGAGCAAGGCCTGACTGGCACCCGAGTGGTGCTCAACTTCGCTCTCCGAGGCCTTCAACCCTACAAGGAGAGGGTAAGGCCGGCGTACGAGTACTCGGGCGATCGGGACCCTGCTTGGGAGGCGACGGTCCCCCTTGAACACGTGCGCCAAAGGCTGTCGAGCTTCTTCTTGAGCTCAGCGGACATCAACAATGGGGGGCCACTTGGCTACAGCCTCCATCACCTCGGCCTGAGGTAAATTCGACCTCCCCTTTCTTCAAATGTTCTGCTTGCTTCTTCTTCTTTTGTTCGGTATCTTACCTGTCAGGTGTCAGCGTCGACAGGGATGGGAAGCGTACATGTCGCTCGCACCGCACCCTGAAACAGCCAAAGGCGAGATGCCGAGGATCTGCATTCCTCTATCGAGGTCGGAGGGGAAAGGGAAGAAGCCCGATCTCCCTCGGCAAAAGCCAAAGGCGAAGAAGGCGACATCGGGGATCCTCAAAATCCCCAGTGTGAAGCGGAAGCTCGTGGTTATCTTTGACAATAGTCGACGATAAATCAATCGGCTCAGTCTTGATCCAAGAGGTCGAAGGGAAGGAAAAGGCCATCTTTTATCTTAGCCGACAGCTATTGGATGCAGAAACAAGGTATTCACCAGTGGAGAAATTATGCCTTTACCTGTATTTTTTCATGTACCAAGTTAAGACATTATTTGTTGTCTAATGAGTGCACAATAATATGCAAAGCCGACGTAGTTAAATATATGCTATCGGCTCCAGTGTTAAAAGGACGACTTGGAAAATGGTTATTTGCCTTAACAGAGTTTGATTTGAGATACCAGACACCCAGGACAGTTAAAGGACAAGCCATAGCCGATTTCATAGTCAAACATAGAAATGATTCAATCGGCTCAATGGAAATTATGCCTTGGACCTTGACGTTTGATGGTTTGGTTTGCGCGAGCGGATGCGGTATCAGCTTGGTAATCATATCCCCAAGGGGGCAAGTTTTGAATTTGCATTCTCAATCAACCCCCACGCTATAAATAACCAAGCCGAATACGAGGCGGTGATCAAAGGATTGCATCTTCTCAAGGAAGTCGAAGCCGACGCCGTCAAAATTATGGAGGATTAACTGTTAGTCATCAGCCAGTTGTTGGGAGAATATGAGTGCAAAAATGATGCGCTGATGGTCTACTATCAACAATGCCGAGACTTCATGGATAGCTTTCGGCTAGTCACATTAAGGCATATCCCCAGGGAGCAGAACACAGAAGCCAATGATTTAGCTCAAGGGGCATCGGGTTATCGGCTGATGACAAAAGATATTGAGATAAAGGTTGCTGCCATGACAGTCGATGACTGGAGGTTTGAAGTCTACAATTATTTACAAAACCCTTCTCAATCGGCTTCCAGGAAATTATGATACAAGGCTTTGAGATATGTCTTGCTTGATGAAGATTTATACTACAGGACGATTGATGGCGTGCTGCTAAAGTGTGTCAGTGTCGATCAAGCCAAGGTGGCTATCGGAGAAGTGCATGAAGGAATATGCGGCACGCATCAATCGACTCACAAGATGAAGTGGTTGCTTCGGAGAGCGGGGTATTTTTGGCCGATGATGCTGGAAGATTGTTTCAGGTACTACAAAGACTGCCAGGATTATCAGAAGTTTGGAGCTATACAAAAAGCACCAGCATCGGCTATGAACCCAATCATAAAGCCTTGGCCGTTCAGAGGATGGGGAATTGATATGATCGGCCAGATCAATCCACCCTCGAGTAAAGGGCACAAATTTATATTGGTGGCAACCGATTATTTCACGAAGTGGGTGGAAGCAGTGCCTCTGAAGAAAGTTGATTCTAAGGACGCAATCGAGTTGTTAAGTAACATATCATATACCGATTTAGCGTTCCTCAAACCATAACAACAGACCAGGGATCTATCTTTGTATCAGACGAGTTGGTTCAGTTTGCCGACGGCATGGGAATCAAGTTGCTCAATTCTTCGCCGTATTACGCTCAGGCCAACGGGCAAGCAGAAGCTTCAAATAAAAGCCTAATCAAGCTGATAAAGAGGAAGGTCTCTGAGTATCCCAAGCAATGGCACGCCGATTAGCCAAATCACTTTGGGCCTATCAGATGGCATGCCACGGATCTATCCAAGTCCCTCCATATAAATTGGTCTACGGGCATGAAGCAGTCCTACCATGGAAAAACATCATCGGCTCAAGACGGATCCAGTTGCAAGATCAGCTCACAGCTGATGATTATTACAATTTGATGGTAGATGAATCAGAAGACCTGGTTTTGTTACGGATGAGGGCTTTAGAAAAGGTCACAAGGGATAAGGAACGAGTAGCCCGTCATTATAACAAGAAAGTTGTGCCTAAGTCTTTTGAAGAGGGCGAACTTG
This sequence comes from Oryza australiensis, assembly GCA_019925245.2. Taxonomy (NCBI): domain Eukaryota; kingdom Viridiplantae; phylum Streptophyta; class Magnoliopsida; order Poales; family Poaceae; genus Oryza; species Oryza australiensis. The sequence continues at coordinate 784,905 of JAIFGZ020000388.1, read as the reverse complement.
TTTGAAAATTGATACTGCCGATTGGATCAAGAGATAATAAATTCGGCAAGTGGTCATTTAATTGGGAAGGGCCTTTCAAGATCCACAAATGCGTCTCTAAAGGAGCATATATGTTATAAGGATTTGATGGAAAGTGTTTGGAAGGGATCTGTGGACCCCCGTTTTTGAGGCGGGAATCTTTCGTGTTCATAGTACCATTTCCCTGGATCGAGTAGTTGGTACCCACGAATACAGTACTGGATAATCAAGTGCACATGCACGAATAGTCTTACATTACCCTTATTACATCAATAGGCCCGAAGGCAATGTTCAACCCACAGGACCTTATGGTCCGAATACAACATAAAAATAGAATTTAGATAAGGCGGCGGAAAGAGCGGCGGCTTGTCAATTGCCACGAGCAACGACCGGAGCTAAGGTCTAGTATGCGCCGTCGGTTCCTTCGCCCTCCCGGTAATACGCGAAGGGGTCTTCGGCTCTTCATTTCCATCACTGGAGGTTTGTGCGTATAGCAAGGGTGAGTACCAACCGTACTCGGCAAGCCAACAGAATTGATGCATATGATAGGGTTATTCAAAGAACATGGCTAGGGTTATTTTTGCGTAAAGCGGTTTTCACAATTCTTTTCACAAACCTATCGACTAGCCAATCAAGTTTTAATTTTCACCGTTCATTAATCCGGTGACGGTTACATCTACCATCCCTCGTGATTCCAAGGATGGCTTCCGCCTCCGGTTCGTCATGATTTTACGGGAATCTACCCTTCTCGCTTATCGAGAAGTTGACCCACCGAAATGAAATCATCATGCATACCCATCCCATGCAGTTTAAGTTTAAAATCTAGCCAAGCGAAAGTCTTGTCACGATGCTCAATATCCGCGAGCACGGCTATTCGAATAGATTGATTCACTCACACTGCAGTGGATGTACACTTTACCCGTACTCCGCGACGCCAACAAATGAGCCTACGCCTCAACACATGAGACGGTCACGGCAAAGCCTTTTGATAACCTTGCTTTGGCAGTACCCGCTCCATGAACTTAAGCCCTCATGCACTCTAGCCGTCCTTTTCTAGCAGTGAGAGGAGTTCTGGCGCACCCGGGGTAAGGGAAAAACTTTCCAAATCTTTAAGTTTAATTAACATCGCTTTAATTCCACCACTCATAACAAAGGCCGCAGCCTCATTCTCATCCCATTACCACATCATAGAGAACCATCTATGCAAGGATACGCCTCCGCTCGGCTATCTAGTCGGCTAGGTCTATACCCATTCGAGAAGTACGGTTGTGCGGCTCGTTTCCGGCTATCTCATGGCTCGGTCCTTAATTGACCGGTGGCGGCACTTGCCTTTTCCGGAATCCACCCAAATCATCCAGCCGCCCAGTCTAAAACATTTGTATGGTACTTTCAATTTTCATCAAAACTTAGTTCATCATTCTCATGGCCATGTGGCGCTCATGTCTCCACATGCCGTATCTCAACTACCTTCCCTAAGGTAGTTGCCCGGCACAAAGCTTTTTCATAAAGTCATGAGTATGCATAAATCTAAGTATAGCATGGCTAAGCGTTTACGAAGTTATTCTTCGGTTGTTGGTATCACATCGCGAGTTACAAGGAGTAATTCTAAAGGTAATCAATAGCAAGGTATGGCATAACAAGTATAGGTAACTCTGTAAAGCATGCATATTTAGAGTTTAAAATAACATCATTTCGCAATTGGGATCGATATGTTCAAAGGGTGTGAAGACTTGCCTTGCTCGCACACTTGGAGGGTGGGATCTTCGGCGGGGTCGATGCCGGTTTCTTCAGCGCTACCCGTACGTGCGAAAGATCAATTGAATTCAGTTAGAATTCAATAAAATACCGAGAGATCGAAAAGAACCATAAAAGCCATGAAAACAACTCCAAAAGTTTCGCAAAATTCTACTCGAGTTAGAACAAGGGTTGCGAGGAAAATCCGGGTTTTGGAATCGAGTTGATGACCTAGGGTTTTCGCAAAGTCGGCGATCGCAATAAATTGGTAAATTACGTTTGAAAATATCAGCGAAGAAAATTCATGCTCGAAATTTGAGGATTTGAGCACAAAAGCGAAACCTATTTCAATGGCGGAAAAGAATTAAACGGAATCCGGACTTAAAAACGATGCGAAATAAAATTCGGAAAACGTCCGATTCCGAATTTTCAAACTTTGCACCGAGAAAATATGCGAGAAAATAATTTATTTTTGCCCAAAATTTTACTCAAGTCATCCCAAAATATTTTCCAAATTTTACAAAATTTTTCCCAAATTTTTCCCTATTTTTCTTTTTTTTTTTTTTTTTCGCCGCACTATTCATCGGCTCCAAAGGTGTTCGACCGAACACCTCTACCTCTCGCCTCCTCTATTACGGCCGGCGGCGCGCAAGCACAAAAGGAGGAGGTGGCGGCTCGGCTTACCGGTGATGGCGACGGCAAGGGAAGGGCGGCGGAGCTCCGGCGCACGGCGGCGAGGCGCTAGGCGGTTCGGAAGAGGGGGAAAGGGCGGCGGCTTGCGGTGGCGTTCGGGAGAGCAACGAGGAGGCGGCGGCGGTGCGGGAAAGGGGCGGGGTTGCCGGCTCTCTTATAGGCATGGCTGGGGCGAGGGAATGGAGAAGGGGGCCGGCGCAGCTTGGGTGCCACGCGGCGGCGCCTGCGGTTTGGGCCGGCTCGCCGCGCGCGTGGCGGAAGGGCGCGGGGCCATGTACGGCGTCGTGCGCGCGGCGCGAGCGCGGCGGGGGCCGAGCGCGAGCGCGCGCGGCGAGCGCGCGAGCGAGGCGCGGCGCGGGCGGGCAAGACGGCGACGGCTTGCGGGCGCGGCGCGGGCCGTGACGACGGGCGGGCGCGTGGCGGCAACGGCGCTTGGCGCGGCGGGGCGGCGCAGCGCGGGGTTGTCCGGCGGGCGCGGCGCGCGCGCGCGCTCACGCGACGCGTGGCGCGGCGCGTGCGCGTCGCGCGCCACGCGCGCGCGGCGCACGCGGGCGGCGCGGTACGACGGGCGACGGCGGCGGGCGCGAGGCCGGGCCGAGACGGCGTCGAACAAGTGGTGACCGATGAACAGTGCGACTTTTTAATTTCCCGATTTTCCATTTTCTTTTCCCATTTTCTATTTTCTTTCCTTCTAGAAATTCCAAAATAAACCCTAATATTCCAAAAATAATTTTTAACTTTATATTTTAAACTTTTTCTTGACTTTTATTTTTCCATAATTACTTTTCATATTTATTTAAATTCCTTTTTCCTAATTTTCATAATTCACCCATTCAATTTAAAAAAATTTCCCAAGTTTCGAGTACGCCTCCCGAGAATTTTATTGTTTATTTTGTGTCTTAATTTATCTTCACCAAAAATTTTATTTTATATAGCCCGAAATGCGTTTTCGCAAATCCGCACTTTCCTCGAATCCCTTTTAAAACCCCGATGCGGCTTTCGCACTTCCGTTTCGACAACTCCGAAACCTCCAATTACACCGAGAAGGGAATTAACCACGTCCAAATTTATACAATTGAGTGGCAAATAAGGAGCAACAAACCCGAGAAGAAGCAATAAGCCAAGGTTTTTGAAAGTTCCGATTTTACGTTCCGATTTCGGTTCTCCGATTTTCAGGATGTTACAAACCTACCCCTAACAATAAATCTCGTCCCGAGATTTCTAACCGGTCGAGTAGGTGTGGGTATTCTGTCCTCAGGAACTCTTCGCTTTCCCAGGTAGCCTCTTCTTTGGTGTGATTGCTCCATTGTACTTTGTACATGCGCCATGACTTGGTCCGTGTCTTCTTTTCTGCCTCGTCTAATATTTTGATTGGATGCTCCGGGTAGGTAAGATCACTGTGGACTTGGATGGCTTCTAAAGGAGCTTGCTCTTCTGGTACTCGCAAACATTTCTTCAATTGTGACACGTGAAACACTGGGTGGACATCAGAGAGGTTCTCGGGCAGTTCCAATTGGTAAGCCACTTCTCCTCTCCTAGCGCTTATTAAGAATGGGCCCACGTATCTTGGTGCGAGTTTCCCTTTGACTTTGAACCTCTGAGTTCCCCGTAGTGGTGAGACCTTTAGATACACGTAGTCACCTTCTTTAAATTCCAATTCTCTTCGACGGGTGTCCGCGTAGCTCTTTTGTCGTGACTGAGCTGTTTGTAATCGGTCCCGAATCAAGCGAACTTTTTCCTCGGCCTCTTTGATTATGTCAGGCCCGAATATGGTTCGTTCACCGGTTTCTGACCACATTAATGGGGTTCGGTAGCGGCGACCAAATAGAGCTTCATTTGGCGACATCTTCAGACTGGCTTGATAGCTATTGTTGTAGGAAAACTCGGCGTACGGCAAACATTTCTCCCAATCCTTGGTGAAATCCAACGCACAGGCTCTCAGCATATCTTCTAGCACTTGATTCGTCCTCTCGCCCGTCCGTCGCCCGGGTGGTAAGCGGCATCAAGGCGAGGTGACTGCCGAGTGCCTCGTGGACCTTGCTCCAAAAATGAGAAGTGAATTGGGTACCACGATCCGATATAATCCTCTTTGGTACACCGTGGAGACATACAATCCTACTCATATATAGTTCCGCTAGCTTGGCACTTGTTGTAGTTAGTTTTCATGAGAATAAATCGCGTCTTGGTGAGCCGATCTACTATTACCCAAATGGAATCGTAACCAGTCGCAGTTTTGGGTAGTCCCACTATGAAATCCATGCCTATCTCGTCCCATTTCCATTCGGGGATCTTGAGTGGCTGCAGCAAGCTCTTGGTCGTTGATGCTCGGCCTTTCACCCTTTGGCACACATCGCACATGGCTACGTACTCGGCTACATCCCTCTTCATATTGGGCCACCAAGATTCTTCTTTCAAATCCTGTACATTTTCGTGCTCCGGATGTAACGAATATGCCGATTCGTGGGCTTCTTTTAAGATCAATCCTCTCAAACCGCCTCGTTCAGGCACGCAGATTCTTTTCTTGTACCACAAGATTCCCTTGTCATCTACTGAAAACTCCTTAGCGCGTCCGGTGGCCATGCGTTCCTTGATTTCCTGGGTTTCCTCATTCCCTCTTTGGGCTTCTTCTATTTGAGTTCTCAGTAGGGGTTGGATTTCCAGCGAGTTCACTCCTCCGTGAGGAATCGGGTGTAGATTGAGTCTAGCCATTTCTTCTTGAAGTTCGCGGCCATACCTCCCAATCCCATGTGGTTGCATTGGGCTTTACGGCTCGGCGCATCGGCCACTACATTTGCCTTGCTGGGATGATAATGGATTCCTAGATCGTAATCCTTGATCAACTCCAGCCATCGCCTTTGTCGTAGATTGAGATCAGGCTGAGTAAAGAAATATTTTAAGCTCTTGTGATCGGTATACACATCACAGTGGTTCCCGATCAGATAGTGTCTCCAGATCTTCAATGCGTGTACAACCGCGGCTAATTCCAGTCGTGTGTGGGATAATTCTCTTCGTGGGGTCGTAATCGTCACGAGGCATACGCTACGACCTTCCCATCCTGCATTAACACTCCTCCTAATCCTTGCCGGGATGCATCACAAGACATCACGAAGTCCTTCCGGTTGTCGGGTAAGGTCAAGATTGGGGCGTGGTTAACTTTTCTTTTAATTGGTCGAAGGCTTTTTGACACTTCTCATTCCACTCAAACTTCTTTTCCTTCTTCGAAGTTGAGTCATAGGTCGGGCTACGGTGGAAAACCCTTCGATAAACCGTCGGTAATAACCGGCCAAGCCCAAGAAACTCGTAACTTCCGTCACCGACTTGGGTGCCTTCCATTCCATAACGGCTTCGACCTTGGCGGGGTCTCTGCTACTCCTCCAGCTGAAACCACGTGGCCAAGAAAAGCGACTTCCTTGAGCCGAACTCGCATTTGCTGAACTTTGCATACAGTGGTGCTCTCGTAGCTTTTCCAGATAGTCGTAGATGCTCCGCGTGTTCCTCATCGTTTTTGGAGTAGATAAGTATATCGTCGATGAATACCACTACGAATTTGTCCAGGTATTCCATGAATACCTTGTTCATCAGTTCATAAAGTATGCGGGGGCATTGGTCAATCCAAAGGACATCACTTGTGAACTCGTATAAGCCGTAACGTGTAGAGAACGCCGTCTTAGGAATATCTCCGGCTCTAATCTTCAACGATGATATCCCGACCGTAGATCAATCTTTGAGAACACTGCGCACCCTTAAGTTGATCGAATAGGTCATCGATTCGAGGTAGCGGGTACTTGTTCTTGATAGTTACTTCATTTAGCGATCGGTAGTCCACACACATTCTCATACTCCCATCCTTCTTCTTGACGAAGAGACCGGGGCTCCCGGAGGAAAGCGGGCGTACAAATCCCTTCTCTTGTAGTTCTCGTATTTGCTTCTTGAGTTCCTCTAACTCGTTGGCCGGCATTCGATAAGGCCTCTTGGATATGGGGGCGTGCAGGCATTAGATCGATGATAAACTCTATGTCGCGATCCGGGGCATTCCGGGCAATTCCTCGGGGAACACATCCGGGTAGTCTTGTACTACGGCATTCCGCCTAGAGGTAGCATGGTGAACACTCCCACGCTTGTTCACATAGCTTTGGGTTTTGGTCCATAGTTATGCTCATCGGTGATCCCCATGGGGTGGATACCGTGACTTCCTTCGATGCAGTCTATAATTCCATTGTTCTTGGTCAACCAATCCATTCCGAGTATGACATCTATGGTTTGGGGTGATAGCACCATAAGGTTTGAGAGAAACACCACGTCTCTAATCCGTAGGGGCACATCAATGCGGCATGGGGTACGGTTATGTCTCCCCGGTGATTGTACCAAGCATAGGTCTCCTAAGTGCTACTTGGTGTAGGTGGTGTTGTTTGCTTACTCGGGAAGATATGAATGAATGCGAGGCTCCGAATCGAATAAAACTTTAACGGTGCGAGTTGATAGAGAACATACCCATCAATACGCTCCGGTCCTCCCGAGCTTCTTCCGCCCGCACATGATTCACCTGGCCACGTCGAAACCCGGTGGCGGCCTCGTTGGGTAGCGGGGTCCCAGGACCTTGTCCCGCCGGGGGGGGGTTCCTCGGACGGGTGTTGCATTGGCGCCAATGCGCACGGGGGTGTTGCGTGGTTTTGGGCAGCTATTGGAGTAGTGCCCGAATTCTCCGCAATTGAAGCGGCTCACATTCTTCCTTCCCGGAGCGGCTAGGGTTGGTGTGGGTGTACGAAGCCGAGGTGTAGCCGACTGTTGACATGGTCGAAGGCGGAGAACGTCCGGTGCCGGAACGTTTGGCTTCCATCCGACGGGGTGGCTCCCTTGGGGCGTTGTGGCGTTCCCGAAATGGGCGAGCCATAGCGAGCCTCCTCTTGCGGTTATTGTCTACCACCTTTTGGTCATGCTCAAGCCGGACGACCTTGTTGATGAGGCTTTGGAACCGGTGTGATCTTGCCCGATCATTGGTCCTCTCGGCTCGTCATTTAGTCCCTCAATGAATTTGTCCATCTTCTCTTCTTCGTCCGTCGAGTCACCGGTGGCGTAACGGGCAAGCGGGTGAACTTGTTCAAATATTCTTGTGCGAGGTGTTTCCTTGACGCTCTCGGAACTCGTTTTTCTTCATCCTCATGATGCAGTGGCACGAAATTCTCACGGAACGCAGCCGTGAATTCCTCCCATGTTGGTTCGCCGGCGTCTTCACTCGCGTTTCCTTGTAGGTGTCCCACCGAGTCACTTGCGGGACCCTCCACTGGTTAGTAGCGAAGACAACTCTATCGGCTTCTCGGACTCGACGAGAGTTAGCTTTTTCTCTATCACTCTCGCCAATCTTCAGATCCATAGGTTCTTCGGCCGTGGAAAAGGTTGGTGGCTTAGCTCTCATGAACTCTCCTAGGCTCGATCCTCCTCGACTTCCCAGTTATTAGCAATCGCTTGGAGTAACTGGGTCAAAGCCATGACCTCCGCCGAGTGGAAGGGTTGGGTTCCGCGGGTTCTCGTTGGTTGCGCGGCTCTGCGGCGATGTGCCATCCGAAGAAGATAGATGTATTAAGAGATCGGACCAGTTTAGGTTATGGTCCCTAGGGGAAATTTTTTTCTTCAAGTTCTTTTAAATGATCTTCAATCAACAAGCGGGGTGGAGTAATAATAAGCTCACGAATTAAGACACCGCAAAGCGATGCTCGGAGTTCATCATATTACATAAGAGGGTACATGGACTCGTACACACACAGTCCTTCATGCCATGATAGCAACAACAACTATATCGTCCAACTACATCAACCAATTAAGGGGGAATAGAGAGTGGTTCGTGCTGCCGAGCTGGGAAGGTCCTCCCTCCTAGTCGTCCAACCATCCGCAAGAGCCGGGCGCGGGAAGTGGGTGGTCCGCGCTGAAGCAAACCGGAGTCCCCATGGCTCGGAGGTGGTGGCCTCGGAGTCATGCCGAATCTTCCGACTCGGTGGCCGCGTACTCTTGCGAGCGGTGCGGCGGGTGAGGGGCCTCCGATGTGAGTCGGGCGACGAGTGGGAGCTTCCTCCTCCATTGGGTCGGTGTCGCTGGACTCCCATTTGACCTCCATAGGCTCTGCCTCAGACTCCGTGTCGGTGTGGATCTGGATGGGGTTCTCCTTTCCCGATCCAGGCTCGGATGGTACTGCTATGGAGCTCGAGGTGGGTCCCATGGATGTGGCAGCAGCGGGGTCCACCAGGTACGGTGCAGGCTCTGTGCTCAACATAAAAGCTTGCTCCATCATGGCTTGAAAGGTATCCAAGCATGCTGGAGTCATAAGGTAATAATGGTCGGGCACGGGGCAGGAGGTGATGGCACAAGCTCGGTGGAAGTACCTGCAGCGTAGACAGGACGAGTGCGCAGCTGCTCCTCCAGCTGGTTGATTTGCTGCTTGCTCTTCCTGAGCTGCTCTTCCAGCTCTACCAGAGCTTCCCCACGGGCCATGTAGCGGTCCGAGAGTTGCTCATACTGAGCACCATTGGCCTGCAGCTGAGTCTGCAGCATGTTTATCTGGTCTCCACAGCCTTGGTGGCTGTCGACCAGATTATTGAGGCGTGCCTGGGTCGTTTATCTCGAGCGGGGCCTCCTCGTAAGCAGTCGTCCGCCGTCTCCCAACGCGATAGACGCGTGACCATCGGATTGTAGCAGGGTGTGGCCTCCACAGTGCAGACTGGGTTGCCCTCTTCGCGATAAGGATGGTGCACGAACTCTGTCACCGTGAGTTCAGCACGATGTATCGCATTAAGGCGAAAGAAGGCTTCGCGAGCCGCATCCTGAATAGCTGCCTCCGCTAGGTCCCGGTGGTAGCGAGTGTGGAAGCGAAGGATGTTTCACTTCCCATGCGGGCTTCTATGGATACGGCCCTCCCGTGCTGGATACATTTCGGAACCATGCCTTTTGGTGTGATAGGTGGGTGGTTCCGGTACCTCAAACACCATAGTAGGGACTGAAGTTGTACCACAAACCCCTCGTCTCGCGGGATAGTGACCTCCCGGCTCCGTCGTGGTTTGACATCTGCTTTTGTAGGCAACTTAGGGTTAGAGGGAGAGAGCTATTATAATCATTTGGTAAAAAGGAAATACGAGATGTAGAAAAGGTATATTTGTATTTTCGGAAATAATAGTTTAAAACGATCCTATGTAGGGATATTTCCCTTTAGCCAACTGGTTAGGGTAGGGCGCCATTTGGTCTTAGCCTACGGTCGCATGGCTCGATACGCTCGTGGACCCCCGTTTTGAGGCGGGAATCTTTCGTGTTCATAGTACCATTTCCCTGGATCGAGTAGTTGGTACCCACGAATACAGATCTTGGATAATCAAGTGCACATGCACGAATAGTCTTACATTACCCTTATTACATCAATAGGCCCGAAGGCAATGTTCAACCCACAGGACCTTATGGTCCGAATACAACATAAAAATAGAATTTAGATAAGGCAGCGGAAAGAGGCAGCGGCTTGTCAATTGCCACAGGCAACGACCGGAGCTAAGGTCTAGTATGCGCCGTCGGTTCCTTCGCCCTCCCGGTAATACGCGAAGGGGTCTTCGGCTCTTCATTTCCATCACGAGGTTTGTGCGTATAGCAAGGGTGAGTACCAACCGTACTCGGCAAGCCAACACGAAATTGATGCATATGATAGGGTTATTCAAAGAACATGGCTAGGGTTATTTTTGCGTAAAGTCGGTTTTCACAATTCTTTTCACAAACCTATCGACTAGCCAATCAAGTTTTAATTTTCACCGTTCATTAATCCGGTGACGGTTCTGTCTACCATCCCTCGTGATTCCAAGGATGGCTTCCCGCCTCCGGTTCGTCATGATTTTCTGGGAATCTACCCTTCTCGCTTATCGAGAAGTTGACCCACCAAATGAAATCATCATGCATACCCATCCCAGCGCTTTAAGTTTAAAATCTAGCCAAGCGAAAGTCTTGTCACGATGCTCAATATCCGCGAGCACGGCTATTCGAATAGATTGATTCACTCACACTGCAAAGTGGATGTACACTTTACCCGTACTCCGCGACACCCAACAAATGAGCCTACGCCTCAACACATGAGACGGTCACGGCAAAGCCTTTTGATAACCTTGCTTTGGCAGACCCGCTCCATGAACTTAAGCCCTCATGCACTCTAGCCGTCCTTTTCTAGCAGTGAGAGGAGTTCTGGCGCACCCGGGGTAAGGGAAAAAACTTTCCAAATCTTTAAGTTTAATTAACATCAGTTTAATTCCACCACTCATAACAAAGGCCGCAGCCTCATTCTCATCCCATTACCACATCATAGAGAACCATCTATGCAAGGATACCGCTCCGCTCGGCTATCTAGTCGGCTAGGTCTATACCCATTCGAGAAGTACGGTTGTACTCGGCTCGTTTCCGGCTATCTCATGGCTCGGTCCTTACTTGACCGGGTGGGCACTTGCCTTTTCCGGAATCCACCCAAATCATCCACCGCCCGAGCCTAAAACATTTGTATGGTACTTTCAATTTTCATCAAAACTTAGTTCATCATTCTCATGGCCATGTGGCGCTCATGTCTCCACATGCCGTATCTCAACTACCTTCCCTAAGGTAGTTGCCCAGCACAAAGCTTTTTCATAAAGTCATGAGTATGCATAAATCTAAGTATAGCATGGCTAGCAGTTTACAAGTTATTCTTCGGTTGTTGGTATCACATCGCGAGTTACAAGGAGTAATTCTAAAGGTAATCAATAGCAAGGTATGACATAACAAGTATAGGTAACTCTGTAAAGCATGCATATTTAGAGTTTAAAATAACATCATTTCGCAATTGGGATCGATATGTTCAAAGGGTGTGAAGACTTGCCTTGCTCGCACACTTGGAGGGTGGGATCTTCGCGGGGTCGATGCCGGTTTCTTCAGCGCTACCCGTACGTGCGAAAGATCAATTGAATTCAGTTAGAATTCAATAAAATACCGAGAGATCGAAAAGAACCATAAAAGCCATGAAAACAACTCCAAAAGTTTCGCGAAAATTCTACTCGAGTTAGAACAAGGGTTGCGAGGAAAATTCGGGTTTTGGAATCGAGTTGATGACCTAGGGTTTTCGCAAAGTCGGCGATCACAATAAATTGGTAAATTACGTTTGAAAATATCAGCGAAGAAAATTCGTGCTCGAAATTTGAGGGTTTGAGCACAAAAGCGAAACCTATTTCAATGGCGGAAAAGAATTAAACGGAATCCGGACTTAAAAACGATGCGAAATGAAATTCCGGAAAACGTCCGATTCCGATTTTTCAAACTTTGCACTGAGAAAATATGCGAGAAAATAATTTATTTTTGCCCAAAATTTTACTCAAGTCATCCCAAAATATTTTCCAAATTTTCCAAAATTTTTCCCAAATTTTTCCCTTTTTTTTTTTTTTTTTTTTTTTTTCTCGCCGCACTATTCATCGGCCCAAAGGTGTTCGACCGAACACCTCTACCTCTCCTCCTCCATTACGGCGGCGGCGCGCAAGCACAAAAGGAGGAGGTGGCGGCTCGGCTTACCGGTGATGGCGACGGCAAGGGAAGGCGGCGGAGCTCGGCGCACGGCGAGGCGCTAGGCGGTTCGGAAGAGGGGAAAAGGGCGACGGCTTGCGGTGGCGTTCGGGAGAGCAACGAGGAGGCGGCGGCGGTGCGGGAAAGGGGCGGGGTTGCTGGCTCTCTTATAGGCATGGTCGGGGACGAGGGAATGGAGGAGGGGGACCGGCGCAGCTTGGGTGCCACGCGGCGGCGCTGCGGTTTGGGCGGCTCGGTCGCGCGGCGTGGCGGAAGGGCGCGGCGCAAACGCGGGCCATGTCGGCGTCGTGCGCGCGGCGCAGCGCGGGCGGGGGCCGCGAGTCGGCGCAGCGGTGAACAGCCAGAGGCGCGGCGCGGGGCGGGCAAGACAGCGACGGCGGCGGCGCGGCGCGGGCGCAGCGACGGGCGGGCGCGTGGCGGCACGGCGCTTGGCGCGGCGGCGGGCGGGCGCAGCGCGCGGGTTGTCCGGGGCGGGGCGCGCGCGCGCGCCACGCGGCGCGTGGCGCACGCGGGCGGCGCGCGGCGGCGCGACGCGGCGGCGCGCAGGCCGGGCCGGGACGGCGTCGAACAAGTGGTGACCGATGAATAGTGCGACTTTTTAATTTCCCGATTTTCCATTTTCTTTTCCCATTTTCTATTTTCTTTCCTTCTAGAAATTCCAAAATAAACCCTAATATTCCAAAAATAATTTTTAACTTTATATTTTAAACTTTTTCTTGACTTTTATTTTTCCATAATTACTTTTCATATTTATTTAAATTCCTTTTTCCTAATTTTCATAATTCACCCATTCAATTTAAAAAAAATTTTCCCAAGTTTCGAGTACGCCTCCCGAGAATTTTATTGTTCATTTTGTGTCTTAATTTATCTTCACCAAAAATTTTATTTTATATAGCCCGAAATGCGTTTTCGCAAATTCGCACTTTCCTCGAATCCCTTTTTAAAACCCCGATGCGGCTTTCGCACTTTCGTTTCGACAACTCCGAAACCTCCAATTACACCGAGAAGGGAATTAACCACGTCCAAATTTATGCAACTGAGCTGGCAAATAAGGAGCAACAAACCCGAGAAGAAGCAATAAGCCAAGGTTTTTGAAAGTTCCGATTTTTACGTTCCGATTTCGGTTCTCCGATTTTCGGGATGTTACAGGATCTAAACGGCAAATATTTGAAAAACTACTACCCAAGCGTTTGGATCAATTCATGATTCGGCTATGTTATTGCTGATTCGTGCTAGCCGATGTCTTAACTTGTGCAAGCATCGCCTTTAGGTCTTTTTCACGCTAAGTTTTTTCCCCTAGTTTTCTACAATCGACTAAGTTTGGCCGACAACAACGACAGCGGTAGAAGTTGCGGATTTCATAATTTTGTCGACATCACAGACATCAACAAAATTAGGGGGGCATATATATACACAATCAAGAAGGCAGACATCAAAATCAAGAAGAAATTTTTGACAATTTTCAATTTTTTGAAGCCTTCAAGGTTATGACAAAAATGTGATCGGCAATCATGACAATAAGAAGGACACTGTATAAGCCGATTACAAGATAAAGATGAGTTTAGGCCGATTACAATAAGCGTTCAAGGTTTAAGACTGCTACATCTTTTACAGGCTCAAAAACGCGTCTATAGCTGAGATCGCCGCCGCTTGGATCGCTTTTACTTCGTCAATCACTGCTTGATCTTCAGCGTCGGAGCCGGGGACTACCTTGGCTGATTTGTGAAGCTCTTTCAAATATCTAATGGTGGCCGTCAATCTGCCTGTTTGATCTTCGGTGACTTTCAACAAGTCGGCCAACACCTGTTCTTCGGCAGCAATCTCAGCTTGGCATTGTTCTAACTGCTGCAACAAGTCAGTTTCTTGGCCCTCAGATTGGCGATCCGGGTTTGAGAAGTGGTTGGGCCGGCCTTCAGTTCATTCAACTTTGCTTTTTCGACCTCCATGCTCTTGATCGTGTCTTCAATCTTGGCAGTCACATCGGCTTGGGCAGCCTTTCAATCATCCGTTGCATCGCACGCCCAAGCCTTGGCCGATGTTGATCAATACAAACGGCAGCAGATACTTTGGTGACGAGATCTTCATGGAGCTAACCTTCAATTTCAAAGAATCAAGACTTGGCCGATCCACACTCCTCGACCAGCCTGTCTATGTCAATATCTAGCCGACGGCGTATGTCTTCCAATTTTTCCTTAAGCTCGTCGGCTGGGGCTTTGTCTGGGCTAGTTGCCTCCCCCTCTTCGTCACCAAGAAACTCTTTTATGTCGAAGGAGAGTAGATCGGCCAGAGGCTGCAAAAGGAATGACAGGACTAAGTTACAGCTAAAACGGCTGATTATTTAAAGCGTTTGGAGAAGAGAGATAAGGCTGAACTCACTCTTGCTACAGGCATGGGGATAGCTTTTTCAATTTCGGCTAGGTCGTTTGGAATGGGTGTCTTCTTCAACATGACCACTGACCGAAGTTGCTATATCAACGTGTTCGTCGGCTGGCTTCGTGACGTCCTTAGCCTCCGGCCACCCACAGCCGATGTCGTGTGCTCGTTCGATACCTGGGGGGCAACCGATGGAGATGGAGGAGGCTGCGAGAAAAGATAAGTGTCGGTAAATCGGCTAGGGTTAGCAAAGTACAAATACAGGCCAAAAATAATTACTGGTGAAGCACGACGCGGAGAACGGCGAGCTAACTTCTTGACCTACACAAAACAGATTCGATTAAGTGCAAAGTGGTTTTATTTTCAAAGCCGAATTTAACAAGACAGGGGTTACCGGCCGTTTCTTCGTAGGCGGGCTTGGAGCTGGTGGGCTGTCGGCTGGAGGGCTGATTGAATTATGGCTCGAATCGCTTGATTCGACCGCTACCCCGACAGCTGCTGACATCTCCTCGTCCGCAACCTCTTTGTTAAGGAACCGGTCGATGCTTGGATCCACGACGGGAGGTTGTCGGCTAGCACGGTCATTGTTTCTTCTTCGCTTCTTTACTGGCGAAGATGGTTTTGTGCTTGGAGCTGCTCTTTTTTGCCTAGCCAGCGGCTGGCGTGTCTGCCCATGTAGCAGTGACTTCAACTTTGACGCCTCCCAGCCAATGGCCGATGGAGCTAACCCACACCCATTCGGCAAGACGCCTAAGCGGTATTCAATGGGGATGCCAGAGTTACTCATAGTCGGCCGTTCTATTTTTGTCACCTGCAAGGAAGGAAAAGTTTAAGTGTTATCAGATTAAATTAGTCGATGATTCAAGAAGGAGAAGTAACTTGGAATTCGGAACTCACCGAAGGGATTTCATCGGGCAGGAGCAAGGTGATGTAGTGAGAGTACCGCTGGTGAAAGAAGTGATGTTTGATTTCGACCCACCACCGGTCATAGATTGTACTTTTCTTATAGGCTAGCACCATGTTGCCGATGCTGCCAAGAGGGGGGCCGGCTAAGTCCATCAACTTGCTCATAATTGGGGCCTGGTCCACTATCCCCCTTATTTCGATCTTGTCAGCATAGTAGCAGCCGACGGGCAGTTGCCCAAGTCCAAATTGCTAAGAACACACTCGGATAATAAAACTCATAAGATTTGGCCACCGATCGGCCCGGTGGATTCCCGTCGGCAGGATGCAAGGGGTGAGAGCGGCTGCAAACAACTCCCGGCACTTGGGGTAGTCATCTGAGTTGATTTCTTCCAAGTTGAATTCAACGGGCAGCTCAAAGTGTGGCCTATCCATGTAAAAGTACCAGCAGCGGTTGTCCTTGGCGAATCCATCATACAAGGACATGAACCACTCGGCCAACAGTTCAGCCGATTGCTTGGACCCGGCATGCATAGACGCTGCTTCACCATAGCTGAGGCACCTCGTGGTGATTATCTCGTTCCCATCATCATATTCAATCGGCTCCAATCGCGGGAAACGTACTTCAGTCAGAGGCGGCCGACCAGATATTTTTTGGGTCATCAGCACTAACCGAATCTGAAGAAACCACCATGGACCACCGGTGTTGACAGAGGCATTGGCAGCTATCTTGGCGATGGCCTGATGGAGGGTTTGATACCAATAGTCGAGGAGATATTTGCCCAAGGGGATCTTTTTCCTGTCTACCAAAGCTTCGGCTACAACTTGCCAGTTGGCTGTCGGCCCACAGCTAGATCCGCAGAACAAAAATTTCTCCAACCACATCATTAGGAATGCGGCATGCTCTCTAGAACTAACTGGCCCATCCTTCATGTTCATGGCCATATAACTACTCCATCCTCCTATGGCCTTGGTCTTGAATTGGTGTTGGCCCTTTCTAGTCAGCTGTTCGGGGTTGGCCGATGAGAGGATATCTAAGTCGGTGGTCATCATTACGTCGGCCAGGGTGATTGTTATTGGGCCTTGCTGGAATATGAAGGCATTTAAGGTATCATTCCAGAAATAAGTGGCGGCCGACATCAATGGTTCATCTTTTTTCATATCGGCTACTGACAAGGCCAAGCATTGGGCTATCCCTATTTCTTTCCAGTGGGTTTGCTTGGCCGATTGCATCCTCTTGTACCATTTAGTCCAGGACTTGTCTATTGAGGGCCAAGATTTGAAGGTGCCAGCCCAATGGTTCGGAGAAGGTTTCCTCATGTTGTAGGGCATCCTATCGGTTTCGGCTATTATCAACTCAATTGGATCTTTATTGCCGATAGGCCCTAGAAAGTATCTATTCTTCCGAACAAGGCTAGGGATTATTATCTGATGGGTGAGATGCTACAATCGGAAGGAAGAATAAGGTTCATAGTCAGAAACCCTAGAATGCAAATCTACGCATAAAAGCGGTAAAAAGAGGGTTTTTAGCCGATTAGGGCTTACCTCAGGGAACTCAGCAGGCGTAGCAGTCGATGCAGCGGCGGAGGAGGCCATCGCTCGCGTGGGGATCACCGAGGGAGAAGATTGCCGCCGCGGGTTTTGAATGCTTGATGGGGCGCTGAAGAACTTGAGGGCGTTTGCTGAGGTGGCTATCTCTTGGCGGCGTGACTCGTTTGGCGGCCGAAGGGGTGGTATATAAAGAGTTTTGTAACGGTCGAAACAGAGTCAAGCTAGGATTGCGCCTGGAATTTGAATCGCCTAAAATCCACAACATTTCATATCGCGGACTTGGAGGGAATGTGTTAACGACCAAATTTGGTAACCAAATTCCCGGGTTTGAAGCAGAGATTGGAGCGAAATCGGGAAAGATACGTGATCTGTGAAGAGGCGGAAACATAATCGGCTGAGTCTGAATCGGCTACGGAGCCAGTCGGCTAGGCGCGAATCGGACTAGGACAGCTGATAGCCGATCCCGATTCAGAGAAGAAGATGGGATCATTTTCGATGGAAAGCTTGAAGATAAATGGTAGATTCGGTTTCCAAATTGCGCGTTAAAGATATTGTCATCTATAAATAGAGTCATGTAACGGTAATTGTATCTGTAAATTAGGGATTTGTTTTAGATATTCCTATTGTAATGCGGCATGGGACCACGTCCTGGGATATTATCGTACCATGTATAGTAGATAGATTAGAAACCGTGTTCTACACAATCTTCGTTGTACTTGGTATAAATAGGACCCGAGACCCTGTAAATAAAGACAATACACAATCAATACAATCTCGGCGCATCGCCTCATATTTTCTTGTAGACGGGTTCTTGATCCGGCTTCGGGCTGCATCGTTTCGATCCCCGATTAAGGTAAATGCTTGTCGTTAGTGGTTTATTTCGTAGAATCTAGTGCTTCCATCATCATGATACTCTAGGTTTGATGCTTTAGACTGCGCAATTTATCATATACGACATATAATCTAGAATAATGTCTAGGTCTATCTTGCCATCGGCTTGTTCTTCTCAGGATGCAGCAGCCGATAAAGTTAGATCAAGATGTTGGACTAGATTATATGTTGTATCCACCGTGAGAGGTTTACATCGGTCTATATAGATCTAATGCTATCTTTTTATATTTAATGTTGCATCATCTATGATCTGTTAAGTCGCTTTTAAAAGTATTATGATCTATTCGGCTAGATGTAAACTTGTAGAGACAGTGTCGGAGTTTCAGCCGACCTTACCTGTTTTAATATTTTTTTAGTATTATTTGCTATTAGATTTGTTAGAGCTGCCTCTTATATTAAGATCTTAATCTGGTTAAATGTTTTAAGCCGGTATCAATCTTCAGCATCAGCCGACAGCCGATTGATCTAGGTTTAACTCATTTAGGTTAGATTAATATCTTTCCATAAGAAGTATCGGAGTACTAGCCGATCTACAGTTAGGTCTACAGTATAGGCTAGGCCATGAATGAATATATTTATTATCCTAGTGTATATTTAGATTGAGTGATTTATACTGTCTCGGCATAGCCGATCTATCCCAATCACTTAGTTTAAATATGCTTTGGGATAACAATTATATGTAAATTTGTTTCCTTAGCCGATCCGTAGGATCTAACCCTAACCTTAACGCATATCTATTTATTTCTTGTTGGTTGACAGATCAAACCAACCGGCACGCCCGTTTACATCAAACAATGAGAAAAGGACCTCGCACCTGAGTTGCAGATCTCCTGTGCCTTTCTCATCAACAGATGGTCCTTCCCCCTCTCTCTCTACAAATGGATAACTGCGAAGGGGAGGTGGGCCTTTGAAGGAGCCAGTCGAACTTCCATTGTTCGATAGGGTCGAGGGGACCTATCAAACGGCGAACGTTCGACAGCCTCTGCGGCCGGCAAACGATAAGACCCGTCGAACGCCCGTAGTTCGATGGGGCCCAGTCGAACGACTGATGTATAAATTCAAGCGGCCATTATTTTTATGATTTTCTATTAAAATAATAATATTTTAAAAAAATTCACAGCTGCAGGCCTATCAATGCCCGCCGGGGCATTTCGATATCATAGCAAAATCATGTTCCATAACGAGGATGTATTACACAATATCCTAATTCCTTTCACCATCTGATAGAAATTGAGAATAGGCTGGATGGCTACCGAGAATATTTGTTCCATCTAATCACTACTTCGGTCGGTGCTAGCGTGATTACCACAGAGAGAAAATATCGCGGGTTAATCACTTGTAAAACGTGGTCTGCATTGGTTAGGCCAGCAAACCCTCTCAACGCGCCGTCATTATCACACCACACATTTTTTTAAAAAAACAACAGTTTTTTAATTAATTAAGAAATACTCCTACAAGGAAAGTGAAAGGAAATCGTGGGAGGAAGGTCAAGCCGGGGAGGACACGCACGCACAGATCCTTCCCCTCTCCTCGCTGCACATCTCACATCTCTCTCTCTCTCTCTCTCTCTCTCTTCCCTTCGACGCGGCGAGAACAGGGAGGAGGAGAGGGGGAAGGGAGGGAGGCCGAGGTCCCGAGCCCCCCGGAGACGGCGAATCCCGGTCCGGTGTTTGGTCTGCCCCGGATTCGGGAGGAGTTTCCGTCGGGGGCGGAAGGATTTCGGGGCGCAGCCATGAACGAGAAGGCCTCCGTCTCCAAGGAGCTAAACGCCAAGCACAAGAAGGTTTGTCTCCTTCGCGCCTTGCTCTCTCCCGTCCTGTTTGTTGATTTGTTGGATCGGAGGCTTGCCCTTCGATTGGGTTGGAAGCTACGGCAGAATCGTTCCGCCGCGCGATTTGTTTGTTGTTAGGTGATGGAGATTTGGGATCCACGATTTTTTGGGTTCCTGATCTCCCCGCTCCGGAATTGCACGTGCCATGCCCTTGATCTGTGCGGTCGCTTTGCAACTCTTTCGTGCGTTAGGAAGAGCGTAGCGCAGATCGGAATTTGCTTCGTTTGTTTTGCCGTTATTATGAATCGAGGAACGAACGCTCCTGCTTGTTTAAGCTTTGGGGACTTGATTATATAGGTTTTTGTGAATTTGTTTGACTGGTGGAAATCATTATTTGTAAGTTTGATTGTAACTTTCTAGTACTCCCTCCGTCTCAAAATAACTTATTTTGGGACGGAGGGAGTAGTATCCGTCTGTTGCAGACTATGTCTCAATCATGGCAATAAAAAGGAAAACAATTCTCGTAGTCAACTGTACAACCAATCTACCTATCTTCATTGCTACAGTAAATTATTTACCATTTTGATTTTTTATGACCCATTCAAGTCTCAACAATATCAGGTGTTGTTCACGAAGTACCCTTTGTCTTATTTACCATGTTTATGACTTTCCCTTGATTTCCAGATACTGGAAGGCCTCCTGCGGCTGCCTGAGAACAGAGAATGTGCAGACTGCAAATCAAAGTGAGTTATCATGTGCAATTGATTTTCCAAAAGATGGATATTGATGCATTATACAAGTTTATGTGTTACCATTAGCTTTGCTGCTAAGAGTACTTTCACTTGATGACATCCTTTTTTTTAAAAAAAATTAACATTCCGATTCATTTTGCGCTTGCTGATTTGTGTTGAGCAAATGCTATGCATTTGGAGGGCCTCTAGCAGTTATTTAAGATATTTATTCTGATTGCTTCATCACTGGCTCGTTGCATCCAACATGTTAACCATCTATTCCTGGAAATGAAAATTTTCTATTATAGTTATTGACTTATATAGTCAGTATAGTTGGTTAATCCTCCTCTCCATCATGTTTAATGTTGCCTGTAAATTCATCTCTGAGCATGTAATGTTAGAACTGATAGGCAGACACTTGCATGTGCCATAGTTCTTGTCAACTGACTGTTTCCCCATATTTCAGGGGTCCTCGATGGGCAAGTGTAAATCTTGGGATCTTTATATGCATGCAGTGTTCTGGAATTCATAGAAGCCTCGGGGTACATATATCTAAGGTCAGTGAATTATGTGCATGTGCTCAACTGTTTATTTTCGAACTCAGTATCCCCATTCTTTTTTTCCTTCATACAAGTTCTGATAAATTTGGCTTGAAACACAACTTGAGTACTTTGGATGACCAACTTTTCATGAAAATTTGGTAGCTGCTCTATCAGTGTCAATGTTTTATAGTATCAAAGTATATTATGCTTGTTACTTCCAGTTCATTGCATCCTAAGGAGCTAATGTAAGTTGATATAAAATTATAGATATAACATAAATTCGACATGGTAGAATGGCCATCAATCCATCATATGCGAAACCGGGCTGTTTGGTTGGTGGCCAGAATTTGCCATACCAAACCTTAGGCATGCTACACTTTGTTAGCCTAGAGTCTGGTTTGTTACTACAATTGTGACATGCCACACTTTATTAGCTCTTCCCATATGTCATACACTCAGTTTGGTGGCTAACTTTGCCACACTTGTTGCCAATGATTTGTTGGCCACACTTTGTGTGGCAAACCACACCTTTGGCAATGTTAGTTGTGGCAAAGTTAGTCATCAACCAATAAGCTTACTATCCGGATTCTGCAACAACGTTGACCTAGAAGCTTCTGAGCTGACGGGCTTATCTTTTTCATGTACTTTGAGAACTCGTGCTAACAATTTTTTGCTGGTCATCATTGCAGCAAATTGTTTGTGTATATTGCAAACAGAGAGTGCGAAACAGCTATGTATTTGTTTGTTATGTTCTTCGAGATGCATTTCTTTCTTTCATGTGGCCTTGCCTTCTAATCTGTATCAACAGCATGTGGTTTTTATCTATCTAATGAACCAATTTTTTTCCTGATGCAGGTAAGATCTGCTACCCTGGATACATGGCTGCCAGAGCAAGTTGCATTTATTCAATGTATGTATTACTCCTGACCTGAAATTTTTAATATTTGCCATCAAATAAAGGGGTGATATATTTCTCAATGATGATTGTATTCCTCTGTTCACTTCTTGCAGCAATGGGGAATGAAAAGTCAAATAGCTACTGGGAAGCGGAGCTGCCCCCTAACTATGATAGGGTTGGGATAGAGAACTTCATCCGTGCAAAGTATGATTCTTTCCAACTTTCAGTACCTACAAATCTAGTACAATTCATTTATCCTGCTATGGAATTGGGAATAATTATAAACACCACTGCAAATCACCTGCATATCCAAGCCCTCCCCTTCCCCTGCGCATGCAAACAAATACAAAAGCCAAAAAAGGGTTAATTTTGCTTTTTTAATACCTGCCATTCATAATGGGGGATTGAAAAGGCAGTTGCTCCATCCGGTCATAAATATTTAACTCTTCGGACAAGATTTGGTCAAACTTTTAAAATTCTGACCATAGAAAAATTCTAAAATGCTTAGTTTAAAACACAAAAAAATGGCATCAATAGATTTGTCTTGAAATGTACTGTCATAAAGTCATAAACTTATTGGATTTTAAAACTTATCCTAATATAAAATTGATTGCTGGAGTTTTAAAAGTTTGACCAAATCTTTGTGCTAAGTGTAACATATATGACCTGAGGGAGTAACTTGTATGGGTGTTTATGGATCTAACCTTTGGAACAATGTATTGGACTAATGTTATTAACTTATGTCTAAAATGTAGATACGAGGATAAGAGATGGATACCGAGGAATGGGTCATCAAGACCGTCATCTGGTCCTGGAGATGAGAAGAGCTCAGAGTCACAAACTAGTGTTAGCAGGGGTGGGCATAATCAAAGATCTTCATTTGAGCAACACCGCACTTCACCAGCTGCAGTGAGCAAAATTGCTCCAGTGGTTTCTAGGACGCCCACCCAGGTAATCCTTCTGGATTATGACAAGCTTTTCCTAGGTAACAGATTAACAGTTAAGTTTGTTGATACTTGCCTTTGGTAGTAGTATCTTTAGATGTAAACCTATGTTGAGAGATTGACACTCTTTCTTGAAGCCAAGCTGAATAATCCAAATTGTAGTTCTTAATTACTATCTGCCACTTTGGTAGTTAATCAAAAATAGAGAACAATCTATAAGTTTCATATATGTGTGTGATGCCTTATGCGCAAACTGTAGATTTCCGAACTGAAAAATGAGAATGATCATGTGATATCGTGTATCATGCTAATGGATGTTTCACAAGTCAGCATGGCTTAGTTACCTCATGATAACATGTTTATAGTTTTGTTTCTCGTGCCTAACCTTGATAACTTGATGATAATTAATGGTTTCACCTTGTTTACATGATGAAAATACAATCTTATAACCAGTGATCTTTTCTGCATTAGGTTAATAAGTTAAAGTTGGTGCAATATCCATCTGAATACTTCAAGTAGTTTGGAGACTTAAGTTATTAAGTTATATTTTATGCTTGCATGCATTTTGTTGTGTAATAATTTATTAGCTTCTAAGCTTTAGTTTTAATCTGGTACAACTGCATTGAGATCAGGCACCACATCAGCCAAAAGCACAACCATCGGTTCCCAAGGTTTCACCTCCTCAACCCGAGAAATCGCCTCCTAATGCAACACCACCAAAAGTTGAGAAGCCATCAGTTGCACCACCTCCTAAGGTTGACTATGCCACTGATCTCTTCAACATGTTATCGATGGATGGAACAACCGAAAAAGAATCAGAGTCATCTTCTAATGATGATAGTGCCTGGGAAGGCTTCCAGTGTAAGATATTATGACTTAACATTTCTATTGAGGAATTATTCTTGTTCTATGAGCATTTTTTTTATAAAATGTTCTGCGAGTGCTTCACCATATTCCTTACTTGCATACTGTGGAGTATCTTTTTGATTTGGGTTCCTGTGTTCTCTTTCTCAATCGTTCAGCTGCAGAGCAATTACCTAGCTCAGACAAAAAGGATTCTGCTAAGCCAGTAGAAAGTAAGCCCCAGTCTACATCAGGAATAGAAGACTTGTTTAAAGATTCACCAGCTGTGACGATATCCTCAGCTCCAGCTGTTCCACAAGTAAATGTGAAGAATGATATCATGAGTCTGTTTGAGAAGGTCAGCGCCAGCACTACTTTAATTAATGCTTTTGTGAAATGACTGTCATTTAAAAGAAAAGAGCACATCTATGGTCTATCTGAAGAAATACTTGTATTTTGCAGTCCAGTATGGTTTCACCATATGCTGTCCAGCAGCAGCAACTTGCTTTTATGACACCCCAACAGCTTGCTCTTCTGTCTCAGCAGCAAGCTTTACTAATGGCTGCTCTTAAAGCTGGAAATGCACCCCAAATGGTTCCAGGGAACGCCAGTCTGCTAAATGGTAATGGTTCTAATCCTGCCAATGGAGGCTTGCCTTCACAAAGCTGGACAAATCTTGCTTATCAGAATCCTGGGTTGACTCCAGCAGCAGCACAGAATGGTGCCACCAAGGTAAGGTCTTTTAGATCATCTGTATAGATTTGTGCTTTACCATATGTTCATCTTTTCATGTCTTTGCTACTTGGCAGGTTGCGAACAACAATCAGGACTTCTCTTTTGGGAACTTCAATTTTAGTACTCCTGGGTAAGCAATATTGCTTGTTTTAAAGTTTATGGCAATTAAAACTTCCTCCCGCAGCTTACTTGGTTGGGAAAGAAATTTAGATGTGCTTTGATATCACAAATCATATCTTAGCTTTTCTGATGCTTGCTTTTGTTTTGATGCAGAGCATACAACACTAGCTCATCTGTCCCAGCAAATGGGGCCGCAAGTGCAGCTGCTAACAAGAGCACATCCCCGACCTCTTCTTCCCTCCCCTCTCAATCAGGCAAAGAATATGATTTTTCATCATTAACCCAAGGACTGTTCTCCAAGCGATGAACGCTTGCTATACTTGGAAATTAAACAAATGGGCCTGTATGCAACGATGAACACGACAGATTTCATTAGGGGGAACTGGGGCTTTGTACACTCTTCTATGAGGCAGCATTTCTTCTTGTGGATATTACGACACCTTGTAGCTCTCCTGGACAAATAAGAGGAAGAATATAGCAGCTAATTGCTTATGTTGTTTCCTACAGCTGAAGAGAGTTGATATTGTTCATGATGCCGATCTCTTTGAATAGAGGACGCCTTTGTGGCTTTATTGGACTTACATTTATAAGAGCATAATGCAACTATTTATTCTCTTTGTTCATGACATAGTTACAATACGTGTTGCCGATTATTTTGTACTGTACCATACCTGGAATTTGATATTCTCAAACATTTGATTGTATTATTATGCCAAGTCCCCTATCAGACGCACTGAACCAAACGTAATTCCTGACATTTGTTCATGTGAACTTGATTTTTCGTGTGATGAATGTTCTAAGGCTCTGTTTGCCATTGTGATGAAGGTCCTGTTTAGTTGCTTAGTTGTTTATTTTGGATGTAAACTTTACACCCAAAAAGTTTTGAGTGTAAATTTTACATAAAACAAAGTGTTTAATTTCCTCCTAAAAACTGTGTTTAGTGCCCTTTTAAAAGTTTTGGTCTGTTAAAAAAAGACAGATTTACCTCTATTAAATACTTAATTTGGTTCATTTATTATTATTCATACAAATTATCATAGCTGCTGGTTTCTGCATCCGAACAAGTAAACCGCAAACATTTGTTTCCCCTAGGTCCCCAAGCATTTTGTTTGATCCACTGTCAAGCTATATTTGTGTGTACAACGCTATGCTTGTTGCTACAGGAACCGGCTAGTAGCATCAACAGTGCTTGTTTGCTGTCATATTAGAAAGAAAAGCATATCTTCAAAAAGAAAACTACAGACAATGGGGAACTCTTGTTTGCTGGATCATATTTCTTCAAAGTAACAGAAAAAGTATTAGCATAATCCTAATAAGTTTACACAGACAATGGGCATCTGGTTCAAGGCGAGAACGGTGGCCTCCGTGGTGGCGAAGTCAAGCACGCGGCGACATCAAGCACCACGGCGACATCAAGCTAGCAGCAGATGTCAAAAAAAAGCCTCGCCAACCGTCAGCCTCGCCAACCTCAACTCCGACTTCAAGGTCCGGATCCGGAACTCCCGGGGGATTTTTTTGCTCTCCCCTTTGCGCAAGTTTGGCCGATTCGTGGGAACTCTAGCTTTTTTTTTCCCCTGCTCGACTGAGCAATTGATGTGGTGTGGAGGCTTGGATCTGTGTGGAGGTGGGGAGGAGGAGCAACCGGTGACAAAAAAAAAATCCAGCAATTGACTGGAAAATCGCAGGCCAGGCCGGCCCCAATCGATCCTTCCCCGCGGGCGTGCGCGCGCGGCGGCGGCGCAAATCAAGAACACGGGAACACGGGTCGGAGGAGGCCGGGATGCGGGAGTCGGCGGCGGGAAGCGACCAGTACATGTCGAGGAGGCCGTAGTTGAGCGCGCGGGGGAGCTCCGCGACGTAGACACTGAGGCGGCGGTCGGGGCCAGACGCCGCTTGCTGCTGTGAGAAGAGGAGCGGCGGGGAGGTGGGGCGCAGGAGGAAGAAGGAAAGGGAGAGGAGCACGACCGGTACGGCGAGGATGCGCTATTTTTTTTGGAGTAACGTGCGGGCGGGGTAGGGTGCGTAAGCCCTCTTTCCGAGAAAATTTTACAGTCCTAAGTCCCTCAAATCTAAAATCTTTACATATTAAATTTATATCTATCTGTTTAATTTCAAAATCTTAAAAATGATCAAAATTTTAAATTAATTTTTACAGCAACTAAAGGATCAAGTCACTTTATTTATTTGTAGGTCGTAACAGTAGTTTAAAGAACTTTCCCTGTGATGAAGTCACTTTTCATGTGTACTTTGTTTTTCGGGTGGTGAGTCATGAATGTCTAAGATCGTTACGTGATCAGTAGTCTAGAGCGCCTGAAAACTCATCAACTGAAAACTATTCTTAGGCCGTGTTTTTGAAAAAGCTTCTGCCTTCTAATTCATCTTCTGCAGGAAAAGGAATTTTATGACTACAGATTCAGAATCTGGTGAGAATTTGCTGCAGCAGCGAGAAGCTTCAGCTCCCCAACCAAGACAAGGTTCCAAGATATGGGCATAAATTAGGGCCCCCAAAGGGTGGAAATTCTGGCGGCATATGGGCCAATATTATGTATGGCGATCAATGGGCCGAAACTCCGCGGACCAAAATCACGCGCACCTATGACCGAAAATCCTGTGATGTATGGGCCGAAATCGGCAGACAGTCCGAATGGCCGGAAAACACGCGCATCATGGGCCCGAGACATATGCTCTAATCGGCCGAAATCACGCTCCACTTGAATGTATGGCCTGGAATTACCATCGCTAGGCCAGAATTCTCCAAACTAACGGGCCTAATTTCCTCGCACTCAAATGGACCGAGATCACGCGCTCCTATGGGCTAAAATTCTCAGGACAAGTGGGCCTAAATCGCTCTGACATATGGGCTGAATTTACGTGGACTTATGTAGGGGAGGCAATCCTACCCGTGGATATGGGTACCCGTGTGTTTCGTACGCGATGGGTATGGGCATGGATAGTAAAATTCACCCATGGGTATGTCTGAACCCGAACCTAAAGTTCATGGGTGTAGGTATGAGTTCTGCTTTTTACCCGTGGGTTTACCCAAACCCGCGGGTATACCCGAACCCGTATCCAACCCGCTCGAACCTTTTTTGTTATGTTTCTGTTGTGCCATCCTATGATGAAAAAAGTTCAATCTATGATTAAGTATTGTCAGGTTTCTGTTACGTCATCCTTTCCTTTATTCAGAATAGCTCTTCAACAAAGTCCAAACTTAAGGATCGATTATATATATGTAAATTGGACGGTGACAATCAACAGGGTTAAGTAGTGTTCAAGTTGAGTCTTGATAAAATAAGAATATGTTGTTTACTAAATTTTTCTCTAAATTAGGTTTCAACAAAACCGGTAAATAATAAGCCTCATTAGTAAGTTAATTAAATGTTTTAGATTTTTTTTGTTATGCGTTGAGAGTGTTGTTTTTAGAAATTTAGGCTAACGTACCCATAGATACTCGTGGGTTTGAGTTTATATTTGTACCTATGAATTTTTCGTGGATTTCGTGGATGAATTTTACTCGGGTTGATAGGTTTAACCATGGATGGTTTTTTTTTAATACCGTATGTGCCACCCCTAGACTTATGGGTCAGAAGTCCTCGGACCAATGGGTCAAAATTCGAGCAGTGGGCGAAAATTCTGGGAACTAACGACTCGAAATTTCCCAGACCTATGAAATTCCGTACGACTACTCAAACTTTTGAAGGAAATGATATTGTCCATTCTGAAATATTGAAAAATCGAAATACAAATTTCAACAATTCAACCGCTATAAAAGAGATGCAAATTTCAGGAATACAACATGATTTCCTCCAATTTGGCCAACAATCACTATAATACCCAATTTCATTTGAACAGATGATGTAAATTTTTATTCCTCCATACATATAACTACTCTATCAAAATTATACCACAAATGGAAGCTGCAAAAAGCTCAAGCGGGCTCGGCTGCGGCCTCCAACATCCATCACGTTACAAGCAAAAACGTTTCAGCACTTTGACGTAATAATCCAACCAAATGGCAGAACACCATAAATACCCTGAAATTGTCTACGATCGACATATAGCCGGATTACTCCTTGACAACCGCCACAAAAAATGATATGGCAATCAATGTTGAGACCTCTTGTTCCATTCCATTCCAACAGTTACCGCTGCTTACCGCTCATCAGCATTCAGCAGGCCTGTAAACGTTTTCTCACAACCACAACACGGTCAACACCTGTCAATTTACTCTGAAGAAAAAGATAGGCTTGTATTACTAGTTTATTCTTAACAGAGTAATAATGACTCACTCATGTGAATTGGAGTACACCGTGGTCCAAGGCGGTGACAATGCTTTGATTCGCCAACAATTGGTTTCACTATCAGCAGGCTGATGAGCTCTCATCATTTTCACGTAATTCTCAAGCGTATGTGCATTCTCGTCTATCTTGTCGTTGGATACAGTATCCTCAGCCAACTTGACTGCGGCCCTTTGAGATACCTCAAAATTGTCTCCGGCCAGCTGCACCTGACGGGCGGTTTCTTCTCTCCCCAGTTGTATTAGAACCACAAGTAGGCTTTTAAGCTCAGTTAGAGCACCAGAGGTCAGAGACATCCCTTTGAGATGCTCCACAAGTGCCATCTCCTCCCCAGGGCTGCACAAATAAAGGTTTCTGGTGAGTTGAGAAAACAGATGGAGAATAAAAGTCTTCAAAAAACCACTCAGATTTTATCAAAAAAAAAAATCTCAACAGAAGCCGCCTACCTTCCAGCTCGTATCTTGCCACCTTTCTTTTGTCGCCTTGCCCCTCTTGACTTGCTGGCACTGCTAGATATGATGGAAGCACTAGATTCCTTTGTTGACCTGCCCGAGCAGCATTTAGAATTTCATATGGGTTCAACAATGTTACCCAACGTTAATTGAAGTTTCATTGATCCTAAAGCAGCAGGACTTGGGAACTAAATAGTGAAAAAAAACTAAAAACAGAATATAATTGGGTCAGAGAGGATGCACAAATAAAAATGGCGGATGACACACCTCGTGGTATATGCGCTCATTTCA
Organism: Oryza australiensis; assembly: GCA_019925245.2. Lineage (NCBI taxonomy): Eukaryota > Viridiplantae > Streptophyta > Magnoliopsida > Poales > Poaceae > Oryza > Oryza australiensis. The sequence continues at coordinate 755,556 of JAIFGZ020000388.1, read as the reverse complement.
CTGAAGCTAGTGCTGACTTCTGAAATGTTATCGTCTTCAACATCCATAAATCGGTCTTCAGACTGGAGCTTAGCTGCAAGTGACAGTCTCCTCTGCCGTACAGCAACATAACGGGCCAGATATTTACCCACCTTTAGCAATCCTTCCTGATACTCAGAAATCAGCAGAGCAGCACATTCCAAAGCTGCATCTCTAACAGTATCAACCAGATCCTGCCTGCTGTGCATATAAGCTACCCGAAGAGCTTCTTCCCATTCTCTTGCGGTGATATAGTAACCAACACCTCTATCGACATCTGAGCAATAGTCCAGTGCTATTTTAGCAGCATCTCCTGGTTTCCCAAGTGCTTGGAACTCATCACATAGGTCATGTGCTAGTTGAAGAGTTTCTTCCTTTTTAAACTTCAGAAGACCTGCAACAGTGAACACACCTCTCCAATCCCCACAATCACGATAAGCCTTCAAAGATTTCTGATATGACGAACAGCATTGATAAGTTATTGCAGCATCTGCAAAGCATTTCTCTTCAGAAAGTTGATCACCCCATGCCTCAAGAATTTGGTGCCTTTTATCTGGGTCAGTGAATAACTGGAGCCCCAAAGGGAACAGTTGAGGGTTAGCATTAAGGAGTTTCATACAGTCCTCATGATACTCGTCGCCAGCAGAAACAATGTTCTTGAGAGCACTTTCACATCTTCCGAGTCTTAAATCAACTGTGTACTTCATTATAGCAGGAGGAAGGCATTCAAGACTCTTGAGAAAAGGAAGGAACTCTTTAGGATCTTTTTGGGAATTTAAAGCTACTATAGCAGAAAGATTCAGATCATACAGTCCCAAAGCAGCATTAAAAACAGCTTCTGGTTCAGTTAACCAAAGCAAGTGCTTCAGGGAGTCTTCAGCAGATGGGTAGAGCTTTCTCCTGGCATCATCAACCCCAAGAAGTTCCAGTTCTCGGATGACTTTTATTCTATTTAGTGCTTCCTCCAACAGCGGAGGTTCGCTACGGGCTAAAGTAGTCAGTATGCAGAGTTCTCTTGATGAGCTTTCTGCCATCTGTGCCTCAAGGGCTTTTCGAATTGCCATCAGTACAGATGTGACTTTGTTGTCTGACAAAAGACCATGTGAATTTACAGTATCAGCCACAGAAGTTGCACACTGATCAGGAAATGATATGTAGGCCTCATACAGTTTGCTGCTGACATTCTCATTCTTTATTGAACAGACAAATTCACTGATGTGGCTAAGGTTATTGACTTGTTTAACAAAATCTGCTGCCGACTTTACAAAAACTTTCCAGCCACAGTAGTCAACAACCATATTGAAATCAATCCGATGGCGCCTTACCATGTCAAATGCATCTCTAAAACGTCCCTGAACCAATGCCTGAACAATTGAAACAAGAACCAGCTTCCTGGGGTAGATACACTCTAAGTTACCACGGGTGGTTTGCATTATGACAGCTGCTTCATCACCATGGAGAACACCAATCAGCTTTGCCCCCTTTTCCCACACAGTGATATGTTCTTTGCTTTGCTTTCCTTGAGGATGACTCCTGATATGACTGTCAGTTGTCACTTCGCCACTTTTAAGTAAAATCTCATTGATATCCACGACGAATAAAAGATCCTGCTTAGTAGTCACAAGCAAGTGGGTCACAACCTGCTCAGTAGCTCCATAAGCACTGGAATAGAATGTGAAGCTGCTACAGTTACTGCTTAATAACCTTTTGCCCACATGCAACTTGCTGCTGTCATCAAGTCCAAAAAGAAGTGTCCTGACCATTCCATTTTCATGGCATTGAGCAGCAGTCATCCAAGGGCATGATGTTGGAAAAGCATGGTCAGAACCGGCTTCACTGACTTGTACCGGAGCAGACGTTCTAAACAAATTCACCTTTGAGCAGTATTCAGCAATCCTTCCTCCACTTAACTGAATAAAGGCTGAACCTTCTTTTGCTGGATTTCGAGATGTTCCAATAACTGCAGCCTGCAGAGGCATTTTCTTCGATATTCTTGCCTGCCAACCTGATGAACAGACTGAACCTAGCAAAGAATCCTCGGAACATACAAGTTCAATCTCATTGATAAAATATGGTGACTCATTTTTCTCTGGAAGGCTGCTAGCTTCACTGGACCTCATTGGTGTTGAAGAGAAGGCATCAGCGTGGCAACAAATACCAATCAAGGTACGTGTATCAATCCAAGTCAGGTGCATATAGTCATTCAGTGTTGACTCAGAAAAGCAAGGGTCAACACTTATGCCACTGCCTTCAAACTCTTCCCAAGTATCTGCCACCGGAAGTACCAACACACACAAGCTGCCATTTGAAAGATAAGCAGCAATATGGTTTTTCGAGTTATCGGATAGAAAAGAAACATCATTCACAGCACAAGGAAATGTAAGATGGAACAAAGACATGGGGGGTGGCATGAGACCCAAATTGAGAGGAGTTACAAGGACATGGGAACCATCGATAACAAGCGCAATCGAAGTCTCACTGACAGCGGTAGTCCAAGCAAACCTGTGCATAATAACCTGACCACCTAATGTCCAGCAGATGAGATGCATTGGTTTTGTTTGATCCCAATAGAACCTCACCCCTTCTTTCTTTGTGTATCGCAGTTCTTGTTTCAAGTACCAGTGATTGTTACTGCAGGACCATACTTTGATAACATCATACTGGCCACAAGAGACTAGAGCAGCTAAGAGTTCAGAATTGCAGTTCCATTTTAAAGCCTGGATGACAGCCTCTGCTGGCTCATCAATGGAAAAGTGACTCCTTTCTAAGCCATTCTTTTCATAGAATACAATGAGAGGGCACTTTCCCTCTGTCTTCCGGTCATGGGCACTGGCAACCTTGGCTCCACTTGGCATCCAATCTAGTGATGCTCCTATAAAAGCCCTGGTATCTGAAGAAGAATGTATATTTCCTGATTCACGTTCCCAGATAGTAAGTTTCTGAGAGCTCCCTTCAAGCCCACCAAGAGTAGCAAAAAACTTTCCATCACCCCGCCAAGAAATAGAATTTTGGATCTGACCAATGGGGCTGTTGATATCACCTGCAAGATCACTCTGGTAACAAGCATGTTTAGAATGAGAACATTTTAATCATATCTTTAGTCAGATCATGTATACAAAAACTTACATGAGGGCCGAGAGAAGTCTCAAACAGCACTTCCCAATCATTTGTCATGACGAGCAATTGTCCAAACCCGGTCGTAACAGAGATAAGGGCCCCATCAGGACTAGAAGCAATGGTCTTCACACCACCCTCCAGTCGTCCCACAACTTCAGTAGTTTTCTCATCCACATTATACAATAATAGACAACCGGATGATGAACCAAGCAGCAGAGACTCCTTCTCCATTAGATAATCCATGGCAACTACATAATCTCCAGGTTCAAGAACAACCTCCTCTGCATCAGAGTCTAGGGTACTTTCGCTCCATTGCAGTGATTGCTGAAAGACAAAATAGGCAATCAGCAAAACAGAAATACTAGCAAAAGAGAAGGTAAAAATCATATCGACTAAAAAAACAGATTACATACTCCCTTCGGTCATAAATATTTGATGTTTATGACAAAATTTGGTCAAACTTTCAAAATTCCGACCATAAACTTTATACTAGAAGAAGTTTATGAAATCTAACAAGTTTATGATATTCCTCATATATAAATGGAAGCAGGGAGTACTTTTCAAGGCAAATCTACGAACACCATTACTTTTGTTTTTAAACTAAGAATTTGAGAAACTATTGATGGTTGTAATTTTAAAAGTTTGAAAGGATCTTGTCCTAAACGTCAAATATTTAGGTTAGAAAGTCCGCGTACAGTGCTACCATAGTAAATTGAAGATGACGATGTGTTTGTTTGTTTTGTTGTAAAAAAAAACCCATAGTGCTCTTCCCAAATTTATTTAGCAGTTTAAACGGGTGTATTGACCCAACAATTGAAATTTGAGAATCATAGGCATGGTAAATTAACACCATGATGATTGTGGCCCTCTTGGCTCTTGCACTGAGCGTGGCACTACTACTGCTAGGGTGCGAGGCAAACAATAAAACGAAGATTTCAAACAGTATAACAAATTGGTGGGCAGTGGAGTCGTACCTGGGTGGGGGCGGGGAGGTCGATGGAGTAGAGGAAGTTCTCGGAGGAGACGAAGAAGGCGCGGCGGAGCTCGGCGTCGAAGGCAGACACTACCACGGTCTCCCCGTCGAGCTGGAGCTGAAGCTTCTGCGCTATCCTGGTAACCACCTTGAGGTTCTTCATCCCGCCGCCGCCGGACCGAGCAAATAGGACGGCGGGGGTAGCTTCCGGCCGCGGGAGGAGATCCGGGGAGAGACGGAGACGGAGGGAGGGAGCGGAGGGCTGCGGGGCCGCGGGGCGGCGGGTGGAGCTCGCCGGAGTGATGGGCCGCGGCGGCGGGTGTCTAGGGTTTGGGAGGTTTTGGCAAAAATATGAGTTCGAGGGCTTCAGGGTGGGTGGGTGGGTGCTCAATCTCCCACCCGTGTTGATCTGGGCCGTCCCCGGAAGATCCAAGGGTTACTGTTAAAATCGTTTTTATGTTTTCAGAAGGGTGCCTCTGCTAGCAATGACAACGAAATACGGAGCAGCACTGGAAATGGAAGCGCACTCCCTTTAAAAATATATATATATTTCTCACGAAATGGCTAATATATATAACGTCAGATATCAAATAATCAAATAAATTGCATCTAATATCTTATAGATATCAGATCTGATATTTATATATCATAATGACGTCAGCATGATACCATAGATATCAGATCTAGTACCTAGATATCATGCTGACGTTAGCACGATACCGAATCTAATGTTTTCGGTATCAGACATGATATACTGTAGATACTAGATTCAATACTGGCGTTAGCTATTTTACGAGACGATATATGACGTTAGCTATTTTATGAGACGATATACCGGTTAGTTGTATTTCTGTTAAGTGTTAAGGTGGAAACGAAGAACTATTTTTCTTGTGAACATGAGTACCTATTGGAAAAATCCAACGTAACGAAAGCTCCACTTTTAGGGTTGTTCAGAACGTATTTCGATAATTTTTTACCTGCATTTGTTTTGAAGCTTTTGTTGCAAACTTTTGTTTAAGGGAGAGAAAAACTAACAATATTTTCACCTGCTCGAGCATGATTACTTACTCGTTTGCTCTATGCATACTGACATTTTTCTCAAAATTCTTTAAGCAGATCACACATGGGGAGTAAATAGAATCAAACAGTTTATTCTAGGTGATCAAAATACTGGTTCGACATCATATGTACATCAAAATTAAAACTGTTGCATCCTAGCTTCGCTGCACCATACATCATCACAAGTAATGAGCCCATCAGTCACTAAAACAATTCTTCTCACTTGAGGAACCCCAAATTCATCACGAGACATTCCACCACACGGACAGAAGACAGATTGCCAACTTTCTCTAAATAGGAATGGCTGCAGCAGACAATTTAATGCCTACAGACTTTTATTGTTGAGTTGAAATGACTACAACTAGTAATAACAACTAATAAGTGACCAAATGGCTTTTATAATATTGTTTCAATAAATACACCGATGAGAACTTTTCAGCATGATCTAAACTTTATCTGAAAATTACATGTACAATGGATGGGCTGGCCATTACTATTCTCAGCTCTAAGGTTATAATGTATAAGCACGGTCAGATTGTCAGCCAGCAAGATACACCATATTATCATGTGAACACCTGGATGAGCATGTGGGCGAGCAGAGGGACATAACCTAGTATTTTCTGGTGAGATAGAAAATGCATTCCCATGAAAAGATCACTATACAAAATTCACAGCTCCTTATGGCTAGTACCTGTAAGAAATTAGTCACTATCTAGCGGTAATCCAACGCACCTCACCCAATGTAAATGAAAATGTTAGGGAACCTGCATGCAAGTAAGATCATTAATAAGATCTATGGCAACAAGCTAGCAATACAGTTTTGAATGGTAAAAAGTACCAACAGAAGAACAATTGATGAAATTAGTATGGTTGTATAGACCTGTGACAATATTGTCAATTGGATTTTGTGTTTGATCACAATGAGCCCCAATCATGGTTTGAAGAGCTTGTTCTACTTGGTTCATAAATATGCTTAATTGGTATTCCATAAATGCAAAAGTTTCTATAGAGATTCAGCCCTAGCTGCAACTATGCTGAACATCCGATACAAGGTCTAATGTTTTGTTTGAGCCAACTGAGGATCACCATCAAGTGAGAATGCATAACTACCATTTGAAGATCCTGATTTCGCATCCTTTCTCCACCTTCTCAAGAAGTATTGAGGAGGAAGGTCCTTGATATTCCTAGTGTCAAGTACGTTTAACATGTAGCGACATGGAATGCCGACGAACTCAAACCCCTTACAACTACAGTTTACCATGAAATTTAGTGAATCAAATTTAACAAAATGATATTTTGGATTATTCTCAATGGCTACCCTATACTCAGAAGTTGTGCCCATCTCACACAGTTGTATAACATGCAATCCATGTATAATTCAAACTCTCTCTCAAACATTTTAAAGGCGGCAGGTGTATTTACATTGGAAGCTTGCCTTAACATTCACATAGGTGGTGGTTTCTTTGTACTCTGACTGGCATCCACATCAGCCTATGATTCTGCAGATCGGTGGTCACGCAATACTCTTTCAAACTACTTGAAGAAACTCAAAAGGTCAAATTCTAGGGGCAAGTGTTTCTTAAGCTTAGTGCCCAAGCTCTCCTTCTGTTGGACACTTCCATATCAACACAAAATGCCCCACAAACCATATGGCAATGCCCATTTCTCCTTAAGATAGAACAAATCCGCTAGCCATTAATTATCTTGTAGGTCATACTTTTCCAACATTTCTCTCCATGTCGTCAAAAACTCGGACTCATCTTCACAATCAAATAGGCATTTCTTGAAGATGTAATCTAAAGTCTTGGACCCATGAAATGCTTGACTCAACCGCTGAAGAGTGTTTCGGTAAATTTGCCAGACACAATAACGATGATTTGTAGCAGGCCAACTTGCTGCAACACCTTCACTTATCGCACCAGATCTATCAGTTAACAATGTCTTGGGCTGAGTTCCGTTCATTGCCATCTTGAAAGTATCAAATAACCATCCGGAAGCTTTCGCACTTTCGTCATAAAGCAATGCAGCAGCAAAGATAATAGTTTACTTGCGATGATTCAGCCCCGTAAACAAAGCAAGGGGCCTACCATAGCCCTGCAACGCATATGCTGAATCAAGACATACCATATCACCAAAGTGGACAAAATCCATGTTAGACTTTGAATCTGCCCATAGAAAGTCTGTCAAGTTCCTATCTGTAGGATAACGCATAGGCTACGATAGCATAAAACAAAAATTTTCTACCGCGCAATCCAAAAAAGCTTGCAAGTAAGGGTCTATAGAATGTTACCAAAAGACACGTAGTGCAGCGGAAATAGCCGATTAAAGTCTAGCCGACCTCAAGCAACGCTTTGCCGACCTTGCCGACCTCGGACAACACCTCGCCGACCTTGGGTCCAATTCGCTCGTGTTGATCCCAAATCGTGCTGAAAGCGTGTTAACTTGGAAAATCATGCACTGGCCTGAGAGATTTGCTTTACTTTAGTGCAGGTCCAAATTTTGCTTCTGAGGTTCGTAGGGCATGTAAGTTGGTTTGATCCTACAACCAACAAGAAACAAAGAAAGAAAACAGTGTTAGTCCGTAAACGATAGTCGATTGGCTGATGGCCGATGACGTATCGTTCGATGTTAAGCCGATGCGGTGTGCACTAAATCAGCCAAGGGAAATTAAATCTAATCGATCGGCTGTAGATATTCATAATATATAATCAAAATCTCGAAGTACATTTAAACCAAGTGATTGGGATAGATCGGTAGCGTACCAAGACAGTATAAATCACTTATATTCAAAAGTACTTTAAGATAAAGATTATAGATATTTATAGTGTAGCCGATGTCATAGATCTAACGCATATCGGCTAGTACTCCGATACCACTTTATACTAAGATATTACTACAGATTAAATACATCAAACAAGGATCTATCAAGTGTTAAGATAACATAACAGATCGATAACAAGCTTAACATATTTAGTCACAGTAAGATCTTAATATAAAGGGCAGATTTAGCATATTAAATAAACATAAAATAAACAGGACATCTAAAACAGGTAAGATCGGCTGAAACTCTGATGCTATCTCTAATAGTGATCATGAGACAAGATAGATATTATAATTTCAAATATTACTTAAAAGGTCGGACTCAACCGATGCAACATTAAGTGTAAAGAGAAGCATAAGATCTAAAGAAATATATGAAAACCTTTCGAGATGGTGGATACTCTATATAATCTAAGTCGACGATGATACCTTATCGGTTGTTATCTAGCAACAGGTACTAGCCGATTAGGGTTAGACAACAATATTGATTTAGATTATATAACATATATGATAACTCGACGGTTTACGTAAACAAGATTAGAGTGTCATAATGATGGAAGCAATAATCCAGAGAGTGCAAACCGCCATAAAAAGTTTTACTTTTCGCTGGAGATCGATCTCGACGTAGCCCAACTCGAAGCAAGAACTCGTCAAAATAATTAAAAGGGAAAAAGGTGACGATGCGTCGAAGGTTGTTTTGAACTGATTGTTGTTAAATTACATAGTCTTGGGTCGTATTTATACCCAGATACAAGATATGTCCTTGTTGGACACGATTCCTATCTCTATTACAATTTAAATTACAGATAAGTCCTTTAGGCGGACTCTTACCGACATTATCTATAAGGAAACTATTTAAAATAACCTAATTCATATATACAATTATCTAATTTGGACTCTATCCATATATGGCAATCCTCATGAAGCCCTTCAAACAAAGCCGAAGATGATTCCAATGTTATCTTACTAGAATCGGCTACATCGGCTTATCTTGTCCGATTTGGTATCGACCAACGATCACCTTAGCCGATTCGGTCATCAGCCGACGAACTCCCTAGCCGATTCGGTCTATACTTGGCGCGCACTCTGTTCTCGAAAAAACCTGATTCCCTCCAAATTGGCTTCGGCCTTAACTTCAAATCCGATGCATGCAATACCAATTTTGGTCGTTAACACATGCCCCCCAAGTCTGCTATATTGATAATGTTGTGGATTTGCCGAATCTTATCTTCCAAGAAAATCTAGGGCTTTCCATTGGTCAATTACCGTGCCTCTTTAAATAATAACCACCACCTCAGAGCTTTTTACGCCGTCACTTACGCTCTCACCGCCTTAGCCACAAAACATTTCCAATCTTTCACCGGCGACCTCCTTGGAGCCCTCAGCAATCTCGCAAGCAAACTTCGCGTGGCGACGACCTCACTCCCGGTGATGTCGACCTCGACTACTCCCTCCATGGCACCGTCGGCTTAGTTCCCAGAGGTAAGCCCCATTGGCTTTAGCTTCCTTATTTATCGCAATTTGGTTTTGCTCTTTGTAATTAGCCCTTTTCCTTTGTAGCACCTCTCAAATCAGATTGTGATCCCCAACCTTTTCCATCTCAACCAATTCTTCTTAGGGCCACTCGGCAACCCAGACCCCACAGAGTTCATCAATGCCGAGACAAATAGGGTGCCCTTTAGATTATCAAACCCTAGTTTGTAGTTTGTCACACTGGGTCGGAACTTACAAATCTTGTCCATCAACCGACAAAACTTGGCCAGCTTGGTATAGCAGAGTGTCGGCTAGAAAACAAAGTCACTAGGAAGAGCTAGGGATAGCACAGTGCCTGACCTTAACAATAGCCGACATGACTAAGGATGAACCAATGCTATCGACTGCTAACTATTTCTGGTCCAACATCTTGAATGCCTTTCTGTTCAACCAAGGACCGATGACACCAAACCTTCTAGATGTGGTTATGATCACGGGTCTATATATAATAGCATCGGCTAACCCGGTCAGTTTGAACACTAAAGGGCAATTCTCTTTCAAGACTAGGGCTATCGGTGGCTGGAACGGATTGATCTCACAAAATAGGGGAACTGGCCCAGTAGACCCCAGGGAACATGCAGCCTTCCTCCTGATGTGGCTAGAAAAATTTCTGTTTTATGGTTCAAGCTGCGGCCCTACAACCAACTGGCAACACATAGCCGAAGCCCTGGTAGAAAAGAAACAAATTCCTTTCGGCAAATACCTGCTAGGGTATCTCTACCAGATGTTGAACAATGCATCGGCCAAGATTGCCACAAATTCGGCTATCGGCACCGGAGCTCCATAGTGGTTATTGTAAATCTGGCTTAACTAGTATACACATAAAGTTGTTGAGAGGCCAGTACTAACAGAAGCCGAATTCCCAAGAGCACAGCCGATCACAAATGATGATGGTGATGAAGTGACAACATGCAGATGCATGTCATATACCCAAATTCTAGGGTCCAAAAATTTTCATCAAAACCACAAGACAGTGAAGTTTTTCAATTTTGAGAACCAAATTTTTTCATTTCTAACTTAGGTAAAACACTTCAACCAAGTAGCGTGATTAGAATTTGAGAACAAAACAAAACCTTTTTCATTTCTAACTTATCATGTGAATACATTTATACCTGTGAGCATGCATATGCATAAAACATGTTTTGACAAATGAGTCCTTTGTGCTATTGAATTTTTGTTCTTGCATTTCATAATAGTACTCATAAGCATAGCCAGAAGATTAAAAATTTGTTAAACAAACCTATAGCTAATTTTGGGTGCTAGAATGTGAACATAAAAATATAATTCAAAGTTCACCTCCTCAGCCCAAAAGGAAATTTAATATGAACCCAATAACTATAATAAGATGCAATGCCGTTAGAGGGAACACCTATACATACAAAGGGTACCCTAATTTTCTAAATTAATCCGTATAAGATAAAATCATTAAAAAATTTATGTAGGTGCCAAATGTTATGATCAACTCAAATATAAATTTTAAACAATTTAATAATTAGGTTTGAAGCCCCAAACAAATTAATCAAAACAGTCATATAATAGGCTAAATATAATCCTTTATCGGCTAAAACCATACCTCACCCAAAAATGAATTAAAATGCACATAAGTATATATAGAAAATAATTTATTCAAATAATAGGTTAATTATAATGAATAAATATAATTTTTCTAGAATTTTTCTTCTCTATTTAGGTCTCCTAAAATTTCATATTATTTTCCAATTACCCCATCTTTGTTTAATTTTCTTGGAGCAATCTACATATGATTTTTGTGTGAAACAAAATAAAATGGAATTTGGGAATAATCATCTAACTCCAAAAAAATTTACACTAATTTATCATGTCCATAAATTAAATTATTGAGCTACAAATTGAGGGGAGAGAAAATAATCTGAAAATTCGTCCAAAAACCATTCACACCCATGTTTCTACCCTTACCACTCCCCATTGCCTAGCCTACCATGAAGTGGACCCACTTGTCAACCTCAGGGACATTCTCCAACCCGCTCCCAAGCTCTACCATGCTGCCAGCTCCCTGGAAACATGTCAACACCACACAAAGACACCTAGGTTGCCACCCCCAGCTCGCACTCCACCATTTAGCCAGACACCTCGCCAACATACTTCTTTATTCTCTCAGATTGTGTTCCACGAAGAAACCAAGATAGTTCACCTCGGAATCGCCGGGAACAACCTTTTCTTCCTCGTCGCCGGTAGGTGTTTGATCCGTTGGCAATCTTCTCTGGTGAGCTTCGCCACAATACACTCTCGGGAACGTGATCTCTCTTTGATTCCTAACACATCCATGGTTTTATTTCCCTGTTCCGTGCAAGTCGAGTTCGCCACGCCACCCTGGTTCGTGCACCAGGACTCACATGGGCGCCGCCGCCATGACGTCGTCGCCGTTTTGAACGCTGTGGACCATATCAAGCCGAGCTGTTGCGCCATCAACATTATCTCTACCACCTCTAAAAGACCCCTCAAGAATACCAGCAGAATACGTCATGGATAGGGAGATCAACGTCGCCGTGTTTAGCTCCGGCCGCCGCCCTCTTTTTCCCGATTCCCATCATTCCGGTAAGCCAATAGTTCGAGTCCTCGAGTGTGAAGCTTCCTGGTATCACTATTGAAACTATGCATGCGCCCTCTTTCCAGTTCTACAGCTGTTTCTCGCTGTCGTCGTTCGCAGAGCCGCCGCCACCGCCGGGACCATCCGTAAGTCGCTGCCTCTGTCCAAGCCTCGCGAGTTACGGCCGACGTTTTGGTGAGTATCCTGGAGGTCCCTAGGACACAGTACATGCATCTCTTTGGCCAGCATCGAGCTAGAGCTCGGCATGCATGTGCATGCCGAGATGTGCAGCCGCAATGCACTACCGAGCTGCTGTTAGAATGCCAGGACTAGATTTTTAAAATTTGAACAACCATAGGGTCCATTGTGTAAACGTACCATTCAATGACATGTGGGACATGGATCCATCTGTAAATACACTAATCTCGAGGACTCTTAATAAAATTTGTTTCAGCACGTGCAGAAGGACCAAAACGTTTCCAAAATAGCTAAAAAGTATGCACAACTTGTAAAATCCATATTAATCCAATTTAAGGTGAAACAAATTTATATGAACTAACTAGATAATGAAATTTAATTTAGAATTATAAAACTTGGCACTTACAGTGCAAATTTAGTCTAAAAAATTTAAATAAGGAAAGTCACACATAAGGATTGCTCAAACTTATAAAATACATAGAAAATTCAATTTAACATATTTTTGGACCAACTTAAATCCTATAGGTTTCTCAACTCACCCTATCTGATTAGGAAAAATAAAAATATATAATTACCTTGAGCCAAATGCTTTTAAAACTATTATTGAGAAAATAATGAATTTTAGGTGAGCTAAACTTTAGGGATTTATTTAAAATTCATTTTATTTCCTTTTAATAAACTTAAGTTCTATAGATTCACCAAAACACATAATCTCAATTTATAAAATAAAAATATATTCCTACTGAATAATAATATCACTTAAATATTTATATAAGAAATAAACCCTTTGATGCACACTCTAACTTGTAGAAATTGTAGAAAATTTATTTTTAATCCATTTAGAGTGAACTAAGTTTCTATAAAACCAGAAACTAATGAACTGCAGTTAGGTAAAATAAAATATGGTAGGTAAAATAAAATATGGTAACTCATAGACTAAATAACCTTAAACAAGATAACCTAGGTGCTAAACACAATGAATAAGCTAAGCTCCAAGTGTATATATGTATTGAAATATGTATAAAGTGTATCCTAACTTTAAGCAAACCAAAATAAAACATGTTAGCCCAGGGAAGACATATGATCCATCCCTAAATACCAAAACTTAAGTACACATAGTTCGTATAATAATCTCTAAGTTAACACGAAAAGATTCTAACTTAAAACACCCCCTAGTTTATAGAAGACATAACAAGATATCCAAGCTCAAAAATTATTAACCAAGGTTAGATTGGTTAACCAAATTATTCTACTTTGTACATCATAAACAAAATGAAACAAGTTCTGGACATAAACCTCCAAAGCCATGAACAACTAAGACTATGGGCCTAGAATCCGTTATAAACTTGTGAAAAACATAATAAAATCTTAAGTAACTCTAAAAATTATAAAACCAATTGTGTTAGACCTAGAAATTATATCCCTTGCCCTGTGAAGTCAAATTAATAAAAATCAAATTATAAAAACACTGTCCAAACATCACCTAACCCTGTGCCGCTGCGTCCCGATAAAACTTCTAAAAACCATAACTCCTAAATGGAATAAGGTAAATTAGAAATTCTTTCACCTAAATTCTTTTTAGATCAATACCCACTCAATATGCACGAAACATGCATTTTAGAACATTTTGGATTTTTCGTATATTTCGGTGTTTAACTGCATAACGTGTACTTTTTATAGATGATTGCTTAAACGGTGAAGAAGTGATTTAGATGCTAACATTTTCCAGTTACAAGGCAAGTCCCACCTCCCTCTCTCTTTGAACACTTTGAACTAATGTCTCGGAGGTCATTGAAAAAGTTTGCAAATCTTGCATGTCGATTGTACATTAATAAATTAAAATTTTGATAAACCTGTTAGACAAACTCCTATTACTTGCATTATCACCTTAACCCCACATATGTCCATATCCTCATTCCTAACCTTAGAAAAGATATGACTAGGGAACTAAAATGCTTAGTCATGCTTAGAATACTCTTCCTCGTCATTATGAGCTCATTACAAACATGAAATTTTATTTTTAAATAATATGGACAGAACTTGAATACTTGTGATTTTGACAAATAAAATGGTGGAAAACATGGATTTTTGGTTTGGGCCTCAAGTGACATGCGATTGATGTATTTGTATGCCGATAGGGGGAGAGTATGTCCAAACCGATCTAAGGTTCACTCAATGTCAGTTCATTTCGTATACGGTACAACCACATATGTTAGTATGGGATGACCTAAGCTGAATAATCTACTTAACACCTAGCCTTGCATTATGATATGCCGGAGTGTATGGGTTCGGATAACCTAGAGGAACTTCTTATTTACCCCGATGTGGTAGTTTAGGCGACTAAGTCTGTCCAATACAATGATATTGTGCCACGTGGGTGGGTTCCTGTCATGTCCACCAGCACGGCGTTAAGTTTAAGACGGGGCCACGTCACTTAACGGTTCTATGTCACATTCCATGATGATTAGGATGGAGGGAACACGTATCGTACTGGTGCAAGGCTAGTCTAAATAGTGTAAAGGCTTCGTTGTGACCTCTAGTCTGTACTCAATGTATAGAGTATGGTGGTACCGACGGGTACCGAGCAAAACTAGAGCGCTTCACTTCAAGTGAGTGATTCACATCATGTGGGTAAAGTGTACAAACTCTGCAGAATCTAAACTAATCGATTAGCCGTGCTCACGGTCATGAGTGGTGTGTGAATCTAAATGCTGAAATTTACCTTCAAATTATGTTGTGTTTTGTGGAAGATCTCCTTGCTGCCATGGATGGCAATGAGGCGTATATTTATACATGATTAATAACTACTTTGATGCCCATACGCTAAGAACTTGCTTGCTGAATTTTGTTTGAAAGCAAAACTGATTTGGAAGTGTTTTATGCAAATAAAACTTGCTTTACACTAAAATGAACCATATTATGCCTTCCTTGATTATATTCCCTACATGTAGAGTGTTAGGATTGTCTTGGTGCTTGCCAGTACATTATTTCGAATAATGGACTGACTCTTGCCACTGAAATATCCACTTTGCTTACAGGTAATGTCTTAGTCCTTGAGTGATGCGGGTTACGATTTGCTTCTTCTAGGATTGCACTTAACGGGGTAAACCCCTAGTCGGTGTGCTTGTGATTGGGTAGCCAAGCTTCCGCAGTTCTCTGATATATATATATATACATATATATGGCCGGTCGGCCTATGTAATTAATAAAGTGAATGTAAGTCTTTAAATTCCTTTCATCTTAATTGTGTTTTCTATGTATATCCACGCTTGAGATGAAAGTGTGAATCTAGTGCACATCCTGGGAACTAGATTCACATGAGTATGAGTTAAGAATGTTTGAGATGTTGTAGATCTTTAACCATTTTTGTCAAGTCTCCTGAATGTATAACACATCTGGTCGCCGCCTTCGAGTGGTTTGATGGGCACATCTCAGGCTGAAGTTGACTGGCAGGCTTAAGGCCCAGCAATGTTTCCAATATCCTTCTCTCAGGACATCGGACGTTTCATTATGTCTATTAGATGATTTGAAGTGTTTCACTTCATCTTGCAAACATAATGAGAGATCCGGGTCGTCTCCGACAATGCATGTCTTTCGGAGAGGGAGCATCCTCATATGTTGGATCCAAACTCTCAAACGATCTCTTCAAGGACTGGTTTGGCAATTTTTATGATGGATTTCCAAGAGCCTCAAGGATTTGGTTTGCATATGAGAATTCTGAGGATTTCGAGCTCCCTAGTGACTTCAGACATGATGAAATAAACTCTGAGAAGTTTGACAAATCTAGAGAAGTCTTCACATCGGCCATTTCTCCTTGCATCCTCCCAGTCGGCATCCACCAAGGAAGAAATGTGCAAGTCTCATATGAATTCTAGCACCCCATGAGGATTGTTAGACAACTGGGCATGGGACAACTGCCGATTGGTTTGTATTTTGCTGACAAGATTCAAACTAGAGGCGAAATTGGCTCAGGCCTCATGATGGATAGGTTGCTAAGTATTGAAGGCCCTCACTTGGCAGCATAGATAAATTGAACTGGCAATAACAAGGAGTACAGCCTTCAACCGATGGTGGATTGAATGGAAGAAACACCTATTTCACCAATCGGCTTCAATGTACCTGACCATCATGTACTCGGACTTGATCCCACAAGTAAGCACTTTGTCTTCTTTTGTCAAATTATTCATTATCGGCTAATCACTCAATATTTAACTAACTCTTTTCTCTTGTTCGCGGACTACCGATTCTTCTCCTCCTCATATTAGCAACACTGGAGCCACCATCCAATATGCTACAGGGATCATCTCAAATAGTGGTGGCCTCACCCCTTCCTTGATCGGCTTCAACGCGCCCAAAGTAACCTCTCTTCTCCATGGCCAAACCCGCAAGCCACTCCAAAGAAAGAAACAAGCCAAACCATCGGCTGTCGATCCATCGGCTGTACAGAAGAAAGCATCCAAAAAACGAAAGACAACTGCAGCCGATGACCTGTCGTACTTGGATCCAGACTTGGAAGCGTTCTTGGATCAAGGAGAAATAGAGGAGGTTGTCGATGAAGCCGCAGCCGACACAAGCGAAACACCACCAGCCGATGATCCAACTCAGAAAACACAAGTCCTCCAAGACGTCCAGTTCGTTCTCAAACGATATGCACTTCTCTTGAAGTTTATTTCTTTTCAAATGTTTTTCATTTCAATTCTAACCAAACTCCTTTACTTGCAAAAGAAGAAATTGGCCACAAGGAAGAAAACGGTTCCACCTCGATCGGTAATTCGTACTCAAGTATTTTTAACTTCCGAACTTAACCGATGCTTAACTAATCTTGTCTTCATCTCTCTCTACACACGCCTCCCCGCTCTCCAACGCCTGCCACCAAGCATCAAGTGAACGAACTCCATCGGCTAGGGTCAGCCATAATGTTGAAATAGAAGTAGCACCGACTCCCATCATCCCTATAAGTTATCTCCCTTAAATTAATATCGGCTACTTCAAATTTTTCAACATTTAACAATCTCAATGTTCTTTTCTTCAGGTTCTAGCCGACATGTTTCCTTTTGACATCAAAGAGTTTATGGATGACGAAGAAGACACTACTGACAAAGCTCTAGCTCCTATTGCCGATGACTTGAAAGCTTCACTGCAAGACATGACTCGTCGGCTAGAAAGCTCCCTGGATTACCTTGTTACCAACTGTGGGCCAATCAGAGCCAGATTTGAAGAAATTCAAGACCAGCTTCCAGATCACATAGTCGATGCCATCTCTCAAGCTGCATACCTCGAACAGCATCGGCACAAGTTTGAGAGAGTCAAACAACGGATAGCCGATCGGCTAGAGAGAACGGCTCTTGAAGCCACTATCGAAGCCAATCGACAATCAATCCTTGAAGACAAGGCTAAGCTCAATGAGATGACGGCTGGGCCCACTTCCAATCTTGATCGACTGCGCAAACGTAGAGAAGAACTGCTAGCTGAGCTTGCCAAGTGTGATGCCGAAATAGCATCTAAAGAACAAAGGATTGCCGATCTTCCCAGGGCAATATCAGAACAAAAATCCAAGCTGAAGGCTTCGATGAGGAATTTATCAGATCTCACAAAGTCTCTAAAGGTGATCCCTGGGAACGATGCAGCCGACGCCAAAGCCATTGAAGAAATCGATCAAATTCGGCGAAGGGCAATATCGGCAATCAATGAGCTGCTATCTGGCTAAGCCGATTGTAATAGGGCTAGGACTTAAACTTTTGTGAACTCCTGCGACGATCCTGGATTGAACTAATTCTTTCGATTCATCTACCATGAGATTGTGATAGACATCGGTTGTCAAGTCATCTTGCAAATCAATCCTTCTTGAGCCGATAACATATTCCCATGGCAACACAGCTTCATGCCCATAAACTAGCTTGTAAGGGAAAACTTGGATCGATCCATGACAAGCCATCCGATAGGACCACAATGCTTCGACCAATCGGCTATGCCATTGCTTTGGAAATTCAGAGATCTTCCTTTTGATCAACTTAATCAGACTTTTGTTGGATGCTTCTGCTTGTCCATTGGCTTGTGCATAATATGGTCAAGAATTCTATAATTTAATCCCCATACTTTCTGTAAATTGGACAAACTCATTGGACACAAAGATATATCCCTGATCGGTTGTAATGGTTTGAGGAACACCAAATCAGTATATGATATGCTCTTTGACGAACTGAATTGCGTCCCCAGAATCAACTTTTTCTTCAACGGAATTGTCTCCACCCACTTTATGAAATAATCGGTCGCCACCAATATAAACTTATGTCCTTTGCTCGAGGGTGGATTAATCTGGCCGATCATGTCAATTCCCCAACCTCTGAACGTCCATGACTTGATTATGAGATTCATAGCCGACGCTGGTGCTCTTTGAATTGCTCCAAACTTTTGACAATCTTGACAACCTTTATAATATCTGAAGCAATCTTTCAACATCATCAGCCAAAAATACCCAGCTCGTCGAAGCAACCATTTCATCTTGTGAGCCGATTGATGAGTACCGCATATGCCTTCATGTACTTTGCCCATCACAACCTTGGCTTGATCGGCACTGAAACATCTTAGCAATACTCCATCAATCATTCGATAATATAGATCATCATCCAGCAAAACATATCTCAAAGCTTTGTAACGTAATTTTCTCAAAGCCGATTGAGAAGGATTCTTCAAATAATTGAAAACATCATACCTCCAATCATCGGCTGCGATTGTAGCAATTTCTACCTCGATGTCTTTCATCATCGGCTTGTATCCCGATGCCCCATGAGCCAAATCATTAGCTTCAACATTTTGCTCTTGAGGAATATGTGTCAAAGTCACTAGCCGAAAACAATCCATCAATTCTCAGCACTTTTCATAGTAGATCAACAATGCATCATTCTTGCATTCATATTCTCCAGCCAATTGATTGATGACCAGCAAAGAATCACTCATGATTTCCACGGGATCGGCTTCAACTTCCTTCAAGAGTTGCAATCCTTTGAGAACTGCCTCATACTCAGCTTGATTATTAGTAGCATAAGGCTTAATAATATAAGCAAACTCAAAACTTGCCCTCTAGGTGATATGATGACCAAGCCGATACCACAGCCATGGGTACAAACTGATCCATCAAAGAACAAAGTCCAAGGGACTATGTCAACCGAGCCGATTGAGTCATCAAGATGCTCAACAATGATATCGGCTATGTCTTGTCCTTTGACTGCTTTAGCTAAGATCAAATTATGTTAAGGCATAGATCCATTTTTCAACTCGCCCTTTCAGGACTGGAGCCATAACATGTAATTGACAACATCGGCTTTGCAAACTATGGTGCATTCGTTGGATAATAAATAATGCCTCAACTTCGTACAAGAAAAATATAGGCATAAGCACAACTTCTCCACCGGAGAATACCTTGTCTCGGCATCTAGAAGCCTTCTGCTCAAATATAATATTGATCTTTCCTTGCCCTCGAATTCCTGGATCAAGACCGAGCCGATTGACTTCTCATCGGCTAACAAGTATAACCTGAAAGATACTCTTTTTTTGGAGGAATCAAAACTGGAGAGGAACTCAAATATCTCTTGATATTATCCAAAGCTTTATGTTGCTCTGTCCCCCAAGTAAACTGCTGATCGGCTTTCAACCTGAGCAAAGGTGTAAAGGGCTCCATCTTCCCAGATAGATTAGCAATAAACCTCCTAATAAAATTCACCTTGCCGACCAGAGACTGCAGCTTCTTCTTGTCCTGTGGAGGTTGAATATTCTTGATCGCATTGATACTCCTCTATTTCACTTCAATTCCCCTTTCATGAACAAGAAAGCCCAAGAACTGTCCAGCTGATACGCCAAAAACACACTTCGTGGGATTCATCTTTAGGTCATATTTTCGTGTTCTTTCCAAAACTTTCCTCAAATCGACTATATGGTCATCAACCTCCTTTGATTTTACGACCACATCATCAATGTAGATCTCAACCAACAAGCCGATTAGATCATGGAAGATGTAATTCATGGCCCTCTGATACGTAGCTCCAGCGTTCTTTAAATCGAAAGTAATCATCACCCACTCATATAAGCCAATTGCACCAGGACATCTAAAAGCAGTCTTGTGGATGTCTTCTTCTGCCATAAAAATTTGATTATATCCAGCGTTGCCATCCATAAAACTAATAATTTTGGGCCCTGAAGCAGCATCAACCAATAAATCGGCAATCGGCATTGGGTATTCATCCTTAGGGGTAGCTTTGTTTAGATCTCGAAAATCAATACACACCCTAAGTTTGTCGTTCTTCTTGACTAGTCAAACTATGTTGGAAACTCACTCAGCATATCGGCATGGCCGAATGAAATCAGCATCATACAATCAAGTGATTTTGGTCTTTATAGCATTGTACATAACGGCTTTGAATCTCCTAGGCGATTGCTTAAACGGCCGATATGTTGGTTTGATAGGAATCCGATGTTCGACAATCGATCGGCTAAGTCCTGGCATCTCAAAATATTCCCAAGCAAAACAATCTTTATATTCCTTCGAAAGTTCTATTAGCTTGGTTCTAAATTGAGAAGACAAATTTTTGCTAATATATGTCGGCCTAGGCCTATCTCCTGGACCTATATCAACTTCCTCTAATTCATCGGTAGACATGAAGCCTTGTCCCAATTTGCCATCGAGATCATCTACAATGTCCTTGGTGTAGAAACTTGAACCCTCTACGACGCCCTCAAAGCAACAGTCGGGGATCTTCGTCTCCAATTGACTGTATGTCACAATCCAACACTTTTAGATAGTCTCCTTGCCAAATTTTGCCAGACAAGCAATCAATTTCGTGTTAGTGATATGTCCTAGAGACAACATGGAGATGTTAGATATCATGGTCAATGTTTATGTATAAATGAATAAAGTGTTATTCAGTTCTATGAAATAGACAACTTGTATTGATCAATAAGTACATAACTTATTTATGAGACTCTTTATGTATGAATCTATTTCTAAAACGATCCCTAATCACATGTCATATTGTTGGAACAAATATGATTTTAAGATCAGCATGTTTATTGATTGATGATCATGTCTCATAGATCATGGTATCGAGATACCAAATCAATATACGTGGACATGTGTTAGAGAACACATTGTTGGATAGACCCACCATGAGACACTACAGGAATTGATGTGCCATTAGTTGGCCTCAAGTAGTGTTCGTGCAAAGTCCTTAGACCTGAGATCATCATGGATTCTGACATGTGTAGTAGCCTACTTTGGGACTACCAAACATTATTCCGTAACTGGGTAGTTATAAAAGTAGTCTTCGGATTTGCTATGAAACATGGAGTGGGATGTGAGTGATCAAGATGGAATTTGCCCCTCCTTTGGAGAGATATCTCTGGGCCCCTCGAGGTAATGGATTATGAAAGTGCATGGCCATGTCGAGTTGATTGAGGAGTCAATCAACAAACAGATAATCCAATACGGTTTGAGTGAATGGTTAAGCTATTGAAGGGATGGCACACATCTTGCCTATAGCTTAATTGGTATCGTGAGGCAAAGGGATTTATGTACACATTACAGGTTCAGAGCCGATATTATATTCCTGTATACTATGGTGTCAATATGTGCTGCTAGGCGCCGCTGTTGACAAGTCTACCGAGTTGGACTCGGGTCGAAACTGAGTATACCTAAACATACAGGGTCGCACGCTTAAGGGAGTATAACAGACATTCGAGTTGGACTCGAATATGGCTCAATTTGGATAAGATTCGATTTAATATAGAGTCCTATGGGCTTACGAAGTCTGGCTGGCCAACTCTATGAGATTCGGATAGGATTCGATTCAAAATAGAGTCCCGATGGGCCACTAGACCTAGTCGGCCAACTCTATATATAAGGGGCGAGGGGTGGAGAGTTGCGGCATAGGTTTTGCACAACAGAATACAACACGCGTGGCTTCAGCTGACGGCAAGATTAATCTCCATGGGAACCCTCCCACTCACGAGCCAAACCCTAGCCTTGCATCTTGTGCTAGCACACGGGTGTTAGGCGTTCTATCCGTAGACGTGTGGATACCGGTAGAGGCACTGCTATATTGTGGTGTTGTTCGGCGGCTATGAATAGGCTGTGGCGCATCGGAGCGAGGCGGCTGCGACGGATCGGCAGCGTGAGCGCGGTTCGGCGAATCGGCAAATCGGCTGTGGCGGATCGGCTGTGGAATCGGCGCATCGGCTACGGCGAATCGGCTATCGAGTCGGCAAATCGGCTGTACTCAGGAATTGGTTGTGATCGGCTGACACTGTTCCGGATCAGATAGCTCCTGATTGGCTATATCCGCTGCACTCTACTCCAATCGGTAACGATCTATCGACCCTTACTTGCAAGGTTCCTGGTTTGCACGGTAGAAATTTTTGCTATTAGCTATCATAGCCTCCGGGTAACCTTCATTATGTCCATCTCCCAAAGGGTTAAATCAACATTGGCAATGTTTACTGACCTGTCGGCTGGCACGATTTCCACCTTGTCGCCTTGCCATTGGATTAAGCTCCGATGCATGGTCGAAGGGATACAACAATTGGCGTGAATCCAATCTCTTCCTAGCAACAAGATATACGATCACTTCCCATTGATGACAAAAAATGTTGTGGGAACAGTCTTGCTGCGGATTGTCAATTCAACGTTCAAAACCCCTTTGGTTTCAGATGGATTGCCACCAAAGTCTTTGAGGACCATATTGGTCTTAATGAGATCGTCTGAACTCCTGCCCAACTTCTTGAATGTAGCATATGGCATTAAGTTCACGGCAACCCCACCATCAACCAACATTTTGGACATCGGCTTGCCATTGACAAACCCCTTGACATATAGTGGCTTGAGATGTCGATGCCCTGTCTCCTCTGGTTTTTCAAAGATGGCCTGTTCTAGGGACAAAACCAACTTGGCCAGGGATTCTTTCACGAGATCTGCATCGGCTTGGTTAACCTCATATTTGGCTGGTAATACAAACACCATGTTGACCGATGTAGAAGCAACAACTTTTCTCTTAGACAACCTTTTCACCTTGTTGGCTTTGACCTCATCGGCTGAGAGCACCTTGCTCTTAACACGACACTCTTTCCTTGAGTGCTCTTGCTTTCTGTTCTTCAGCCGATGATCGATCTTGGCTTGAACTTCCTGGAGCCGACCCCTGCTCTTCATCCTCTGTACCCTCCTTTTCTGACTCTTAGTGAAAGTATCCGAAGGGCACCATTGTGGAATAATGGTCTCATCTTCATCTTCGTCAAAATCTTCCTGCAGAAAATCTTGATGAATCGGACCCAATCTCTGATGAACAGGGAGTTTCTTTTGTTGCAGCCGATTTCCCTCAGGACGAGATCAGCTAGACTCTCCAGCGTAATTGCTACCATAATTGCTGCACGCTGGACAATTTTCTATCGATGGCAGCCTCATCCCCTCATTCCAACAAAATCTAAAAAACTCACAACTCCAATGGGGATCAAAGATGTCATCTTCTTGATAGTACCTCTCTTCCTGTCTCTCATGTTTCCTCTGGTGGTGTCGATGATTCTAACAGAGTTAGGCCTCTTAGACCGATAATCTTTCCTGTTGGTGCTCTCCCACTCGTGTGAACCATGTTGACAGGAAAAAGGTTGTCATCAATCTTCATCGGCTTCTTTGAATCTTCAAATTTAATTTTGCCTGCTTCGATAGCCGATTGGATCTGCTGCCTGAAAACTTTGCAGTTGTTGGTGCCGTGAGATCCAGTGTTGTGCCACTTGTAATACTTTCTCTTTCTCAACTCCTCAACTGATGGGATGACATGGCCAGAAGAAAGTTGGATTTGCTTCTCCCGAAGTAGCGAGATCAAAAATCTTGTCGCCTTGGTGATATCAAAATAATACTTTTCCTCTTTGGCCGAATTTTTGACCCATTGGCACGTGACAACCTTCTTGTTTCTTGCCCATTCGACTGCCACCACTTCGGAATCCTCCTAATCTTCTTTGGATTCAAAGGCGTATGCAACATGGCTAACCTTTTAAAGGCTTTCTTGGCTTCTTAAAATATTTGTTCATGTGCTGTAATCTTTTGAGCCAAGTGAGCCAGGCTTTTAAAATCTTGAGCCGAAAATCTTTCCTTGATTGGTGCCAATAAGCCTTGGAAAGCAAGGTCGGCTAGCTAAGAATCAGACAAAATTAGGCTGTAGCATTTGTTCCTCATGTCTTTGAATTTTTGAATGTAGTCTTGAAAAGATTCATCATGCCTTTGCCTCGATAGCTATAAGATCGCACAGTTTCATCTCATGAATACCACTGTAAAAGTACCTATGAAACTGTTTCTCCAGATCAGTCCAACTTTGGGCAGAATTGTATGGCAAGAAAGAAAACCATGTGAAGGCCGATCCAGATAAAAACAGAGGGAATAATCTAACCCTCAGGGCATCAGTAGCCGATGCTTCCCCGCACTGAGCTAGAAATCGGCTAACATGTTCATAAGTTGACACATTGTCCTGCCCTGAGAATTTTAAAAAGTCTGGCACTTTGTATCGGCTCAGCAATGGCACCCTCTCGAAATACTTCGGATATGGATACCGATACATATTGCCAGTATCCTTAGGCTTGAGGCCAAATTGCTCCCTCATTACGCCGGCTATCATATCAGCCCGCGGCTTCTACTGAGGTGCTCCTTGTTGCTGTATCGGCTCAAACTGATTGGCTTGAGGTAAATAATGGGGTTGCGGTGGTGTCCCTTGCCGATACTGCATCTGAGGCGAATGAGGCTGATATTGGCAATTGTCCCCCATGTGATGTTGAGGCAATTGATGCACTCTATGGGTAGGCTGATCATGAACGAACTGAGAGCCGATAGGCTCGCGTTGCTGTAGGATCGGTGTCTGCTGCCCTATAGGCACCTGTTGAATTGGCTCAGCAGCCGATTGGTTCGTCCTGAACATAGCCGTAATTTGGTCTTGAGGAACCTAAGGGATGTTGTATCAAATGTGTTGAGGTTGTTGTTTGACCAAGAGAAAAGGGTTAAACTCTGGTTGCTTTTGTGTCGACGATGATACAGTCAGCTTTCCAGGAGCCGATGCTGACGCTATCGACTGTTCTATGACCATATCCGAAGTAGGTTGTTGCTTGTTTGTAAACAGAGTCCGATATGGTGGGAAATTGCCTTCAGGAAGGAAAACCGGCCCCTTGGCTTGGTGCTCAACAATCCTACTATCAACCATGTCTTTAATTATGTTGTTTAGGGTATTAACAAGGATCCTCGACTGGTTGATCAAAGCATGATGCACCGCGTAGTCGATCCAATCTTGTAGGTTGTTGAATTCCAGTCCTTCCTCCTTTGAATGACTATGCCTGACCGAGTTTGAACAAAGGAGTGCAAGAACTGGTTCTGGAGTTTATTCATCATCTCCTCATATTCGGCCTTCTGCTCGGGTGTCAGCTTATCCAAGGTCACAGGAATAATGTTCTCCTGGTCAACGTCGGAAGTCTTGATGTCCACCATGGTCTCTGTCTTGTAATCGTGTCCCATTGGGCGTGCCAAAAGCGTGTGATCCCAAATCGTGCCGAAAGAGTGTTGACATGGAAAATCACGTGTTGGCCTGAGAGATTTGCTTTACTCTAGTGCAGGTCCAAATTTTGCTTCTGAGGTTCGTAGGGCGTGCCAGTTGGTTTGATCCTGCAACCAACAAGAAACAAACAAAGAAAACAGTGTTAGTCCGTAAATGATAGCTGATCGGCTGGTGGCCGATGACGTATCGTTCGATGTTAAGCCGATGCGGCGTGCATTGAATCGGCCAAGGGAAATTAAATCTAATCAATCGGTTGTAGATATTCATAATATATAATCTAAATCTCGAAACATATTTAAACCAAGTGATTCAGATAGATCAGTAGCGTACCGAGACAGTATAAATCACTTATGTTCAAAAGTACTTTAAGGTAAAGATTATACATATTTATAGCGTAGCCAATGTCATAGATCTAACGCGTATCGTCTAGTACCCGATACCATTTTATACTAAGATATTACTACAGATTAAATACATTAAACAGCGACCGATCAAGTGTTAAGATAACCTAACAAATCGATAACAAGCTTAACATATTTAGTCACAGTGAGATCTTAATATAAAAGGGCAGATTTAGCATATCAAGTAAACATAGAATAAACAGGACAACTAAAACAGGTAAGATCAACTGAAACCCCGATGTTATCTCTAATACTGATCATGAGACAAGATAGATATTATGATTCTAAATATTACTTAATAGGTCGGACTCAACCGATGCAACATTAAATGTAAAGAGAAGCATAAGATCTAAAGAAATATATGAAAACCTTTCGATATGGTGGATACACTATATAATCTAAGTCGACGATGATACCTAACCTTGTCGGCTGTTATCTAGCAACAGGTACTAGCCGATTAGGGTTAGACAGCAATATCGATCTAGATTATATAACATATATGATAACTCGACGGTTTACGTAAACAAGATTAGAGTGTCATAATGATGGAAGCACTAATCCCGAGAGCGCAAGCCGTCATAACAAGATTTACTTTTTGCTGGAGATCGATCTCGATGCGGCCCAACTCAAAGCAAGAACTCGTCGAAATAATTAAAAGGGAAAAAGGTGACGATACGTCGAAGGTTGTATCGAACTGATTTTTGTTAAATTACATGGTGTTGGGTCGTATTTATACCCAGATACAAGATATGTCTTTGTCGGACACGATTCCTATCTCTATTACAATTTAAATTACAAATAAGTCCCTTAGGCGGACTCTTACCGACATTATCTATAAGGAAACTATTTAAAATAACCTAATTAATATACAATTATCTAATTTGGACTCTATCCATGTATGGCAATCCTCATGAAGTCCTTCAAACGAAGCCGAAGATGATTCCAATGTTATCTTACCAGAATCGGCTACATCGGCTTATCTTGTCCGATTCGGTATCGACCGACGATCACCTTAGCCGATTCGGTCATCAGCTGACGAACTCCCGAGCTGATTCGATCTACATTTGGCGCGCACTCTGTTCTAAAAAAACCCGATTCCCTCCAAATCGGCTTCGGCCTTAACTTCAAATCCGATGCATGCAATACCAAATTTGGCCATTAACAGCCCGACCCCGCCGACCTCGGTTCGTATCGTCCGACCTCGCCGACAGCGTCGACTTCGACCCGATTCACCCGACCGTGCCGATGTCGCTTCAGTCCGCCCGATCTCGCCGAGGCCGTTCCGATCCACCCAACCGGTCCGACCTCCAACTACCGAATAAGGGGGTCGGCTAGTTGGAACTTGGGGATCTTCCGATGTCACCGACTTACACCGCAACGTAGCGTGTCTCTACCGGTATCCACACATCCAGGGAGGGAACGTCGAACACCCATGTGCTAGCACACAATGCACGGCTAGGATTTTGGCTCGGACGTGGACTAGGGTTTCCGTGCAGAAGTTGATCTGGCTTAGAAGTTGTGCGCCTTGATCTCCACCCCTGGCCCTCTTTATATAGAGTTGGCTGACTAGACTCGTAAGCCCACCGGGACTCTATATTGAGTCGGATCTTATCTGAACTAAGCTGATCCGAGTCAAACTCGTATGTCTGTTCCAACCCGTTAAGTGTGCGACCCAATAGGTTCGTGTACACTTGGTCCCGGCACTAGAACACCTCTCGGTCGACCCTATCAACAGAGGCCCCTTGCAGAACGTATTGACACCAAAGTATACACAAAGATCATATCGGCTGAACCTGTAATATGTGCACAATTTTATTCGCCTCACGATATCAATTAAGCTATAGGAAAGACTCATGTCATCCTATCATTAGCTTAATCATTCACTCGATCCCGTATTGGATTATGTATATGATGATTGACTCCTCAATCACATCGGCATGGCCATGCACTTCCATAATCCATTACATCGAGAGGACCAGAGATATCTCTCCTATAGGAGGGGCAAATTCCATCTTGATCATTCACATCCCTCTACATGCTTCATAGCAAACCCGAAGACTACTTTTATAACTACCCAGGAATAGTGTTTGGCAGTCCCTAAGTAAGCCACTACACATGTTGGAATGCATGATGATCTTAGGTATAAGGACTTTGCATTAACATCACTTGTGACCAACTAATGGAACACTAATTTCCTGTAGTGTCTCAAGGTGGGTCTATCCAACAACATGTTCTCTAACATGTGTTCACGTTTATTGATTTGGTATATTCATACCATGATCCATGAGACATGATCATCAATCAATACATGTGCTGATCTTAGAATCATATTCGTTGCATAGATATGATATATGATCAGGGATCATTTAGAAATAGATTTATATTACATAAAGAGTCTCATGAATAAATTACATACTTATTGATCAATACTAATTATCTATTTCATGAAACAAAATAACAGTTTATTTATTAATCATAAACATTGACCATGATATCCAACATCTACATGTTGCCTCTAGGGCATATCACTAACACCATCATCATCAGATTTTACTGCAAAGAAGAATGAAGGGTTATCATGTTGCATCTTTTGCGGGTACTCTAGAGTAGCGCCTACATCATCATAGTGAGGAACATTTGTACGCTTGAATCTTTTGTTACTTCTATCCTTTAGAGATGTTGCCATGGTGCTTTCAATTATAAGATTTTGCTTGTGGATATTAGCATTTGCTGAACCATCAACCAGATCCGTTCCATCATCCTGACCAGTTTCTGTACTCTATGATGTTGCCACAAGATCAGAAGGTGTTGCTGCACCAAGCTAGTGATTATGGAAGGTAACGAATTGTGTTACATAATATTTGCCGTTAGACGCAAATCTAATGACCATACATAATGGAGAGCTAGTTCGGGTATCTGGCGTGGCTTATTTACTCTTTTGCCCCCTTTTTATTCTCACAGAAACCTTCTTTTAAACAAACAAACATCCTTCTGGTGAAAACATTTTCAGCATTCATTGTCGTGCTTGTCCTTCTCATGTTGAACCCAATTTTCCCAACATACATGCTATAAAATTCATATGCCTCATCTTTACTCGCAAATTCTTGCGTCCTCACATCATCAACCAGGTTTTCTCTCACAGCCGTGCTTTAAGCCCGATTTTCTTAGCTTTCATCATATGCATTATAGATGTTGTTGCAAGTTATGGTTATGGTTTGGTATAAATTCTATCAAACGGGTACTTGCTGTTGGCATAGTCTAATGGTCATGCTTGCAGGGCACCCAATTCTTATTTACGTAGTGGGCACTTTGTTTCTTTGGCGCTCCTCTTCTTCTCCCGAAAACCTTATCTCGAGAAGACAAATGTTTTCCTAGTGATTATGTTCTTTGACGTTGTCCAGAGTGTTGATCTCCAGACAAAGAAGCCCACCATATTTACATATGCATTGCAGAACTCATATGCCTCTTTTTTACCATCAAACAACAAATCTACCTTTGGCAACATCTTCTCATCACAACTACCAACGTCAGGACTAACATCAACTGCTGCCACATCCTGCTAATCATACATTGCACAGCACAATCAATAAGAAGGCGGCAATATATGAATATATCCCTCAATACCTAAATCAAGAAAGTCACATAGGCAACAATAAAATTGCAGTACCCTATTTTGCTGTGGATTTGTAGGATTCACCGCTGATGGCGGGATGGGCACATGACGAGGCCAAGTTGCATATGGAGGCAGAAAGACTACATGGCCCAACCAAGACTGTTGTGCTAATCTTGGGTCAGCGGCAGGATCAACCGCTGCATGAACAGGCCTCAGGGTTCGGACCAACGACGGTGCCATGAGCACCGAAGCATTTTCGGGATCTTTCTCCTTCGCGCTATCCCTGTAATTGCTGGACATTGTGTTCTATAACCTCACTCATACAACAAGCATATAAAGTCTACTCGATAGAGACCAGTGAAGATTCTCCTAGATGTCCATCTCTCTGCTCCTTGTCAACTGATTGGAGAAAACAAAAGAAATGGAATGAACAAATGCACAATCAGTACACTTATCTGCTATCTCTCTTCAAGAACTAACATTCTAGTAGAATGCAAGCACGATTGATGTCAAACAAATTCTACTCGAAGGGTCAGAAGTATGAATAAAGGGGGGAAATGTGATTAGAGGCAGCGCGAAACTAGAAGTTGCACACATAATGTAAAGTCGAATTTGCCCACGTTTACAATGAAGATCACCGAACTTAGTAGGACAACAAAAAAAATCCATGGCACGCTAGCTCAACTCACCATTGGGGAATCAAAGCAGTGGGAAAGAACACACCTATACCACTCCCACCCTCCCTCTCTGACGATCCAAGCCGGAGACGCGGCCATCGGATACACACACACCCGCACCGCTGACAACTCCAGCGGGGCTCCTTGTGCCAGTCGCTCCTCCGTGGCCATCTGCGCCTCTCTATGCGTCGCCACATGTCCGCTCGCTCCTCCACGGGTCACCCCCAGCGCTCACTCCGCACGCCGCCTCCGCCGCCTTGGTGACAAGAGGGGATTTGGGGACAACCGGGCTAAGGAGTAAGAGATGTGGTTATGGGTTATTGGGCCATCGTACTTGGGACGAAATGGCCACCACGGGGGTGCATGGGCCGGTAATCTGGGCCGCATGCAAAAGCAAAGTGGCCTGCAGCATCAGCCGAAATTGTGAGTTGAATGGGTTGGTTGCCGCTGACGCGACATCCAAACGCCACTAAAGCATACCCTGCCGTTGATCATGTGTACACTAATCTCGAAACAACCCCAATGCAGCTTCTTCGAAAACCTTGTCAAGGTTGTCAGTATCCCGATTCATATCATAGTATCTTACAATACTATGATCCTATCAAACCGAAATGGTACCGATCATATCTAGTATCTAATTTTTATAGTATCTCAATCTTACAATTATTTCCACACTATCGTAGTACCTTGATTCCGGTCCCTATTATCTATAAATATTATTTAAAATAAGGTATATTGATAATAATGTGAATAAATATGCTCAAGTTTACATAAAAACAATTAAATTTATCGAATCAATATTATATGTTTTAATTTATATAATATATTTTATATAAAAATATGTACTTTTTAAATCTGATAATCTGATAAATCTGATAATCTGATAGTATATCTCGATACCTTGATAATACAGATAAAAAACGATCGTAAATACGGTATCTATAGGTACTGATTAGCTAGCTTGAACCTTGCACTGTTCGTGCTACGGTTTCGCAAACTGCAGAAGAGAAGACTGAATACTAATACCACGTGTAGACGTGTAGGTCATGCTAAATTGCTAATTAATGCTCGATCAAGTTCAGATTGGGCACCATGCCATGTCCCTTGTTTTCCCGTTTTAATTACATGATTAATTACGCGATCCTCCCTGATTTGACAGTCCAAACCGCTGGCGCGTGCCACTAGCTAGATAAGCCTATCCAAATTAAATCCCGGTGAATATAACCTCAGGAGTTGGTGTATGCAGAGATCAAAATATCATTGCATCATATATTAGTGAAATTATTTTTTGTAAATTTTAATGGTTAAGAAGAGACACACACATAAATGTTTATGAAATGAAGCTCTGACCTACATGGCTCCATCATGCATGTATATCTCTGTCCACCTGATCGGTCCCTGTCGCCCACGACATTTACGTGTGACCGGCCAGCTTCTCGCTAGCTAGCTCGATGTATATCGATCTCTCCCATGCACATACACGCCCTGGGTTACATCCGCGAGACAACCATGCTGCCCATCTGCACAGCCGTGTTGACATGACGGCTAGGCGGCTATCTAGCTGACCAGTGACCGGCTATAAATCACCGGGATATCTAGGACAGAGAGCATCAGTACTGACCTTGTAGCCAACTTACTACACTAACAACAAGCAGTCAGTGTAGCACATGATCGAACACGCTAGAATCGACACGGATCTTGCTTGTAGTACGTATTGTGTCCCATTAATTGCTGAACATATTACATACTCCCCGTCGGCAGAAGCTTCCAAGCGCTGCAGTTAGGTTACATTGTCCAAACTGTACGTCACTTGCCGTGTTAATTGCATGCTCTGGAGTCAGTACCTGACCAACACTTTCACCAGGTAGTCGTCGAGATTCATCTACTAGCTAGCTCTGAACGTCTGAATCTTCTGACTTTTCTCTTACTCGGGTCGTGCAACGACGACGCGCAATTGCATCGGGCTAATGCAAAGCCAGGTGCCTGTCGCCGGAGGCCGAATCGCGGCGGTTTCCGGTTGGACGCAGGCTAGGTCGTCGTGCACGCAGGTGTCGGGCGGCGCTTGGCTTGCCGGCCGGCGACGTGAAGAAGATGGTGCCCGGCCAGGAAGTTAGCAGCTGGGAGAGAATTCGATCGAGTGTCTGTCAAACTGTCCATAAGAATTCAGAAAAAAAAAGCATTTTGAGATTATATTGGATAAACGCTTTACTTTTAGTTTGCTGAGACGTTGAAACGGTCACTTTGTTGTCGTAACTAACCAGCTATTTACCTGTATATTTTTCACGGTCAATGGCTCAATGCGATAAGTACAACTTGCAGTGTACGTATAACATATATATATATAGAGAGAGATGGGCTACGCGCCACACAGCTCCATCCCGTGTGACGTGGCCGAATCTTTAATTTGAAAACTCAAATTAAAAATCCGAACCGTTCAAATTGTTCTACATATTAATATTGCCTTGTATACCAAATTTTATATTTTTTTGAATTTTTTTACTATTTTATCAGATAGGTCAAAAATGCAATAAAATAGATACTCCAGAAATCGTTGGATTATTGCATCTTTGACTTATCTGATAAAATAGTAAACAAATTCAAAAAAATGTAAAATTTGGTATACAAGGCGATATTAATATGTAGAACAATTTGAACGGTTCGGATTTTCAATTTGAGTTTTCAAATTAGAGATTCGGCCACGCCACACGGATGAGCTACGCGCGTGCCACACAATAGCCATCTCATATATATATATATATATATATATATATATATATATATATATATACACACACACTATTAAATAGACCCTAGATCCGTGCGTTGCAACGGACGTTATTTTATTTTATCATAATTATTTTAAAGTTAAAGTCTTATGTAATTTCAATTTATATTTTTTTTCTTTATATCTTCACATGAGGCCTATTATCCGGCACACTTGGAATACTAAACATGTTTGTGGTTCCGAACGGTGACGAGAGGGAGGGACGCGGCGCGGCATAGGAGTTTCGAGCAGCGACGGGAGGGAGGGGCGTAGGCGCAGGGCGCGGCACGGCGTGGATGGAGACGGGAAGGAAGGACGCAGAAAGTCTTTTTTTTCATCCAAGCCCTCCCTTTCTTTTTAGCATTAGGATTGTGGGTTAATTTTATAAACACTTAAAGGGTTTTCTACAAAATAGCCTGGCAGATTATGGGTTAATTTTATAAACACTCAAGAGGTTTTCTGCAAAATAGCCAGGTGGACAAAAATTTTGGGTAGAAACACTATTTCCTTTATAGATAGTTATAGATTATAGATATATATAGAGAGAGTTGAGCTACTGTGTGGCGCGCCGCACAGCCCTATCCCATGTGGCATGGCTGAATCTCTAATTTAAAAACTTAAATTGAAAATCCAAACCGTTTAAATTGTTCTACATATTAATATCTCCTTGTAGACTAAATTTTATATTTTTGAAATACTCCAAATCGTTGGATTAATGTATTTTTGACCTATCCGATAAAATAGTAAAAAATTTCAAAAAATATAAAATCGGTCTACAAGGCGATATTAATATATAGAATAATTTGAACGGTTCGGATTTTCAATTTGAGTTTTCAAATTAGAGATTCGGCCATGTCACACGGGATGAGGCTGTGTAGCGCACCACACAGCTCAAATATATATATATATATATATATATATATACTAGCACAATATCCGTGTATTGCAACGGGACGACGACGCAGTGAGGAAAGCAGGCGGAGGGCGAAGGTCCAGGCGACGGCGCGGGAGCTCCGAGCGGCGATGGGAGGGAGGGGCACAGGCGCGACGCGGGACGTGGCGCAGATGGGGATGAAAGAGAGGGACACAGGAGGTCTTTTGTCTCATCCAAGTCCTTCCTTTCTTTTCGACATTGGGACTGCGAGTTAATTTTATAAACACTCAAGGAGTTTTCGGGTGTCTTTCAACTTTGTGTACCACTTGGACCTTGATTAAAAAATAGTATCATATAGACATTTAGTCTAAGTTAATTTAATTTCACCAAATTAAGTCAAAAATATAATGAAAATAGATATTGACTTATTGATACTTTAAATCGATTAGAAATTTGGTAAAAGTTTAAAATATTTACGACTCAGATATTATTAGTTAGAAAAGTATATTAATGAATAGGATAAGTTGCATGTTATCATCAACAGGCATGCAAACCCCTGCATTTCCTTATAATTTACTTACCCCAGTTGATTACGGTCAAACATCACCGTCAATGGGGCCTGATGTAGCCTCTAGGACCTATTTGTGATTTACCACAAATATGAGACTAAAATATAAAATCGCCAAAAGCTACGGGATGTCATCTTCCTCTGTCCTCACGTGCAAGATGACGGCGCTCGCCATGCCTTCGCCGCCGGTGATAGGAGGACGTCGGGGAGGCATCCCGCCTCATAGGCGCTTCTCTCTTTTGTTCGACGGCGGCGTGTTAGCTCACGCGTGCAGCGTGTGCTCGGCCGCCGCTCAGGGCAATACACGGCGAGGTAGGAGGCGCGTGAGTCGGGCTCGCCTGCTAGAGGTAAGGAAAGCGAGGCAACAATGAAGCGAGAGGTTATACGGATAAGAAATTTTATAGATTTGAACGAAAAAACGATTTGATGATCGAAAAGTTATAGATTTTTTAAGTAGTTAAGATAAGCTCTATCGTAGGTATAATTAGGTTTTTTAAAAAAATTAGCCAGGCAGACTGTGGGTTAATTTTAAAAAAATTTACAGGGTTTCTGCAGAATAGCCAAGCAAAAAATTTTAGGTTGAAACGTTTTTATAAATAGTTATAGATATAAAAGATGACATTAATTTTTTTCCTTTTATTTTCACCCCAGCGAAAGCTATGTCAATAGAACGATATGGAGCCCTGCAAACCTTATCCCTGACTCCGTCTTTATACAATTTCGATCGATGGCGGTGCATGCGTTGCGATATATGTCGCGCGTACACGGCACACACACGTATAAATA
Organism: Oryza australiensis; assembly: GCA_019925245.2. Lineage (NCBI taxonomy): Eukaryota > Viridiplantae > Streptophyta > Magnoliopsida > Poales > Poaceae > Oryza > Oryza australiensis. The sequence goes on along the minus strand of JAIFGZ020000388.1, from coordinate 720,015 downwards.
CACGATCACACCATCGTATAGTAACGTGTACACGTGTGAGCAAGCCTAGCCATGCACGTCATATACGTACGCCATACGTGCAAAGCTATATCGAGATCGATGTGATCATTCAGCGATCTAAAATTATTGCTGCCTAGCTAGCTATAAGCTACGTGGCAGAACATGACATGAATGGCTATGCCTATCCATGTGCATGCAAGCGCGGATCGGAATTCTTACGTCAAAAGTTGCAAGCCGATAATTAAAACGGGCAGCAGATACAAATACCGAACGAGATAAATACGTGTACAGATCGACGTAACGTACATATAGTACAGAGACGTAACGAACTCAGAGCAAGACATATCTAGCTACATTGCCAAATCCTGCTTGTTTTCCACCAGTGACGGAGCTTAATATTTTTTAAGCCAGGACAAATCTTAATACGGCAATCATTTTGTTGAAAAAACTATTTTTAAAATGTACGATATGATGCGTGACTGCGGCGAAACCCAGGCGTCCGCCTATAAGGTAGCCGGGCATTGGATCCGCCAGTGTTTTTCTCTATATACTCACCATTGCTATGTCATCTACTCCTAACTACGGCTAGCGAGCTTATTCAATTGTTATTGCAACATGCTACTAGTATTTATCACCACCATTTCAAAATATAAATATTTTTACACATGCCCAAAAATGAAACGAGTGGTGTACTGTTGATGCTATGTCTTATGAGCATGCGGCTGCTTGACGTGATTAAAATAAAAATAAAGATTACCCATCAACACAGGATTAATTAAGCTTTAGTTATTATAAAATTAAAAAATAAATTTAACTAATATTTTAGAATAAAGTTTACATAAATTTTTTTATGAAATATATGTTTAATCGTTTGAAAAAGTGTTAAAAAAATTAAAAAAAACAGTACCTTACTCCATCTCACGGTTCTGCTCATCAGTTTATCACCATTTCACATGGGCGCTTTGTCCCTAGCGAGCCGGCCATTTCATAATCCGGAAGTGACAAAGCACTCATGGGCAGGGTAGCTGGGTAGGTAATGTAGGTCGCGTGAAATCAGGAGATGGATTCTCGGATTCTCCTGTTTCTGTTTTTCCAGTTTCCAAACAGGGCACGCATGGTGCACGGCATCGTGCGCCCAGGTTTTGTACAAGTGGTGGCAACCTGCACCAACAGAACGACGGTACGTCGCGTAGAAGAAGGTTCTGATTAATCAGGAGATTCAGGAGCCATACGATCGTTGAAGGCATGCATGTAATTAATGCACAGGCTAACTACTACAGTTTTCTTCCTTTGTTGTTTTCAGGAGTCAGGTTGTCTTTCCTGGTTAATCTAGCATGCCCTTTCTCACCGTGTAACCTTCATGGTCTACGTCAGTATTTCAGAGTTAAGTTATAAACTTTTTCTATATTAATATGTTGATACGTAAGGCTTCTGTGTATTAAAAAACTAATATAACGTTATAAACATATATTTTTCTTCTATACTACGACGTTTATTGCATGTTATCTTTACTATTATAAAAATTAAAGATGTTTTCGTTAAAATTTTGATACGTTATTCATATTTGAGTTCGTTTTTGAGTTTATCGTGTGTATCTAATTCGACCTGAGTATAGAATATCTAATATACACTCCCTCTCACCCAACCCAATCGGCCGACATCATCCCGTCACCTCATCCCACACGCCTCCACTCGATGCAGCACGCCTCTCACCCGATTGACATATTTTTGTTTCCCTTTTATTATTATTATTTTTTTCTCCAGATAACCCTGATTCTCTCCCAATCCTTTCAATCTCCTCTATTTTGTCCTCCTTTTCTCTTTTTTTACTCTTTTTTCTCTTTCAAATTTCTTTTCTCATAAATATTTTTTTTTGAAATTATATTTGTTTAAGGTATGCATGGGCAAGTTTTGTTACTTTACAAATATTTTCTATAAAAAAACTTTCACCAATTGAATACTCAAAATTCTAATCTTTTATCGATGAGGTATAGCAAAATACATGCGTCAAATTATAAAATAGCCCGCTCGATTGATTTGTGAGGCTGTGAAAATGTGTACCTGAAGGATTCTTCGTGTGATGAAGCATGAAGCGAACGTAACCAGGTTCAATGCTATATATGATTTTTGATTTTGTTTTGCCATTGTTTTCTTTGTTTTGTTTTAGTTTATCGTTTAAATTGACAGAGTTTTTATTAATGATAAAAATTGTTATTCACTTGTTGCAACACATAAACCGTTTTGCTAGTCTATAGTTAAAAAAATGTAAAATTGTCATAAAATAACGGGATAGAATACAGGGGAAGTTAACCGTGCGTTTTTTCTTTTATTTTCAGTTAGTCGTTTCTTCTTATCCATGGATAATGTTCTTTCGTGTTAACGATGAACTAGCTATTTGTGGATTTGATGGTCCGAGGTGCCGCCACTAAACCGCACTCACCTTATCCCAAATCCGGATCAGTCGTTGTCACCGACCCATATATACGCCCGCATTAATTCTCACTGATGTAGATACGCATGCACCCCTGGTCCCTGTATCAACTAATTGCTCGAGTACACACACGTACACGTACACTGATGTAGTAAAATCTGCACCCACGAACGGTGCAACCTTGCGCGTTTTGACACGCGATAGATGGTTCTTTTCCTGTGTACACACCACCACCCTGTACAGTACACATACACACATATATCTTGCCGATTGATAAGTACTTGGCAAACGTTTACTACTTTGCTGAGTATCAGACACTAAATAAAGATATTATTTGTCTAGTGTCTGGCACTCGGTATCGGTAAAATAGTAAATGCTTACCGAGTGTCAGGAACTAGGCAAACAGGACAAACTTTACCGAGTGTCTAGCACTCGGTAAACTTTGCCGAGTGCGGTACTGCTCTCGATAAACCTTTTGTCAAGTGTAATGTTTGCTTCGTCGAGTATGATGGATATTAGATAAACGTCGAGATTTCGGTAGCGATAGAAACAGGAACGCAGTTTCACGAACAGCGTATACGTACGTTTATACTGGCCATACACATATGCAAGCATGTTACATGTACATGAGCAGTGCTCCCGATTGCTACACGCACACAGTCGGTGCAAGCCAACAAACACGGATAGCTAGCTAGCAACAAGACTTCGTCTCACTGTCCGTATATTCATCTCACTGTCTAAATAATCTATCTCGTCGTATGTATGTCTGGGCAGCTATCTAGCACGGTCTACTACAGTACGGGGCGAAGTGTCGCTGAGCAGACACGTACATTCGTAAACAGCTAGCTGACCATACCGTTGAACGGAAGATGCATTCACTCTGTAGGCCATTGACGAGTTAAGTTTGTAGCTGTGTGGATGAGTAGAAATTTCGTTTACGACGACGACGCGCGAGAAACTGCCTGAGTTGGTTGGTAGTTTGAGCTGGCCGGCGCTTCCGGACGGACGCTTCAGATTATGCAGGTGTCGGGCAGCGTTTGGCTCGCCGGCCGGCGATCGACTTGAGGCCAGGGCGCCAGGCAGCCAGAAAATCTCTTGGTTTTTTCACGAGTACGTAAGAAAATTGAACGTTTATAATAACTGTAGGAGAGCAAAGCTATCGGTGAAAGTGAGATTAAGAATCTAACTAAGTTGAGGATAAAACGTACGATCGATCAGGATTTACTTACGTAACATCAATCGATATATACGTACCCTTTCCATGGTCAATGTGCACGACAGATATATAGTAGTACATGTTAAGGAGTAGGTAGAGATAATTAACATACATGAACGGCACCTGGCTTTAATTTAGCTTTGACCGGCAGCACGAATATATCCATGACAGATGTGTATATATGGCGTCAGTTGCAGGGACGACCTTGACTCCATGTGTTGCTATCCTTCTTATCTTCTCTTCACCGTTGCCTCTGTCCTATGGACTTCAGCTACGTGTGCGTCAGAGCGTGCACCGATGATCCGGCCGGTCGTGCACTTGCATCAAATTCGTGCACATATATGAGTGAGGTACTGAGGTTAACCATACGTAAGATATATCCTCTCAGCATCGCTGATGATTTAGACCTGTTTTTTAATTACAGTAACTGTCACATTAAATATTTAAATATTATTTTAAAATATTAAATATAGACTATTTATAAAAATTCAATTATAATCGGTTGCTAATCCACAAGACGAATCTAATGAGCCTAATTACGTCATGATTTGACGATGTAATGTTACAGTAAACATTTACTAATCGTGAATTAATTAGGCTAGATTCGTCTCGCGAATTAGCCATCGATACTGCAATTATTTTTATTATTAGTTTACGTTTAGTACTTTAAATTAATGCACAACCATTAGATGTGATACGGACTAAAATTTAGTCTCTTCATCCAAACACCTCCTTACTCTTTAGTCAGTTGAGACTGAGCTATTTTGCTCAAATCATTCGACTAACCAATTGTTTCATCTCATCCTAAAAAAAACTTGTATCTTTTTTTCACAAACATGCAAAAAACTTGTGAGTCAATATATTAGAGGAAAAAACGTTAAGGAGAGTACACGGCGGCCACACAAGAAGAACCGCAAAAAACGAAAACAAAAAGAGCATATAAGGACTACAGGGCCAAACAGCGCCCACGGGGGAGAAGAAAGGTGCGGGAACTGAAAAACGCTACACTCCCCAAACAACTCCAAAAACGACGGCACCGGCCATGGACCATAGACGGCCCTCTGCGAGGATGGAGTCCAGAACTGTAGAGACCGAAGAGAGCTTTGAATCGAAAACCCTCGAGTTCTGATCCTTCCACAGCTGCCAGGAAACAAGCAGGACTAGGGAATCAAACCCCACACGGAGGTGCTCGGGTAGGCAAGACCTGGACGAAGGCCACCAATCTTGGAGCCAGCTACCATGGGACGGGGAGAGGGCAGACCACCCAGCTGGCGAGAGAACACCATGCCAAACCTGCCTAGCAAACACGCAATCGATAAGGATGTGGTTGATCGTCTCGACTTCCTGTGCGCAAAAAGGGCAAGCGGAGTGACTATCGATGTCCCGCTTCTGGAGAAGGTCCGTCGTCCAACAGCGCCGCTGAAGAGCGAACCAAATGAAAAACTTGTATTTCGCTGGGCCCTTCATGTGCCAGAGGAGATCAGCACAAGCAAAGGAGTGTTGGCCGAGGAAAAGCGCCTAATAGGCCGAGCGAGCTGAGTAGCGCTGGTCCACGCCGCACGAGGCGATCCTAGACACTCAGGGAGAGCTAAAGGTGACAGACCACATCCCATACAAAGCAGAAACTGGGAGATGATCGACACAGTCAGGTATCACGGATGTTCGAAACCCAGAAATGGTTCAGAAGACCAGCAACAACCGTGCGTGATCTCCGAAGGCACTGAGGCACAACGAAGAGCAGGTCCGCCGCCAAAGAAATGACCGAATGGCTGTCAATCCATTGGTCGGACCAAAACAGAATGGACTTCCCATCACCTCGCATGAAGTAAGAAGACGTCATGAACAAATCGGTGACAGGCCGCTCGATTGGAGCTGTGAGGTCTGTCCAATTAATTACGATACATCTAACAATTTATTGATTGCACTTTAATATCGATCGACTAATTAACATGGTTGGTTAACTTTGTCTCCATGGCCGGTGGATGATAGAAATGACAAAGTGTGTGGTAGATTCTCGCGTGTGTGGTGCAGACTGCAGACCGCCATACAGCTGCACGCTCCTCGAAATTTTCTACAAATGGCGGTGAACAAGGATACCAAGATGCCCCAACGGCGTATGTACACGTCGCCTCCAAAAGCACTACTGCCAATTTGGCCGGCTTGCTCCTACTCCCAGCTCGCCGGGCAGGATCTGATTTGCCGCCACTCTCCCAGCAAAGCTCCATTTTTTATAGACCGTACGGTCGAGCTGTGCGTACGGCTCTTGGCTAGTTATTTGGGGAAATTTTTTATTACACGTGCCACATGTCACTACACATGCTCGCTATTCTCACAACCCCATAACACACGCTTAAGAAAACGATAATCAGCAGCGAATTCCTGGCCTTACAAAATCATAATAAAAGCACACACATCTTTTTATTACATAAAAGATGCATATGCAAACACACAGCTGCACACACACTCCACTCTCGCAATGCATTAGTGTGGCATCTAACCATGCACTCAAAAAGACTAAAACTAACGGTAAATGTCTAGTCTGTCACTAAAATACTATAAAAAACATATATGTAATATTTGTAGGCATCAGGGATTCGAACCCTTTGTGAAAGTCATGCACTTATGACTCCACAGCAATATTTCCTTCTAGATAAAATCATTTTACATCTTGGCATTCACAAGTTTTTTTCAAATAATGTTACTCCTAGTTAACAAAGAAAGTTTAAAAAATGACAGTTTTCTTTAAGAGGTCTGAAGACATGAATAAGCAGTTATTGAGTATGTTACTAAAACGGTCTGTTGCCTCGGCACAGCTCATACTATTGATACGTTTATCTGGTTGTTCGCATCACTCTTATTTATCACTCGGTTAATATAACGCTTTCGAATTAGATTTATTTATAACTAGAAAAAATATTAATTAATGGTGCCTACGGTATTTTACATCCATTTTTCTGCCGCATCGATCTTGCATAATTTTGAATTTTATATGGTTGATAGATGCTTCTTCACTGACGCCCATAACAACGTATGTGTACATGCTTCAGTCATTCATGCTACCTAGATACCGTGTTAGTTGAACCTTCCTTTGGTACATCGCCGAGGTTGCGACAAGTAGACAAGCTAGAGCTAGTCTAGAGCTAACCCAATTATTCATCGAGGACTTGAGGTGTATTGTATACGTACTTGCAAACTAACTAAAGTTAGGTTTTGGTTGAAAAATATATGAAAAAAAGGTTAGGTTCATTTGCAAGGCGGAATTAGCGCCCCGCGCGGCCGAAACGGTATCGTATATATTCTCGATCTCCAAATCGTTCGTGCAAATCGTGCCTACGTACCTACGGCTGTGCTAGCTGCACCACACCTTCGGATGACACACGACTAGTTTGCGTACTGCAAGAAGCATCGTGCGCGGCAACGAGTGGTGGTGGTGGCGCCATGCCGGCGACGTCGTTTCGCCGGCTCGCCAGCCCGCCGCCGCCGCCGCCTGGTTTGGCAGCTTAATTTGGATGAACCGTCGCTGTCACGGGGATCCGCCGGCCGAGTCCAACATGTACGCGGCCGCTGGCTAGGTAGCAATGTAGCATGCATATATAGCTTGCCCTGATTAGAAACTAGTATAAAATACATTGGCAGAGTCGTGTGTGGCTAGCTAGCTCGATAACGAGTGATCATTATCTGGTTGCTAGCTACTATGTTCAATTAAGCTACAGTAATGTACTCCTATACAGAGGTTGTGTACTGGCTGCCTCGATAAAAGAGATGGCTACAGGCTACGTACGTATGCACCGTGCTCAATAATCAGTAGTACTCTTCATTAATTGTTTATCATACTTGAGGGACATTTGGCTGGTAATCTAAAGAGGTAGCGCGACGTAGGTAGAACGTGACCGATCGGGCCACGTAGTGCGTCGTGCATGGACACGCGCGCGCACGGTGGAAATTAACAATTGCGCCACCTGCATACGACGCACGCAGGCACGCACGATGGAAATTACCGCCCGCTTGCCAGCCGTTCAGTTCACCGCACGTCAGTCAAAAACGCTCAACACACCTGTGCTGCTACGTATACGTGCAACTCTCGAATCGCCAATATTAATCTCGATGGAGATATGCGGTGATCCGTCGCCCATCGCCACCTAATTAACTGATATCCAATAACTACTCAGGGATTAATTATGAGTTATGTAACTAATTAATACCGATATTAGTGGTAGTGGCCGGCAATGTATGAGAAAACTGCTTTGTGTTTGTGTGGTGTGCAACTGTGCATAGAAGCTACTAGAGACGTGCACTTGCGTGCTATAATGCTGCCTACGAATTAGTGTGTGCTCAGGATCGATCTCCCTATATGACCAGGGACCATGCGACTGCGAGAAAACCAACATTTGCTTCGCGTGTGGTTGCCGATGAACAGGCAGGCAGGCCAAAGCTGCAGGCTACTTGAAAAAGAAAAAGAGACTAATCAGATCGCCTCACCTAATTCTTGACCGGCCAGAGCAGTGCAGCTGCACACGACTAGCTCGACAAAACTGCCGTGTAATTAGGCCAAAGCGCCGCGCACCAGCAAATATACTAACTATCAGCAGCACACAAGGCGATTTGCCGTGTGCCGTCGCCGGAGCCGCACTACGTGTGGTGGCGTTGCCGGCGTGTCGACCTGCGGCCGTACCAGCTGCGCGACGTGGTCGTGTACACGTGCACGCTCCCCCCCCCCCCCTCCTTCCTGCCCCTCACATGCTCGTCTCGGTCTCGTACACGTTGCGATGTGAAAAAGAGAGAAAAAAAAGTGTATGACCGTGTTCGTCTCGCGAGTACCGGAGCGCATATTTTTTATGTCGTTTCGTTCTTGTTTGTTCGGGTCGCGGCACGGGAGACGAGTGACAGCCTAGGCACGAGAAGGAGCAGCTCGCCGCGCGCTCAACGGCGGCGACGATGTCAGCTGACGTGGCCCACCGGGTCAGACAAAAAGCCGGAGCGATGTCCCGGGGAGGAAGGCCTACGTGGCAGGAGTACGTGGGGCCCACCGTCGCCGCGCGGTTCGCATCCAACGGTTCTTTTTTTGACCGTTTGAGCGCGGCAACGCCGCATGATGCCCTCTCCCATCATTTCACGTATATACTCCAGCCTTTATAACGACCCCACGTGGCCGTACTCCCACACAGCCTTGCAATCCTGGCCGTCCGATCATCTCACGTGGCATCTTGACCGGTGTGTTACATTTTTTAGTGAACTTGGCTTTGCAATTAGCACATGCTAATTTAGGTGATTAAGCCAGTAAATCTCTCTGCAAACCGCAGGGGACGCGGTGATTACGACGTGTTGACGTCCACATGTCGCCACCGGCCAAACACCGCGCGGTCACACGGACCGCACCACAGGCTGTGGCTATCTAGACCGTCCGGTGGAAGAAGAAAGCGGTGCACGCTAAGACGGAAGCGGAGGAGCCAACCACGGATCTCCCACCGTCCAAGCACCCGGATCCGACGGCTCACACGTCTCCCCGAGCGCGCCGTGGCCGCTATAAGTTGGCCGCCGCGCCGCGCCCACCTCCTCCTCGACTCCTCGTGACTCTCACGTACATCGCTTGCGCTGCCTCGCTTGAGATTCCGCTTTCGCTGCGCGAAGACGTAAAGAGTAGGCGGCGGCGGCGGGGTTGGGTTCGAGTTTTGGGGGAGGGATGGGGTACGCGCGGACGGTGAAGGCGGCGACGGCGGCGGCGGCGGCGGTGCTGGTGGCGTTCGGGGTGAGGCTGGCGGCGCCGGCGGCGGCGGGGTTCGTTGCGGAAGAGCTGCCGCGGGCGCAGGCGGCGGCGGCCACGTGGCTGACGCCGCCTTACCTGTACCTCGTCATCAACGCCATCATCCTGTCCATCGCGGCGTCGTCGCGGTTCCAGCCGAACCGCCCTCAGGCCGCCTCCGCCGCCGCGGCTGCTGCTGCGGACGATTCGTCGTTGGTGCGGCCGGCTCCGGTTCCGGTTCCAGTTCCGGTGGTGGCGGTGCCCGCGCCGGCGGTGACGATGCCGATGGAGGTGCCCGTTGTGCCGGTGCCGGAGGTGATGGCTCCCGAGCCCATTCCCGTGGAGGTGATTGTGCCGGAGGTGGTGAAGACGGCGCCGGAGGTGGAGGAAGCTGAGGAGAACTTCACGATCTCGAGGTCGACATGGACGCCACGGCGGAGGAGCACCACCGAGGCGGAGGCAGAGAATGAGGTGTTGTCACCCTTCGCGGACCTGACGAACTCGAGGGAGAAGCCTCTGGTATCTACTAGATTCGGCCGGAAGCCGGTCAAGGCGAGCCCAGAAGGTAACAACAAATCAGGAATTCTCCTCTAATTCCGTCTTGTTCTTTGCCAATTCGCCAATTAATTGAGCTCGCGAGATTGATCTGATTGATACCAATGGGGGATTGGGTTGCAGGGAGCAGGGCGCTGGGGGTGTCACGGCCGCGGAAGGAGCAGACGCTGGAGAGCACGTGGAAGGCCATCACGGAGGGGCGGGCGCCGCCGCTGGCGCGGCATCTCAAGAAGTCGGACACCTGGGAGACCCGGCCCGGCCGCCGCCCGTCGGGCGGCAGCGAGGACGCGCCCCCACTGGCGGCGGCGATGCGGAAGGCGGAGACGTTCAACGAGGTCGCCGGAGGAGGAAAGAAAGTGCGGCGGGAGCCGTCGCTGGGGCAGGACGAGCTGAACCGGCGGGTGGAGGCGTTCATCAACAAGTTCAACATGGAGATGCGGCTGCAGCGGCAGGAGTCGCTCAAGCACTACAACGAAATGATCAGCAGAGGTAGCGTTTACTGACGATGCAGAGCAGCAGCTCGATGGCAATAGCAAGCAAGAGCTTGTTTTTTTTTGTTATGTAGTTTTGGCCTTTTTGGCTTTCTTTTTTTAAAATTTCTTCCTTCAACAGTTGTGTAAGAAATTGTTTTGTTCAAGGATGATAGTGATAGTACACAAGACAAAGACTGTTCATATTAGGGGCGACAGATTAGTGAAAAAAACCCAATTTCTATTGGGGGTGTTGTGTATTAATCAGCCTGTTCATGGTCCATGCTCTGTTCTTCTGTATTCATGTGTAGCATGAACCTGTTTCTTAGATGTGCTTAGCCTTATGTTTACACTCGAGGGTGTGTGTTTTTTCGTGTGCGTCTTACATAAAAAGTGAACTACCAGGCTCCACAAATGCACAAAATATTCAATTTTTGTTTGGCTGTTTACTAGCTTACACAAGGTGGTTGTACATATCACAAGAAGCGTCGGTATCTAAATGTTAACCACAACTTTGACAATTAGTCAAGAATATCAGCTTTTAACATATGTGGTCGTATGAATAAAGGGTCCGTTCGGCTGGCTTATTTTTAGTCCGTCAACAGTGTTTTTATCTCAGAACAAATCAGTATCAATCATCAGCTGACTTTAGCAGTACTTTTCTCTCACAACAAATCAGCACCACCAGTCACCCAGCCGAACAGGATCAAAAAGTGTGATTAGCCATAACCGTGACACTGTCACAAATAACTGAGCGTACGTCTAAGGCCCCGTTTCATTTTGATTATTGACGATTTGACTATAGACATAAGTTTTAAAATAAACCTAACAAACATCTCAAATCAACTGGCCTAACATGCAGTGAAGTTTTTTGAGATCTTTTCTCGAAGTATGGAGTAAACCATTCGTTTCAATAATCTAATGATTTTTTTTAAAAAGGGGCATAACATAAAATGTAACAGATTGATGTATCCAACACAAACAGATGATTCTGTAAGACTGCAGCCAAGAGAAGCGATCCTCAGTCTAGAGGGTGAAGGAAGGAGGAAGGATGTTATCATGAACGAAATACGTATCACATCAGAATTCGCGGTTTGAGTACCGGTAAACTTTGATGGTAAACATTATCCCATCAGAGTACGGTACATAGAATGCATGCCAACGAGGGAGACCATCCCGGTAAGCAACATATTAAATCCTCTCCTTGCACAGGGATGGATGATCCGGTACATGAATAAATTTGCCCGTTGGTACATGCTGCCGAAGGGCGCCGCTCTTCCGCTACATCAATACATACAGGGTAAAGCAACGGGCCCCAGGCAAACACCAACGGGTTCTACTACAACACCGACGCCTGGTTCTATGGTAAATTAAAACTGGATCCCTCCCAATACAGGATAAACTAGATCTTTGGTATATAGAAAGGTAACATCTACAGAGCTACGCTACAAATCCACCCGCTGCATTTCTCCATTGGTATAGACATTTTCTTTTCACTGGTTATCTATCATCATTTTCGCCAGTATGACTTCTCTTTTGGGCAGGCAGCCCTATGTTGGGTTGTCCCTGAGTCTCGTTGCATCGGATTTCGGTGACTGCTCGTCTTCCCGCTCAGGCTGACTGTTCAGGTCAATCTGGTTCTTGATAGGAGAGGAGGTCCTCTTATTGTCAACGGACATGTCTTCAGGACCTTCGCCATTGGTATCTGCTTTCTGGGGAGGGCTAGTACTGCCTGGAGGAGCACCAGAGCCAGATTGTGGAAGTGGCTCGCTGGATTGACCTGCCTCTTTTTTGCGAGGTGCCCCAACGTCCTTCTCTGACTGCTGGCGCTTTTCACGCCGCATCATGAGCGTCCTGAAACGGCGTCGCACTGTCATACAGACGTTGCAAGTGCATGTCTGTTTGTGCTTTGGTCCCTTTCCGCTGGGAGGTTGTATGCAGACTATGCATGAGCAGCCAGGGCGATGGCGGGGATGCCTCGTGGTTGGCTGGGAAGGGAGAGATTCACCTTCACCAAGAATTGCAAGATTTGCGAGTGTGTCCAGCCCATCTGAAACATCGATATTGTCAATATCTACCTTCCCTTTGGACTTTTTTGCAGCACCTGAAATGCAGCAACATGAATTTTAAGTAAACGTAACTATAATAGATCATTTAGTACAGTTATAACTTATCACACAGATCAAAGAAAATACAGTGGCATTATGCAAGCATTGACAATTTTGTTCATGCTAGTACCATAGACAGAAATATGTAACCCCAAAATAAGATTGGGGATGTGTTGGTTCAACATGACATTTCCTAAAAATGCTGGATCGGGGTCAAGAGACTCAACACAGTGGATCATGGCAAGTCGTTTTTGTAGTTTGGCCCATTGCCCACTATAACATGTACGAACACTATGATGCTTCATTGTGACATCCAGCCACCAATACTGATAGATATCAGCCAGCCTTCCATGCCTCAGGTTACATTTGTAGGCTCTGGCATGTAGCACATAGTTCTATATAGCCTATTGTTCGTGGTGGACCTCTCCAATTTATTATCCTTTTGGAATTCATATTAGTATGATATTTAAAAAGGAACTACTAATGGAAACGGAGCTTCTACGTTCGTTTGTGAAGGGGGCAGATTATCCCTCGGTTTCCGTTATCACGCTTTTCAAACTACTAAATGGTGTATTTCGTGCGAAAACTTTCTATATAGAAGTTGCTCTAAAATATTAGGTACATCTATTTTCCAAGTTTAAAATAATTAAAACTCAATTAATCATGTGGTAATGGCTTTCTCGTTTTGCGTGCCTGTACTTAATCTTCATCTTCATCACTTGTGAATTAAATCAGTAGAACATAAACATACCAGGTTTGATAGGAATCATTTCGGCAAGCTCCTCCATATTTATCTCTTGGGCAGAATCACAGGAAGACCTAGTGATAAGCAGCAGTGGTTATTAGCTACGTGTGTAAAGTAAACTGAGACTATCCCCACCATCCAACCAACCACAACATGCAAACAGAAACAAAAAGAACAATAGTTTCTCTTGTGTTCAAATATACTAAATTCCACCAAACTAAAGATTTAAGAAACAGACAGCTCAAATTTCATGATCACAAGATCAAAATAAAGAATTGATGGGATAGAAATAGGGTTAATAGACTTCCAGTTCGGTAACAAAAGAGAACCATAAGCTTATCTCCAAGAGCTATCCTAGAACTGATGGTTTTGCAAAGATGTTTTTCTGTTGTAGTTAATCATAAATAGAACATATAAAAAGCGGAACTGTTCGAAAATATAACAGAAGGTCACCTTTCAGAATCCCATTTATTGTCAGAGCAGGTCCACTTAGAGGGCAAAAGGGCATCCACCGGCAGTTTACGCCACTTAGAGCAATCCTCACATTGAACCCATTGATGATTCTCACTGGTAAAAAATGATGATCTTTTGTAAGCTAGTAAAAAAGATGCTACTGTACTTTCCAAAAAGTAAACTGTTGGGAATCCTACAAATGGAAGTCAAGTGAATTTATATTGTTGTCTCATCAGGCACCAATAGGATAAGAGTATTCAGATAGACAATTAATGGTTTCAACAATTAAAAGTTTTCAAAACATTGAAAAGAACACATAAAAATTGAAGGTAGCTAGATAAGTTACAAGTATTATGAGAAAAGTGCGAGATAAACGTTACTAAAAAGAAGAACTGGAATGGTCTGTCTGGGACCTTTTCTACATATATATAATATACAAATGCAAGTGGCAAAGCTAAGAACATTACCCTGATTGGTCTGTCACAAAATATGTCCTCCTCCCAAGTATTGGTGGCTCCTGAAAATTATGGATGTTAATATAGAAGATAACGTGTTTAATCTTCTATACCAAGAACACACTAAAGCAAGTCATGGGTTCAAATAAGCTGATAGTATGCTCCGAACGATAGCTGAATAAGGCTCAAATTTGCAGGTCACTAGCCCACTAGCCAAGATCTGAATGATAAAAAAACTAAATGCATAACATACCTCATATTCCTCAAACTCATGGCCATCAACAACAACAATTGAAGGGGCCTTAGGAGGAGGACGGAGTAATTCTTGAGCTTCCTCCCATGTTATCTTCAATTCCATGGATTCATCACTGTCCATGCGGAACCGTTTGATCTTCGGACCAACAGAAGTTGCCTTTCTCTTGACAGGTCCCGGGGAGGAACTCGAAGTTCCTGGCCCATCCTTTTGTGGTAATGCAACTTTTTCAATTTTACAGGCAGTGGCTTGTTCCACAGGGCTAGAGCTTTTGGTCTCCGTGTTGACTTTAGTTGGTCGAGGTACAGAGGCATTAGCACTAGAATCTGGAGCAGAGACTTTACTATTTGCCTCTGGAGGGGGTGGTACACCATTGGCAGGCTTTGTTGGTTGGTCCTGTCAAATGAGCCAAAGGAAGACTTAAAACAAACTAGTTTGAGCCAAAGGATGACTTCAACAAACTAGTTACCAGTTTGACAGATATATAACCTATTCGTTGCAAATAGTATGCTAGTATAGAACCAGCATGATAACACACTAAAAAAATAAGCATACTCTCCAGGAGTAAGAAACAGAACACTCTAAATTGTGAGACCTAACATATGATACACTTAAAATTGGTTTTAAAAAAACACATCATTTTTTTGTGTGTGTTCTCAAAACCCCACACGTGTTGCCATAATTATCTCATTTCAGTAGATAAAAACCCTGGAGTCAAAGCAGATCTCAACACTGAGAAATAATACGGTATGCAGCAGAACATCTAATAGTGGGCATGTCAGATATGACCACTTAATAAGACTTTGTGAGACAAATATACCAAGAGCATGTTTCTGCTGGAACTAATGAGAGGTACAGTTCAACCAATATATTGAAGAACCCAAAGTACAAAACTTTAGAACCTGTTCTGCAGAAAGATTTGTTGCCTTTCGAAATCCCATGACCAGCTTCCCTTCTGGATCTATTCGGCTAAAGGTTACTGAATAAATATGGCAACATGAATTAGGATGGCAAAAAAAATATCATAAGCAAACTTTAAAAGAAACAAAGATATTTCTCATATGGAGAAAGACAAGCATAGGTCATGTTTATACTAAAAGGAAGACATAAGATTCACTCAGATAGCACTTTTAAGAAATGTAGCACAACTGGAACTGGAATAGGACAGCAAATACAATACAATCATTAGAACATAACGCACCTAAACGGATAAGATGTGCGCTAGTATAAAACGTGCAGAGAATATTAATGATTTACTACATGCATGCCAACTCTCTATGCATTAGAAATAGGTTTGCAGTCTTTTGTAGTATATACTGGGTCTTTTGTAGCAAAGTTATATACTACGTGCAGTCTTTAACCCACATTATAGCAAAGTTATATACTGGGTCTTTGTAGTCCTAGTTCAACATCCACACATTTATGAAAGATATATACCTGTATCACCTGCCTGCAACTGCATCGACTGAATGCAAGGTGTGACACCCTCCAATACATACATCCTGCTGTTATTATTGGGCCAGAAGCGGAACTGGAACACCCATTCCTTACCAGTAGCATCCTGAAC
This sequence comes from Oryza australiensis, assembly GCA_019925245.2. Classification (NCBI taxonomy): domain Eukaryota; kingdom Viridiplantae; phylum Streptophyta; class Magnoliopsida; order Poales; family Poaceae; genus Oryza; species Oryza australiensis. The sequence continues at coordinate 704,022 of JAIFGZ020000388.1, read as the reverse complement.
TTTTAAGGGGAGCCCTTCTGCCTGAGAAATTGCAGGGAAGTACGCCTGTTCAGAACAATTTACTGTTAGAAGAGTTTTTATGCAACAAAATAAACAAATTTGGAAGTGATCAGCTAAGTATATAAGATGACTGCACATCCAATTACAATGTAGCATCAACTGATTTCCTTCAGCAAACCCACTTCCAATTCAAACAACTAAAATGAAGGCAAGAGTTGCTGATAATTCTAAATAACCCACATTTCTATATAATTTCCCATACATCAGATTAGTTTTAAATCGCAAGCTTATTCACAATTGAAAGCATGGCTCAGGATAAGTTGCAAAACCTAGTAAAAGTAAAAGGACAGATTATATAATTATACATGGATGATTAGTAAACACTAATGAAGGCAGATTCCATGCATGGTAAGCCTAGCATAATATAATCTAATAAAAGAAAAGACAGTTTAAAATGAGAACTGAATAACTCACCTCAGCACATTTCTTTGGCAACACCAAACGACCAATCCGTCCAGCATCACTAGCACTCAACATTTTCTCAAACAAAGGGGTAATAACAGAATTTGAGCTGTTCGAGGGTTAAGGAAACACCTAAGAACAGGCAAGAGTTTAAACAAAAAAAAACATGTGACACAAATAATGACAGTATTTACTACTACCTCTGTTCCAAAATAAGTTCATTTTTCACCCATCCCACGCATACCAATATAAAATCAAAAGAACTAGAACACCCCTACTTTATCAAATCTCAATGCAACTATTTCTTACTTTATATACTTTCAATACAATTATTCCCTACTTTCACAAACTCCGATACAACGATTACTCCAAAAATGAACTTATTTTGGGACAAATGGAATGAGCTAAAAATGAACTTTATGGGACGGAGGAAGTAGTAAATACAGTATATTATCTAGAGGAAAATGATCATGAAGACACGTAGAATTTTTTTGGATACTCTCCAGATAGATGTTGTAACTCTTGATCTGTTATTCTAGGCCAATAGCGCGGAAGCAACTGAGATCTCGCCTTTGCATCCATTCTAGGCCTTCCATTGCGCAATTGCGCTTGAAAATCGTTATCAATCACACTATGGGAATAAAACTGTTTCTGCAATGAGGATGAAGCCATTTGCTGTTGCTGCTGAGTAGGTCCAATTCTGATATGGTCTTTTGGGCCATTAGCTGATGAAAAATTAGGAGACAACCCAGCTGGTAGGGCTGACGGATCATCTTTTAAAATGGACGGATGGTGTGAATCAAGCTTGAAGGTAGTAGATACAGAGGAACAAGGATCTGGAGTTACCCCTTTCCTTGCAGTCAAATGGTCATTTTCTCCTGCATGGTGACTATGGTCATGAAGATTTGGATTTGATCCCTCTCTGTGATAGAGAGTGTAAGCGTATGTTGGATCCAAGGTGGTGTGCTGAGTATGTCCATTCGAATATCTCTCCCTTATAATCTGGTTCATGCCAGCAGGTGTTGTTGGTCTGTCATGCATGTCATCAAATTTCTTCTCATGGGCATGAATAAAAGTGCGCCCTGGAAGCAATTTTTCACTGCCAGTAGGCCTATCAAACTCAAAAGCTAGGCGCTGCTGCAAGTCAGACTGCATGGTGGACATACTCCACACATTATTCTGCCGCCACTGGCTTGAAAATTGCCCGGCAGGAGGTCTCCAGCTCTTGACAAAATTGTCTTTTCTATCGGCTACATTTTGAGCCATATGCATGGAAGATGACCATATCTGACTTGGTGCCTGACAAACATGAGGACCAATGTATAATGATAAGTGAAAAGTACGAACTAATTTCAAAGAAAACAAGTTTGATTGCAAAAGATGTGCAGTTCAAAAAAATATATTAATCCATGCATATTGACTAGATGAGAAACACCCTTTACATAGTTCACTGAACAGCTTCAAAGTAAATGGCAAGAAAGGTATATCAACAGAACATCAGCTACATAATATATCAGACTTTCCCTAATTAATGCTGCCAACCAGATAGCATGACTGCAATTTAGTTAATGACGGATGTTTCTTAGATTTCCATTTCAAAGAAAAAAAAGAGTAGATGCCTGAAGGTGACAATAAGTGGAACACAAGTGATAAAATGAACCATCCAGTACTTATGAAGCTTCTGCCAAGCAATGCATGCAATTTTATCAATCACCAACCAGGGATCAAAATACACATGAAGGGAGCACAATACTACATAAGCCTTCTATCCCCCATATTATACCGTCAATCCAATAACAGCCAATATTCACGCAACAGTAGCAACAACCACCACAACATACCATTGCAGCATGCGACTTGCGAGCACACATGACGCACTCGACCCCTCCAGCGTCGAGGTGAACAAATGCATGGACCGACACAATGCACCCACAGTGCAGCCTCTGCAGGATAAGAACAGAGATACAGGGAGGGATCAATCAGCAAGCACAAATCACGACCACGGCCACCATCATCATCACCACCACCACCACAGGCTCGAGAGTTTAGAGAACGAGCATGCATGGGGCATCGTACCTTCCCGCACGATTCGCAGTTTCTCCACCCGGCAACCTCCAAATGGAAAGTCTCGCAAAAGCCCCCATGCTCGAACGAGTGACTGAAACAGAACACCATGCATGCATCAGAGGAGCTCGGAGTCGCACGCGAGTCAAACCACCACGGGGAACCCCAAAAAATTTACAGAAAACCCCCGCGTATTCCGCGGAAATTACAACGACGTGGCGATCACTCCACGTAGATCCGGTGGGCGCCATAGGCGAATCCGCCCGCGCGTGGAGGAGGAGGAGGAGAGCCGCCCCCCGCACGAATCGAGCACGCGGGGGGCTCGGCGCGCTCCGCCGCCGGCGCGATTGCGCGGGGGGGCCGGCGGGAGGGAGGCGATTAAGGGGTTACCGTACGTACTAGCATCGGTCGCAGAGCTCGGCGAAGTCGCCGTTGCGGAGTCGCCATCCGCGGCGGCGCGGGCCGTCGGATTTGGGGTCCTTGCAGTGCGCGTTGAAGCAGATCCTGGGCCGCTGCTGCGGGGGGCGTGACCGGGGGACCGTGCTGCTGTGGCTGCGGCTGCGGCGTCGGCGGCGGTCAACCGAGACGACCGCCTGGGGCGGCTGCTGCTGCGGCGGCGGCGGCGGTTTCGGCTGGAGCGGGGGCGGCTGCACCGAGATTGGGGCCGCCGCCGCGGGGAGGGGGACGGGGCGGGCACCGTCGGCCGCGTCGGGGGCGGCTGCGCCGGTGACGACATGGGCGGCGAAACCCTAAGCCCCGCCGGACGAGGCCCGGGGCGGCGCGGCGAGAGGGTAGGAGTGGGTTTTGGGGTGTGGGAATCGTGGGGGTCGGACGGAATAAGACGAGAGAGCCAGAGGGGAAGCGAGACGGAGGAGGCGGCTTTTAAAGCGAGACCCAGAAGAAAGAAAAAAAATGCAGTTGTTGTTGTAGTACTACCAGCGCCTCCTGCTACGTGTACACGACAACCCCTCACACTCTACTACTCTCTCACCCCATTTTTATTATTCGTAATCTCGCTCATAACTACACATTTTTATATATTAACCTCTCTCATTGTTGTAATGTGGTTGTCTACGTGATGGACGAATAATCATATTTTTTTCTCCAACTTGGAACGAGAGATTAATTAGAGATAGATCAATCGATGTGTTTAATTAGGGTCGATCTAATCTAACACTAACACAGGCTATAACCATTCTTTTATATCGGCGTGGAGTCAACCGCCGCTGCCTGCCTCCATGCATGCACGTTCCGAGTTCCGAATTCCGAATTCCGATCCCCTCTCGCCTCGCCTTCCCCTGCATGGCCGCCGTACACAAAATCAATCCAACCAAACCGCGACACTGATCACCGCCACGCATGCATGCATCGTGCATGCATCTGATCTGATTGAGCTGCTGCACTGCACACACGACATATCCTGATCGTCCATCGACTCTAGCCACGGTCACTGACAGAATCATTATGGCGCGTACGTAACGTGTACGTGTGGTCACCGCCGGCCGGTGCATGCACGTCGGTGCGCGGCGGCCCGACGGATCGCTCGCCGCCGGCGAGCGGAGGGAGACGGGAGGGGTGGGTGCGGTGCATGCATGCGAGCGTGGGGGGCGCGTGGGTACGGTCACGCGGCGGGGGAGATGACCGGTGAGTGATCTCCTCACGGCCTCGTGGGCTCGTGGGCCGCGACGAGACGGCGCACGGGGGCGGTGGGTGGGTGCGCGCAGGCGGTAACCCTACCGGCGAGCCGCAGTCCCATGCACGCCACGCCACCGCACCAGCAACAGCAGCAGCTAAGCAGCTGCCAGGTCATCGGTTTTCCCCATCACGAAAAGAAGAGAGATAAGAGAAAATATCATATGCTACTACTGCTGCTACTATTATACAGCAGCATACAGAAAGAAAAACAAAGTGTTCTAGCTGTACTCGTTACGTACTACGTACTACCTGCGTAAAAACAGCTTGGAACACGCCGTGCGGTGGTGGCCCCCTATATCCTCCATGGCACCTCCGTCGTACGACGAAATAAAAAGAAAGAAATATACGTACTCCAATCCTTGAGAAACATATTTCTTTAATTTAAATACAGATTTTATCTCGATTTTTGTTAGCATTTTTTAACTGCTAAATTTCTTATAAAATCTTTATAAAAGTTGTTTTAAAATATAAATAAATATTTTTAAGTTTTTAATAATTAAAACTCAATTAATCATAATGGTTTTTTCATTCTACGTGGGTTGGTTTTATTTTTATTTTAATTTATCTTAAACATTATCGTGTGTTTTAGTGCTAGAAATGTAGTACTAGTACTGTGGAAATCACTGCATCACCAACCAGCTGCATGCAGCCGCTGGTGCGTTTTTAAAATCGGTGAGCCCAAAGTGATCGACGGACAAATGCAGCTGATCATCGAATTCGTCCCGAATTCGTATGAAAATATTATGAAATTCTCGATCGATGTATCGTTCGATGGGTGTGTTGAATTTGTTTATTCGTTTATTACTGTCATTGCATGACGTGTAGCTAATGCAGATCAGAGTCATTAGAGAGGACGGACGGACGGACGGACGTGGGTACGTTGTATTGCGTCTTAATTTATGCCGTCCTGATCGCGTGAACAGTGTGATTAGACGCTAGAATAGTCTACGCACTCTCACCACGCATCAGGCTCAGGATAAACATAGGAGTAGACGATAAGGCGAGGAGACCGCGCGCGCTTGGGTCCCTTCCTTTTTTTTTTCTTCGTGTGTCCCGCACGTTGGTTTTTTCCTCTTCGTGTGGATTTTTCTCGTTGGAAGGATATGCTAAATGTGATCCTGGATCGTCTCCCAATGTGATATTTTTAATATCGTTGACAGTCCTAACACTATCGAAAAAATCATTATTGATTGAAATGATAAAAACTACGATAGTTTCGGTTTAAAAAGTCTACGAATTTTTAAAAACATTACTCTCGGTTCGTGTCACGAACCGGAACTAAAGATTATCTCTAGTCCTGATTTAAATGTTATCAGAGTCTGTCAGAGCACCGAGCACCTTTAGTTCCGGTTGGTAACATCAACCGGGACTAGAGATGTTATCTTTAGTCTTGGTTGGTGCTACCAACCGGGACTAAAGATGCTTGACGCTCTGACAGGTTCTGACAGTCTCTCACACCATCTTTAGTCTCGATACTAGATATGCTATTTTTTATTCTGGTTGGTAACACCAACCGGAACAAAAGTGAATGTGCTTATTTTTTAACTGAACCTAATAAAAATATATAAATTTTGCTACATGATTCAAATGGCCAAAAAATAATTTAAGGGGATCTGTAATTTCAAAGAGTGTGGTGTTGTATGGAGGTGGTTGATTGAAGACAGAAGGAAGCTTTAATTTTGTTATTACATATCATCATATTTATATTAACTAATGATTCTCAATATACAAAATCTTTTGTAAAATTATTTTGATGATAGTATACGAATTGGAGGGATGTACAATATTGATAAGAACATTTAAACCCTGGCCGTCACGTCTAGTTTATGCACGTTTAACAAGTTTTACGCGCATTGTTCATGTTTCGTCCTCTAACTCGGAGTCGGTTTTTAAAACGGTCATAACTTTTGCGTACGGACTCCGATCGAGACGTTCCATATATGAAAATCGATGAGAAAAAAATTTTGGATGCGTTCGTTCGTAACTTCTCTGCATTCGGCGATTTTATTTTGCCCAAAAAAGCCTCAGAAGATTGTCTTTTCGAGCCCAGAAGTTTTTTTCCGATTTTGAGCATGTCTTTCGAATTTTTCACAGGCCACGTCTTTTGCTTGTTTACGCTCAAATTTTATGTGATTACCTCTCATGTGCTCCTAAGTCCATAAAAAATATAAAAAAGAAAAAGAAAAAGTAAAAATTTTCCAATCTTGCTCAACAGCAGATGAAAATGAAGAAAACCGAGGGGCAAAAGAGGAACAATATCTAGAGGAGCACATTAATGTTTAGGATTATCTATATTTGATTTAATTTTAATATTATTGTTTTAAACCTATATTTAATAAATTTAATTTGGCCCTATTTAATGGATTATTTAATTGTTAACCCTAACTGGGACCAAATAAATTTAGAAAATTACGGGAAATTATCTTTAGTCCCGATTAGTGGCATCAACCGGGACTAAAGATGAATTAGAAATAGCGGAAAATTATCTTTAGTCTCGGTTGGTGCCATCAATCGGGACTAAAGATGAATTGAAAATAGCGGTAAATTATCTTTAGTCCGGTTGGTGACACCAACCGGACTAAAGATGAATTGGCTATATATATCCCCGGCTCGCATCGTCTTCTCCACCGATCCAATACTTAGCACATTTTTCAGATCTCTCTTCCTCTCCCTAGCTCTCTCCCTCTCCCTCTCCCTCTCTCTCTCTCCCTCTCCCCTCGGCAAGCAAGGGGAGGGGAGGAAATGGCGGCGACGGGGGAGGAGGTGGCGGTAGCGGGGCGCAATCTTCTCACCAGCGGCGAGCGGGAGCCGGCGGCAGCGGCGAGGCGAGCGGACAATTTGTTGTATACATGTTTAAATTTTGCTGTTGCATTTTATTGTATTCGATTTCGATGTTGTTTGCATATATATGTATGTTATGTGTGTTATATATGTGTGTGTTATGTATTTAGACATATATATATATGTAAATCTATATATGTATATATATGTGTGTGTAAACAGACAGCAAGCTAATAACAGGAGGAGGAATTAAATTTTTTTTAAAAAAATCTTTAGTCCCAGTTATTTAATCGGGACTAGAGATCGCCCATCTCTAGTCTCGGATTCGTAGTCCCAGTTTGACAACCGAGACTACTGATGGTTATGAACCGGGACTAGTTTGGCTTTCTGCAGTAGTGTAAATCAAGTTTGATTTTTGATGTGAAATTGGCAAAACCTTTTGATTTCATACGTATTATGAACTTATGATGCACATACGTCATAATAGCTATGTTTTCATCCATAGAAGAGGGGATAAATGATCCTACACACATTGTATAAGCGCCTACATCCATAGCAGACATGCTATATCTATGTGAGATGAAGAGATAGTTTCATATGCTATTCACGCTAGATGAATAGCACGAGATGGGGTACATGGACATGTAGTCCACACGTCAAGACGTATGCGTCGTAAACGGGGCATTCACCTGGAAGGAAGGTGTTAATGACCAAATTTAGTAAGCAAATCCCCGAGTTTGAAGCAGAATCGGAGGAAACGCGCGATCCTTGAAAACAGAGGCCGCATCGGCTAAGTTCGAATTGGCTACAGAGGCAGTCAGCTGAGTCTGAGTCGGACCGGGATAGCCGATAGCCGATTCCGATCGGGAGCAGAAGGTGGAACCAATCCCGAAAGAAAAGCTTAGAGATAATTATTGGATTCGGTTTCCAAAGTGTTTCAAAGACGTTGCCATCTACGGATAAAATCCTATAACTGTAATTGTATCTGTAGAATAGGATATTTTGTATAAATTCCTTTTGTAACGCGACATGGGATTTGTCACGCCCAGAAATTCACACCAGAATTTCCGCAGCTAATTTGTGCATTACATCCTCGTCCAGGCATTGGCCGAGGTACACAAATCAACATTATTGATAATACAGAAACCTCGTCTTAGAAACAATATAAAAGAGTTACACAAATGCAACGAAAAGAGAAAAAACTGACTTAAGCTAAACTTGACTCGAGCGAAGCGGAACACCAACACCACAGCTAACCCTTGACAACGAACAAGCCTACACCTCTTCGAAGACCTCGACCTCAACCTCTGTCACTGAAGGGGGAAAAAGAAACAAGACTGAGTACAACCACCATACTCAACAAGTCACACCGGAAGAGAAGATATGATGCAGGATAAATATCAAGGAAAAGGATAATAGGCTCAATTTGCATAAACAGCATTGCAGAAATAATAGTAATAGTTGAAAATAGTAAAACAGTAGTAGTAATTAAGCAATATTAAATAAGCACTGTCCAACGTTAAAACCACGTCGCAACAGGCCCATCCATCTATTTGTACTAATCAAGTTCCAACAGTTCATTCCTGTGAATAAGTGAGACTAATCAAGGTGAATCTGGTCGATCGCCCGTAACCGTGGGCACGACTATTTGAATAGTTTTACTCTGATCAGAGATGTACAACTGTACCCACAAGACACAATCCCACGACACGTCACCGTGCGCCGGTGCACCACCACGGTACCCCGAAAAGGAACTATGATAGGACCCTTCACATAACCCCCTCTAACCAATCGTACCACACCAAGGTTTCGCCCTCACTCCCATCGGGGTAATGGGCAGCCCCCTCTCGTGCCGCGGTGAATCCGAAAGCCGATCAACCCTTAAAACCGGGGCCAACCCAACTCCATCACGCCCACCCTCACTGGGATACGTCGGCTAGAGACAGCTACGCTACAGACCCAACCATTACCCATGCTGGCTTGTGGTATGCACGGTAATTCTTTCAGGGTTTCCCGAGAACCGGTCCTTAATTTTCATGAGCACGCTAACAAAAAACCAACCATGTGCTCATGACCCACCATTGTCATAATTCAATGTTATTATAGTAGAGTTACAAACTTGGCATCATCTGAGAATTAGCCTCTAACATAATAATTGATTAATGTGGTCCCCTTGAGTGAGCTAGTTGAGCTAAGCATAACTAAGCAAGCCTTAAACTAACATCTAGTCATATTGAACCCAAGTTATCAGAGGTATAAGGTAAACAATCCTATGGTTAAGTACAGTAGGTATGATCATCCCATGAAATGACATTCTAAAACATATGCAATATTTGAGAGAAAAGGGATATTTAAATAAGATAGGTACAATATGTTCAATGAAAAGTATGACTTGCCTTGCTCTGGAGACTGAGGAACCTCGGCGACTACTTCGAGGAGAACGGACTTGCCGAAAAACATGGAATCTACACGACAAACAAAGTACTCAACAAAACACCCTAAAAGGTCTACTGAAACAGCACTGAAAAGTATTTTTAATGGATTCTTGACATTTTTATGGATTTAATGAAATTTGCAGATTAAAAAGATATGAATTTTAGAAGTTTAATTGCGATTTTTAAACTAAACAGAAAAGACTAAATTATTTATTACGCAATTAAGTCCCCGGTGACGTCATCAACGCGCGCTCGAAAAAGGATGATGTCGCATGACGTCATCGGTTGGCATTAGCCATAGGGCGACGTCGCATGCGACGCAAGCGGCGGCGGGAGGTGGACGGGTGGCGACGTGGCGCGCGGAGATTGGGCGGGCGGCGGCCGAATGGCGCGGCGACACGTGGCGCACGCGGGAGCCGAGGGGCGCGGCGGCCGCGGAGGCGAGGGGGCGCGGGATGCGTGGCGCACGCGGGTTGGCCGGGACGGCGGCTGGCCGGATCGTTGCCACGTGGCGAGATCCGAACGGCTAGGCGGCAACGATTGGACGGTGCGGATGGCGGCTAGGGTTAGGGTTTCACGGGGCGACGGTGGCCGGGCGGCGGCGAGGGTTTTTGCCAGCCAGCCTTGGCGGCGCGGCGGCCGGGACGACTCGGCGAGCGGCGACGTGTGGCGACGACGAGCTCCGGCGAGCGGCAGCGCAAGGCACGGGCGAACGCAAAAGGAAAAGAATGAGACGGTGGTGCTCACCGACAGCGGGGAAGAAGGCGACGACGACGACGATTTTTGGGGCTAAACCTAACGGGGAAACAAAGGGGAGCATGCGGTGGTGCAAGAGAGGATTTTATAGGACGAAAAGAGATTGAATCGAGCACGGGATGGCGGGAAAACCTCGCCGTTTGTTTCGGACTCGGAGAGAGAGAGAGAGAGGATATTTGGCGGCCGTTTCGAGGCGGTGGCGGCCGTTGCGGCGCGCGAGAGAGGCGGAGCACCGGTGCGGGCGGCCGTTGGAGCGCGAGAGAGGCGGCACCGGTGCGGCGCGGGTCAGGGCCCGGCATGGGGCCCACACGGCACGAGGCGCGCGGAAACGACACGGAAACGACGTGGAAACGGCGAGGGCGGCACGGCGCATGGCGGCGGCGGCGGCTGGGCTGGCCGGGCGCGAGGAAGGCGGCCCCGACAGGTGGGGCCCACTTGTCGGTGGCCCGCGGAGCAAGGGAGGGGCGACAGACTTGCACGGGCGCGACCGGCTCGTGGGCCTCGGCCCGCGGCCGAAAGAGGAGAGGTGTGCACGGGGAGGCGGCTTGGGCCGGGGCTTGGGCCGACGGTATGAGGGAAAAGAGCGGGAAAAAGGACGGCCCAAAGGAAAAAAAGAAAGAGGGGAAAACGAGACAAAGGAAAAAGGGATTTAGGGATTTAATTTAATTGTAGGATTTTTATTTAATTGGTTAAAAATACTTAGAGTGCTCTAAAAATTCCCGTAAAAATCGTGTTAGTGCATTTTGACACGTAGAATTTAAGAAAAATCCTACCATGCCATTTCCATTTATTAATTGCATTTTAAAATTACTTGTTGGCTCCAGATTAATTCCAGAAACTCTGATTATTTCAGGGTAAATTATTTAAATGATTTAGGGGCAAAACTCGGGGTGCGACAAACCTACCCCCCTTAAACGGAATCTCGACCCCGAGATTCGGAGGCACTGGTGAAAAGGTGCGGGTGCGTGGCCTTTAGCTCATCTTCTCTTTCCCAAGTAGCTTCTTCCTCTGAGTGATGAGTCTACTAAACTTTGCAAAACCTAATAACCTTGTTCCGAGTCCTTCTCTCGCTGATCTCGAGAATACGAGCTGGTCTCTACACGTAGGTCAAGTCCTCTTGAATTTCAATCTGGTCTGGACTCGCCTGCTCTTCTGGTACCCTTAAACACTTCTTTAACTGGGACACATGAAACACGTCGTGAATACCAGCCATGTTGGATGGAAGCTCAAGCTGATAGGCTACTTCTCCTCGACGTTCCTGAATTCTGTATGGTCCCACAAAATGTGGTGCCAACTTGCCTTTGGTTTGGAAACAGTGTACTCCCCGGAACGGTGTAACACGAAGATACACAAAATCCCTGCTTCAAAAGCGAGATCTCTTCGACAATTGTCTGCATAGCTCTTTTGCTGGGACTGTGCAATCCTCAACCTTTCCCGAATCGTTCGGACCTTTGCTTCTGCTTCGCTTATCACTTCTGTGCCAAACAACTGACGTTCACCAGTCTGATCCTAGAAAAGGGGTGTGCGGCACGTCCGTCCATACAACGCCTCATACGGTGCCATTTGAATGCTTGCTTGATAACAGTTGTTATAGGAGAATTCTGCATAGGGCAAGCTCTTGTCCCACGCTGTACCAAATTCAAGTGCACATGCTCTCAACATGTCTTCCAGAATTTGATTCACTCTCTCAGTTTGACCATCTGTTTGCGGATGATAGGCCGTACTTAATTTCAAACGGGTACCAAGCTTTTCTTGCAACTTCTTCCAGAACTTGGAAGTAAACTGACTTCCTCGGTCAGACACGATCCTTTTAGGCACACCATGTAAACACATGATTCTCGCGAGATAAAGCTCTGCTAGCTTCTTTCCCGAGTAGGTAGTGTGCACTGGTATGAAGTGGGCCACCTTGGTGAGTCGGTCCACAACGACCCAAATTGAATCATATCCTGACGATGTGCAGGGTAAACCCTTGATAAAATCCATTGCAATTTCTTCCCATTTCCACTCTGGAATTTGGAGGGGTTGCAACAGTCCTGCGGGCCGTTGATGTACTGCCTTAACCCGCTGACAAACATCACAAAGTGCGACAAACTCAGCTATTTCTCTCCTCATACTGACCCACCAAAACTTCTCTTTAAGATCTTGATACATCTTTGTACTGCCTGGATGAATTGAGTATTGAGTTTGGTGGGTTTCCGTAAGGATCAACTTTTTCAAATTCTTATCTTCTGGCACACACAATCTCTTTCCCATCTAGATTGTGCCATGCTCGTCTTCTGTAAAGTCATGAGCTTTTCCGACCCTCATGTTCTTTTTGAGTTTAGCCATCTCGAGATCTGATGCCTGAGCAGCCCGAATTTGATCAATGAGAGTGGGTTGGGCTTCCAGAGCAACCACAAAACCAAAATCCACCACCTGTAGATTTAGGTGCTCAAATTCTTGCTGCAATTGGTTGCACATCCTTTCGATGGTGATGATGTTGCAGTAACTCTTCCGGCTCAAAGCATCTGCTACCACATTAGCTTTGCCAGGATGGTAATGTATCCCCAAATCATTATCTTTGATCAGTTCCAACCATCTTCGCTGACGAAGGTTCAAGTCCGGTTGGGTGAAGATATACTTGAGACTTTTATGATCCGTATACACTTCACAACGATTGCCAATTAGGTAGTGTCGCCAGATCTTCAGGGCATGAACCACTGCGGCTAATTCCAGATCATGAGTTGGATAGTTGTTCTCATGCGGACGCAATTGACGAGAAGCATATACGACCACTTTGCCTTCTTGCATCAACACACATCCCAACCCTTGGCGAGATGCATCACAATAAACTTGAAAATCCTTTGCTGGATCTGATAGTACCAATACTGGTGCAGACACCAACTTCCTATTAAGCTCTTCAAAACTCTTGTTACATTCTGCTAACCACTTAAACTTCTCATCTTTCTTCAACAATTGAGTCATCGGCTTGGCGATTTTGGAGAAATTCTCAATGAAGCGGCGGTATTAACCCGCAAGTCCAAGGAAACTTCGGATCTGCGTGACTGTTTTTTGCGGAGTCCACTTGGTAACTGATTCCACATTTGACGGATCCACGGCTACTCCTTGATCATTCACAATGTGGCCGAGGAACTGCACTTCCTTTAACCAGAAAGCACACTTGCTAAACTTGGCGTAGAGTTGATGACCCCTCAACTTCTCGAGCACTGCCCAGAGATGTTGCTCATGTTCTTCCTCCATCTTAGAGTAGACCAAAATGTCGTCAATGAACACCACGACAAATTTGTCCAAGAACTTCATAAACACCTTGTTCATCAGGTTCATAAAGAAGGCCGGTGCATTGGTCAATCCAAAAGACATGACCGTACACTCATAAAAACCGTACCAGGTGATGAAAGCGGTCTTGGGAATGTCCTCTTCCCGAATTCTCAACTGATGATAGCCTGATCACAAGTCTATCTTGGAAAACACCTTTGCCCCCTTGAGTTGATCAAACAAATCATCAATCCGTGGTAGAGGATACTTGTTCTTGATAGTGGCCTCATTGAGTGCGCAATAATCGACACACATTCTCTTGGTCTTGTCTTTCTTCTCCACGAATATCACCGGAACACCCCAAGGCGACGTGCTCAGGCGGATATACCCTTTCTGCAACTGTTCATCCACTTGCTTCTTTACTTCGGCCAACTCGTTGGCTCCCATTCTATACGGCCTCTTGTGGATTGGGGCGGTCCCGGGTACTAAATCAATCCGGAATTTAATTTCTCTTTCTGGTGGCATCTGAGTTAAGTCTTCGAGAAAACTTCAGGGTATTCTCTGATGATGGGGATATCTTCTATTTTCATAGGGGTCTTTGCTACTACTTCAGACGATCCACCGGCAGACACATGATTCAAACTTGCCACGGTCTCGACTTGCATGGGAGAACGAAAAACAATTTCTTCTCCTTTCACATTGATTAAAGTAATTGTGCGACTAGCACAGTCAATTACTCCGTTATGTCTGGATAACCAATCCATCCCAAGAATGACATCTAGGCCTTTGGACTGAAGAAGGATAAGGTTGGCTAGAAATTTAGATCCTTGGATTTCTATTGCCACTGAGGGACAATACTGAGCCGTGTCCAAATGGTTTCCAGAGGTTTGAACCCGCATAGGTACCTTGAGTTCCACTACTGATAGCCCATGTGCCCCAACAAACTGCTTTGAAATAAATGAATGCGTAGCACCAGAATCAAATAATACTGTAGCAGGAGTGAGATTTACAGGAAACGTACCCAGTATAACTTCAGGAGCGGCCTGCGCTTCCTCTGCGGACGCATGATTGATACGGGCCTGGATGAACCTTGGCCAGCGCGTCTTGGCTTTGGACACTTGTCTGCAAAATGCCCAGGGTCACCACAGTTGAAGCAGACTCCTGGCTTCCCTCCGGAGTCCTTCCTTGGAGGTGGTGGCTTGGACTACTGTTGGGGTGGCGCCGTTGGAGGACGCAGGGCTGGATTGCGCTATTGTTGTCCACTGCCACTACTGCCAGCTTAAAAATTCCCTGGGTGATAAGGCCGATGCTGACGAACAATCATGGTGGTAGGTCCGCCCTGACTACCAGACATGAAACGCGGCCTCTGCTGATTTTTCTGCTGTTGAGGAGGTCTGAACTGGACTACCTTCCTTTTCTTGATCATCTTGTTGCGCTGATCTTCCTGCCGAATGGCCTTGTCAACCAACTTCTCAAAGTTAGCATATTCTCCTGAGATTAGCTTGTCCGTGAGTTCATCATCCAAACCAGCCAAGAACTTGTCTTGCCTTTCTGCATCGATGCGCACATCTTCTGGGGCGTAACGTGCAAGACGGTTGAACTCGTGCAGATACTCAGTAACTGACCTGTTACCCTGCTCAAGAGAACGAAACTCACGCTTCTTCTGTGCAACTATTCCCGCAGGAGTATGTGTGGTCCTGAAACTACGACAGAACTCTTCCCATGTAACCGCTGCTCCAGCTGGGCGAGTGACCAAGTAGTTGTCCCACCAAGCTGAAGGAGGGCCTTGCAACTGATGAGTATCAAACGAGACTTTCTCCTGGTCCATGTACTGTAGAAGATCTAACTTCTTCTCTATGGCATGAAGCCAGTCATTGGCCTCCATAGGATTAGTGGTCTTTGGAGAAGGTCGGGTGTCGGACACGAAGAAACTCGGCAACTTAGGCGGGGTGGTGGAGCGGCAAGCGATTATTCCTGCTTCGCTTCTTCTTTGCATTTGTTGCAACATCTGCTGTTGCATCTGCTGATATTGTTGTTGCATTTGCTGCATCTCGCAGCCATCATCTGTGTCTGCGAAGCAAGTACTTGAGCAATGGTGGGATTCTCGGGTGGCGGCGGAGGAGCATTGCCGTTGACGTCATTAGCCTCGTTGTTGTGGGCACCTGACTGCCCATTGTTGTTGTTCGCTCCGCTGGTCCTGGTGTTCACCATCTGGAGGAGGCGACCGAACCAAAGATAGAAAAGAAGAGAAACAGACGGACTTAGAAACTAAACTTTATTATTGGAATTCAAATGCATTGTTCTGATCTTGATTAAAACAAGGAAAAACACGAAACATCCTTAATTGGTCAGCCATATCACACTTGATATCGACTGCCAGCTATCCCACACACAACAGCCTAACACACAGCAACTACCAAGAAGACAAACTAAGCATAACGATAAAACTAAGAAGGGCGACTAAAACGATCCGCGAGGAAGGAGCCAAAACTGCTTCCTTCAGAAGATCCCCATTCTTCAGAACGGCTCCTGGAGTCCTCTGGCTTCACCTCGGACTTCGACTCTTCTGAGTCGGTTGCCGTAGCCCAACCAATCCTGCCTCTTCCCTCTGAGGAACTCCGAGTCTCTTCTGAATCCATGTCTTCCCTTGAATCCTCTGAGCTTGAGTCACTGGAGATGGAGGTCCAACCGTTGCTGCCACCTCCGCCTTGGTACGCCGAAGCTTGAGCAAAGGCGAGAGCAGAACCTGCAGCAAGAAGAATTGGGACAGGCGGTGAAACTGGAGCTGGTGGAGCGGGAGGAGCTGGAGGAGACGGTGGAGGAATCCGGGGTGCTAGCTGGATACGGACAGGTGCAGTGGTGGTCTTCCGAGGTGTAGTACGAATCCTAACACCACCTGGTGCTGGGAGTCCCTTCAACTCAGCAACTTCCTTCTTAAGGCGAACCACTTCGTCCTGCAGTTGCACAATCCTCAGCATCTTCTTGTCGTTCAACTCCTTGGTTGCCTTGTGCAGGTCTGAGTGCATCTTGTCCAGACCCCTGATCACCGTGCACATATGGCCGAAAGTAGAGTCGTTCTCATTTGCTATAGACTTGAATGCACTGACATCGGAGGAACTGCCATGACGGGGATGGTAGCGGTAAGCGGAGGTGCGAAGGTCAGCACCATGCAGCTCCCTCATCCTGGCCAACATCAGGTAAGCAGCTTCTTGACAAGCGTGATCCGACGTGCCTCCTGAAGCTGTGACCTCCATGTTGGGAAGACACATTCCCACAAACCCGTGAACCTCCAAACGGACACGATAGGGCAACTCGTCGTTGAGAGGTGCAACTGTTGTATACTCCGACGCTTCAGGATACCCAACTGCAAGGGCCATGCGTGCCAGCTCCGCAACAAAGCCCACCATCCCTTCTCCACAGTGCATCGTTGGGGAACCTGCCATCTGTAGAAACAAAGGAGTGGGAATCAAAGCATGCTCAAAACCCCACGACCAACAACCCATTTTCACAATTTCTAACACCCTAGACCGACTTTACTTTTCAAAACACCCTTTTTTTAACACATGCAAATGAAAAGATTAGAGGGCTCTTAAGGTTTCCAGTTGGCTCGTCCTACAGTCAAAGGATGGCTCTATTTTGTGCATTACATCCTCGTCCAAAAATTCACACCAGAATTTCCGCAGCTAATTTGTGCATTACATCCTCGTCCAGGCATCAGCCGAGGTACACAAATCGACATTATTGATAATACAGAAACCTCGTCTTAGAAACAATATAAAAGAGTTACACAAATGTAGCAGAAAGGGAAAAAAACTGACTTAAGCTAAACTTGACTCGAGCGAAGCGGAACACCAACACCACAGCTAACCCTTGACAACGAACAAGCCTACACCTCTTCGGAGACCTCGACCTCAATCTCTCGCACTGAAGGGGGAAAAAGAAGCAAGACTGAGTACAACCACCGTACTCAACAAGTCACACCGGAAGAGGAGATATGATGCAGGATAAATATCAAGGAAAAGGATAATAGGCTCAATTTGCATAAACAGCATTGCAGAAATAATAGTAATAGTTGAAAATAGTAAAACAGTAGTAGTAATTAAGCAATATTAAATAAACACTGTCCAACGTTAAAACCACGTTGCAATAGGCCCATCCATCCATCTGTACTAATCAAGTTCCAACAGTTCATTCCTGTGAATAAGTGAGACTAATCAAGGTGAATCTCGTCGATCGCCCGTAACCGTGGGCACGACTATTCGAATAGTTTTACTCTGATCAGAGATGTACAACTGTACCCACAAGACACAATCCCACGACACGTCACCGTGCGCCGGTGCACCACCACGGTACCCCGGAAAGGAACTGTGAAAGGACCCTTCACATAACCCCCTCTAACCAATCGTACCACACCAAGGTTTTGCCCCCGCTCCCATCGGGGTAATGGGCAGCCCCCTCTCGTGCCGCGTGAATCCGAAAGCCGATCAACCCTTAAAACCGGGGCCGACCCAACTCCATCACGCCCACCCTCACTGGGATACGTCGTCTAGAGACAGCTACGCTACAGACCCAACCATTACCCATGCTGGCTTGTGGTATGCACGGTAATTCTTCCAGGGTTTCCCGAGAACCGGTCCTTAATTTTCATGAGCACGCAAACCAAAAACCAACCATGTGCTCACGACCCACCATTGTCATAATTCAATGTTATTAGAGTAGAGTTACAAACTTGGCATCATCTGAGAATTAGCCTCTAACATAATAATTGATTAATGTGGTCCCCTTGAGTGAGCTAGTTGAGCTAAGCATAACTAAGCAAGCCTTAAACTAACATCTAGTCATATTGAACCCAAGTTATCAGAGGTATAAGGTAAACAATCCTATGGTTGAGTACAGTAGGTATGATCATCCCATGAAATGATATTCTAAAACATATGCAATATTTGAGAGAAAAGGGATATTTAAATAAGATAGGTACAATATATTCAATGAAAAGTATGACTTGCCTTGCTCTGGAGACTGAGGAACCTCGGCGACTACTTCGAGGAGAACGGACTTGCCGGAAAACTCGGAATCTACACGACAAACAAAGCACTCAACAAAACACCCCAAAAGGTCTACTGAAACAACACTGAAAAGTATTTTTAATGGATTCTGCATATTTTTTTGGATTTAATGAAATTTGCAGATTAAAAAGATATGAATTTTAAAAGTTTAATTGCGATTTTTAAACTAACAGAAAAGACTAAATTATTTATTACGCAATTAAGTCCCTGGTGACATCATCAACGCGCGGCTCGAAAAAAGGATGATGTCGGCACGGCGTCATCGGGCGGCATCGGCCTAGCGGCGCGTTAGCATGCGCGGCATAGCGCGGCAGCGGGAGGCGGACGGGTGGCGACATGGCGCGCGGAGATTGGGCGGGCGGCGGCCGAATGGCGCGGTGACACGTGGCGCACGCGGGAGCCGAGGGGCGCGGTGGCCGTGGAGGCGAGGGGGCGCGGGATGCATGGTGCACGCGAGTTGGCCGGGACGGCGTCTGGCCGGATCGCTGCCACGTGGCGAGATCCGAACGGCTGGAGCGACGGTGATCGGATGGCGGCTAGGGTTAGGGTTTCACGGGCGGCGACGGCCGGGCGGCGGCGAGGGTTTTTTCCCGCCGGCCTTGGCGGCGCAGCCGGGACGGCTCGGCGCGGCGGTGCGCGGAGACGACGAGCTCCGGCGAGCGGAAGCGCAAGGCACGGCGAACGCAAAAGGAAAAGAAGGAGACGGCGGCGCTCGCCGGCAGCGGGGAAGAAGGCGACGACGATGACGATTTTGGGCTAAACCTAACGGGGAAACAAAGGGGAGCATGCGGTGACGCAAGAAAGGATTTTATAGGGCGAAAAGAGATTGAATCGGGCACGGGATAGCCCGGAAAACATCATCGTTTGTTTCGGACTCGGAGAGAGAGAGGGATATCGGCGGCGTTTCGGGCGACGACGGCCGTGCGCGCGCGAAAGAGGCGGGCACGGGTGCGGCGACGCGGGCTTGGGCCCGGCGTGGGGCCACGCGGCACGAGGCGCGCGGAAACGACGTGGAAACCGCGGGGGTGGCGCGGCGCATGGCGGGCGGCGGCGGGCTGGTCGGGCGGGAGGGAGGCGGCCCCGACAGTGGGGCCCACCTGTCGGTGGCCCGCGGAGCAAGGAGGGCGCGAGACTTGCTCGGGCGCGGCGGCTCGTGGGCCTCGACCCATGGCCGAAAGAGGAGAGGCGCGCGGGGAGGCGGCTTGGGGCGGGGCTTGGGCCGACGATCCGAGGGAAAAGAGCGGGAAAAAGGATGGCCCAAAGGAAAAAAAGAAAGAGGAGAAAAAGAGAAAAAGGAAAAAGGGATTTAGGGACATAATTTAAATGCAGGATTTTTATTTAATTGGTTAAAAATACTTAGAGTGCTCTAAAAATTCCCGTGAAAATCCTGTTAGTGCATTTTGACACGTAGAATTTAAGAAAAATCCTACCATGTCGTTTCCATTTATTAATTGCATTTTAAAATTACTTGTTGGCTCCAGATTAATTACAGAAACTCTGATTATTTCAGGGTAAATTATTTAAATGATTTAGGGGCAAAACTCGGGGTGCGACAAACTTGTCACGTCCGGAAATTTAGCCAAATTTTATGACTATTTTATGTATTAAATCCCTGGTGACGTCATCAATGCGTGGCTGAAGAGATGGCCGACGACAGAGAAAGATTGATCTCGTGGGGAGGTGGTTAGAGCACGGGAATAGCTCGGTAAAAAAGGGGAAACCGAGGAGGAGGCCTAGGGGGTCCTTTTTATAGGCTTGGGAGGGAGAGGCCTGCACCGGGACGAGAGGATTTGGCGTCGGATTTTTAGGGTTTATCCCGAGTTCGTCGGGGTAAGAACGAGGGCGAAACCCTAAAAATCCGGCGCCAAATCCTCTCGGATAGAAGAGGGGATAAATGATCCTACGCACACTGTATAAGCGCCTACATCCATAGCAGACATGCTATATCTATGTGAGATGAAGAGATAGTTTCATATGCTATTCACGCTAGATGAATAGCTCGAGATGGGGTACATGGACATGTAGTCCACACGTCAAGACGCATGCGTCGTAAACGGGGCATTCGCCTAGAAGGAAGGTGTTAATGACCAAATTTAGTAAGCAAATCCCTGAGTTTGAAGCAGAATCGGGGGAAATGCGCGATCCTTGAAAACAGAGGCCGCATCGGCTAAGTTCGAATTGGCTACGGAGCCAGTCGGCTGAGTCTGAGTCGGACCGGGATAGCCGATAGCCGATTCCGATCGGGTGCAGAAGGTGGAACCAATCCCGGAAGAAAAGCTTAGAGATAATTATTGGATTCGGTTTCCAAAGTGTTTCAAAGACGTCGCCATCTACGGATAAAGTCCTATAACGGTAATTGTACCTGTAGAATAGGATATTTTGTATAAATTCCTTTTGTAACGCGGCATGGGATTCCGTCCTAGGATATTGTCATAGTGTGAATAGTAGATAAGATAGAAACCATGATCTACACGGATATTGTTGTAACCGGGTATAAATAAGACTCGAGGGCTTGTTGTAATGAACAATCACATCAACTCAATACAACTTCGGCGCATCACCACCCGTTTTGTTTTTACTTTCTCGCCAAGTTCTTACCTCGTTTTCGGGCTGCATCGGTATCGATCTCCAGGCAAGGTAATCTCTTGTTACAAACGGTTTGTGTTATCGGGGTTAGTGCTTTCATCATTATGACACTCTGATCTTGATGTTACAAATTGCTTAATTTATCATATGCGAGATATAATATAGGTCAATGTTTAGATCTATCTCTCAATCAACTAATGTCTTCCTGAAGATAGCAGCCGATAGAGCTAGATCCAGAGGTTGATTTAGGTTATATGGTGTATCCACCATCTCGAGGAATTCTCATTAGTCTGAATATATCTTATGCTTATTTGGGTACTTAATGCTGCATCAATCATCCTATTAAGTCGCTCTTAGAATCATATAGATCTGGTTTCAGCAGGTCTTATCTGTTTTAGCCATCTTTTATGTATTATTACTGTTAGATGTGTTAAAGCTGCCTTTTATATTAAGATCTTATACTAATTAAATTTGCTAAACCTGGTATCAATCTGTGAGGTTATATTAACAAACCATTGATCCTTGTTTATTTTATTTAGCTTAGGATAATATCTTAGTATAAAACTGTATCGGAGTACTAGCTGATTCACGTTAGATCTACGACATCAGCTAAGTTATAAATGTATATAATTGATATTCTAATACATATTTAGATATAAGTGATTTGTACTGTCTCGGTATGCTACCGATCTATCCCAATCACTTAGTCTAAACATACTTTGGAATAGCAATTATGTATCATGGATATCTGCAGCCGATCGAGTAGGATCTAATCATGATTTGACTATCTATTCTTTGTATCTTGTTGGTTACAGGATCAAACCAACTGACACGTCCTTCAAATCACCAAAGACGATCAACTTGGACCTGCATTAGAGTTAAATAGATTTCTCAGACCAGTGCGTGGAAAACTTTTATTACCAATAGAAGGTTAGCCCTATAATTTCACACGTAATTTATTATAGGAAGACACATGCATTTGGAGGTGGTGGGCCCACATGAAAGGAAGGACACATGCGTCGTAGGCGGCGAGTTCAAATGGAAGAAAGGTTGGTCTGGCAGTCCCACACGTCATATGTGCCACGAGACATGCACCGTAGGCGGTCACCCTGTCCACCTAGGAGGCTAGGAGGGAGGTTTGCCCCCACGCGTCATATTGCCTTGTAGCACGAAAAAAAATCGAATAACAATTTAGTAACGGAAACGATTATAAAACAAAAGAAGTTATGATGCCAACTATATATCTATATATGCCAACTTTGTTTGTACGCAAATATAGATAGGATAACGTAAATTCATTTCTTTTATTAGATCTATTTATATGTGTCTATGCATGCGTAAGGGCAAACTTATGGGCAATTTGGGCCATGGTCCGAGGCTTTGGGCCAAAAGACGGCCTACAAGCTTGGACAATTTTTCATCGTCATAGGTCTAGCAGAGACCCATAATAGGCACTATGGGAAATCCCCTGTTTGTCAAGTGGCTGGAACACTCAGTGAAGATTGTAAAACACTCGGCGAACACTTCGCCGAGTGTTACACTCGGCATATCTCACACGGTGAATTATGGGTCGGCAAAGAGCTCTTTGCCAAGTGTTTTCCATCGGGCACTCGGCGAAATCTTCGCGAGTGTCCCTTCGACACTCGGCAAAAAAAGTACACGTTAGGTTGGGTGGACGGTGACGGAAAATTTTGCCGAGTGCCAAAAAAACACTCGGCGAACTTTTCAATTTTGCCGAGAGCCGGCAAAAAACACTCGGCGAAATCCCACACTTCGCCGAGTGTTTTTGCAAATGCTCTCGGCGAAATTGAAAACTCCGCCGAGTGTTTTTGCAAAAACACTCGGGGAAAGGGGGAATTTCGCCGAGTGCTTTTGTCACAGCTCTCGGCGAAGTTTGCGCACTCGGCAAAGAGGGTTCCCAAAATCCCTAGTTGGCCCTCTTTGCCGAGTGTTTTGGCCATTGCACTCGGCAAAGGTCCTCTTTGCCGAGTGTTACACTCGGCAAAGTGACAATTTTAACCCTATTTTATTTGTTCAGTCGCATATTTCACAAATTTTCAAAATATACATCACATTCACAACCCCAATCATTCCACAACCTCATAAGTATCATTCCACATCCCCAATCACAACCCCAATCAGCATAACCACATCGACAACCACAATCACAACAACCTTAGCCATAATTCACAATCCACAAGACAAATATAATCCACAATCGTAGTCACAGTCACAATCCACAAAACATAAACATAGTAGTTCACAGTACGTAGTCCACAATTCGCAAACGAAATTCGAAAAAAACATAGTAGTTCACAGTAGGTAGTCCACAATTACAATTGTTCAAATAAAATTAGGTGACCACGGCGCCCAACCTACGTGGTCATTACTGGGGTTATTTGATGCCACCGACTGAGGCTGCACAAAAGGAAAATAGAATAGTATAGGTTGTCAAGATAGTAACGTTCGCAAATAAGAAAATTAAATGCGAGGTTAAGTGACTCACCGGAGTGCCTATAACAGGATGTGGAGGAGTGAATACCACAGGCTGTGGTGGCGGTACGACAGGAATACACATGTTCTGACTGATTGTTTGCACATAGCTGTACATCTCAGTCATCCTCATCTCAATCTCCCGCCGTTTCCTTCTCTCCTCTTCCAACTCGTCCTACAATATTCCATTCCAATGTTACAAAGTGAAGCAAACAATCAGTAAATATTAATGAATTGAGAAAAAAGAATTTTCTAACCCGTCGTTTCCTTCTTTCCTCTTCCAACTCGTCCTACAATATTCCATCCCAATGTTACAAAACGAAGCAAACAATCAGTAAATATCAATGAATTGAGCACAAAACCGAAAATTTCTCACCCGGAGTTGCTGCCCTTCGGTCTGTGAAGCGGTCGGCCGTGTGCCTATGGCCGGGCTTTCGCTCGTGCTCCTTGCTCGAAGCTGGGACAGAGTGGGTGTACTGGCTATGTCGAGTAGGTTGTCACCAATCCAGTATCGCCCATGCTTCTTGCCTCCTCCCACCCTCATGACGACTTCTCCATCAATATCCTGGGTAGTAGGATCGAAATCCTCCCCATGGAGCTCCCTTGCCATCGTGGTGTACTGACTGAGGCGGCTGTGGACGGTCGCATTGGTGTACGCCGAGGGCCCGTCCTGTGGATTGTAGTCGACGTCGGACGTCGCCTTGCCCTTGTGGGCCAAAGCCCATGCCTTGAACTGGGAGATAGGTTGCCCATCATGCGACGCCGACTGCGAATAAAACAATAGTATGGTTAAGAACTATTGAGCATTGGTCGTTGAAATGAAAAATAGAATTCACGTACCCATCTAGCTGCATACTGGTTGAGGCTAAGGCTGCCTTGGTGGTGTGGTGCACCTGGCATCATCAAACGTCGCTCCCGGCAAGCGGAGTGCGTCTCCTGCCACTCGGCAGCGCACCACCTATCCACCATGCGCTCCCAGCAATCAAGAAGCTGGCCGCACCACAAAACAGGCACCTAAACATCATCAAGTATAAGAGATATACCTAGATCAAATCAAATGTACTTAATCGTTCAAAAATCTGATGTTATATTTACCAGCATGTATTGTTCCTTTGTCGGAGTCATGGTTCTTGCTTCGGTTTTGGTGACCTTTAGGTTGTTGTATGCAACGTTGTATGCAATGATGGCCTGGATACGCGCCTCGTAATGCATGTCAGTCATGAGTTTGAAACAGGATTTGTCAGTCACCCGTACATTACGAGCCTCTAGAGTTTCCTAGAATGAATCACATCAAACCTTCTCCAAGCTTCACCATCGGATGGATGTACAAGCTTCTCAGGATTGTATCGACGTCCGAGCTTGTGCCATGTCATCTATTTCGCGGATTCCTCAGTCATGTAAAGCCGTTGGATCCTCGGTATGAACGGAAGGTACCGTAAGATCTTCATGGGGATAGCAAGCTGCCTCTTATGCCCATCACCAGAGTCTACCTCTACGAACCTAGAGGATCCACACTTTGCACAGTATTTTGCTTCCGCGTGCTCTTTCCTAAATAGGATACATCCGTTCGGACAAGCATGTATCAGCTCATATGGCATCTTAAGTGCACGAAGGAGTTTTTGTGCCTCATACATGCTCTTTGGCAGAAGGTGACCATTCGGAAGCAGGCTCCCAACAACTGCCAACATAACATCAAAGGCCTCTCTACTCCAGCTAAACTGGGACTTTACGGCCATTAGCCGTGCAATGGCATCCAGTTGAGAAACCTTTGTATGCCCATGAAGGGGTTGCTGTGTGTAACATCCTGAAAATCGAAGAAATTAAAATCGAAACATAAAAATCGGAACTTACAAAAACTTTTGCTTATTGCCTTTTTGATCGTGTTTGTTGCTTCTTATTTGACAGCTCAGTTGCATGAATTTTGTTGTGAACAATTCCTCTTGGTGTTTGCGAAAACCAAATGATTTGGATTTTCGTCGGAGGGAAAAGTCTCGAAGGCTAAGGTCAAGAATGTAGAGTAAAATCGGAAAGAGATGCGGATTCATTAAGGTAGGTGTTTGAAAAATAAAACATTAATTGGTAATTATGACATATTAATTAGGAAATAAAATAGACAATAAAATTTTTAGGGATTTATATAAAAGCTGGAAAATTATTTGAAATCAAAAAATGGTGTTTTATGAATTTAAAAAAGGGATTTAATTAAATATGGAAATATATTTTTGAAAATGAATAATGGTGGTGAAAAGTTTGAAAATATATTTTTAACTAATTTTGGGAATACCATATGTTTATTTGGGATTTATAGAGTGAAGGAAAAATTTGAATTGGAAAATGGAGTGGAAAATCGGAAAAATCTGAAAATGCACTATTCATTGGTCATCACTGTTCGACGCCGTACCGCCCCGGCCGCGCGCCCGCCGCGCGCTCGCCCGATCGTACCGCGCCCGCGCCCGCGAGCACCACATGCCGCGCGCACGCGCCCGCGCCGGCCCCGCATGCCCCGCACGCGCGCTGCGCGCGCGCCCGCCCTTCCCGCGCCATACGGCTTCCGCCACGCGCCAAGCCGCTGACCGACCCGCGCCCGTGCGCGCCGCGCGTCGCCGCAGCACCCGACCCCGCCCGCGCTCTCGCCGTTCGTCAACTCCCCAAGCCCGGCCCCGTGCGCGCCCACGCTCCGCGCGCCCGGCCCCGGCCACGTGCGCGCCGCGTGTGCGTTGCCGCACCACCGCCGCGCCGCCCCCTTCTCCCCCGTTATCCCGGCCGCGCCTATAAATGAGGGTCGAAGCCCCTCTCTTCTCCTCATCCCGCAACCTCTAGCTTCCTCTCCCTCACCAGTTTCTTTCCCCACTCGAGCACAAACCGAGCGCCGCGCCGCCGCAAGCCGCCGCGAGCCGCCGAGCGCCGTCGCCACCGTGTGCCGGAGCTCTACCGCCCTCCCCAAGTGCTGCCGTCGCCGGTAAGCTGAGCCGCCACCCTCTCCCCCTTCGCTTGCACCGGCCGCCGGCCACAACAGAGAAAAGAGAGAGAGTGAAGTACGGTCGAACACCTAGGGTAGCGATGAACGTAAAAACAGAGAGAAAAAGAAAGAAAAGAAAAAGAAAAGAGAGAAGAAAAATAGAAAAAATAGGGAAAAATTTTAGAAAATTAGGAAAAATGATTTGGAATGATTTGAGTGAATTTTTGGGCAGAAATAAATTATTTTTCTTGTATATTTTTCTCGGAACAATTTCGGAAAGTCGAAATTGGACTATTCCGAGATTTCGTTTTGCGTCGTTTTTAAATCCGGATTTTGTTTAGTTCTTCCTCGCCATCTAAATATGTTTTCCTTTTGTGCTCGAACCTTCAAAACCTCGGGTACAAAACCCCTCCCCTCCGTTGATATTCCTAAATTCATTTTCTCGATAGTTTCAAATCGTCGTTTTGCGAAAACCCTAGGGCATCGACTCGATTTCAAAACTCGGATTTTTCCCTAGCAATCCTCGTCTGAACTCAAGTAGAATTCTAGGATAAACGTTTGGAGTCATTTTCATGACGTTTTATGGTTCTTTTCGATCTCTCGATATTTTATTGAATTCTAATTGAATTCAATTGATCTTTCGCACGTACGGATAGCACCTGAAGAAGCAGGCACCGACTCCATCGAAGACCTCGCTCAACAAGCGTGCGAGCAAGGCAAGTCATCACACTCTTTGAACATATTGATCACAATTGCGAAATTATGTTGTTTTAAACTTTAAACATGCATGCTATACACAAAGAATTACCTATACTTGTTATGCCAGGCCTTGTTATTGACTACCTTTAGAATTATTCCTTGTAACCCTCGATGTGATACATACAACCGGAGAATATCTTTGGTAAAATACTTAGCCATGCTATTCTTAGATTCATGCATACTCATGATTTTATAAAGAGCTTTATGCTTGGGCAACTATCTTAGGAAAGGTAGTTGAGATACGGCATGTGGAGACATGAGCGCCACATTGCTATGAGAATGATAAAATGAGTTTTGATGAAAACTGAAAGTACCAAACAAATGTTTTAGACTGGGGCGGCTGGATGATTTGGGTGGATTCCGGAAAAGGCAAGTGCCGACCCTGGTCAATTAAGGACCGAGCCACGAGATACCCGGGAAACGAGCCAGTACAACCGTACTTCTCGAATGGGTATAGACCTAGCGGAGTAGATAGCCGAGCGGAGGCGGTACCCCTGCATAGTGGTTCTTATGTATGAGATGAGATGGGAAATGGATGATTGAAAAATTGGAAATTATTATAACTTGATGAATGAAGTCTTCCCTTACCCCGGGTGCGCCAGAACTCCTCTCACTGCTAGAAAATGACGGCTAGAGTGCATAAGGGCTTAAGTTCATCGAGCGGGTACTACCAAAGTTAGGTTATCGAAAGGCTTTGCCATGACCGTCTCATGTGTTGGGACGTAGGTTCATTTGTTGGGCAGTCGCGGAGTACGGGTAAAGTGTACATCCACTACAGTGTGAATGAATCAATCTATTCGAATAGCCGTGCTCGCGGATATTAAGCATCGTGACAAGACTTTCGCTTGGCTAGACTCTAAACTTTAAAATGATGGGATGGGTTGCATGATGATTCTTATTCACTGGTGGATCAACTTCTCGAGACGCGAGAAGGGGTGGACTCCTCAGAAAACCATGACGAACCGGAGGCGGGAAGCCATCCTTGGAATCATGATGGATGGTAGACAGAACCGTCGCCGACTTAATGAACTGTGAAACTAAAACTTGACTTGGCTAGCTGTTAGGCTTGTGAAAAGATTTGTGGAAATTGGCTTTATGCAAAAGAACCCCAGCCATTCCTTGAATAACCCTATCATGTGCATCACTTTCATGTTGACTTGCTGAGTACGGTTGGTACTCACCCTTGCTATACGCATAAACCTTCAGATGGTGGAAATGAAGACTTGGAGGATCCATATGCCTACTACCAGGAGGGCGAAGAAGCCGATGTCGCCTGCTAGGTCTTAGTCTCCGGTCGTTCCCTGTGGCAATTGACAAGCCGCTGCCTTCATTCCGCTGCCTTACCTATTTCTACTTTTGGTTGTATCTGGACCATGAGATTCTATGTGTTGGATATTGTCTTCGGGCCTATTATTGTAATAATTTCGATGTAAGTCTATTCGTGCATTTGCACCTGATTATTCAGTACTGTATTTCGTGGGTACCAAACTACTCGATCCAGGGAAATGGTACTATGAACACGAAAGATTCCCGTTCCAAAAACGGGGGTCCACAGAGTTGGTATCAGAGCAATGCGACTGTAGGATAAGACCAACTGACGCCCTACCCCTGACTAGCTGGCTAAAGGGAAATATCCCTACGTAGGACCATTTCGCAAACTATTACTTTTGAAAGACAAACATACTTTTTCCTATACCTTCATCCCCATTTATTTTACTCAAATTGTTTTGATATCATCTCTCTCTGACCCTAAGTTGCCTTCAAAAGCAGATGTCGGACCATGTCGGAGTTTGGGAGATCACAGTTCCACGGGAAGAAGGATTCGTGTCGCAACTCCAGTTATTTCTATGGTGCCTAAGGTACCCAGATGCACCCACCTACCGGATTAGGAGGCATGGCACCGAAGGATATCCGGTATGAGAGGCAGCAGTTTCAGTTGAGGCCCGCATGGAGAGCGAGACACCCTATTGCTTCCACACCCGTTACCACCGAGATCTGGTAGAAGCAGCTCTTCAGGACGCAGCCCATGAAGCGTTCCTCCGCCTCAACGCTATTCACCATGCTGAGCTCGCCGTGACTGAGTTTGTGCACCACCCCTACCGCGAGGAAGGCAACCCAGTCTGCACCGTGGAAGCCACCCCCTGCTGTTATAATCCTATGGTCACCCGTCTGTCCCGCTGGGCAGAAACAACAGATGACTACTATGAAGAGGCTTTGCTCAAAATCGACGACCAGCAGCGACGCCTCAATGATCTGGTCGAGGAACACCAAAACTGCGAGGATCAGATCAACTTGCTGCAGACCCAGCTACAGGCTAACGGTGCCCAGTATGAGCAGCTCTCTGACCGTTACATGGCCCGTGGAGAAGCCTTGGTGGAGCTGGAAGAACAGCTCAGGAAGAGCAAACAACAGTCAACCAACGGGAAGAGCAACTTTGCTCCCACCCTGTCCGCTCGCAGTACTTCTACCGAAGTTGCACCAACACCCCCGGCCCCGTGCCCGACCACTACTACCTCATGACTCCAGCATGCCTGAACACTTTTCAAGCCATGATGGAGCAGGCCTTTATGTTGAGCACAGAGTCGACACCATACCTGATAGACCCCACTGCTGCTACCTCAATGGAACCCACCTCGAACTCCATGGCTGTACCATCTGAGCCTGGTTCGGGAGAGAAGAACCCCATCCAGATCAGCACCGACTCCGAGTCCGAGACAGAGCTTATGGAGATCAAGTGGGAGTCCAGTGATACTGATCCAGCGGAGGAGGCAGCTCCTACTCGTCACCTGACTCACACCGGAGGTCCCCTCACCCTCAGGACTGCCCGGAAGAGTACCCGACCACCAAGCAGGAAGATCAAACATGACTCCGAGGCCACTACCTCTGAGCCATAGGAACTTCGATTTGCTTCGGCTAAGGACCACCCCTTTCCTGCACCTGGTTCCTGTGGTTGGTTGGATGAGTAGACGAGAGATCCACACCGGCTTCAACCTCACTTTGGATGGTTTTTGGCAGCAAGGATCACACCCTCCCCCTAGTAGCCGATGGCAGTAGTGCGATGTTAGCTTTTGTATTGTGTTATGTGGGACTGCGTATGTGCAGTCCACTGTATCCCCATTAATGTAATCGCTATGAACCTATGTAATGTTTTATGGTATGTTATTAATGAGTTTATTCCACCATGCTTGCTCTGTTGAAAGATCACTTAAAAACAACTTGAAGAGAAATCACTTAGAAACCATGACCTTAGTGGGTCCAATCTCTTTACTCATCTACCTCCTTCAGATGGCGCATCGTCGCAGAGCTTCAACATCCAACGAGAACCCACCAGAGCCTAATCCCTCCACCCTAGCGGAGGTCATGGCTTTGCAAACCCAGTTGCTTCAAGCCATCGCCAACAACCAAAGGGAATCGCGGAGGATCAAGCTTGGGAGAATTTATGCGAGCTAAGCCGCCTACATTTTCCACGGCCGACGAACCAATGGATGCTGAAGACTGGTTGAGATTAATAGAGAAGAAGTTGACCCTCGTCAGGGTATGAGAAGCCGACAGAGTCATTTTTGCCACTAATCAATTGGAAGACCCCGCAAGTGATTGGTGGGACACCTACAAAGAGACACGGGCAGAAGACGCCGGAGAACCAACCTGGGAGGAGTTCATAGCTGCCTTTCGTGAAAATTTCGTACCCACCGCAGTCATGAGAATGAAGAAGAACGAATTCCGAAGGTTGCGCCAAGGCAACACCACAGTGCAAGAATACCTGAACAAGTTCACGCAACTCGCTCGATATGCCACCGGTGACACGGCAAACGAAGAGGAGAAAATCGATAAATTTGTCGAAGGATTGAACGATGAGCCGAGAGGGACAATGATCGGTCAAGACCACGTCGGCTTCCAAAGCCTTATCAACAAGGTTGTACGATTGGAGCATGACCAGAAGATGGTGGAAAACAACCGCAAGAGGAGGCTTGCTATGGCCCGCCCACTTCAGGGAGCGTCTCAGCGTCCCAAGGGAGCCACCCCGTTGTTAACACTGGAATTTGGTAATAAGGTTCGTGAGTTCTAAAGGAGCAAAGTGGAATCAGAATCGGCTGAAGACAGGGGTTTGTATCGGCTGAAGGAGTAATCGGCTGCAATGCTGATCGGCTGGGAATGAGTTGAATGGAGCAGCCGACGGCCGATTCCAAGTTTAAAAGAGATAAAACCGTATCCAATGCAGAAAGTTGAAGTTTAAGTGGGGGTTCGGATGTTAATGGCGCGTTTTAAGATACTGCCACTTATGGATAAAGTTCTGAAATGGCAGTTGTGTCTGTAATTTAGGAGTTTGTTAGATTGTTAGTTGTAATAGATTTTGTTAGGGATAATATGATGTTTAGATAGAGTCTGAAGTTGTTACAGATATTCATATTTCGGGTATAAATAGGGCCCGAGGTCCCGTGTAAAAGGAATCGAAAATCAATCTAATCTTCGGCGCATCGCCATCCTTTTCCTTTTGGACGAACACCTTGTTTGGCTTCGGGCTGCATCGTCTCGATCCCGGACTCGAGTAAATGTTTGTCGTTAGTGGTGAGATTACTCGTTTCTAATGCTTCCATCGCAATGACACATTGGATTCAGTAGTTTTACTACGCTATGTATCATATAGTGCGTACGAATCAACCGGTGTTTAGATCTATTGTGCGGTTGACTCATCTTGTGGAGGGTGCGTGGTCGGCGACACTAGGTCTAAAGGCTGGTTGGTTCGTATGCGGTATCTACCATCTTGCGGAGTGTAAATCGAGAGTGATAGATTGAATGCCTCTTTTGATACTCAGTCTTTGCATCAAGATTGAACTATTGAGTCGTCTTTAGAGTTGTTGGCAATGTATTCTTTTGGATTTACATTATTTGGGGATAGCGTCGGGGTTTCAGCCGACCTTATCTTTTTACGTGTTTCTTTCAATATGACTTGTTGTCGATCTGCTATAGAGCGTGGTTTGCATCCGTGTTGTGTTTACTTATGCCTTTGACACAGGAATGTTACATTTGTGCGAGAATTATTGGAGCATCGGCTAATCGACGATGGTTTCCGGAGCGGTTGGTTTCGCGGGAGTTTGAACTAACGCTTAACGGGTACTTTCTTGTATTTTTCTTGTTGATTGCGAGATCAAATCAACGGCACCTTCTCGCACATTGAAGGCAGCTAGGAAGGACCTGCACTGGAGTCAAGCAGATCTCCCAGGCCGGCGCGTGAGAGAGATTTCTCGTCAACACGCCTCTTGGCACGCCCAGTGGGACCATCTTTGTCGCTCGACTCGGACAAATAGACTCAGCCGGCAAGATGGTCGACTCCAAGATCCCTGGCATCACACAGGACAATGTCGTACCTGTAAAAATGGATCAATTATCGGTGAAAGCAAGCGAGTATAAGAAGATGGTGGAGGAACTCCGGAAAAATTACCTCCAGTCCTACACTCAAACAAGGTGCAGAACGGTTCACCAAAAGTACAAATTCAGCCTTAACGATAATATAGCATCCTCGTCGAGTGATGTGAAGGGCAAGCAGAAAGTGGAAGAACCAACTCAAGTACAAGATGATCAGGCCGTGTACTCTTTGCAAGATCGGATCGACTCGGCCGTCCATCACGCGTTGGTCAACCGGAGCGGCATCTGGTCAACACCCTCAACAATATGATTTCTCATGTAGTTGATGCCAAAGTGGCCGAGCAGTGCAAAGGGGTCCTACATATTTCACGGATGGCAAGTTCCCCGATTACGGGACACTAGTCACCCAAGATCGGCCGCTTCGTTAATAGCACGCCCAACCGCCGGGAGGATCACCACTTGACCCCAAGCGAGACGGCTGCGAAACCGGCGGTCACTATTTTAAACCGACAACGGCCGTTGCCCCAAGGTCAATTCGACATGTTTCACCATAATCGGCGGCGAACCGGCGATCATGGCGGACATCAAAATATCGGGGATGACAGTGTTTCCGGACCCACCAACGCCACCACCGGAATCCCGGCCGCCACCCGCCGATCATCGGTACCAATACCAAGGGGTCGTCGGGATCATCATTACCGGCCTCGGACACCTCCACAGCTGTATCGGCGAGCACGTATGCCGTACGACCCATACGAGCCGATACAACAAGACAATAGGACGTGGGCCGAACCGATCGCGACGTCATGCGAGACCGGTTCGGCCTCAAACCAAAAGACTCGGGGAATATGTACGGTACCCTTACCCAGAACATTTCGAAAGAATTCCATTACCCAACCGGTACAAAATTCCGGATTTCTCTAAGTTCTCGGGGCAAGACAATGTATCTACGTATGAGCACATCAGGATTCTTAGCACAATGTGGTGAAGCATCGGCTCGACCCTTTAAGAGTTCGGCTTTTTCCCTTTCTCCTTCGGGATCGGCCTTCACTTGGTTCTCCTCGTTACCTTACAACTCGATTCGAGTTGGGCCGATCTTGAAAAACGTTCCATAGCTATTTTTTCTCCGGCAACCATGAAATGAAGTTATCGGACCTCACCAGCATCGAGCAAAAACATAATGAATCGGTCCAGGACTACATTCAGCGCTTCGGAGAGATGAGAAACCGATGCTACACCTAGTGCTATCGGATGCTCAGCTGGCCGATTTAGCCTTCCATGGTCGATTGCGCCAATCGGGAAAGATTCTCTCGCGGACTTCGAAAGTCTAGCCCACGACACGAGAGGGTAACGGCCCATGAGCAACGCTTCCAAGAAACCGGAAGGCGTCAAAACCATAACGCAAGTCGTCGTCAACTCGAGACTATGGATCCGACGACGACGAAACAGAAGTAGCGGCAGCTAAATGGGCTAAAAACAAGAAGGCCATCGTCTGCCGGTGGCTGCTCAAAATGGCTAAAGAAGAAAAATACGATTTTGACATCACCAAAGCCGACAAAATCTTCGACCTACTACTCAAGGAAAAGCAAATTCAGTTGCCTAAAAATCATGTGATCCCGTCAGTAGAAGAGCTGAAAAGAAGAAATACGCAAGTGGCACAACTCTACATCTCACGCCACCAACGATTGCAAAGTCTTTAGGCAACAGATTCAATCGGCCATCGAGGCGGGAAGTTGAAGTTTGCGACTCAAGTCGGCCCATGAAAGTGGACGGCAATCCGTTCCCGATCAACGCAGTCCATGCTGGCCTCGAACGAGTTAACCGGCAGAGCAGAACAACATGCGACTTAGCCGATACGGCGATCGAGGCCAAAGCAGGTGAGGGTCAGAGAGGAAACCCCTCTACACAAATAAACATGGTGCGCCCAGTTATTAGATCGGTCGACCAACAGCCGATCCGCGAACGAAGCAGACACCACCGTCAATACCGGCTTCGGCACGAAGAAAGCTACGACGAAGTACCTCACCGGCATGATCCAAGAGTCCGAAGCCGGAGGAACATGGCTAGCCATGACGACCCACATTGGCATTGCGGCTTCTTCAGGCATTGCTGGGAGTCCGGCATGAGACTACCAACACTGGAAGACTGCCCGGCATGTAACGACCACCACACTCATGACGAACAAAGGAGCTCGTCAACATCAAGTCTAGTCCGTTTCATTCCGAGAGCCGTCCAATTGAACCGGAAACGGCGACCGGTCCACGATCGGCTCGGCCCGGTCCATCAAGAATTCTTCGTCGACGAAAATCAAGATGGAGACAATCGCAACAAGAAGGAAGCCGACGAGGAGGGACTGGCCAATCCCCAGTGGTGCCGTCCGATCTATTTACAAAAACTCAGAAAAGGAGAATTCAGCGGCTTAAGCGTGAAGGAAGAGAGGACGAGGTGGCACAAATGATATACGAACAACGCCGTCGGCTGGGCAAGATCAGGAGACGGTGGGTACCTAAGCATGAGAACACTATGGCCACTGAAGGGCAAGGCGGAGAGAGCCCCGCCGACCAGGCCAGAAGGGCAGCCAAAGGGAAGGGTAAAGCTGCCGCATCGGTCAACATGGTCTTCGTGTTGCCCGCCGAATTCGGTGCCCCCGAAGCCGACGCGGATACCGTTGAAGATGGCCCGGCAAAATTGATGCTCTCCCCAGACCAGGCCATCTTCGACAAGCCAGAAGGAACCAAAAATAGACATCTGAAGCCGTTGTACGTTAAAGGTTTCGTCAACGGTAAGCCGATTTCCAAAATGCTAGTCGATGGGGGAGCGGCAGTCAATCTCATGCCTTACGCAACTTTCCGGAAGCTTGGAAAAGGAGCCGAAGACCTGATTAAAACCAACATGGTACTCAAAGACTTCGGCGGTAACCCATCAGAGACCAAAGGCGTTCTCAACGTCGAACTGACCATCGGCAATAAAACTGTGCCCACGACGTTCTTTGTCATCGACGGGAAGGGGTCGTACAGCCTGCTGCTCGGAAGGGATTGGATCCACGCTAACTACTGCATCCCTTCTACGATGCACCAGAGCCTCATCCAGTGGGACGGCGACAAGATCGAGATTGTGCCAGCCAACAGGTCAGTTAGTATCGTCAATGCCGATTTGCCGCTTTGGGAAATCGAAGGCATCGAATGTTTGTCGGGAAAAGTCTGGCAAGCCGATTTTCTAAACGTGTCCAATTCAACAATACAGCCCATCGGAAGCGGTGAGCCACAGTTGCTGTTTTGAACAAGACATGGTGGAGGGATCCAGCGTGCTCGGCGTAGCCACGACGGATGAAGACGATGGCAAGTTAGGGCAAGGCTTCACGTAGGCCGACGAGTTAGAGGAAATCGACATCGGATCTGGCGACAAACCAAGGCCGACGTACATTAGTAAATATTTATCTCCTCTTTGTAGATCCCAACTTATTGAGTTATTAAAAGAATATAAAGACGCTTCACATGGGAATATTTCGAAATGCCCGGTCTAAACCGATCGATAGTGGTCCATCAACTGCCAATCAAAGCAGGATATCGGCCATTCAAACAACCTCCCAGGAGGTTCAAGGCCGACATGTACGACGCAATTAAGGCCGAAATCACTCGGCTATACGACGCAGGGTTCATTCGGCCTTGCCGATATGCCGAATGGGTCTCTAATATCGTCCCAATATTAAAGAAGAACGGCAAACTTCGAGTATGCATCGATTTTAGAGACCTAAACAAAGCAACTCCAAAAGATGAATACCCAATGCCAATAGCCGATCTGCTTGTCGACGCCGCCTCGAGCCACAAAATTATTAGCTTCATGGACGGCAATGCAGGGTACAACCGGATCTTCATGGCCGAAGAGGACGTCCATAAAACGCTTTTCGATGCCCGGGCGCAATCGGCCTCTACGAGTGGGTGGTGATGACATTCGGCCTAAAGAATGTCGGCGCAACATATCAAAGAGCAATGAACTACATTTTTCACGATATGATCGGAGCACTTGTGGAAATATACATCGATGATGTCGTCGTCAAATCAAGAGAGATAGAAAGCCACATTGCGAGATCTAAGACAGGTGCTTGAACGGACGAGGAAGTACGGATTGAAGATGAATCCGCTCAAGTGTGCGTTCGGCGTGTCGGCGGGCGGTTCTTAGGATTCCTCGTTCATGAAAGAGGAATCGAAGTAACACCAAGGAGCATCAACGCAATTAAGACAATTCAACCCCTAAGGATAAAAGGCAGCTCCAATCATTGATCGGAAAGATAAACTTCATTAGACGATTCATAGCTAATCTTTCGAGAGAATTGGAACCGTTCACACCATTGCTTCACTTAAGGCCGATCGAGATATTCACATGGGGGCGAGCAACGAAGGCGTTAGACAACATAAAAGTTATTTAAGTTCTCCTCCAGTTCTAATGCCCCCACAAAAGGAAAGCCGTTCAAGCGTACTTGTCCGCCGACGACAAATCCATTGGCTCCGTCCTAATCCAAGAAGTCGATGGCAAGGAAAGGGCCATTTTCTATCTTAGCCGGCGTTGCTAGATCCAGAGACTAGATATTTGCCGGTCGAGAAGCTATGTACGTGCCTCTACTTCTCATGCACAAAATTAAGACACTATCTGCTGTCCAATGAATGCATCGTAACATGCAAAGCGACGTAGTCAAGTACATCTTTGTCGGCTCCAGAGTGCTCAAAGGGAGGGTCGGAAAATGGATACTTGCACTGACCGAGTTCGATCGAGGTATCGGGCCCCAAGGGCGGTAAAAGGACAGGCCCGGCCGATCTCATTGTGGAACATAGAAACGACTCAATCGGCTTCGTAGAGATCACGCCTTGGACCACGACTTTCGACGGCTCGGTATGTACAAGCGGCCGTGGAATCGGCTTGGTTCTTATCTCACCCAAGGGGACAAGCTTCGGTCGCTTTCGCCATCGACCCCCACGTTACGAATAACCAAGCCGAGTACGAAGCCGTCCTCAAGGGGCTACTCCTACTCGGGGAGATGGAAGCCGTGCGGTTGAGATAATGGGGGACTCGTTGCTCGTCATTAGTCGGTTGTCGGGGAGTATGAGTGCAAAAATGACGCACCGGTAATCTATCATCAAAGGTGTCGGGAATTAATGGAAGGATTTCGGCTAGTAACTTTGAAGCATATTCCCGGGAGCGGAACACGGAGGCCAATGACTGGCTCAAAGGGCATCAGAGCTACGGCGGCGCTAAGAAATGTCGACACAGGTATCGCCACCATCACGACCAACGATTGGAGATTCGACGTTTACAATTACCTCAAAAACCCTTCTCAATCAGCCACAAGGAAGCTACGGTACAAGGCGTTGCGGTATGTATTGCTCGACGAAGATTTATACTATCGGACAATCGATGGCATACTGCTCAAGTGTTTGAGCGCCGATCAAGCCACGGTGGCCATCGGAGAGGTACACGAAGGAATCTACGGTACACATCAATCGGCACACAAAATGAAATGGCTACTTCGCCGAGCTGGGTATTTCTGACCGACGATGCTAGAGGACTGTTTTAAATACTATAAAGGATGCCAAGATTGTCAAAAATTTGGCACGGTGCAACGAGCTCCGACGTCGGCCATGAACCCGATCATTAAACCGTGGCCTTTCAGAGGGTGGGGCATTGACATGATCGGCCAAATCAATCCATCTTCAAGCAAGGGGCACAAATTTATACTAGCGGCCACAGATTATTTCACAAAATGGGTAGAAGCAATTTCCCTCCGAAAAGTAGATTCTAAAGACGCAATCGAGTTTGTCAAGGAACATATCATCTACAGGTTCGGCATTCCGCAAACGATAACAACCGACCAAGGGTCCATCTTTGTATCCGACGAATTCATCCAGTTCGCCGACGGCATGGGGATCAAGCTACTTAACTCTTCGCCGTATTACGCACAAGCCAACGGTCAGGCCGAAGCGTCAAACAAAACCTTAATTAAATTGATCAAGAGAAAGATAGCCGAGCAACCCAAACAATGGCACACCCGATTGGCCGAAGCTTTGTGGGCCTATCAGATGGCATGTCATGGGTCCATCCAACTTCCGCCATACAAACTGGTCTATGGGCACGAGGCGGTGCTTCCATGGGAAAGCGTGACCAGCTCAAGACGCATTCAGTTGCAAGACCAACTCACAGCCGATGATTACTACAACCTCATGATAGACGAATCAGAGGATCTCGCCTTATCGAGAATGCGAGCATTAGAAAAGGTGACGAAAGATAAGGAACGGGTAGCCGGGCATTACAATAAAAAGGTAGTCCCTAAATCATTCGAGGAAGGCGAGCTTGTTTGGAAGCTCATACTTCCAATCGGATCCAGAGATAACAAATTCGGCAAGTGGTCGCCGAATTGGGAGGGGCCTTTCAAGGTCCACAAGTGCGTGTCCAAAGGAGCCTACATGTACAAGGATTAGATGGGGAGGTCTTCGGAAGGGCCCTCAACGGAAAATATCTGAAGAAATACTACCCGAGCGTATGGATCAACGCGTGAGTCGGCTATCGCTACAATGGGCCGACCCACAACAGCCGATGCCTTATGGGGGCATCGCCTTTAGGCATTCGTTCCCTCCCTCACCCCATGACCCCGGCAACGATCGGCGGGACTACGTCAACAAGTTTCGTCGACATCGATCTGTCACCAAAACTTGGGGGCATACACCTACGCCACACACGCGTGAGACAATCATACAATACGCATGGCCGGAAAAGCCAACTGTAGACCAATCAAGTCATGAAGTTGAAGAAGTCTCAAGTCATGAAGAACCCAGGGATATTACAACGCGTTTTATTCCGAGCCGGCGCACGGCCGTCTAGAGCTACATGTTTGCCAGAACTCTCTAATAGCGCGGGGCCCGCTCAAAAGGCTCTGCGGTTTCCATTTCCGAGCATCCAGGATCGGTGCTCCAACCGAGTGACCCGATGTCGGTAGTAGTGATCAACAACTCGTTGGCAAGCGGGCTGCCTCCCCTCCTCGGCCGGTCGAGGCGCGCAAGCGTCGGGTACGCCATAGGAGCAGCGGCGGGATGCCGCCAAGGCGGAAGCCGGCTGGCCGCCGGGTGGCGAGCCTCCAACTCCCTAAAGCGTTTCACTGCGCCCTTACCCGTCGGTCTGGTTGACCGATAGCTCGTCACGACGTTTCCATGATTCCTGGATCACCCGGCGGGTGCGGTGGCTGCAATGGATTCCATCCGTTAGTTTTGGAAGCTAGAATTCGTTGAAAGTAGAAAAGTTGAGGTACCACCGGTTCACCGACGAGCTAGAAGACGCCATGAGAAGCGGCCGCGGAATCAAAGGACTAGGTGTTTCGCTATTGGGAGTTCGTCGCTTTCACCGTGAGCTATTCGGGAGAGCCGGGAGCCCATTTATAGAAAGAAAAGATACGATTCTTGGATGGGAAAGATCGTTGCCGAATCAAGAGTCAAAGAGGTCATTATTACGAGCGTCGGGAATCGTTGAAAATAAGCAATGGCGCAGGAGTGGATGCCGCCATCCGGGGCTCACGGGTTCCTGGGTAGATTCGTGAGGATCGGCCTACGAAACAGTGGTGACGTGATTGGGTATCATCGGCCGATAGCTAGAGGATCGAATAACGAAAGACGGACGCCAAGCGATTGGGCATCACTTCGGGGCGAATTCCAAACAAACAATACGAGTGTGTTTGATACGAACTATCCGTGTACATTACAAAGCACATGTCAGAGAAACGCGGGCCAACCTCGCAGGGTCGGATATGTTACAACCTTCATTTCTTTAAAAAATCGGCTATCGCCGATAGAGCTGTCAGCCTAACCTGATCGATCTCGCCAATTGCCTTGAGGTCGTCGGCCTCGGACCCCGTCACCGGTCGAGCGCTTTGCACCAAGCCCCGCAGATGTGCAACGGCCGCCCCGATGTTTCTGCGTTCAGCTTCGACCCTGGCCGGCAAATCGGCCATATACCCTTCATGGATATCAATTTCGTTGGTAATCTGAACAAGGTCGGCCACCAGCTGATCCCGGCGGGCATGAAGTTGTTCAAGCTTGGCGGCCGGCTCGGTTTTTAGGCGGTCAAAGGTGGTTTTCTGGGCTTCGATGGCGTCTTTGGTCGATTGGATCGCAGCCGCCCGCACCTCACTCTCACGTCGATCGATGGCTCGCTGCCGGGCTCGTTCGTATTTTAGCTGATAAGCTTCCATGAAGGTCGCTGGCGCGATGGCTTCGGCTACAGCATCCGGCAGTTGATCTTGGATATCCCGGAATCGTGAGCGTATGGAGCTGCAGTCGGCCACCAGTGCATCTAACGAGGCATCCAGTCGGTTGCCGATGTTAGCCAAAGTGGCCTTCAGGTTCTCAGCCGATGCTGCAAGTGCTTCCTCGCCAGCATCGTCGAGCTCTTCGAACTCCGACAAGTCGAAGTTGAGGAGATCGGCCACGCGCTGCAGAAGAAAGAACGGAGCAGAGACATGGCAAAATCGATGGCTGGGGCCGGTCAGCTAACCGTCGGCACCGTCGTCGGGATTACTGATTCGGCTGGGTCGTTCCCCACGACCGTTTGGTTTTTCCTGCTGGTATCATCGTCGCCGCCCCCAGTAGGCGCGGTGCATTCACTCAGCGTCGGGGGAGCGGCCGGAGGGGGGTCGCGGAAGCTGCAAAGGAAAACGGGGATTAGCAGACGAGCTAATTAGTTGTTACGAGCAAAGGGGGTAAGGGTCGGTTACCGGCAAAGTAGGACGGGGGCACGACGGCGGTTTCTTGGACTACAAAGAACGGACAAGTCGGATACGAGTAACATCGCAAAGCCGGGAACAAGGAAGTGAAAACCAACGGGAGGACGTCTCATTGGCGGGCTCGAAGGCGTCGGAGCATCGGTTGGGCGTTCACCGATTCGGGACTCGAAGCCCGGTTTCGACAGCCGTCGGACGGCTAATGGCGCCTCTTCGTCGGCAGCATCATTGAGGGGCCGCTCGACGACCGAATCTAGAGGAGGAGGACTGTCGGCCAAGACAATCGGTTCTATTTTTTTACTCTTTTTGGGGCAGGCACAGCCGATGAACGCGGCGGTGGCACCGTTTTCCTTTTCGGTGCGATTGGATGACGCACCTGCCCTCGCAATAGAGACGAGAGCTTGGGCGCCCCCCAGCCGATAGCTGACGGAGCCAGGCCCCCTGTGTCCAGAACTCCTGTTTTGTATTCAATAGGGCGCCGAGAATCGCTTATCGTCGGTTGTTCCATTTCGTTTCTGCAAAGTCGAACACAAATGTTAGATCGGCCAGTACAGTGGTGAACGGGTTGTAGGATGAGGTTAATCGGGTGAGGGGTAAAAGCATACGGGGATCTCGTCCAGCGGGAGCGGAGTCGATGTAGCAAGACGGTCGTTGGTGGAAAATGTGGCGTCTAAGTTCCGACCACCATCGGTCATAAGCGACACTTCTCCTTGTCGACAGGGTAATCTGCCGGCTTCGCCAAAGGGGGGACCAGCTATGTTCAGCAGCGAGTTCATTATCAGATCTTGGCCGACCGCCCCTCTGGTCTCGATCTTATTGGCGTAAAAGAAGCCGATTGGAAGCTGTCCGAGGCCGAATTGTCTTGCGGCCGATGCCGGGTAGTAAAATTCATAACTCCGAGCCGTTGATCGGCCTTGATGTACCCGGTCGGCGGGATGCGGGGTTAACGGATGAAGAACAATTTTACGCACCTTGGGGTCAGGAATTGAGGTCGTCCCATTTAAAATCGATCGGTAGCTCGAAAGAGCCTTGATCGGAGTAGAAATACCAGGTACGGTTGTCGCGGGATAACCCATCGTAGAAAGCTACAAACCAATCGGCCAACAGCTCAGCCGATTGTCTTGAACCTGCATGGGCGGCGGCTGCTTCCCCATAGTTGGTGCATCGCCTGGTGGGGATTTGGTCGCCTTCCTCGTCCGCGATTGGCTCCAACCTTGGGAATCCGGCGTCTGCCAGGCGGGGCCGACCGGCT
Organism: Oryza australiensis; assembly: GCA_019925245.2. NCBI lineage: Eukaryota > Viridiplantae > Streptophyta > Magnoliopsida > Poales > Poaceae > Oryza > Oryza australiensis. The sequence continues at coordinate 661,337 of JAIFGZ020000388.1, read as the reverse complement.
ACGTTGTGGGTAGCCAATACCAGCCAAAGTTGAAGGAACCACCAGGGTCCGCCGGTGTTGGCAGGGCATTGGCGGCTATTTTTGTGGCGGTCGATGCAACATTTGGTATGTGTAGCCGAGGAGATATTTTCCAAATGCGAACTCCGTCCCGTCGGCTAGGATTTCGGGCATTATTTGCCAATTGGCGGTTGGCCCACAGCTCGATCCGCAGAACACGAATTTCTCTAACCACATCATAAGGAAGGCGGTGTATTCCCGGTGGCTGACCGTTCCATCTTTCATATTTTGGGCAATGAAGCCACTCCACCCACCGATGGCTTTGGTTTTAAACTGGTGTTGGCCTTTTCGGTTCAAAACGCACGGATTAACCGATGATTCAATGTCCAGCCCAGTTGTCATATGCACATCGGCTAGTGTGACGGTCATCGGCCCTTGCCTGAAGAGGAAAACATTGAAACTATCGTTCCAAAAATAGGCTGCAGCCGATAGGAGGGGTTCGTCCTTTTCCATATTGGCTATGGACAATTCTAAGCATTGGGCAAGTTTCTTTTCCTCCCATTGGGTGTACTTGGCCGATTGTATTCTCTTGTACCACTCGATCCAGTGTGTCGGTGGACGGCCAAGCTTTGAAAGTCCCGTTCCAGTGGGAAAGAGATGGCTTGGCGGTGTTGAAGGGCATGCGGTTGGTTTCGGCTATGATCACGTCGGTTGGGTCCAGTGTCACCAATAGGCCCAAGGAAACATTTGCCCTCTTGTGTTAAGTTGGGGATGAGCACTTGGTGAGAGAGGTGCTGCGATTCAAAGGAAGAGGAAAAATATTAATCGGAGATGGAGGTGTCTATAGTTTGAAATAAGAAAGTCATTAATTAGTAAGAATGCGGGATGAGGTGATTTTGAAGTTGCTAAGCAAATATCTAGAATAAAGGCGCATGGGGAGCGAGTTGAGGGTGAGATTACAAAGTAAAAATAAAAATATAGAAGGGAAATACGAGGAAATTCGTTCATAGCGGTGGCCGAGGTAGTTCCAGCGGCGGCGGGTGAAGTTGCGGTCGCGATAGGTGCGATGGTGGCCGGTGAGTTGGAAGTCTTGGAAGTCGCGGCGGAGGCCATCGGGAGGTCGGAGATGACGATGGGGCTCGAAGGATGTGGAGAATGTCGAACGCCGATGAAGTCGCCGGAAGAAAGAGAGAAGGGCAGGAGGTTTGTTTGAGAAGGAAGTTGAGTGCACGATGGGAGCGTGGGTGAATCGCCCGAGGAGAGTGGATATTTAAAGGGCTCATGGGGGAAGCCGAAACGATTTGGGTCGAGAAGGGAATAGGAGTTTGAGTGGATAAACAAATCCGCAACACTTTATGTTACGGACTTGGGGGGCATGTGTTAACACTGGAATTTGGTAATAAGGTTCGTGAGTTCTAAAGGAGCAAAGTGGAATCAGAATCGGCTGAAGACAGGGGTTTGTATCGGCTGAAGGAGTAATCGGCTGCAATGCTGATCGGCTGGGAATGAGTTGAATGGAGCAGCCGACGGCCGATTCCAAGTTTAAAAGAGATAAAACCGTATCCAATGCAGAAAGTTGAAGTTTAAGTGGGGGTTCGGATGTTAATGGCGCGTTTTAAGATACTGCCACTTGTGGATAAAGTTCTGAAATGGTAGTTGTGTCTGTAATTTAGGAGTTTGTTAGATTGTTAGTTGTAATAGATTTTGTTAGGGATAATATGATGTTTAGATAGAGTCTGAAGTTGTTACAGATATTCATATTTCGGGTATAAATAGGGCCCGAGGTCCCGTGTAAAAGGAATCGAAAATCAATCTAATCTTCGGCGCATCGCCATCCTTTTCCTTTTGGACGAACACCTTGTTTGGCTTCGGGCTGCATCGTCTCGATCCCCGGACTCAGGTAAATGTTTGTCGTTAGTGGTGAGATTACTCGTCTCTAATGCTTCCATCGCAATGACACATTGGATTCAGTAGTTTTACTACGCTATGTATCATATAGTGCGTACGAATCAACCCGGTGTTTAGATCTATTGTGCGGTTGACTCATCTTGTGGAGGGTGCGTGGTCAGCGACACTAGGTCTAAAGGCTGGTTGGTTCGTATGCGGTATCTACCATCTTGCGGAGTGTAAATCGAGAGTGATAGATTGAATGCCTCTTTTGATACTCGGTGCTGCATCAAGATTGAACTATTGAGTCGTCTTTAGAGTTGTTGGCAATGTATTCTTTTGGATTTACATTATCTCGGGGATAGCGTCGAGGTTTCACCGACCTTATCTGTTTTTACGTGTTTCTTTCAATATGACTGTTGTCGATCTGCTATAAGTGTGGTTTGCATCCGTGTTGTGTTTACTTATGCCTTTGACCTGGGAATGTTACATTTGTGCGAGAATTATTGGAGCATCGGCTAATCTGACGACGGTTTCCCGGAAGCGGTTGGTTTCGCGGGAGTTTGAACTAACGCTTAACGGGTACTTTCTTGTATTTTTCTTGTTGATTGGCAGATCAAATCAACTGGCACGCTCTGCACATGGAAGGCAGCTAGGAAGGACCTGTACTGGAGTCAAGCAGATCTCCCAGGCCGGCGCGTGAGAGAGATTTCTCGTCAACACCCGTCCGGATGGAAGCCAACCGTCGTGGCAACCAGTCGTCCCCCTGCACCCGACCACGTCAGCAGGCCGATTGCGCCCCAGTTCCGTACCCCGACACCAACTCTAGCCGCTCCTAGAAGAAGAAATGTGAATTGCTTCAACTGTGGAGAGTTTGGGCACTACTCCAACAGCTGCCCCAAGCCACGCAGCACTCCCATGCGTACCGGCACCAATACAACGGCTGTACGAGGAACTACTGCTCCTACTGCGGGACGCGGTCTGTTTAGGACGCCGCAACCCAATGAGACAGCCACCGGATTTCAGCGTGGACAAGTGAATCATGTGCGTGCTGAAGAAGCGCAGGAGGATCAGAACGTGCTGATAAGTATGTTCTCTATCAACTCTACCCCAGTTAAAGTCTTATTTGACTCCGAAGCATCGCATTCATTCATATCATCACAAATAAGCAAACAACACCATCTACACCAGGTAGAACTTAAGAGACCCATGTTGGTACACTCGCCTGGGGGAAACATAACCGTACCCCATGCTTGCATCAATGTGCCCATACGGATTAGAGACGTGGTATTCCTTTCAAACCTTATGGTACTACCACCACAAACTCTTGATATCATACTTGAAATGGATTGGTTGACTAAGAACAATGGAGTCATAGACTGTAGCCGAAGGAAAGTCACAGTATCTACCCCATGGGGATCACCAATGAACATAACCATGGACCAAAACCCGATGCTATGTGAGCAAGCTGCGGGAGTATTTACCATGCTACCTTTGAGCGGGATGCCAGTAGTGCAAGATTACCCGGACGTATTCCCTGAGGAATTGCCCGGAATGCCCCCTGATCGTGACATAGAGTTTATCATCGACCTAATGCCTGGTATTGCCCCCATATCCAAGAGACCCTACTGAATGCCGGCTAACGAACTAGAAGAACTCAAGAAGCAAATCAGAGAACTATAGGAAAAAGGATTTGTGTGCCCTAGTTCTTCTCCCTAGGGAGCCCCAGTGCTCTTCGTCAAAAAGAAGGATGGAAGTATGAGGATGTGTGTAGATTACCGATCGTTGAATGAAGTGACCATCAAAAACAAGTACCCACTACCTCGAATCAATGACTTATTTGATCAACTCAAGGGTGCACAAGTGTTCTCGAAGATTGATCTTCGATCAGGATACCATCAGTTAAAGATTAGAGTCGGAGATATTCCCAAAACAACATTCTCTACATGTTATGGCTTGTATGAGTTCACAGTAATGTCTTTTGGGTTGACCAATGCCTTGGCGTATTTCATGAATCTGATGAACAAGGTATTCATGGAATATCTGGATAAATTCGTGGTGGTGTTTATCGACGATATACTTATCTACTCCAAAGACGATGAGGAACATGCAGAACACCTACGACTGGTACTGGAGAAGCTACGAGAGCACCAGTTATATGTGAAATTTAGTAAATACGAGTTCTGGCTTAAGGAAGTCGCTCTTCTTGGCCATGTAGTCTCAGCCGAAGGAGTAGCGGTGGACCCTGCCAAGGTCGAAGCTGTTACAGGATGGAAGGCACCCAAGTCAGTAACAGAGGTTCGAAGTTTCTTGGGATTGGCCGGATATTACCGGAGGTTCATCGAAGGGTTTTCCACGATAGCCCGACCCATGACCCAACTTTTGAAGAAGGAGAAGAAATTCGTATGGAATGAGAAGTGTCAGGAGGCCTTTGACCAACTAAAAGAAAAGTTAACCACCGCCCCAATATTAACCCTACCTGACAACCGTAAGGATTTTGTGATATACTGTGATGCGTCTCGACAAGGACTGGGAGGCGTATTGATGCAGGATGGAAAGGTCGTAGCATATGCCTCGAGACAGCTACGACCCCACAAGGAAAACTACCCCACACATGACTTGGAATTAGCATCAGTTGTTCATGCATTAAAAATATGGAGGCACTATCTGATCGGGAATCACTGTGATGATGTATACACTGATCACAAGAGCTTGAAATACTTCTTTACTCAGTCCGATCTCAATCTACGTCAGAGACGGTGGTTGGAATTGATCAAGGACTACGATCTAGGAATCCATTACCACCCCGGCAAGGCGAACATAGTGGCCGATGCGTTAAGCCGCAAAGCCCAATGCAACCATATGAGACTGGAAGGCATGGCCAGTGAGCTCCAAGAAGAGATGGCTCGACTTAACTTACACCCGATTCCTCACGGAGAAGTGAACTCACTAGAAATCCAACCTCTTCGAGGACTCAAATAGAAGAAGCTCAAAAGGATAATGAAGAAACACAAGCAATCAAAGAGCGCGTGGCCGCTGGGCACGCGAAGGAATTCTCGGTAGATGACAAGGGAACCCTGTGGTATAAGAAAAGAATCTACGTGCCTGAACAAGGTGGTTTGAGAGGATTGATCCTAAAAGAAGCGCACGAATCAGCATATTCGTTACATCCTGGCAGCACGAAGATGTACCAGGATTTGAAGGAGGAATACTGGTGGCCCAATATGAAGAGGGACGTAGCCGAATACGTGGTCGTATGCGATGTATGCCAAAGGGTAAAAGCCGAGCATCAACGACCGGTAGGGTTGTTGCAGCCACTCAAGATTCCCGAGTGGAAATGAGATGAGATAGGCATGGATTTCATCGTTGGACTACCCAAAACTGCAGCAGGATATGATTCCATTTGGGTAATAGTAGATCGGCTCACCAAGATCACCAGATTCATCCCCGTAAAGACTAACTACAATAGTGCCAAGCTGGCAGAGCTATACATGAGTAGGATCGTATGCCTTCAGGGTGTACCAAAAAGAATTATATCGGATCGCGGTACTCAATTCACGTCCCATTTCTGGAGCAAAGTTCATGAGGCAGTCGAAAGTCACCTTGCCTTCAGTACCGCTTACCACCCACAGACCGACGGGCAGACCGAAAGGACAAATCAAGTTCTTGAGGATATGTTGAGAGCCTGTGCGTTGGATTTTACCAAGAATTGGGAAGAATGCTTACCGTACGCCGAATTCTCCTACAACAACAGCTACCAAGCAAGTCTGAAGATGTCGCCAAATGAAGCCCTATTTGGTCGGCGATGCCGAACCCCATTGATGTGGTCAGAAACCGGAGAACGAGCCGTGTTTGGGCCTGACATAATCCAAGAGGCCGAGGAAAAGGTCTGCCTGATCCGGGACCGATTAAAAGCGGCCCAATCTCGACAGAAGAGCTACACGGATACTCGTCGAAGGGACTTAGAGTTCAATGTAGGTGACTATGTGTACCTAAAGGTCTCACCACTACGAGGGACTCAGAGGTTCAAGGTCAAAGGGAAACTTGCGCCAAGATACGTGGGCCCATTCCTCATAAGCGCTAGAAGAGGCGAAGTGGCCTACCAGCTAGAGTTACCCGAGAACATCTCCGATGTCCATCCAGTGTTCCATGTGTCGCAATTCAAAAAGTGCCTGCGAGTGCCGGAAGAGCAAGCTCCTTTGGAAACCATCCATATCGACAGTGACCTCACATACCCGCAACATCCAATAAAGATATTGGACGAGGCAGAAAAGAGGACACGAACCAAGTCATGGCGCATGTACAAAGTGCAATGGAGCAATCACACCGAAGAAGAGGCCACCTGGGAGAGCGAAGATTTTCTAAAGACTGAATACCCACACCTACTCAACAGCCGGTAAGAAATCTCGAGGACGAGATTTATTGTTGGGGGGTAGGTTTGTAACATCCTAAAAATCGAAGAAATTAAAATCAGAACGTAAAAATCGAAACTACAAATACAGCTCAGTTACATGAATTTTATTGTGAACAATTTCTCTTGGTGTTTGCGAAAACCAAATGATTTGGATTTTCGTCGGAGGGAAAAGTCTCGAAGGCTAAGGTCAAGAATGTAGAGTAAAATCGGAAAGAGATACGGATTCATTAAGATAGGTGTTTGAAAAATAAAACATTAATTGGTAATTATGACATATTAATTAGGAAATAAAATAGACAATAAAATTTTCAGGGATTTATATAAAAGCTGGAAAATTATTTGAAATCAAAAAATGGTGTTTTATGAATTTAAAAAAGGGATTTAATTAAATATGGAAATATATATTTGAAAATGAATAATGGTGGTGAAAAGTTTGAAAATATATTTTTAACTAATTATGGGAATACCATATGTTTATTTGGGATTTATAGGGTGAAGGAAAAATTTGAATTGGAAAATGGAGTGGAAAATCGGAAAAATCTGAAAATGCACTATTCATTGGTCATCACCTTCGACGCCGTACCGGCCCCGGCCGCACGCCCGCACCCGTGCCGGCCCGGCTTGCCCGCACGCGCGCCCGCACCGCGCCCAGCCCCGCCCGCGCCATACGCCGCTTCGCCACGCGCCAAGCCGCCATATCGACCCACGCCCGTGCGCGCCGCGTCGCCGCAGCTACCCGACCCCGTCCGCGCTCTCGCCGCGCGTCAACGCCCAAGCCCGGCCCGTGCGCGCTCGCGCTGCGCGCTCGGCCCGCCACCGCGCGCCGCGTGTGCGTTGCCGCACCGCCGCCGCGTCGGCCCCCCTTCTCCCCCGTTATCCCTGGCCACGCCTATAAATGAGGGTCGAAGCCCCTCTTTTCCTCATCCCGCTGCCTCTAGCTTCCCCTCCCTCACCAATTTCTTTCCCCACTCGAGCGCAGCGAACCAAGCGCCGCCGCCGCCGCAAGCCGCCGTGAGCCGCCGAGCGCCGTCGCCACCGTGTGCCGGAGCTCTACCGCCCTCCCCAAGCGTTGTCGTCGCCGGTAAGCTGAGCCGCCACCCTCTCCTCCTTCGCTTGCGCCGGCCACCGGCCGCAACAAAGAGAAGAGAGAGAGCGAAGTTCGGTCGAACACCTAGGGTAGCGATGAATAAAAAACAGAGAGAAAAAGAAAGAAAAGAAAAAGAAAGGGAGAAGAAAAATACAAAAAATAGGGAAAAATTTTAGAAAATTAGGAAAAATGTTTTGGAATGATTTTAGTGAATTTTTGGGCAAAAATAAATTATTTTCTTGTATATTTTTCTCGGAACAATTTCGAAAAGTCGAAATCGGACTTTTCCGAGATTTTGTTTCGCGTCGTTTTTAAATCCGGATTTCGTTTAATTCTTCCTCGCCATCTAAATATGTTTTTCTTTTGTGCTCGAACCTTCAAAACCTCGGGTACAAAACCCCTCCCCTCCGTTGATATTCCTAAATTTATTTTCTCGATAGTTTCAAATCGTCGTTTTTCGAAAACCTAGGGCATCGACTCGATTTCAAAACTCAGATTTTTCCTAGCAATCCTCGTCCGAACTCAAGTAGAATTCTAGGATAAACGTTTGGAGTCATTTTCATGATGTTTTATGGTTCTTTTCGATCTCTCGATATTTTATTGAATTCTAATTGAATTCAATTGATCTTTCGCACGTACGGATAGCACCGAAGAAGCGAGGCATCGACTCCATTGAAGACCCCGCTCAACAAGCGTGCGAGCAAGGCAAGTCATCACACTCTTTGAACATATTGATCCCAATTACGAAATGATATTGTTTTAAACTTTAAACATGCATGCTATACACAAAGAATTACCTATACTTGTTATGCCAGGCCTTGTTATTGACTACCTTTAGAATTATTCCTTTAACCCTCGATGTGATACATACAACCGGAGAATATCTTCGGTAAAATGCTTAGCCATGCTATTCTTAGATTCATGCATACTCATGATTTTATAAAGAGCTTTATGCTTGGGCAACTACCTTAGGGAAGGTAGTTGAGATACGGCATGTGGAGACATGAGCGCCACATTGCTATGAGAATGATAAAATGAGTTTTGATGAAAACTGAAAGTACCAAACAAATGTTTTAGACTAGGGCGGCTGGATGATTTGGGTGGATTTCGGAAAAGACAAGTGCCGACCCTGGTCAATTAAGGACCGAGCCATGAGATACCTGGGAAACGAGCCAGTACAACCGTACTTCTCGAATGGGTATAGACCTAGCGGAGTAGATAGCCGAGCGGAGGCGGTACCCCTGCATAGTGGTTCTTATGTATGAGATGAGATGGGAAATGGATGATTGAAAAAATTGGAAATTATTATAACTTGATGAATGAAGTCTTCCCTTACCCCGGGTACGCCAGAACTCCTCTCACTGCTAGAAAATGACGGCTAGAGTGCATGAGGGCTTAAGTTCATGGAGCGGGTACTACCAAAGTTAGGTTATCGAAAGGCTTTGCCATGACCGTCTCATGTGTTGGGACGTAGTCTCATTTGTTGGGCAGTCGCGGAGTACGGGTAAAGTGTACATCCACTACAGTGTGAATGAATCAATCTATTCGAATAGCCGTGCTCACGGATATTGAGCATCGTGACAAGACTTTTGCTTGGCTAGACTCTAAACTTTAAAATGATGGGATGGGTTGCATGATGATTCTTATTCGCTGGTGGATCAACTTCTCGAGACGCGAGAAGGGGTGGACTCCTCAGAAAACCATGATGAACCGGAGGCGGGAAGCCATCCTTGGAATCATGATGGATGGTAGACAGAACCATCACCGACTTAATGAACTGTGGAACTAAAACTTGACTTGGCTAGCTGTTAGGCTTGTGAAAAGATTTGTGGAAATTGGCTTTATGCAAAAGAACCCCAGCCATTCCTTGAATAACCCTATCATGTGCATCACTTCCGTGTTGACTTGCTGAGGACGGTTGGTACTCACCCTTGCTATACGCACAAACCTTCAGATGGTGGAAATGAAGACTTGGAGGATCCATATGCCTACTACCAGGAGGGCGAAGAAGCCGATGGCGCCTGCTAGGTCTTAGTCTCCGGTCGTTGCCTGTGGCAATTAACAAGCCGCTGCCTTCATTCCGCTGCCTTACCTAAGTTCTACTTTTGGTTGTATCTGGACCATGAGGTCCTATGTGTTGGATATTGTCTTCAGGCCTATTATTGTAATAATTTCGATGTAAGACTATTTGTGCATTTGCATGTGATTATTCAGTACTGTATTTCGTGGGTACCAAACTACTCGATCCAGGGAAATGGTACTATGAACATGAAAGATTCCCGTTCCAAAAATGGGGGTCCACACTGTGCCGCAGACAACATGTCGTAATACGCCTTTGCGGTAGGCTCCGGCTCCTCCTTCCTACATCCTTCATCGAAGTGTGCTTCATCATAGTCATTTAACATGTCTCCTACCCCGGCATCAGAATCAAACTCCTCGATGCGTTGTCGGACGACCTCGTCTCTCCCACGGTAGGCTTCACGATGGAATGTCCACCGGGTATAATCAGCTATAAAACCATTCTTGCAAAGGTGTTTGCCCATGATCTCTTTTGTTTGTCGCTTCATGTTACCACATTTGCTACAGGGACACCATGTGGTATGCGCTCCTTTAACCCTTGCAAATGCAAGTTCCAAGAAAGCATCGGTCTTCTCGATCCATTCATCGGTCAACGAACCGTGACTTGAGCGGCCCATATACATCCACTCACGGTCATCCATCCTCTATCATATCGAACAATCATATAAATATTATTTCCATCTACCGAGTGCCTATAATGTCTAATAGGTTAAGATAGGTCCTAATCCCATCCGAGGATGTGTAGATGAGTTTACTTTCCATGCTCTAGTACTCCGCTCTGAGATAGAATTTCGGCAGCACCTCCCCGCTGTTCTCCAAATACACGTCCCGACAGGGAGATTGTGTATCCGGAGAACAACTGGGAGATACTACTGAAATTCTGAGTCGGACCAGAATACTAGACCATGGAAACTAAACTCATCTACACATCCTCGGGCTGTCCAAAAAATGTGGACAATTCGAAAAAGATACGGTTAAAGATATGCAAGAAAACACATATTTTCATCCGTATCTCTTTTGAACGGGAGACGCCTAAGGTTACGTTATACTCAGACAAACGACGGTAAAGACAGCGGCACCTGCAAAATAGGGAAGCACAGCTCGATGGCCGGTACACAAGCGATGCCATGGCTGCGTGATGCGACTCCATTCATCATCTCAAAAAAAGGCTTCGAACATATGTGCATACAATAAACTTCAAAATATATACGTGCATATAGCATATATTTTCTACTCAAATCAAAGGAGTATAGATATGTATCTAATAAATACCAATGTTTTTACCATAGATTTGTTTCTAATAAATACCTAAATATCACTCGTTTTAATAAACACCTAAATACATGATATTATTTTGATGTGTCAATAATAACCTAAATATTGTCATAGTTTGAACTAAATGTTTATATAATAACAAATCTAATTTTGTTTGAACTAAATGTTGCAATAACAAAGAAATAACAAAGAAAAGACGTGTTTATCGAAAAATGCGGAGCGGGTGGGGCGTCGGCCGTAGGAGGCGGCGTCGGCCGGGGGCCGTCGGCCGACGAGGGGAAGAGGGCGTCGGCGGGGAGGCGTCGGCCGGAGGAGGAGCCCGTCGGCCGGCGGCAGTCGGCGCCGGCACGGAGGCGTCGGCCGGCGGGGCGGCGGTCGCGGGGAGCCGCAACGCCGGCGACGGGCAGCGACGCCGAGGGGGCGAGGCGGCGGCGGCGCGCGGCGGCGCGATGCGTGGGCGGGCGGCGGCGCATGTGCCCAAATTTTTCTAAGTGCGAAACCGGCGTGGCACGGGAGGAGGCGAGCAAATTAAAAAACTTTGTCGTGTCTTTGCACTTTGCCGAGTACCGGATCGGGGCACTCGGCAAAAGCAATCTTTGCAGAGTGCTAGATCGAATGCACTCGGCAAAGACACACTTCGCCGAGTGCCATGCTTTAGGCACTCGGCAAAGTTTGTGCGCACTACCTTTTTGCACAATTTTTGCCATGTGTGATACTTTGCCGAGTGCTATACTCGGCAACAAAAACTTTAGTTTTTATGCTTCTAATAATTTAAAAATTATCAAACGGATTCAAAAAATTACCAAATATTTGCATCAACCAATATATGATATTTATTGCCTAGGGAAAAAGATTTGACATAAAACGATAATTCGGCCGTCACTTTCTCTCTAAATCTTATCAATCCTTCTCAACACTTATAATCTTCTTCGAGAATCTTCGGTTTTATGAGTGTCGTACCTGATAAAATATTCGAAACCTTCTCGATTTTTTACCACAGCCTCGACGTATGATATCATGACATCCTAACAAATTTTATGATTTTCTGACTTCGTTTGGTATTTTTACAATTTTGAAATCATTCGGTCAACAGGTTCCTAACCATGTTGCATGAAGAAAAATTTTGAAATTTCTGTTCATTTACCACATAATGACTCAAAAGGGTCTAAATAACATGAATATAATTTTTGCACTAATTTTTTAACCACTTGCAGTTCTAATTTGAGACTTGCCAAAAAATTCACGAAAATATAATAAATCAAAGAAATATAGCAAAACCAATCGAAAAATTACCAAATTTGATAATTAGGGATTACATGTTGTATTTACATAATACAGAAAGTTTGGAGGATAGATGAGGAAAAATTTTCACAAGTTTGCCGAGTGTCAGGGCAAGACACTCGGAAAGGGGGCATTTTACCGAGCGCCTAGCCCAGGCACTCGGCAAAGGTGGTATTTTGCTGAGTGCCTAGCCCTGGCACTCGGCAAAGAAGTTATTTTGCCGAGTGCCTAGCCCTGGCACTCGGCAAAGATGTTGACAAACGGCTCTGTTGGATGATTCGTTGATGGCGGTTACTGTTTTGCCGAGTGTCCCTTATTGGCACTCGGCAAAATTGTACTTTTGCCGAGTGCCCTGTGGAGGCACTCGACAAAAGGGCTTTTTTGCCGAGTGTTTTTGTTCACCGAGTGTAAACACTCGGCAAAGTGTAGTTTTTGCCGAGTGTTTTTTTTGCCGAGAATCCGCTCGGCAAATAGATTGTTCGCCGAGTGCTTGATATAAAGTTCTCGGCAAACAATTTTACACTCGGCAAATATGAGCTTTCTCGTAGTGAGGCTAGGCCGTTTTTTCGCTTTAGTCTAGCATTGACTTCATGCGTGTATCGATATTGGATTGCCCTACCGTTCTTTTATGGGCCGGTTATGTTCAATGAAAGTATACATTATTTTAAGGTTTAGAATCTTTGGAACATCTATATTTATAAATAATGATTTAGATAGTATAGTGGGGTTAGTACTCGATAAGATCAAATATACCATGGTATATATGATATCAATTAATGAACCATCTCATATCTCTTGTTAATTTTAGTTGCTGAGATGAATGGGAAATGAATATATGGATAGAGGGGTTTTCTTTGCGAAGCAATGGCTCAAGCAGAGATAAAGAGAGAGTAGAGATGCATGATATATTAAATCGCATATATGGTCTCTTTTATTTTTCTTTTGCGGGGTCTCTTTAATTTGTATGCTTTGTACACTAACGAATTTCGAATTGCCTTAGTTTTAGAGACGGGCCTCTTGCTCGACCATTATTACCTATATACTCTCCTACTGTCCTACATATACTTATTTATAGATAGCAACTACACGTCTCTATTTCGTAATCATATATCGGCCAGTGGGCTCACATACGTGCAATATACAAATGCACGCAAAGGGCCCGTTCAATAACACATACGCTGGCCGGACGCCATTTGCTCTTTCCTTGCTACGACGTAGTACTGCTCCAATATATATATATATGTTAGTTGGTGCATGCATGCACATGCATGCATGTTTTTATTGCATGCATTGTTCTGAATTAATTAATTAATTGATTAGTATAGTAGTAGTAAAAGGAAAATATTATTTTTAATGCCGGTATCAATGATCGTGGCTAGCTGGTACTAGTAGTAAAGCACACGTAAGTAAATTGTCCCCAAACCGAAGTAGTAAAAAAATCACACTAGCACACGCGTACGTGTACAAGTTAAAACGTAAATTAATCGAACCGGTTACGATATTATATATTATATATCAACTGTATACATATAAATAAAAAGTCATGTAATACGATATTAAAGATTATATACATTTCTTTGCGAGGAAGGATTATATAATTAAGCTCCATGAAAACGCAAGTTATCAATAATAATTTAGTGGAGCTCATGTGTAACCGATCGATCGATCATGCTCGCCTCAGCTGATCGATGTACGTCTACGGAGGTGTTTTTTTATAGCTTTTAAAACCAGTTTTATATGTTTAATTACTTGTCCCAACAGCCACCCCAAAAGGAATCATAAAATTAAAAGAAACTGAATTATTAGTGCAGTACAAAATGGATAGATAAAATAAGAGAAGCCGGCCGGGTGCGCGCGCCAAATATATAATTCGTGCGTGCATGGCCCGCAGCGGGGTGAGGAGGGAAAAAACCAAATGAATGCATGCGTGTGCATTTACAGCGCGCGGATTTTCAGTGGCAGCTTATCCGTGTTGCCGACTTGCCGTCCATGACGAGCATTTGTGGCTTGCCGTCCATTTGTTTTATACTGCCGCTGAACTGCGGAAGTGTAAAGATTGGGCATGCCATAATTTTTGAAGTGTCACGGCTGATAAAGCCATATTTGATTTTAAATTATAATACATAACTATGTTTTATAATACAAGTGCATATATGTATATAATTAACTAGCAGCCTTCTCCATAAATCTCTAATTCTATTATATATATATATATGTGTCCTGCGTTGCAACGGGTGAAATCGAGGCGCGACGCGGATGGGGACGGCACGGAGGGGCGTGGGAGCTCCGAGCAGCGATGGGAGGGAGGAGCGCAGGCGCGACGCGAGGCGCGGCACAGATGGGGACGGGAGGAAGGGGCGCAGGGAGGGAGGAGCGAAGGAGGTCTTTTTTTATCCAAGCTCTGCCTTTCTTTTCAGCATTGGGACTATAGGTGGAGGCTAGACGAAATACTCGTGGCTCGCTAGCTCGTTCGGCTCGTGGTTGGCTCGGCTCGGCTCGTTGAGAAATGCTAACGAGCTATGCCAAGAGTTTAGCTCGATAGCTATAACGAGCCAGCTCGAGTCAGCTCATAAGCTGCTCGTGAGCTCAACGAGCCAGATGTAATGTACAAAACAGGGTCTAATGTTTTACTTGTTTTGTTATTTTTTTGCTTGTTTTGTTATTGATGTGACAATAAATCAATAATTTTTATGATTTTATGATGGTCAATATAGATCTAATGCTTTAGATTATAATAGTAATAATATCTAGTCTAGTTACATCATTACATTTGCATGAATAATTATCGATGGACAAGTGTTATTACGTTAATTATGGGCTTAATATATTACTTTTTACTTTTTAAATTGTATATTTGCATGTTTAATAGACTCAGAAAAATAAAATGTAATTTGTACATAAATTGCATTGTATTAAAGTGGATCGCGAGCTAAACGAGCTGGCTCGAGCCGGCCTCTTCTCTACCAAGCCGAGCCGAGCTGAGCCGAGCCGACTTGGTATCCACCCCTAACTGCAGATTAATTTTGAAAAACTCAAGGGATTTTCTGTAAAATAGTCAGGCAAAACAAAATACTACTCGCTTTATAGATAGTTATAGATTGTATTTATTTTTATTAGGATGATCCAAACGAGAGGGTGATAATAAATATTTTTTGGTCAATGAGTTAAGGGTGATTGCGTACATTGGCTTACACTCTATACTTTTATTTTTTAAGTCAAAGTTTATCATTATCATAGTATGGCATAATATGTTTGTCACACTTATGAGAAAATAGAGATGTACAGTTAGCCCTATCCAAAGAACCCCTTAATGTTTCGTTATTCTTCTTCTTCCGAGAAGCCAAGAAAGAGTTGATTTTTAATAGGTGTATATTTGTAACAACGTTGAAAATTTTAAGTATTTCGAGAAAAGAATGTTCCATAAAATTAATACTATAGCAAAAACAAACCGCACAAATGATAAACCCCTATGTTTAGTTTCTGGAAGATCATAAATTTTTAAAGCAAAATCAAAATATACCCCACTTAATTGAAATTATTTAATGAATTAAATTAAACTAATTTAATGTTATAACTTTTTATAAATTTAATTAAACTTAAAGAAGTTTGACTTAATTAAAACAAACTCAGAACAATCTATAATATGAAATGGAGAAAGTAATAACGTCCTTTGAAGCGAAAAGGCATAATATATGTCATTTAATATTACTGGCTTATATGGTTTTATCGAGTTCATTAATGTTGTCCAACTTGGGTTTGGTCAATCACTCCCTCCCATCATGCATGCCCCTTCGTCAACTCAGCACTCTCCACAATAATTAACATCGAAAGTCTTCTCCACCTGCAATAAACAAAACAACATGCTATAACAAGAAAAACTAAATTGCTAAAAGTCGATCATAATTTTTTAAAAAAATTTAAAGATATCTATAGTGAAACTTACATTATAACGTACTACAACTATATAATATTCTATTTATATATAATTTAGATATAAAATTACATATATTTTTAAATACTTATATACAGATTATTATAACTATAGTATAATTATAGTTAAATTATATTATAATTATATTATAGACATATCTAAAAGTTTTTCACTCATAACACCCGCGACAGTTTTCTACGTACTGAAAAAAAAGAGATAAGATCAGTCACAGAAAGAGGGGTTGGTCTGCACAAGTAATAGATGCGTGGGTCGCCGATTGCGCGCACCGTAGTCGCACGCAGGACGACGCGTGCAGGGGTCCCAATATATTGTCCCATGCAGCTAGCCAATGGTGTGAGTGGTGCGAGTGACTGTGTATTTCTTCATCGGTTTCAAAATAAAATATTTTTTAATCTCTCATATTTATTTCAAAATAAATTTATTTTTAACAATTATTATATTAAAGTTTACAAAATAAAGAACAATAAATAAAAACAAGTATCCGAGAGTATATTTATTTATTTTATTTTGTAAGATGAATTTTGAGATGGAGGTTGTGGATCAGGCAGGAATTCAGACGAGAGGACGCTGGCATGGATGCATGCAGCTAGCTAGACGACTCCTCGAGTCCTCATGCATCATGCATGCATGGCACGCCCTTTAAAAACGAGCTTGGCATGCATGCATGCATGTGCCATGTGAATCGTGATCCGATTGATCCATGCACCTATAGCTAGTGTTGTGTGTGTGTGGTGGGGTCCCGCTTGATCCATGCACGCTGTTGTGTGTACACGGAAAACTGCTCTTTAATCGGTTTCGTACGAGCTGAGCAGGTGATGTTTGGTATGCATGCCCTGTTTTTATTACTACCAGACGATTCCAAACTTCCTGAGTAATTAATTAAGCCCTGCTTTTTTATGATTGATTGGAAACCATGAATTTCGTACAAGGTTTCCGCGTAGATTGGTTCAATTTACACATGATTGTTTTTTGTGTGTGTTAGGAGGAGGAATCCGATGTTCTAAAGATTAATATTATGAAATTCGAGAACGTTCAAATGTCAACACTATTCATTTGAAACTCAGCGAATTTCAAATCTCTAAAAAATCAGTTTAATAAATGGTTATACAAGTCCCACAAAACCAATTTCTTTATCTGTAGTAATTTCTACTTGTCACAAAGATAATTCCTACCACGTGATATCTATCTTTCACCAAATTCGAGGGTCTCAATGAACAGTTGTTCCACTGCATCCGTCAGTCACACCAGCCTCCGTAAATCGCAATCGATGGCTGCAAGATAACCAACTTTTTTTTTCGATCGGTACCACGCATCGACCGGTTGCTTGCGGCCGGCGACTCCCCTCTGATCCTCTCCCAAAAGATTCTCCCCATCGCGGGGTACAATAATGCTGCGCGCACGCGGCCGGTGCCACCGCATCAGCAGCAGCTACCTAGCGTGCGTCAAAACAGGAGGACCCGTTCTCTCTCTCCTCTCTATCTCTATCTCACTCTTCTTTATGACAACATGCCCCTCCGCGTGGTGCCAATAGGCATCCATCCGCGATCGATGGACGATCTAGCTCAAAAATATTAGGCTTTTTTGGCTTTCATTTTTTTGCTGCGACGGAAGCTGTTGCTATTTTTTCTGTCCCGTAATAAATTTATTTTTAACTTCTTTTATTTGTTTTAAAATAAATTTATTTTTATAGTAATCATTGCATCGGAGTTTGTGAAAGTAAAAAAGTAACTATATTTTGATTAGATAAGATAAAAAATATTTGTATTTGAATTTGATAAAGTGAGGGTTTTATATTGGTTTTTTGGCTGTGGTTCAAGCTATTGCTACTTTTTCCGTCTCGTAATAAGTTTATTTTTAATTTTTTTATTTATCTTAAAATAAATTTATTTTAAAAGTAATCATTGTAACGAAGTTTTGTTTATGAAAGTAAAAAATAGTTATATTGAGATTAGATAAAGTAAAAAATAGTTACGTTGGAATTTGATAAGTAAAGATATTCTAGTTTTATTATTTTTATATTGATATGTGTATGATAAATTTTATTATTTTATATTGATATGTGTATGATAAAGTGAAGAATAAGAATGAACTTATTTTGGAAATTTTTGAACGGAGCTAATAGCATATAGGAGTACGAGTGTACACCGCAGCGACAGAAAGTAGGTGTAGCTGCAGCAGCAGCTGCAAAAATCACAGCCGAACTGCGCCATTCTCATTTCACCTCAGAAGCTTGGAGCCTCTGCGGAATGCAGTTTCAGTTGTCCTGATAAGTATAGTAGCAGCGGTAGGCTTGTAGCACAGTAGCCGCATTGATCAGAATTCTTGTGGTATACAGATCTCTTTGTCACACTTTGAGTAAAGCAGCTATCACTGATCAATGCCAAAAACAGAAAGGAAGATCTCGCCAGACATCGCGCTTTTGTGGCTCTCCTTGTATTTGTGGTATGTGAGTAATTACAGGTGTAATGTAAGTATGTAACTTATGCTGTGAAAGAAGCGAAGAAATAAGGGCAGGATCAAGAATCGTCGTCGTGGTCGTCGTCGTCATCATCTAGGGGAGAAAATGGTGGCCAGGCCCTGATCCACCGTCAGTTGGATGGGAGGGCCATAGGCCATCAGGTGCTCTATCTCGTCGCCGGTGTGTGATCCGTCGCCTCTCGCGATCACCTCGCCGTCAGAGTCAATGATGCCGCCCTTGGTGCTGCTGCCGACCCGCATTCCCGGCTCGATTCTGAGAGCCTCCACCTGTCAGAGATTTTACATCAGGTTATATCGGAATGTCTCGGTGGATTTGTCTGTGTGTATCTAACGACGAGAGGCTGAATGTTAACCATTTTCATTATCTAAAAAATGTCTTGTGGATAGCATAGCGTTTTCTTTTACACCGAGGGAAAGAGATGAATTGGTCAGGAAACAGAGGAGTGCAGAGGAGTAAGTAAACACAGTACCTTGAAGTACTCCACATAGGGGGATTTGACATAGCTGCCATCCTTCATCTGAAACATCAGCCCAGCAAGAGCCGACCTAGGGCAGTCCTTGATTATGGCTACATCCAAGTAGCCATCTCCAAACTGCAAGGTAATGAAGAATGTCAGGGTATGGACTATGGACAATCAAGAGCCTTGTAGAAATAGCAGAAAATGATTGACAACGCCACTGAATGATTGGCGACTGACACTTGTATAAAAAAAACTAAAGAAACAGCTTTAGGGCTTAATAGAAAGTAGACAATTTTAAAATACAGTACTTATTTATGCGTCTGAATAGTTATTGCTCCTAACCCAATAGCCAGTTTTTCTATTGCTAAAATCACTTGAATTCCTAAATTTCTAACTTTTATTTAGCTATTTCAGCCTGTCAGGACTAAAACTTATGAAGAACCAAACAGAGCGAGAGTAACCTTTGCTTCTGGTGCTGTCATGACATCTTCACTAGCAAAAGTAACACCGCTGACCCAAACCGAAACGAATGGGCCATCCAGTGATCTCCACTCGAGATCAGCTTCATTGATTGAAGGGCCCACGTAAGCGCATGTTTCATCATTAAAATCATTTGATCTGTCCTCTTGTACACCAGTGCTAGCCCCATTTGATTTGCAACTGGTAATTTGCTCTACAGGATCACCAAATCCTTCATAACCTGGGGCTGGAACAAAAAGAACACGCCCATTGTACCGCCGCAAGCTCACCACACGGAGAAGGGACTGAAATAAAGTCAGAGCATAGAGTGAATTGCTAAGTATCCAGAAGGGACTGGGTAAGCGAATGCAAGAACACTACAACAATCTTTGCAGTATACTACTTTAGACAGCCTCTAAATGTGCTCAATGAAGTATTAAAGCTCACCCAGTATTTAGGCATATCTTCGTGTTCAAAATTACATTACATTTTTCAAAGCAAAATAATGCATGAATAAAAACACATTCCATTTAAAGAACATGTTCCACGATGGGCACGTCATAAATAAATGTCTGTTGATTGTTATTGTAGCATCAGCACACTGATGCAAGCCTAACCATTATGACCATCTAACTTTGGAAGCACCTTACACATTGTGCACATGACTGACCATGAGGACCACATTGAAAAAGAAGAGAGAGAAAAGAGAGAGAGAAAGCATATGGATATAAATGGAATGAAGTGTTTGATAGAGTTTTGGTAGAATGCATACATAGAAGTCAAGACGAGCACTGCCCATCCACCTGTACTTCTCTGACTCAATATCGATATCGGCTACCAGACCTGCAGTTCATAAATCGTTCTCTTATTGCCCCATAAATAGATAATGGGAGAACAAGCTCTGAGAGTAACAATCGTTGTTATGGGGTATAGACATGTAGTTTAAGACAAAAAAAACCTTAGCACCAAGCTAATATACTTCATACCCCAAGTAAGCATCAAGACACTAAAAAACCTTGTCTTTCCCTGCACAACAGAAGTAACATCAAGGGGACGCTTGTGACCTGTGTAATAGAAGCTGCATCAGTACTTTTTTGACACCAAATGGGAATATTTGAGAGGATTTACAATACGGAAACACAGATGACTATTTACAATAATCAGGGGGTAGAGAGACTTGCCTCTGATAATTGCAACCACAGCGTTATAAACAGAGAAGGATTCACCAGCAAAATGCAACAGTGATTGCACCATTCCATTTCCGGTACCTATGCCATGTGTAATGTGTGAAAACTCTACTCAGAGAACTAATGGTATTGACCAGTAAAGAAGCTACACAAGGCTGAACAAAATATATAAGAAATCACAAGCTACTCTCTAGTGGAACATGACTTTATGAATGTTCTGCAGTGATGAGAAAGAACAAACCTAAGGCATATTACAGATCTCCTAAGCGTATCTTTGCATCACTACAATAAAGGATAGTATTGTGAATTGTGATCACATACCTGCTGGTATGATGCCTAATGGTATTTTTATTGCTGTGTTCCAGTCCTCTCTTTGTAGCAGACCGTTAACCACCTAAAGACCCAAAATAAAATAATTAAATGCAAGGAAAAAGAATAAAGGAAAGTCAAGTTCTGAGGATAAAGACAACCACTGCCTATTATTTACATCAGGTTTTTGTAGGCATTATCTTTTTTGCTAACCTCTACAAGAACACCATCTCCACTGACGCAAACAATTCCATCATATTTCCTAAGATCCAGTGAATGAGCAATTTCTTGAGCATGAAGCCGATGCTTGGTTTCTGAACACAATTCATAACTCAAAAACTTTGTATACAGAGAAACTGGATGTCACACTTAGGTTACTGAAATAGGAAGATTATGAACAGATATCACAACCTTGCATGGTGTAATAGATGCCAGCAGCTTCAATGAGCGGTAGGACCTCAGTCTGGAAAATCCTCCGCCCACCTCTCTTTCCACCATAAGGGTTAACTATGATGAACAATCTCTTTGGCCGACCTATTCAACAGCATATCATGGAAGAATAAGATATATTTCATGATTAATTAAAGGTGCAGCTCTAGTTTCATAGTCAATACCCTAAATAGTTGTCTCCATATGCATGGAGAAGAACAAATTAAAGATCACAAGTTCTTTTTTTTCTATAAAAAACTAATGCAGGGGCTCTGGAAATCAGGGGCGGATCCAGGCCCCGGGCTAGGGAGGCTCTAGCGCCCAAATTTTCTACAAGCAGGTCTTCTGCAGCCCATAAAAATCCTTGATGTTTAGCCTCACATAGCCCCTCCTGCAGCCAGCCCAAGCAATTCTTTACTAATTAGCCCTTCCCGGATGATGTTTCTAGATTCACCCCTGCTGGAAATTCATGGGAAAAGTCCAGGATAGGTTCAGGGAAAAAAGAATTTATTGCCAGAAGGGAATCAACAACTCAAGCAAAAATGACAAACCAAGAAAATAAATTTTAGGAGAAACAACTAATGTGCTAGGACCTTCTAATTTCAACATCTTCTTTGATGCAACAGAACACCTGAAGACCTGGATGGACCACCTAGTGCTGACCAAAAAAAGGTACTTCATTCCTTTCACAAATTCCGATAGGTGTATATAATTACTCCAATCATCCGGGTTTCCCATTATCTAAAAAAAACCACTCCAATCACATTCCTTCCTTCCTTGGTATTATTTCCCTTATCAATTACCAACAGACTGCTATTCTGGATTCTGGGACATATGAATGTGGCCAGGAAATAACAGCGTGCCAACTGTGGCAAGCAAAAAATTCAATCCAACTTTGCCAATTCCAAATAGATGAGTCAATGTCTCTGCTTCAAGTATGCATGACACAGTAGGTTGATGTGTGGAAAAGTGAAAATATAAATAACAACCTTCATTTTGTCGGTTGAAGTCTAACGAATTAACGAAATACACTAGGGTGAAAATTAATAGCAATAGTGACACTGAGAAGAACATTTGATATCCAAATGATCAATACAAAAATATCTTCTCCTGCATTAATCAGCAGCAGATGAAAAGAGTTCATCAGGATCAGATAATATGATTCTTGGACCTGGCCGAAACATCAAATTCAAGCACCAAAGTATCACAGAACTGGAAGCACGCAGTCTTTGTTATGCCACCAGGAGCTGGTCCGTTTGATCCAAAATATTTTTTTTAAAAAAAACTAAAAAACAAAAAATCATATGCGATTTCAAACTTATCTAGTAAAAGTTGATCTATGGTCATGGAAACTTGAAGAAACAATGGGGTAAAAGAACTCCCTGTTGCAAGTATTGTACGTTATCCGTACATTAATATTACTGTATATTTGACGGTTTGGACAAATTTGTGCAACAGAGCTGACTGGCCACGTTACAACAGCACGGACACCAAGAAAGATTCAGAGATACAGTACTGTACATCCCTCCCGTCGACTGTAAAAACTCATTACATTAAGTTTTTGTTTATGAAGGTGATCAACTAAACAAAGTGAATTATAATCCATATTTGGGGTTCTTTCCCCACTGCCTACGTTACTCCAACCGAGTCAACGCAACCACCGCCCACTTGATCAAGACCAATCCCAATTCCTCCATCACAATAAAAAAGGGAACATTTTGTGACCAAATCACATCATGAATTAACAATAACCTAAACAAGCTTAAAAATCGTCGAACAGTAGATATCACTAGTTTTTTTGTTACTAAGAACAAATCAAGAACAGAGGATTACCGAGTTACTAGTGATTAATTAGTGGATTACCAAGCGAGGAGAGTCGATCTCTCATGGCGTCCCCCCACGTCGTGGCGGCCTCCTCGCTCTCCATCTCCACCACCACCTCCCTCTCCCTCACCCTCCTCTTCCCGCCTCCTCGTCCGCCCCCGCACGTTGCCGGCCGCGACGCCGCCGCCGCCTCGTCGCCTCTCGCAAAGGTCGCGACTCTGAGCGCCCTCCCGTCCACCCGGACCCCGAGAACCTCGGACTCCAGCTCCAGCCTCCGTCCCTCCCCGCCGCCTCCCGTGGGGCGCCACGCCAGCTCGCCGCCGGAGAGCGTGGCCTCCGCTGCGGAGCCGCCGACCCGCACCGCCTCCGACAGGGCCTTCGCACCCGCCGCCTGCGGCTCCGCCATGGATGGACGAGGAAGTATCGACGAGGTTAATTGGGAGGAGGAAAGCAAGCAACCTCAGCTGAGCAAGTCGGCGTCGGCGAAGTTTTTTTTTTTTTGGTGTTGTGTGTTTGGGAGGACGGAGACGAAGGCGACGTGGTTAAAGTGATGAGGTGGCTACTATTATAATGGCGCCTTCCAGCTAGTGGGGTAGTATATCCGTACGTGTGGATGTATTTATACGTATAAAATACAGTGGAGGACAGTGTACCGTATACGTGTGGGGGTGTAGTGGTGTACGTATTGCTGGTGTACCGTGCACGTAGGATCCTGTATTCTGGGGATTTATCTTGCGCTTTTTTTCCTTTTTTGTGGAGGTCCTTGTATTTTGGGGGATTTGTGTGGGGATGGCTGGATATATTGACGTTGCCGTGATGCCGTCCATCTTATCATAGGCTTCTAGAAGGAGTACTAGACTTTTTTTTCCTCCTGGGACTTCGCTTCTAGAAGTATACCTACTAGTAGTACGAGTAGCTAGGAGAGCTAATAGTAATGCAGTGGTTCTATGCATGTGGGCCGTGACAATTCCTCGTGTGTGTCCACTTTCAACAGTGATTGTGTTTGAAAAGCGTTTTCTCAGCTTGAGAAAAATGTGACAAGGGCACCACCTAATTAGCTGTGAGGCCAATAAAAGATAAATAGTGTTTTAGGTCCTAATATTATTATAAGACGTTTTAACATCTTCATCACTCGTCTAAATTTACTAAAATCTATATAAATTTGGACACATATATGAAACATATATATAAATTCATGTACAAAATTATTTAAAACCCAAAATGACTTATAATGTGAAACTATATTATTGTAAAGTTGAAAAGTAAGGAATTCAAAATATGGGAAGATGCAATTTAGGCGGTTTGGATGACAAGAATGGAGAAATTGCTGCCTGTTGACGGGCTATATCGAATACGGTAGCTGAAAGATATAGGGGTCGTTGAAACATGGTATACGTAAGACTGTAACGAGAAAATAGGGGACAATGATTTATACGGGTTCGGACTCTCAAGATGAGTAATAACTCTACTTCAGTTTATATGAATATATGAAGAAATACCACACAGATTACAAAGAGAGAGTAAGATGGGTAAACTATCTCGCCAACTAGGATCTACCGAGAATGGTCCGACGAAATCTAATAAGTGAATATGACTGTAGCTTCCTTCGGCTTGCTTCTTAATGTGGCTGGTGGTTATGGCTTATGATTTGACAACCCTTCCTCCTCGGGGAAATGTTATATTTATAGCGTAGAACACCTTCTTCTCCAAGGATACAGGGCCAAGGAGACCTTGTCTTTCCCAAATATGACTTTGACACTTTCTATTCTGAGAAGACAATTTCCTTCTATACTCGTCGTATTTTCTTAATTAAAGTATACCTTCCTATATATCTTTAGGTATATTGTATTGATATATACCACGAACCCATGTAGAGAAGATATGTCTTATCTTTGACACTGAGAGTAGCCCTCCCGACTTCAATACAAATGAGCAAATCAATGTTCTCGATCAAAGACCTTAGAACAATAGTTGTCGAACTCGCCTAACCGTTCTTGGACAACCGAGAAGGTGTGGAGTATGTGACTAAGTTCCTTGCCTAGCCTTGAGCAAGAACATGTCTATCAACTGAATTTGGATTGATTTCAAAACCTCAAACTGTCATAAACAAATCCGACAAAAATCCACTGGCAATCTCTCTTTCTTCCTTGAAATTCGGAACGTTGGATGTGACCTACAAATCCCATTCTTGAGATATGTTTGGGTTTCGCACGCCCAAACAAACCCTTCACTTTCCTCTTGCGCTTCCAGCCTTCCACCCTAGCTTTTAGCAAAACCCTAATCCCTCGAACTCCATCAATCTCCATCTATACTCCATGGACATCCCAAAGTCCACTATCGATCATGAAGCATTGAGGAAGCTGCAGAACGATGGCGCCTTGCCAAGTGCCAAGGTTTTGTGTCGGTCGAAAGGAGGTACAAATCCCTTGACTAATCTGGGGGAAATTATCACCCTTGTGTCGTTTCTTCAATACGGCTTTCTACCTCTTTCTTCCGAATTCCTTTCCCTTCTTCTTGATTTCTATGATATTCATCTTCTCCACCTGAACCTCAACTCCATTGCTTTTTTTAGTATCTTTACTCATCTATGCGAGGCGTATCTTGGGGTGCAACCTTTTCTAGAGTTGTTTAAATACTTTTATGAGCTTAGATGGATGGAGGCCTCTAGGATTTGTAGGTGTTATGGTCTCCGTCTCCGGGATGGAATGAAAGATAAATATATTCCTTTCAACCGCCCATCCTCAAGGAAGGACTGGAGGAAGAAACGGTTATATCTTCATGTTACCGACAACGCCCCTTGTCTTGTTGTTCCCAACGAAAAGCCATCGTGCTTGGAGTCATGGATGTCTAAACTCTCTCGACTCCTACCTTAGCGAGCTTCATAGAAAAAATCCATGATCTCCGAGAACATGGTCTAACCAGATACGAAGTCGTTCAAGACTTCGTCGATCATCGGATCCAACCTCTCCAAGCCCGTTCTCACCTCTGAAGGATCAAGATGTCGACTAGAGGGGGGGTTGAATAGGCGATTTAAAACTAAGTGGCCCTAATTCAAAACTAACATAAGTTGCTAGGCTTGGTGGGAGATGAGTCTAACTAAGCAACTAAGTTAAGTTTTGCAATCCTAGGGTGATAGTGGCTCAATTATGTCTCTACAAATGTAAATTGTAAAAAGGTAAATGCAATAAGTAAATGAGACAAGAGACAAGGAGTTTTTCACCGAGGTTCGGAAACTCGCCGATTTCCTAGTCCCCGTTGAGGCGAGCCCAACTCCACTGCTCAACCATGAAGCCACCGCATGCCCTCTTCGTCAAGGGGTGGGCAAGGTGGGAGCCGGCCCACGGAGAGGACTACCCAAGCCTTGATCACTAGGGGTAGTTCTTCCTTTGCTCCGAAGGTGGTGAACTCCAAACCACTCATAATCCGACACCGGGCCTCCTCCACAATCTTCTCGGAGAGGTCACCGGGCAACTCCTCCACAAGCCGTCTAGGAGGCGGCAACCTCCAAGAGTAACAAGTAATCCCGCGGCTCGGAGATGATCAAGTGCCACACTAACTCTACAAAAAGAGACCAAAGTGACATTTTCAATCAAACTCCATTTTTCTTGCAATTAAAGGCTTGGAAAACATATAGGGAACCTTTTTAAACCTTTTCCAAGATATAGTTTTCAAATTACTTTGATTTTACAAAAATTTTGACTTATGTTGACTTGGGCATTTTGAAAGCTCTACTAGCACTTGTGTTTGATTTGTTCACATATAAGGAGTAGTATAACACATGAAGAAATGCTAGACTCCCCCTTAATGTGATAAGCTCCGGTTTCACAAAGAATAACCAAATATCAATAAATCCCAAAAGTAAGAACAAAGAACAAGCAAATAGTCAATAAGCACAAATAGCAACCATGATGCATGATCTCAAGCGACATTTGAGAAATCTATGACATTTAACTCATTCCTCAATTTGCAAAAGCGGGTTTCATCAAGAGGCTTGGTAAAAATATTGGCTAGTTGATCTTCGGTTCTTATGTGGCTAATGACTATGTCACCCTTGGTAACATGGTCTCTTAGGAAATGATGGCGAATGTCAATATGCTTGGTTCTAGAATGTTGGACCGGATTGTTGGCTATCTTTATGGCACTATCATTGTCATATAGGAGTGGTGTTTTGGTGAAAGATATACCATAATCCAACAAGGTTTGTTTCATCCAAAGCAATTATGCACAACAACTACCCGCCGAAACATATTCCGCCTTGGCGGTAGAGAGGGCTACAGAGTTTTGTTTCTTGGATGATCATGACACAAGGGATCTACCAAGCAATTGATAACTACCGGATGTGCTCTTTTTATCCACTTTGCAACCGACATAATCCAAATCGAAATAGCCAACTAGCTTAAATTTAGCACCTTTTGGGTACCACAAGCCAATAGTTGAGTAATGCTTTAAATATCTTAGAATCCTTTTCACGGCCACTAAATGACACTCCTTAGGAGCGGCTTGAAACCGTGCACACGTACAAACACTAAACATGATATCCGGCCTAGATGCGGTAAGGTAAAACAAGCTACCTATCATGGAACGATAAAACTTTAAGTCTACCGGTTTACCTCCCTCATCAAGGTCGAGATGCCCGTTAGTTGCCATAGGTGTCTTGATGGGCTTTACATTCTCCAAGCCAAACCTCTTGAGTAGATCCTTGATGTATTTGGTTTGGCTCACAAACGTCCCATCCTTGAGTTGCTTGATTTGAAGCCCAAGGAAGAAGCTCAATTCTCCAATAATGGACATCTCAAATTCCCTAGACATCATATCACCAAACTTCTTGCAAAACACTTCATTAATAGAACCAAATATAATATCATCAACATAAATTTGGCAAACAAAGAAATCATTACCAATGACTTTTGTGAAAAGGGTGGTGTCAACTTTTCCAATTTTAAAATCCTTTGACAAAAGAAAATCTCTCAATCTTTCATACCAAGCCCTAGGAGCTTGTTTTAACCCATAAAGAGCTTTTGAGAGTTTGTAAACATGGTTGGGGATTTTAGGATTTTCAAAGCCGGGTGGTTGTTCAACAAAGACAAGTTCAACAATTTCACCATTTAGAAAATCACTTTTCACATTCATTTGAAATAGTTTTATATCAAAGCATGATGCAAAAGCAAGAAGGATACGAATAGCCTCAAGTCTTGCCACGGGAGCAAAAGTTTCACCGAAATCCAAACCTTCAACTTGTGTGAAACCTTGAGCAACCAATCTTGCCTTGTATCTCACCACCAACCTGTTCTCATCCATTTTGTTCCTAAAGACCCACTTTGTCATATAACATTGTGGTCTCTAGGTCTTTCAACCAAAGTCCACACTTTGTTTCTTGTAAAGTTGTTGAGCTCTTCTTGCATAGCATTAATCCAATTCGGATCACCAAGAGCTTCATCTACATGTTTTGGCTCAAGACAAGAAACAAACGAGTAATGTTCACAAATTGAAGCGACACGAGATCGAGTTTGGACACCCTTACTAATGTCACCCAAAACTTGGTCAATTGGGTGATCTTTGGAAAGAGCGGTGTGTATCATTGGTGGAGTAGGTGAATCTTGCGCCTTGTCTTCCTCCACTTCAACTTAAGCTTGACTTGCCGTAGCGGAAGTAGATGGCTTATCTTGAGTAGGGATGGATGGATTGTCTTCCACTTCAATAGGCTTGATGTCTCCAATAGACATGTTCTTCATAGCTCTCATCAAGCCTTCATCACCTACATCATCCAAATTCTCGTGCCCCTCTTGGAAGCCATTAGTTTCATCAAATTGAACATTGGCCGTTTCTTCCACAATACCTTTGATCTTGTTGTAGAACTGGTACGCCTTGCTATTTTAGGCATACCCTAGAAGAAATCCTTCATCACACCGACTTTCAAATTTGGTTAGTCTAACACCCTTTCGGTAAATATAGCACTTGCAACCAAAAACTCAAAAATATGCAACATTTTGCTTCCTTCCAACAATTAGCTCATAGGAAGTCTTTTTTAAGAGACGATGCAAATAAAGTCTATTGGTTGCATGGCAAGCGGTGTTTAGGGCTTCCGCCTAAAAAGAATCAAAAACACCATATTCATCAAGCATAGTCCTTGCCATCTCAATCAATGTACGATTTTTCCTCTTCACTACACCATTTTGTTGTGGTGAGTAGGTAGCGGAAAGTTCATGCTTAATACCAAGATCATCATAAAAGTCCTCGATGTTGGTATTTTAGAACTCGGAACCATTGTCACTTCTATTTTTCACAAGAGTGCAATTAAATTCATTTTGGGCCCTTTTTGCAAACTTTTTGAAAAGATCGGCAACAATAGACTTATCATGCAAAAAGAACACCCAAGTATAGCGAGAATAATCATCAACAATCACAAGACAATGACTATTACCTCCAATGCTCTTATATGTTGTTGGGCCAAACAAATCCATATGCAAGAGCTCCAATGGCCTAGATGTGGACATGATACTCTTAAAAGGATGAGAGCATGCAACTTGCTTGCCGGCTTGACAAGCACTACAAAGTTTATCCTTCTCAAACTTCACATCTTTCAAGCCCACAACTAGATCACGGGACAAGAATTTATACTCGATCGGACGCTCAATATGAGTAATAACCCTATTCCACTTTATATAGATATATGAAGAAATACCACACAGATTATAAAGGGGGAGTAAGATGGCCAAACTATCTCAGAAACTAGGATTTGCCGAGAACGTCCTAACGAGATCTAATCGGTGAATATGGTTCTGGCTTCCTCTGGCTTACTTCTCGATGTGGCTGGAGGCTATGGCTTATGATTCGATATTCCTCCCTTCTCGAGGAAACCTTATATTTATAGCGTAGATCACCTTTCCAAACAAATCCAACAAACTCATTCCTTTGTTCCAAACAAACTCATAAGAAAAATTTCCAAAGGATTACAAACCTAAAAAAATAGGCAATTGCGTCCATGCCCATTTTGAGCCCAAATTACTGTTTTGACCCTACTTTCAGGTTTGCAATTTTGCTCATGTTTTTAAAACCGAAGTAGACATTTCCCCCCAATTTCAATGGCTGTTTGGTAGGTCCCACCAAATTGAGTTAAAGAAATAGAAACAAAAACAAAAAATAATTTATGAAATATTGGTTTACCATTCTATCCCTGGAGTAAAAGAAAAGGCCTAACTATCCCGTCGTGTTTCGGCGAGACCGCGAGGCGACGGCGGGTCTCTGGCCGGCCGGCGCGATGGGGGCTACTTTGTTATTTAGGCACAATGAAGCAAGCCCGCGATGTGGCCATGGTGTTTCTTGCGCCCCGGTGTGGCTCGGTGGCAGAAGGTGAGCCCAACCTCACCACCATTGTCCTCGCCCTCTCCCTAGCACTCCTCCTCCCATTGCCACCGCCCTTTAACATCGCCGTCACCTTCTTCCCTAGAGGTGGCGACATCTTTGGATGGGAGGAGCGGGAGAGAAAGGAGAGGGTGTCGTGGAAGTGGGAGGTTGAAGGAGGCAGAGCCGATGAGGTGGAGGGCTATGACGAGGAAGACAACGACGGAGTTGGGAATCACCACGAGGGAGCGAAGGGCAAGGACGTGTGATGGGTTGGTGGTGCCGGAGGCCTCAAGGTGCTGGCCGAACTAGAGGCAGACGAGGTGCTTGCCCGACGATGACAGGATGACCTCGAGGTGGGAGAAGGCGGTGAGGAGGTCCTTGGTCCTCTTCGCCGCCTCGAAGGCCTCCTTCGCAACTGCCACGGTGGTGATGGGCACTGGAGGCAATGGGCACGGGAAGAAGAGGCAGCGAGGCAATACGAGGTAAGAGAGGAGGGGAGGGTGAAATCACAGGAGATAAAAAAAGTAGGGCAAAAATGCAACAATAAGGGTATAAATGTCTTTTGTCATTGAATTAACACCATCAAACAAGCCACCCGACCCAAGGGCAAAACTCTGCTTTTTAAAAAGAAATGGGGGTAAGTAATCCTGAAAAGCGGGGGCATGGACGCAATTATCCAAAGAAAAGCCTGAGCGCAATTAACACTAAGCTGTCCTGGGCATGAGAGCAACTAACACAAAGCTGTCCTGGGCAATTGCGTGAGCGCAACATCACACAACAAGAGGTAGAAACGCCGCATTGTCGGTAGCGAATGGTGTTTGGTGATTTTTTTATTTAAAATATTAATAATGATGATGTTTATTCTACCATATCATTCTATCATTGATATTTGAATCTCATAATTCATATCATCATATCACCTTCTAATAATTTCTTTTCCGTTTTATTACTGAATTTTCTTAATTTTTAAAATTATATACTAGTTTAATAAAAAAATCATAAAAGTATTACTCAAACTAAATATCTGCTTAATTGATTTAGTAAACTATAAACTTAATTTGTTTTCGTTATAACGTACGGGTTTTTGACTAGTCTAAAAAATGACTGGCATTAAGGAATCCATCAGCACATCAGACATGACCTGATTCGGACAATTCTAGCAATCTGTCGTAGTGAATTTTATGTAAGGCTCAAAGTCACTGATACAAGGGTCCATCCACTATCATACAAGAGGGACGTGCAGCTTGCCAACCACACGGGGTAAGACGAGACCGTGTGCCGATGAGAAGGAATGACACAGGGCAATTAAGGGTTCAGAGGCGGATAAATTAAGGAGAGGCCAGAGGGGAGTGGAGGAAGAGGGGCTGTAGCCACTACTACTCACTAAACAAGCTTTTCAGTGTTCGTCTGTTTGAGACTTTGAACCCATCCAATTGGCATGTGTCTTGGACGAGTGGACCAATTCACCAGAAGTCACCGTGACGCGAAGATGGATCAACCATGGACGCTACACACGTCGGCTATGAGCAAGTAACTATTTGCTAATTCATATTAAAGTTAACATAAGGTTTGTTTTATTTTTTCTCTTATGTAAATATCGTAGAACATGTACAAAGCTGGTTTTTTTATGGGAGCCAACCTTTTTTATTTTTTCTCTTTCACGAAAGCTTATAATTGATTTATAGTCTACTACGTATTATGCTTGCTCTAACCTCAGGCAAATCGCGTGGATCAACCGGCCAAACACATTGATACGGGCAATTAAATATTCTTGCAAAGTTGTTGTTTCGTGCCTGGAAGGTGGTTAAAAAGATGAACTAGCTAGGAGTAGGCATGTTCATTGCCATGGATATTTTTTTAAGGGAAACCTGTGGTGTAGAACCCCACAGAAAATAAACGAAAAACTTACAGCGAGAAGTTGGCTGGGTTAGAAAGGTTAGATAGAAAAACCGAAAAACTTAAATAGAAGAATTTTCAATACATAGCCATGGATATTAAAAAAGTAAATTTTATAAAATCATTATGGTCTAAGTTATATAAAACCATATAAAACTTTTATATGTGGCATAGAATCTCAGCTATTATAATTCTAAAATTTTACAAACTAGATTATTTCAACTTTGATCTATAATATTTTTCACATCTTAAATTTACGAGGATTTTATACATTCGCTTTTTAAAATTTTGATATAGAAGTATGTCAAAAATAAAAATAAATGGTGTGGAGATTATGGCAATCGGATACCCTTATGGCAAGCTTGTCCGACT
Organism: Oryza australiensis; assembly: GCA_019925245.2. Taxonomy (NCBI): domain Eukaryota; kingdom Viridiplantae; phylum Streptophyta; class Magnoliopsida; order Poales; family Poaceae; genus Oryza; species Oryza australiensis. The sequence continues at coordinate 628,606 of JAIFGZ020000388.1, read as the reverse complement.
AGTAGTAGGAATATGTTACGCCTAAGGATTATGTAAACCGGCTATGACTTGGGTGTTACGTTGCCGATGAGATAAGGCAACGGCTCATAGTCATAGTTTGGTAAGCTTGAGGAGACCGACTTAGAATATGATAGGGTTTTCGACTTGTAAGCTCACCCTCCAAGACTATATAAGGGGGGTAACGGGCGTCCCTTGGGGGATATGAGCAACAGATCAGATTTACGTAATACACAAGATCGTGAGATCAATAAACACTCGGCCGATCGAATCCCCAAAACAGGAGTAGGGTATTACCTCACGAGAGGGCCTGAACCTGTCTAAACCCTTTTTTCCACTTAACCCATCGTGTTTGGCGATCTTGACTGCACCCCCAATTTTTATTGCCGAAACCAAGTTTCGATAGTTGGCGCGCCAGGTAGGGGTCTCGCGTCAAGACTCCTTCGTCATCTTGCCGGGAAGCGCGATGGGATCTTCATCAGGAATCGACGACTTCGCCGCCAAAAGATTCGATAAGCTCTCCTTCCCCGACTCGGATTCGGACCAGTCGGTAGGGGGAATCCGCTCGGCGTCGTTCGGGTTACCAAACGATGCTGAGATCTACTGCAACGTTCTAACTTCCGAGCTGGAATCCATCCACTTGGAAGGAGGAATCATCTCGACACCATTTGGGCTACCAAACGCCGCTGAGATCTACAGCAACCTTCTGACCTTCGAGTCAGAATTCATCCACTTGGGAGGACAAACCCTCTCGGCACCTTTTGGGTTACCAAACACCGCCAAGATTTATTACAATGTTCTGTCTTCCGAGTTGGAATCAACCCACTCGGGAGAACCATCATCATCAAACCACGACCCGGACTGGAACGATCCAGACTCAAGCGATCCAGGCTCAACGCGAAGTTGCTGTCATCCTCCAACCACTCGGATCATGCTCATCCACGGAGCTCGATGAGTACCTCAGCTCTTCGGATTTCGATGATCTCTACGACATCTCCACGGACGAGGCCAACGACTCCGACTTCGACAAGGATTACGAGCCAAAGTGCTTCAACGTTCTCATGGCTGAGGTGGCCGAGACCGACTCGGCCATGGCCCGCAGAATCGCGGAAGAAGAACAAGCCAGGCTATAGCCAATTGCTCTTCCTCCACCTCAGCACAATCAAGACCATCGTCGCGGCTATAGCCAATTGCTCTCCCTCCACCTCAGCACGAAGGCCGACTGAGTCCGTCACTGAAACACCCGACGGAAGCCAACTTCCGCCGCTACGGTCGAAAGACTACAGGAGGCCCAAGCAAGCCAAGACGGCCACTAGGTCAAGAGACCCCCGCCACGAGACAACACGGAGGCATCAAGAACAATCGGCCGACTCTCGCGAAAGAGGACATGGACGACCACCCGTCCACGACCAGATCCACCGCAGCTACAACTCCGACTACAGTAGCAGCCTACAAAGAACCCCGCCGAGTGATCTGCGGGAAGTCCTTGACTGGCGCCATCAAGAGCGTGAGCAGCGCTCCTACGAAGACCGAAGGAGATCGCCCGACTGCAACGACGATGGAGTGCCTGCGTTCACTCGGGACCTGCGTCGAGTGCATTGGCCGAGTGGCTTCAAGCCCACTAAAATCGAGAAGTATGACGGAAAGACCAACCCCGAGTCGTGGCTGACCGTGTATACCCTCGCCATCCGCGCAGCAGGAGGAGACAACAAAGCCATGGCCAATTACTTGCCCGTCGCCCTCGCCGACTCAGCCAGGAACTGGCTCAGGAGCTTGCCAAGAGGCTTAATTAGCTCGTGGAGTGAGCTTCGGGACCACTTCATCGCCAATTTCTAGGGCACTTTTGAAAGACCTGGGACCCACTTCGATCTCTACAACGTCATATTTTCAGGGTCACTCGGTCACCGTCGTCACTTCCTTTCCGCTTGGCGATGTCATCCATAACCGGGAGGCGACTGGGCGCATCGCAAAGTGGGCTCTGGAACTGATGTCGCTGGACTTCACTTTCAAGGCGAGGACATCTATAAAGTCACAAGCCCTGGCGGATTTCCTGGCCGAGTGGTCCATGGACCTAGGGAAGATGTACCTAGGGAAGACCTACAATACTGGACCATGCACTTTGACGGATCCAAGAGGACCACTGGCTTGGGAGCGGGAGTCGTGTTGATCTCCCCGACTGGAGAAAGGCTGCGATATGTTCTTCATATTCATTTCCCCGCCTCACACAACGTCGCCAAGTACGAAGCCCTGCTCCATGGACCACGACTTGCTATTTCACTCGGGATACAGCGGTTGGTTTTGAAAGGAGATTCCCAGCTGGTTGTCAACCAAGTGATGAAAGACTGGTCCTGTTTAAATGACACCATGGAAGCCTATAGGCAAGAGGTTCGCAAACTTGAACACAGGTTTGATGGACTGGAGCTATCCCATGTCTTGAGACATAACAATGAGGCAGCTGACGAGTTGGCGCAGTTCGGGTCCAAGCGAGAAGCCGTCCCAACAGACGTTTTCGTAGAGCACCTCTATGAGCCGACTGTTGTAGCAAAACCAACTCCCAACGACCAGGCTGCAAACCAAGTCGCCATGCTCGACGCTGACTAGAGGACACCGCTCATCAAATTTTTAACTCAGCAAGAGCTGCCGGAAGACCGGGGTGAGGCGGAACGAGTCCGACGTCGCTGTCAGGGCTATATCATGATCGACTCCGAATTGTACAAGAGAAGCTCTTCTGGAGTCCTAATGAGATGTATCACGCCTGAGGAAGGACGGCAACTACTCCAAGATATCCACTCGGGTGTATGCGGAAGTCACGTGGCGGCACGCACCTTGGTAGGCAAAGCCTATAGACAAGATTTCTTCTGGCTCACGGCGATCTCCGACGCCGACAAAGTGGTTCGCACCTGTGAAGGTTGCCAGTTCTTTGCTCGGCAGAGCCATGTCCCAGCCCAAGAGCTACAAACGATTCCGTTATCTTGGCCGTTTGCGGTATAGGGCTTGGATATTGTCGGCCCTTTCAAGAAGGCTCCAGGAGGATTCACGCATCTGTTCGTCGCGATCGACAAGTTTTCCAAGTGGATCGAGGCTAAGCCGGTTGCTACGATCACCGTCGACAAAGCGCGAGACTTTATCCTCAACATCGTGCACCGGTTTGGTGTCCCAAACAGAATTATAACCGACAATGGGACTCAATTCACTGGAGGCATTTTTAAGGAATTCTGTGAAGATTTTGGCACCAAAATATGCTACGCATCAATCGTGCATCCCAAAAACAATGGACAGATTGAGCGAGCCAATGGCATGGTTCTTTAAGGCATCAAGGCCCGAGTGTTTGACAGTCTCAAACCTTACGCCGGCAGATGGGTTCAAGAATTACCTTCGGTCCTATGGTCATTGCGGACTACGCCCAGTCAGGCTACCGGCCAAACTCCTTTCTTCCTGGTTTATGGGGCAGAATCCATGTTGCCGAATGAAATGGAGTATGAATCTCTTCGAGTCCGCAGTTTCAACGACGAGCGCTACGATCAAGACCGAGTGAATGACCTGACCCGACTGGAAGAGGCCCGTGAGGCAGCCTTGATCCAATCGGCAAGATATCTTCAAGGACTTAGACGATATCATAGTTGCAATGTTCGGGCGCGAGTCTTCATTGTCGGTGATTTGGTTCTACGCAAGATCCAAACCACCAAAGACCGTCACAAATTATCTCCACTATAGGAAGGACCATACATAATCGCTGAGGTGACTCGGCTAGGAGCATATCGACTAAAGTGTGAAGATGGATCCATGGTGGAGAACTCCTGGAATATCGAACATCTTCGACGATACTATGCTTAAATTGCTTTAAGTTTCATGTTATTCTCGACCGCCAACCTCAAGTAAGATGACTTCTTGAGTTGACAGTCGGGGGGCAATACATGTGTCAATAAAGCATAATTTTCTTCGACAACTTGTTTATGTGCGGTTTATCGTTATTTAGTGTTTTGATCCGAGTTCAATAGATAAGGACTGAGAATTTTTTGATGACCTAATCAAGCTTAGGCTTGGTGACAGTTGGACGAAAATTACTTAAGAAATTTTCTATGAAGACTCAGGTCAAGGCGTTAACATAAATAAGCTAGATATCTACAAGTTCACATCAGAGTTTACAAGCAACATTCACAAAGTTGTTAAGATCGAAAGTTATCAACTACATCAGCAGCTACTTTTTTGGCTGACTCCTATGCTCCACTAATCAACTCTAAAGCTTGCTCATCTGAAGTGTCGTCGGCGAAGCCTTCCCCGACTGAGTCAACATCTATCCGAGGATAGAGTGACTTAGCCTGCGCAAGAGCGAGGCCTGCTCCCATGGTGGCCGCTTCTGAGATATTAGCTGTGTACTTCTCCGGGGCCCTCCTGAGCTTGTCGAAGACTTCGACGGCATCCAGTGAGCTTGTCCCGAGCCCGTGCTGGAACAGCGACAAGATGATTGGCGTGGCCGCGTTAGCAATATCGTCCCTTACGCCTTCGGCTCTTCGGACCTTTTCGACGAAGACATTGAATTGTGCTCGGGTCTTGACTTTATAAGCTGTAAGAAACATATGATTGCACAGACACTCGAAAATGAAGCAAAATGAAGAATGCTACCTTAAGAGAATTTACCTTCGAACTTAGATTCCAACTCAGCTTTGTTAGCATGAGCTTCTTCCAGCTGGATCTGGAGTACGTGGACTTCGACGAGTTCTCTACAACAAGAAAATTTGCTGATGTCAAGATCGAGACAGATTATAAATAGAGGCATAAAGAGACCAAGATGATTAAACTTACTCCCAACTGAACCCCGGAGGTCAAGGTTCTCTTCTCGGAGCGCGGCAATCTCTCTCCGTAAGGCAACCTCTCTTGATGCAGCCTCTTCCCGAGTGGCCTTGAGCTCCTGCTGAATGTTCTCCAGGGAATTCAAGTGGCGGACCAGCTTCTCGAGGGCGTCAGACTTGGCCATTGATCGACAATATACTCTCTGCACGCGAGTTCAGAGTTAGTCGACTTAAAGAAACCGTAAGGTTATGACAAAGAAGAGTGATGCTTACATTTAGCAGCCGGGTAGCTTCATTAAGGCTGTCCACAAACATATCTCTTTCTTCGTTTTCTTTTTGCTTGTTTAAGATACTGCCTTGCTTCAAGCCCTCGGAGTCGCGCCACTCTATTTTAATCGGAGGGATCCAGGTTTCTGAAGATCGCAACCTAGGGATATCCTCTTCTTTGGCTGATCGATTTAAAAAAAGACAAATGAAGACAAAAAAATGACAGATTGAAGACTGAAGTCAGAAGACTACTTTGGAGCTTACCAGCATCAGTGTCCGAGTCCTCGACTGGTACCTCCCGGCTTCCTTTTTTTTCTTGGTTCACACCCGACTGGCTTTCAGTCGGGGCCCCTTGAGCGGCAGTCGGGATCTCTTCTTCTGCCGACTGGTTTCCAGCAGGGGTTTCCTGGCTGGCAGTCGGGGGCTCCTCCACCGGGATATCTTCACTGGGAGGTGGGGACTTCTCACTCGGAGCGCTCTCACTCGAGAGAGGGCTCTGAGATTCTTGTTCTACGAGCTTTGTCTCTTTAATTGCCGCAGACGGTTTTGAGGCCTCACTTTGCCCGGTAGGATCTATGTTCTGAGGTTTCCTGCAGGAAAAAAGATGGGAATGATCGGGACAAAGGCAGAAAGGTTTTCAACAAGGACATGATTTCAATTATGAGACATACCTGGCTGATCGGCGAATTTTAGGTGCGGATTTGGTGGACGGCTTCAGAGGGGTTACTTCAGTTTGAGGAGCTGGAACATCATCATCCGAGTCATCGATCACCAACCTCCTTTTGCTCGCTCGCTTGCTGATATCCTCATCAGCAGCAGCCCTTTTGCCGACTGGATCCTTCCTGATCTTGACGCCGCCGGCTGGCTTCTTGGCGGGCCGAGCTGGTGCATCGTCATGATGCACCTTGTACGGCTTAGAAATGATGAAAGCATTTTCCTGCAAGGGAGATTTTTTATACACTAAGAGATGCAATATTAAGATTGAAAGACATTAAAGAAGTTGAGTCAGCTTACCGGGGGAGGAGGACGGTACAAGTTGTATGGGAGAACCGACAACATGAGGCTGTGCTCAACCGCGATCCCAGAAGAAAAGATTTTGTACATGCGAGTCTTCAGGGTCTCGTAGCTCAAGGAATAGCGGTCTTCCCGATTGGGATCCCTTTCACCCTCATACTCGAATGCGGGCTTCGATCTTTCTTTAATAGGCGTCAGTTGGTTCTTGATTAAGTGCCGAGTGATTTGTTCTCCCTGGAGGCATTTTTTCTTCATCTCAAGGATATTGGCCAAGAGCTTGTTGGCTTCATCCCAATCTTGGGCCACTGGCACGGTGCTCCAGTTAGGCCTTGGAACTGGTGGAAGGCCAACAAAGTTGGGCAAACTGGGTTCAAGATTTGAGATGTAGAACCAGTTCGCATGCCAGCCTTTGTTGGAAGATTTCAAGGGGAGAGAGAAATAATCTCTGCGGAGAGTTCCGCGGAGTTGAAAGCTGGCTCCACCAGCGACGCAGGGCTCATCCTTGTTTGGATGTGGCTTAAGATAAAACATGCGGCGAAAAAGGTGGAAGTGGGGAAGGATGCCGAGAAAAGCTTCGCAGACGTGGATGAAGAGTGCAATGTGAAGCATAGAGTTGGGATTCAAGTGATAAATTTGAAGACCGTAATACTCAAGGAGGCCTCGAAAGAACTCAGAGGTGGGAAGGCCAAAGCCACAGTAGAAGAAAGAAGTGAAAACGACAATCTCATCGGTGTTTGGAGTGGGGAACTCTTCACCGGCCGCCGGACGCCAGCAATGATTTCCTTAGGAGGAAGAACTCCGTTCTTCACCATCTCTCGGAGAGTTGACTCCTTGACATCCGAGGTCGCCCATTGTTCGAAGGGGATTTATTTTTCTCCCGCCATGAATGCGATTTGGGGGCGAACAGATCTGGTGTGGGAAATGGGGATTTGTCAAGGGAATCTTGGAGGATGGATGCGGAAGATGGCCTGTGGTGGAACGAGAGCTCCTAGATTGATGGATTTGGGCGCGCGCGAGTTTAGGGTTCTCCGTGGAGAGCTTGTGAACAGTGACGCGAAAGAGGAAATTTTTGGGGAAGACGAAGTGGCGGGGATGACCTCGAGGCTTCGCAAAAAGACTTTAGGGTTTTTGCCAAGTTATCTCGCGATTGGGCCGAGCCCATGAGAGACTTGCGGCCCAGCTAAGGTGTGGCCTGACGCGTATCCTTAGGGACTTAAGTGGATGGACTTAAGCAGATTTGCCCTGGCAATATGCATGTGTCACATAGCCCGATACCTTTAAAATCCTTTCATACCGCGGTTTGCGTAACTTCATGAGAAATTGGCACGATGCAATTTGAAAAGTGACAAACAGTTAAGCTTTTCATGGTTGTCCTGATGACAGGGATTATTTGGTTTTTAAGCATTTGATTAAATGATTATATCAATGCTATTTTTCCACCTTGGTGAAGATCTTTTTAGATTAAGACTAATATTATGGCAGGAGCTATTTAATATTTTGGTCATATTTTTCAGATGACTGAAAAATTTGTTTATCCATGAGGGTCAATTAAATTATTTGTTCTGAGATAACTCGGGCAAATTTACTCGGATAAGCATGAGCTTACCGAGTGAATTTATTTCTTACCCATGAGGGCTAATTAAATTGTTTTGTTCCGAGACGATTCAGGCGAATTTACCCGGATAAGCATGAGCTTGCCGAGTGATGTGACTTTTTATGATTGCTTTAGCTTGAGCTAAGCATTTATATGAGTATGATTTTTTATAGTTCTTAACTATATACTTAGCCTGTTTTTGACTAACCACATAATCGGGGGCTACACCTAATTAGGTGCATCAGGAGATGTACCTAGATATTTATTTTTGAGAATTTTTAAGGTATTTTTCAGCCCTTCAGTCTTTGAAACCACTCGGAAGATTCAGGCAGAGATGATGGAACCACTCGGCAACAGAAGCACTCGGTCAGAGAGTCATTTGGTTGTGTGTTGCTTTGGTTCAAGGCAAAGTTATCTTGTCGACTGCGAAGGTCTCGAGGGCTACTGTGGAGATTATGGCAATCGGATACCCTTATGGCAAGCTTGTCCGACTAGTAGTAGGGATAGGTTACGCCTAAGGATTATGTAAACCGGCTATGACTTGGGTGTTACATTGCCGATGAGATAAGGCAACGGCTCATAGTCATAGTTTGGTAAGCTTGAGGAGACCGACTTAGAATATGATATGGTTTCTGACTTGTAAGCCCACCCTCCAAGACTATATAAGGGGGTAAGGGGCGTTCCTTAGGGGATATGAGCAACAGATCAGATTTACGTAATATACAAGATCGTGAGATGAATAAACACTCGACGGATCGAATCCCCGAAACAGAAGTAGGGTATTACCTCACGAGAGGGCATGAACATGTCTAAACCCTTTTTTCCACTTAACTTATCGTGTTTGGCGATCTTGACTGTACCCTAATTTTTATTGCCGAAATCAAGTTTCGACAAATGATTTTATGAAATTTTAAAACTATAATATCTAAGATTATGTTGTCATGTACCAAAATCAATGTGGTTTTGTGCAATTTGAATCGTAATACGTGGGGTTCTATAAAATTTACTAAAAAACATAGTATGGAGTATTGCTTTTTTTTCAAGCTGTATGCATATAAAACTTTCTTTAAACATAATGGAAATCCAACCAAACTTGAATTTATGGGAGCGTATATTGGTGAAATTGTAATGTAAGGTGTGGCTGGTCAAAATCTCAGCACTGAAATTGTTTCTTTAATCTTCAGACTGGTGGTACTTGTCCAGTGAAGCAGACTCACCTAGTCACCTGTCACGGTGTCATCCTCGGATCAATCCTTCTCCGTAAAACGAGTGGATGAAAAGGCCGAGATGTGGGAAACAAGAAGAGGGAAAATAGGTCGTTTTCGTCCATGGCCTCACAGGAACGCAGAGGTATATCCACCGTAGCCCTCACGATGCAAACGGGGAAACGGCCTCTTCTTCGCCGTCTACGTCGCCATTAGGGCACTAAGAACCAGAAGAATTCACTCACACGGTGACAATTGACAAAGCTTCGCCTTGCTACCATTTAGTGATGCTTCAGTTTTTGCACTCAGATGGTATAAGCTGATCTGCCTTTGAAATGGTCGATCTCTGCACTAGTTTTGCTTGTAAAACGAGGCATGCCAGCAACCAGTATGAGATACCATATAATATAATAGTAAGGGCCTGTTTAGCAACATGAACTCATAGGCTCATAGCATATATAGTATGAAGTGAAGTTTAGAACGAACCGAACCCTACTTCACCTCACTACTCACTAGTTTATTTTTCCATATCACTTTAGCCCACTTCACTTCCATTTTGGATGAAGCTAAACCGTTTAGTTGAACTCGGATAAAGGTGAAGCTGGAGCCCTATATCACCTAAAAATTTTACCAATTTTTAGACTATTTTGTGTTAAATCCTTGTCGAAAACATAAAACGATAAATTAATATACAGATCAAAACATAAATACATAGGTACATCTTCACATCAAAAGAAAGCAACAGCAAGAAAATAGCGATCCTAACGGGAATGTGTGACTTGCTTTGCTACCTTACGATCATGGTCTTCCAAAACGGTAGAAATTACGCCCTAGCACACAAAGCAAAAACCCTAATAAAAAGTAAACAATATATAAAAAATAAACAGACATGTAAAGCTCAATTTTAGATGAATTTTATAAGTTAAATGACCCAATTTAAAGTTCGAATGACTTAGTTATGAACTTCTATAGAAGTTTTAAGTCATTTAAATCAGTTTCTAAAGTTAAATTTGATTTATTGCATAATTAAAACAATTTATGACATCAGCCAAGTAAGAAACCCGACATGTTTACTTGGTTTTTATACGACTTTTTCTAGTTTTACGTGTCAGTGTATAGTTTTCGCTGTTTCGAAATATCACGATCATGAGGAAAGAGTTGATCACGAGGAAAGAGTTCGAAAGATTAATCCAAGAAACAAAACAAGCCATACCTTTCCATCCCCTGTTAGGATCGTCCTTTTTTCGCTGCTGATGTAAATATTTACATTTTATTTACATCTCGATCTGTATATATTAATTTTGTATATATTAATTTATCATTTTGTATATATTAATTTATCATTTTATATACCGACTGATTCTTGACAGAAATTTAATAAAAAATAGTCTGAAAATTGACAAAATTTATGGACGTGACACGCTGCCAAACATGCCCTGAGAGCGTAGAATGTGTGCATGCGGGGCGTAAGAACTAACTAGAAAGGTACATATCAGGTACAGGGATTCTCCACACTTCATTTTCTCAACCAACCCAACAAGTTGGGCAGCCAACTATCCAAATCAAATCAGATTAGCGTATTAGTGTAGTATATAGCAATATAATAATAACGGCAAATGACGTTGCCCATAGCTACAACCTACTCTACATGTTAGAAAAAAGTACCAAAAGGTCCAGATAAGACGGAGACGAGTAATGTCATCCCCTAAAATACCCAATATGGCAATATGCTAACTGAATCCTCACACTTCAAGGAAAGCTCTTTGGTTTCTATAAATCAAAGGGAGAAGGAACAACAACAAAAGGAAGAAAGGGAAACAACTGGACCCTCTTCTTTCTTTTGCAACATGCAGTTCAGACTTGAGAAACACTATTTTCTCCACCGTTTGTGAACTGGCAAGAAAGCAGACAAATTGTTGGAACAAAAAGAGTATAATACTGTATACCCAATTAAGTTTTTCTTTCTTGCTCCATGGTCATCATGTACACGACAGACCGTTTCCCGGTTTCAGATGATCTTTTGAATAGTTTGGTAATACCAAGTTTGTCTCACTGTATGTAGGGCTCACAATGAAACATATTAATGCTGAAGATAGTGGAGGGCAACAAAATATTTGCTATTATACGACAAAAGACCCATTAGAATGGGCTGGTTTCTATTGGGTGATCAATACTATCAAAGAACGTGATAGGGCAAAACCAACCAATCCTACTATTCTACTATTACCATGCATCATCAAAGGCATCTCAAAGGTGACAAATAATATTTGTAGGCAAAGCATGCACTATCAAACACATAGATCTGGTTGCTCTACAGGATGGGGATATATAGGAACACAAAATTGGGTTAACCCGCTGAACCTTTAGTCATACAGAGACTTAGCAGATTGGACCCTTGACTTCTTGCTTTTAGCTTTCAGGACCTTCTCCTCCGCCTTTTCATTTTTTGAAATGGCCCTGGCGACAGCTTTCATTTTCCTCACATTTTGAGACCTTTTAATTTGCACACCCTTTTTAATTTTCCTGGTTAAAGTAAAAAGGAAAACTATAATAAAAAAAGCATTCAACATGCATTAAGAATATATATATCCACCAAGTGAAAGTGCACAATGAAGATAGCAAACCTACACTACAAGAAAAGATATATGCATATTTAATTCCGTCTCTATGGAACTTTTACTCACTCACTTTAAGCAGAATCTTATAAAACTTTAACAGGAAGTCACAGGAGGGGGTAGGAGAAAGAAGAATACTAAAATCTCATCAAACTCCAAGGTGACGCCCCAAAGAATGGAGAATGACTGAATAAGAAAAAGATCTACACTGTCAAACTGAACTATATCTTGCTCAAATCTCATGGTAGCTTAGATATGTGTTGTGACATTAATTGCTTGAAATATCTAACAAATTAATATGGAAGGCCAACAGCATGGAACCATCCCTAGAGCACTAGAACAGAAAATTCTCTATGATAATAAGCAAGCTGTTTCATATCAGTGTTCTAAAAGTCGGTTCTAGGAGCTGCCTAGGCGCTAGGTGCCGGTAGCCGCCGCAATTAGGCATTAGATGGTGCATTAGGCGGCTCAACTAACTTGGGTGGTGTTTTGTTGCTATTTTAGTGTTATATAGTCTAATTTTTATGTAAGATGGTTGATAATTTCTTGGATTTGACTAGTTAGCCTGACCTAGGTGCCGCCTAGGCGGGGCCTAGGCACCAATTAGGTGCTAGGCGCCCCCCAGCCACCCGACTAGCGCTTAGCGCCTTCTTGAAAATGTTTCATATTCTAACAAAAATATTCCTAAACACTTTTTTTAGGCAACTCGGGCATTCGTATGAGGTTAGGATGTTGCGATATATAGTTACTAAAGTAGTCTTTACCAGTTAAAATCTGTTGCGACTCAGAAATACTATTGACAGTTAATCTGTCCAAATATAATAAAACAAAATTGGAGTTCAAAATAGACTAGAATGCTAAACGCTGTCCTAATCTAGTCTATTAGTGAAATGTCTGTTAACTCTTGAAACAATGTTTTCTAAGCGGACAACATTAGTGTCATAAATTACATCAAACTATTGTATACTTGACAATTACAAAATAAACCATGATGGTCCATGAGCAGCTAATATGATGATTTGGATTTGGTATGGTAAAGTGGCAAGGATTTTTTACCAATTAGTTGACAGATTTATGCGAATTGTAAATGAACAGCCAAAAATGTAAACAGACGTACAGAACACATTATTCTTCCTTTTCTTTCGCGAAACCATACCATTAGCATGCAGCTAGGCCCAAGAGGTAACCAACAGTCAATAACCAGTGTCAGTATCTAGTACTGTTTAGCATTCATGCCATTGGCATCTTAACTTTTCTCCTCAGTTTTACATCAGCTTTAGTTCAAGCCATTTATCCCACAAAAGATTTTGTGTCTTGGGCAATGCTTGTTTACTGTGCCAACTTATTAATTATCAAGTAGCATGTGTGCCATGTGGTTGAAAGTGATGTTGACTTACACATAGAGGAGATAGGATCAATCTAGGTACCTGGACACAAAGCAGTGAGCTGTTTGTTTTGGCTCTTAAGCGTTTCAGGACAGGTACATCTTCTGTTTTTTTTTTCTGGAAAAGGATGCATTTGACTTGGACAACTTAAAGTATTGTACGTTCATAGATGGCCATGACATTGTCAGCAATCAAACCAGATGGAAGGCGCCTGACAGCAATGGATGCAACGCCTTAGACTAAGGCTGCGTTCTTTTCGGTTATTTGGGCTTAGCTACTCCTCGTTTTCCGTTAGCACGCTTTTTAAACTGCTAAATGGTGTGTTTCATGTGAAAACATTTTATATAAAAGTTGCTTAAAAAACCTAATAAATTTATTTATCAATTTTTTATATATTAATATTCAATTAATCATATGCTGCTAATAATGTTTCTCGTTTTACATGCAGCTAATCAGCTGTTTCAAACCTTTGAAAAGAACGTGGCCTAACAAAGTCCATATGTAAAGAAGCCAGTTTTCAACAAAGTCAGAATATTCAGTTTGAAAAATCTGCTTCAACAAAGTCAGAATATTCAGTTTGAAAAATCCCCAACCCTCACAGAAATATTATCATCCAATCCAAGGATGAACAAGATGTAGCGATTTCTGATTTCCTACTCAGTCAGATAGGCATTAGTGGAGTGCATGACAGATAAATAAATGAAGTAGCACTCAAATATTCAATGTTTGCATGCAAAAAATTATTCATGGACTATATGATTCCACATACTGTCATACCCACAAGTGAAAGAGGTAGTTCTTGTGTATATCAACTGTACGACTATTTCTTCTAATTATTGTGCCATCGACGCGTTATTTAAATAGATTATTCTGATAAACTGATGCAAAGCCCTTTAAGTCGAAGGCTCATCCCTCACGCCAACAAAATGAAACTAAGGAGCACAATAACCCTCATTAGTGTTCGATTCTAGCAGTTTAATTACTGAGATAACCCCACAAATTAGTCAGTCCCATCCATAAAGACTGGCCAAGGCAACATATATCTGTAATAACCAACGGAGAAAAAGAAGAGGGGAAAAATGAACTGCTGGAATCGTTTTGCTCACTTGTTGATCGAAGTGAGCGCAACCGATGCTGAAGACGTCTGCTTCCCCTCCGACGTATCCATGGCTGCAATCACAAGGAAAACAACATCACAACAACTTAGCAACGAAAGGGAAGGGGACACCCAGAAACCACTGAAAACAATAGTAAAGGAAGAAACGGAAGGGCAAGATTACGTTCTGGTGCGCCTACGGCGGTGGAGGCCGCCGGGGCGCCCTCGGAGGTGTCCATGGCGGCGACCCCACCGCCGCCTCCGCCGCCCTTCTTGTTCTTCTTGTTCCGGTTCTTCGCCATGGCTGCGCGCCCCCCTCCTCCTCAATCCTAGGGTTTCCCGGCTCGGTGGTGGCCGTCTCCGATGTGAAGCGCTGAATTGTAATTAACGGCGATGCAGGTACAGGCCCAGTAAGGCCTTTTCATACTTGAGGCCCATTTTACGGCACAATAAGCCTAAGAATAAAATCCAATTTAACTCCCTTAAATATAGATCGGACCTAATTCATATCCTTTAACCGAAAAATCAGGTATATCACTTCTCTCATATATTAAAACCAGTCAAAATGACTCTCTTGACGGTTTTAGAGAGTGGTTTCGGCTTACGTGGTGCTTACGTGGCACTATTAACCTGGTATTCAACTGGCATGGCTCTTACGTGGCACTAAAAGGAAAATGAACAAACTAAAACACCAATGAGACCCACATGTAAGCAACTACTCTTTATTTTCTTCCTCCTCTCTCTAGATCTCATACCCGAGCATAAGAGGCACAACCACTCGATGACGGGATCTCCCGGAAGAAGCATTGCACCGCACAATGCAATGCAATCACCAAAAGATGAGAGCTCCAGATTCGAATCGAGAGATAGTAGAGGGTGGTGGCAATGGCGATTGGGGGTCGGTGGTGGCGACGATGGTGTTTTTCGTGCTCTTGATGCGGGGGCTGTTGTGCACGGTGTCGGGGGTAGGGGAGGGTGGCAGAGTTCAGGAGCTTACACACCAACGGCCTCGCCATCATCGTCCACGCTATCCTCTACTTTGCCTTCCTCACCATCTTCCTCATCGCCAATCGGCGTCCACATCTACGTTGGCTAGCTCTAGCCCCTAGCTCGCTCACTCCTGCTCCAGCTAGCTGCCTCACTTCTCAATGTACTCCTCCTCTGATTGGTTGGTGGATTGGTCTGCCTCTCCTGAATCTGGCACCACGGATCCATGGAATTAATTAGTTTGTCAATCAAGGGGTGTAATACTTGTTCATCTATTTAGTAATGTGCTTTTAGTGTTTGTCTATGCTAATTGCTGCTCCATCGATTGCATTCATGTTCATGTGGGGAAGAATGTATCCTAGGGTTTGGGGGAATTTGGGGCTTGCAGGGGTTTGGGGATTTGGGGCTTGTGCAGGTTTAGGGATTTAGGGCTCCTCTTCCACTGGGCGCCGCCTGCCTCGATGCCGCCTCCGGCTTTCTCTTTCATGTGGTGTTGCCTGTCGCGTTGTCACCTCCGCCTTCTCTTCCATCAGGTGCCGCAACTCCTCTTATGTGGGGCGTCGCCTGCCTCGCCGCCGCCTCTAGCTACTCTTCCACCGATGCCTTCTGTCTCACCGCTGCCACCATTAGAGAACGTGAGAGAGAGGGGGATTGGAGAGAGGAGGATAGAGGGCAAAGAAGTTGTCTCTATGACCTGGGGTCCCACGTTTATTTTTTATGGTTGTAATGCCACGTCAAATGAAGACCGGGTCAATGCGACATGTGGACACCATGTCAGCAAAAACCGCTCTCAAAACAATAGAGGGAATTGTTTTGAATGGTTTTAATAGTTGAACGGGTCGATATACCCGATTTTAAGGTTGAGGGATATAAATCAAATTTGACCTATATTTAAGAAAGTCAAATTGGACTTTTTCCATAAGCTTAATGTTAGTGATATGCCCTAGAGGCAACATGGAGATGTTGGATATCATGGTCAATGTTTATGTATTTATGAATAAAGTGTTATTTAGTTCCATGAAATAGACATCTTGTATTGATCAATAAGTACGTGACTTATTTATGAGACTCTATATATATGAATCTATTTCTAAATGATCTCTAATCATATATCATATTATTGGAACTAATATGATTCTAAGATCGACATGTTTATTGATTGATGATCATGTCTCATAGATCATAGGTATGGAGATACCAAATAAATAAACATGGACATATGTGTTAGAGAACACATTGTTGGATAGACCCACCGTGAGACACTACATGAATTAATATGCCATTAGTTGGTCTCAGGTAGTGTTGGTACAAAGTCCTTAGACCTGAGATCACCATGGATTCCAACATGTGTAGTAGCCTACTTTTGGACTACCAAACGCTATTTCGTAAACGGGTAGTTATAAAAGTAGTCTTCGGGTTTGCTATGAAACATGGAGTGGGATGTGAGTGATCAAGATGGAATTTGCCCCTTCTTTGGAGAGATATCTCTAGGTCCCTCAAGGTAATGGATTATGGAAATGCATGACCATGCTAAGTTGATTGAGGAGTCAATCAAGAGACAGATAATCCAATACGGTTCGAGTAAATGGTTAGGCTATTGAAGGGATGGCACACATCTTGCCTACAGCTTAATTGGTATCGTGAGGCAAAGGGATTTGTGTATACATTACAGGTTCAGAGCCGATATTATTCTTGTATACTATGTGTCAATATGTGCTGCTAGGCGCCGCTATTGACAGGTCGGCTGAGTTGGACTCGAGCCGACGATCGGCTAAGTTAGACTATAGCCGAAACCAAGTATACCTGAACCTACAGAGTCGCACGCTTAAGGGGATAAGAACAAGCATTCAAGTTAGACTCGAATACGGCTCGATCGGATAGGGATCCGATTGGATAGAATCCTATGGTCTTACGACGTATGGGCGGCCAACTCTATGAGATTCGGATGAGATCCGATTCAAAATAGAGTCCTGATCAGCCACTAGTTCCAGTAGGACAACTCTATATAAAGGGGCGAGGGGTGGAGAGCTGCGACACATCAGTTGAATTGCATTGCGCCGAGATCAATCTCCACGGAAACCCTCCCACCTTCGAGCCAAACCCTAGCCTTGCATCGCGTGCTAGCACACGGGTGTTCGGCGTTCTGTTCCCGGACGTGTGGATACCGGTAGAGGCGCTGCTACGTTGCGCGCTGTTGATCGGCTACGAATCGGCTGCAATCGGAGCGAGGCAACTGCAGCAGATCGGCAACGAGAACATGGTCGGCGACTAGGATCGGCTGCGGCATCGGCGAATCGGCTGATTGGTGAATCGGCTGTCCCCGGGAATCGGCTGTTGGCTTGCGGGAATCGGCTACACTGTTCCGGATCGGATAGTCCTGATTGGCTATTTTCGCTGCATACTCCAATCGGTAACGATCTATCGGCCCTTACTTGCAAGTGTTCCTGGTTTGCGCGGTAAAAAGTTTTTGTTTTCGGCTAGCGTAGCCTCCACGTAACCCTTCACTTAAGACCCAAGTTCCAGCCCAATGGTCCTTAGGGCCAATTTACGAGCCTAGTAGGCCAATGGCGATTTTTTTAATTTTTATTTTATTTATTAAAATATTTTAAAAATGATTTTTATTTGAAAATTTTACGAACTTGTCGCCCACGCCCGTGGGAGGACATTTTTTTGAAGACACCCTCCGCAGGGCTTTTTTCCTATGTGATAGACGATCGTTGGATCTCCCTAACAAACGGCGGTCGTGGGATGGAAATTTTGCGGCGCCCCTTGCGCCCTCGAGAGGGCCTTTTAAGCGCTAGGAGGCCGCCCACAAAAGGGCCGGGAGGGCGGGCCTGATATTTTTGCGGCGGCACCCTTCTCGCCCTCCGAGAGGCGTTTTATCATGGCGGGGCCGCCTGCGAAAGGGCGTGATGTGGTGGCATTTTTGTAGGTGGACCCCTTGCACCCTCGAGAGGGCGATTTTTTGCCCTTGGGGTATAAGACCCCTTCCGAAAAAAAGAAAAGGAGGGAGGGGTAAGAAGGAGCATAAGAGGAGCGGCGAAGTCATGTCGGTTTGATGACTCCATCATAGGTAAATACATTCTATCGTATTGTCTTTTCAATTTCTGTACCATTTTAATTTTATTGCCATATATTTTAGTTAGACTGGAGCACATAACCTATTTGTATAATTTGAGAACTAGAGCATACAACATACTTCTAGAAATTGAAACTTAGGGCATAGTGCAAATTGTACCATATATTTTAGTTAGATGGTAGATATGGAGCACACACCCTATTTGTAGAATTTGAGACCTAGGACATACAATATATTTCTAGAATTTAAGACTTAGGGCGTAGTACATATTGATGAATGCGACGATAAATCTGATTAGTATGATATGAACTTAGTTAACCTATCTTTTTTATTAGGCACAATGTCAAGTAAGGTCATATTTCAGTCAGTTCATGGTCAAGGCAATCTTAGATTTGGTCTAGATGATGTTGATCTGTCAGATTTTAGCATGACACTGAAGGGCATCGATAGGCCCACTGAGAGAACCTTTTAGTCAATTTATAGTTGGTTGTTGCGAGAATTCAAAGTCGACCCAGAAATCAACACAATGTCCCTATCTGTCGTAGTGATTCATGCAACGGAAGGTTATTTCTAGGAACTAATGCCAATGAATAGCACTGTCGCCTGGAGACGGTATGTGGAGATGGATTTTGAATGGTCATAGCCCCTTGTTATTTTTGTATCGGTGCATGAAAAGGATAGCATGTTGCAATGGAAACAGAAAATGTTGAGGGTCTAAGTCATGTATGTGGATGGCAGATGTAGTTGCAGTTGTATGAAGCCTAAGCTTTGGTACCTGCCTTGCTCTCATGTGATTGCCACAACCGGTGATTGTGCCATACTCCCCAATATGTACGTGTCACATTATTTTAGGAAGGAAGCAATCTTTCATACATGGAGTGAGGAGATATATGGGTTCGGGATCTCAGGATCTTACATAAATTTGAGGCCCTAAGTTTTTTACATTCTAGATCCATCCAAGTTAAGGGTGAAAAAGGGCCAGCGTCAGACAAGACGCATCAAACATGACATGGACGAGTCCGAAGCAGGTGGTAGGACTCTACATTGTAGCAAGTGTGATAAGCACGGTCATACTTACAAGAAATGCTCGAAGAATGTTATAGGTCCTAGCATCGTGGATGATGGTCCATCTGGAGAGGCAACAGATGGAAGGCAACCACCTAGGGAAGGAACAACAACAAGGTGAGCACGTCCAAGGCGTCCTCGTGCGGTTGGCGATGTGATGGTGTAATATTGTTTGTGAACCATGAACTAGTTCGGTATTGAATCCTAATATTGTCGTAGTAAGTAGCCATAGCCTGTATTTTTAATGAATGTCGTTGTAATCGTACTATTTGTGAAACATGAACTAGTTTGGTATTGTATTCTACTGTTTGTAACTATGTTGTTGTAATCTCTATAGCCTGTCTCATTAAACTATTTTGGTTCCTTTCATGCACGTATTGAAGTAATATTTATCATTGCTCTAATCATTCTTTTGCTTGCAGGTATCACGGTGTTGACGAGAAATCTCTCTCACGCGCTGGCCTGGAAGATCTGCTTGATTCCAGTGCAGGTCCTTCTTAGCTGCCTACAATATGTAGAGCGTGCCAGTTGATTTGATCTGCCAATCAACAAGAAAGAAGACAAAGAAGTGTTCGTTAAGCGTTAGGTAAAGTCTCCGCGAGATCGGCCAAGGAAATCCATGAACGTATATGTGTTATTCCAGACCATATTTGGGCCAAGCGACCAGAACGTATCGACCATACCGAGACGATTATCAGTCGTCAGATCCAAATATAACGAAGAATAATAAATATACGGATCAACAGACTAGCCGATGCTGGGAAACTAATCAAATCGGCTGGTATTCCAGAGAATCTCGTGTAGACATAATATTCCTAGATCAAAGATATAAACAAGCACGATCCAGACATAAAAGATAGCCCTGGTACAGATCTAATAACAATAACGTTAAAAGAAACTCGTTAGGATGAACAAGGTCGGCTGAAACCCCGACGCTATCTCCAGATAATGTAAATCCAAAAGAATAGATCACTGATGGTTCTAAAGACGACTCAATAGTTCAATTCTGATGCAGCATTAAGTATCAAAAGAAACATCCAATCTACTACCTCTGACTTACACTTCTATGAGATGGTAGATACTACATACGAACCAACCAACCCTTAAACCTAGCCTTGCTGACCACATACTCTCGACGAGATGAGCCAACTACAAGATAGATCTAAGCATCGAATTGATTCATATGCACCATATGATATATATCGCAGTAAAACTATTGAATCTAATGTATCATTGCGATGGAAGCATTAGAAACAAGTAATCTCACCACTAATGACAAACATGTACCTGAGTTTGGGGATCGAGACGATGCAGCCCAAAGCCAAACAGGGTGTTCGTCCAAAAGAAAAAGGATGGCGATGCGCCGAAGATTAGATTGATTGAATCGTCCTGATACAGAGGGTCTCGGGTCCTATTTATACCCAAGATACAAATATTTGTAACAACTTTGGACTCTATCTAAACTACTGTTTAAACATCATATCATCCCTAGCGAGGACTAAATTAACGAATTTCTATATTACAGATACAATTGTCGTTACATGACTCTATCCATAAGTGGCAATATCTTTAAACGCGTAATTAGCAACTGAATCTTTCATTTATCTTCAAGCTTCTGCGTTAAACACGGTTTCATCTTTTCTGAACTCAGAGTCGGCTGTCAGCTGTTCCCATTTAATCCATCCTCAGCCGACCAGCGCCGCAGCCGATCAACCTTTTAGCCGATACGACTCCTGCCTTCGGCCGATTCGATTCCATTTTGCCTTTCAGGACTTAGGGACCAAATTCCAGTGTTAACACATGCCCCCCAAGTCCATAACGTGAAGTGTTGCGGATCTGTTCACCTATTCAAACTCTTGCTCCCTTCTTGGCCCAAATCGTTTCGGCTTCTCCTCAAGGGCTCTTTAAATATCCACCTTCCTCGGTCGAATCAACTACGCCCTCCCGTGCGCTTCGCTTTCTTCTCAAACAAACTTCCTGCCCTTCTCTCTCTCCTCCGGCGACTCCATCGACGTTCGACACCTTTTCCTCGCTCTTCGAACCCCATCTTCGTCTCTGAACTTCCCAATGGCCTCCGCCGCTACTTCAAGCACCTCCAACTCGCCGGCCACCATCATCGCACCAACCGCAACCGCAACACCATCTGCCGCCGCCACCGGAACTGCTCCAGCCGCCACCACGAACGAGTTTCCTCAGGTATTCTCTTTTGCTCTATAATTTTACTCTCGACTCGTTCCTCCAAATATCTTTATACCAATGATCCGTTCGGTAATTTTCAGCAGTATATTATCCCATACCCTTATTAATTAATACTTTTCTCATTCCGAACTATAAAGCACCATCATTCCTGACCAGTATTTTCCTCCCCTTCTTCAAACTATAGCATCTGTCTCATCAAAATACTCATCCCCAATCCGACACAAGAAGAAAAGTATTTCCTTGGGCCTATCGGCGACACAGACCCAACTGATGTAATCGTGGCCGAAACCAACCGTATGCCTTTCAACACCGCCAAACCATCTCTTCTCCATTGGAACGGGACATTCAAAGCTTGGTCGTCTACTGACGCGGCCTGGACCGAATGGTATAAGAGGGTACAATCGGCCAAGTACACCCAATGGAAAGAAAGAAAACTCGCCCAATGCTTGGAATTGTCCATCGCCGGCATGGAAAAGGACGAGCCACTTCTATCGGCTGCGACCTACTTTTGGAACGACAGTTTCAATGCCTTCCTCCTTAGGCAAGGGCCGATGACCATCACACTAGCCGATGTATATATGACAACTGGGCTGGACATCGAATCATCGGCTAATCCCTGCGTTTTGAACCGAAAAGGCCAACATCAGTTCAAAACCAAAGCCATCGGTGGATGGAGCGGCTTCGTCGCCCAAAACATGAAAGATGGAACTGTTAGCCACCGGGAATACACCACCTTTCTGATGATGTGGCTGGAAAAATTCGTATTCTACGGATCGAGCTGTGGGCCGACCGCCAATTGGCAAATCATGGCCGAAATCTTAGCCGACGGAACGAAGTTTGCATTGGGAAAATACCTCCTCGGCTACACATATCAAATGCTACATCAAGCCGTCACAAAAATAGCCGCCAACGCTCCGGTCAGCACCGGTGGCCCCTGGTGGTTTCTCCAAATTTGGTTGGTGTTGGCCACCCAGAACGTAGTCGGTCAGCCCCACCTGACAGACGCCAGATTCCCAAGGCTAGAGCCAATTGAAGATGAAGAAGGTGATCAGATTACCACCAGGCGATGCACGGACTATGGAGAAGCAGCCGCCGCCCATGCGGGTTCAAGACAATCGGCCGAGTTATTGGTCGATTGGTTCACAGCCTTTTACGATGGGCTATCCCGCGACAACCGCACCTGGTATTTCTACCCCGACCAAGGATCTTTTGAGCTACCGATCGACTTCAAATGGGATGATCTCAACTCAGCCAACAACCCAAGGTGTAGAAAGTTGTTCTTCGCCTCCTTGTCTCCCTGCATTCTGCCGACCAGGGTTCACCAAGGCCGATCAACAGCCCGGAGTTATGAATTCTACTACCTGGTATCGACGGCGAGACAGTTCGGTCTCGGGCAACTTCCCATCGGCTTCTTTTATGCCGATAAGATCGAAACCAGAGGAGCAGTCGGCCAAGATTTGATGATGAACTGGCTGCTGAACATAGCCGGTCCCCCCTTTGGCAACGCCAACACAATCACCCTATCGACAAGAAGAAGCGCTGCTTACGACCGATGGTGGTCCGAACTTAAATGCCACATTTTTCACCAACGGCCATCCTGCTACATCGATTTGCTTCTGCCGGATGAGATCCCCTCGGTATATCTCTACTTACAGCCGATGATTCCTTTCCTATGATTCGTTCATTGGCCGCATCAGCCGATTTAACTTTCATGCTCTGACTTTGCAGGAAACAGAAAATGGAGCGGCCGACGGTAAGCGACTCCGGACGCCCCATCGCATCAGCCGATTTAACTTTCGTGTTCTGGACATGGGGGCCTTGCTCCGTCGGCCATCGGCTGGGGGGCGCCCAAACTTTCATCTTTGTTGCGAGGGTAGGTGCGTCACCCGATCGCGCCAAAAAGGAAAACGGCACCACCACCGCGTTCGTCAGCTGCGCCTGCCCCCAAAAGGGTGAAAAAGATAGAACTGATCGCCTCGGCCGACAGCCTTCCCCCCTTAGATCCGGCCGTCGAGCAATTCCTCGACACTGCTGTCAATGAAGAAGCGCCAACAGCTGTCCAGGCGACGGTCGAAACCGGGGCTTCAAGTCCCGAGTCAGTAAATGCTCCAATCGACGCTCCGCCAGCCCCAAGTCCGCCGACAAAACGTCCTCCCGTAAGTTTTTACTTCGTTGGTCCTGGGTTTACGATGACCGCCCGTACCTGATTCGTCTGTTCCTCGCAGTTCAAGAAATTGGCCGGTCGCATTCCTCGCCCTGCTCTGCCGGTAATCGATTCTTACTCTTTTGTCTGCGATGATCAATTAGTTCGTCTTTTAATCCCCTTTTCCTCTTCACAGCTCCCGCGATCTCCACCGGCTGCTCCCCAGGCGTCGGACGAATGTACTGCGCCTGCTGGGGGTGGTGATGATAACACCGGCGGAAAAGCCGACGGCCGTGGGAATGATCCACCAACCAACAAGATCGACGACGACGCCGACGGTAAGCCGACGGCCCCAACCATTGGTTTTGTCATGCCCCCGATCCTTTCTCTCTTCTCGCAAAGACGTGGCCGATCTCCTCAACTTTGACTTGTCGGAGTTCGAGGAATCCGGTGACGCCGGCAAGGAAGCGCTTGCGGCGTCAGCTGAGGACCTGAGGGCCACTTTGGCCGATATCGGCAACCGGCTGGAAGCCTCATTGGATGCGCTGGTGGTCGACTGCGGCTCGATACGCGCATGGTTCAGAGATATCCAAGACCAGCTGCCGGATGCTATAGCTGAAGCCATCGTACCGACGACCTTCATGGAAGCCTACCAGTTAAAATATGAACGAGCCCGGCAGCGAGTCATTGATCGCCGTGAGAGTCAGGCGCGGTCGGCTGCCATCCAATCGACCAAAGAAGCCATTGAAGCCCGGAAAGCCACCTTCGACCGCCTGAAAACAGAGCTGGCAGCCAAGCTCGAGCAACTCCATGTCCGCCGGGACCAACTGGTGGCCGACCTCGTTCATATTACAAACGAAATCGACGTCCATGAGGAGTATATGGCTGATCTGCCGGCCATGGTTGAAGCTGAGCGTGAAAGCATCAGGGCGGCCGTTGCGCACTTGCGGGGCTTGGTGCAGAGCGCTCGATCGGTGGCGGGGTCCGAGGCCAATGACCTTAGGGAAATCGACGAGGTCGACTAGGTTAGACGGACAGCCCTGTCGGCGATAGCCGATTTTCTAAAGAAATGAGATTGTAAAATGTCCGACCCTGCGAGATCGGCTTGTGTTTCTGCTACATGTGTTTTGTGATGTAATCGGATAGCCTGTATTAATCGTGCTTGTAGACACAATCGGCTATGTTTGTACGTAGGACTGCCCCTTAGCTGTGCGCGGCATCTCGACTCGTTTACTTCAAACTCACTCTGAAGTGACGCCCCAACCTTCAACATTTATCTTTTCGTTCATTCGACTCTCTAGCCATCGGCCGGCAATACCCGATTATGTCGTCGACTTGTCTTCGTAGGCCGACCCCCTCGAATCTGTACTCCGGGAACCCGTGAGTCCTGGGCGATAGGTATCCAGACTTGCGCAGTCGCTGGCTTTTCAACGATTCCCGACGCTTATAATGATGATCTCTTTGACTCTCGGGTTGGCAGCGACCTTTCACATCTAAGAACCGTATCTTTTCTTTCTATAAATGGGTTCCCCCGGCATCTTTCGAATAACTCACGGTCGAAGGCGACGAACTTTCAAAAGTAGAACACCTAGTCCTTTAAGTCTTCGGCCAGGCTTCTCATGGCGTCTTCGAGTTCGTCGGTGAACCAAGTGGTTTCTCAACTCCTCTACTTTCACCGTTTTCTTTCTTCGAATACTGAGGGATGGATTTCCTTGCAGCCGTGTCACCTGCTTCGGGTGATCCTGGAAATCATGGAGACGTCGTACGAGCTGTCGGTCAGCCAGGATCGACGAGTGAGGGCGCACCTGAAACGCTTCAGGGAGTTGGAGGCTCGTCACCCGGTGGCCAGGCCGCCTTTCCATCTTGGTGGCATTCCGGCTGCTGCACCCATGGCGTCTTCGACGCTCGTGCGCCTCGACCGACTGGAGGGTAGGCAAGCCCAACTTGCCAACGAGTTACTGACCACCACCACCGACATAAGGGTCACTCGGCTGGAGCATCTGATCCTGGATGCTCTAGAGATGGAGACTGCGGAGCCCATCGAAGGAGCCCTGGCGGCCATTAGGGAGTACCTGGCAAACATGTAATCCAAGGCGGCTTCGCGCTAATTCTGAATAAAGCTCGCTTTAATGTTCCTGGTTTGAGGCTTGACTTTTGGTCTTTTCGACTATTTATTGTCTGACTGTCTCGCGCATGTGTATGCCCCCAAGTTTTGTTGATAACTTTGATGCCGACAAAATTTGTGAGTCCGACGCGATCATTCATTCTGAGCTCTGCCGGGGGGTCCTGAGCCGATCATGGGGCGTGGGAGGGTGTATGTGAATGCCTAAAGGCGATGCCTTATAAGGCATCGGCTGTCGTGGGTCGTCCTATTGTGACGATAACCGACTCACGCATTGATCCACACGCTCGGGTAGTATCTCTTGAGATATTTTCCGTTGAGGGCCCTTCCGAATATCTCCCCATCCAGTCCTTTTAGCATGTAAGCTCCTTTGGAGACGCATTTGTGGATCTTGAAAGGCCCCTCCCAATTCGGTGACCATTTGCGGAATTTGTTATCTCTGGATCCGATTGGGAGTATAAGCTTCCAAACGAGTTTGCCTTCCTCAAATGATTTAGGGACGACCTTTTTATTGTAATGTCTGGCTACCCGTTCTTTATCTTTTGTTACTTTTTCTAAAGCTTTCATTCTGGATAAAGCGAGATCCTCCGACTCGTCTATCATGAGGTTATAATAGTCGTCGGCTGTGAGTTGGTCTTGTAACTGAATGCGTCTTGAGCCGATTACACTTTCCCATGGAAGTACTGCTTTGTGTCCATAGACCAGTTTGTATGGAGGGACTTGGATGGACCCGTGACATGCCATCCGATACGCCCATAATGATTCGGCCAATCGGGTGTGCCATTGCTTAGGATGCTCAGATATCTTTCTTTTGATCAGCTTGATTAAGCTTTTGTTTGAAGCTTCGGCCTGACCGTTGGCTTGCACGTAATACGGTGAAGAGTTAAGTAGTTTGATCCCCATGCCGTCGGCAAACTGAATGAACTCATCCAAAACAAAGATGGACCCCTGGTCGGTCGTTATCGTTTGCGGAATGCCGAATCGGTATATGATGTGTTCTTTGACGAACTCGATTGCATCTTTAGAATCCACTTTTCTGAGGGGGATCGCTTCCACCCATTTTGTGAAATAATCTGTGGCCGCTAGGATAAACTTGTGCCCCTTGCTCGAAGGTGGATTGATCTGGCCGATCATATCAATGCCCCACCCCCTGAAGGGCCACGGCTTAATGATTGGGTTCATGGCCGACGCCGGAGCTTGTTGTACCATGCCGAACTTTTGGCAGTCTTGGCATCCTTTATAGTATTTAAAACAATATTCTAGCATTGTCGGCCAGAAATACCCGGCTTGGCGAAGTAGCCATTTCATTTTGTGTGCCGACTGATGCGTGCCGCAGATTCCTTCGTGTACCTCCCCGATGGCCACTGTGGCTTGATCGGCGCCCAGACACTTGAGTAGTACGCCATCGATTGTCCGATAGTATAAATCTTCGTCGAGCAATACGTACCGTAGCGTCTTGTACCGTAGTTTCCGTGTGGCCGACTGAGAAGGGTCTTTGAGATAATTGTAGACATTGAATCTCCAATCGTCAGTTGTGATGGTGGCGACGCCTATGTCGATGTCTCTCAGCATCGGCCGGTAGCCTGATGCCCCTTGAGCCAAATCATTGGCCTCCGTGTTCTGCTCCCTGGGAATATCTTCAAAGTGACTAGCCGAAAGCCTTCCATTAACTCTCGGCTCCGTCGATGATAGATCATCAGTGCGTCATTTTTGCACTCATATTCTCCTGATAATTGACTGATGACGAGCAACGAGTCTCCCATTATCTCGACCGTGTCAACTTCCATCTCCCTAAGTAGAATTAGCCCTTTGAGAACGGCTTCATACTTGGCTTGGTTATTCGTAGCGTGGGGGTCGATGGCGAAAGCGAACTCGAAGCTTGCCCCCCTGGGTGAGATAAGAACTAAGCCAATGCCACAGCCGTTGGTGCACACCGAGCCATCGAAAGTCAGAGTCCAAGGCGTAATTTCCACGGAGCCGATTAAATCGTTTCTATGCTCCACAATGAGATCGGCTAGGGCCTGTCCTTTTACTGCTCTTGGAGCCTGATACCTCAGATCGAACTCGGTCAGCGCGAAGATCCACTTTCCGATCC
Organism: Oryza australiensis; assembly: GCA_019925245.2. NCBI lineage: Eukaryota > Viridiplantae > Streptophyta > Magnoliopsida > Poales > Poaceae > Oryza > Oryza australiensis. The sequence continues at coordinate 600,953 of JAIFGZ020000388.1, read as the reverse complement.
TCCCTTTGAGCACTGGAGCCGATAGCATGTACTTGACTACATCGGCTTTGCAAGTTACCGTGCATTCATTGGACGCGAGATAGTGCCTTAACTTTGTGCATGAAAAATATAGGCACGAGACATAACTTTTCGACAGTGAATACCTGGTCTCGCATCTAGTAGCCGCCCGAGATAGAAAATGGCCCTTTCCTTGCCGTCGACTTCTTGGATCGAACGGAGCCGATTGACTTGTCATCGGCGGACAGGTACAGCTTGAATGGCATTCCTTTTTGCGGGGGCATTAGAACTGGAGGGGAGCTTAGATAATCTTTTATGTCGTCTAACGTCTTCTGTTGCTCTGCCCCCCATGTGAATGTCTGATCGGCCTTAAGCCGAAGCAATGGTGTGAACGGCTCCATTTTTTCTAAGAGGTTAGCTATGAACCGTCTAATGAAGTTTATATTTCCGATTAATGACTGGAGTTGTCTTTTATCCTTAGGGGGCTGAATTGTCTTAATGGCATTAATGCTCCTTGGTGTGACTTCAATTCCTTTTTCATGAACGAGGAACCCTAAGAATTGCCCGGCCGACACGCCGAACGTACATTTAAGCGGATTCATCTTCAATCCATATTTCCTCGTCCGCTCGAGCACCTGCCTCAGATCTGCAATGTGGCTTTCTATCTCTCTTGACTTGACGACGACGTCATCAATGTATATCTCTACTAGCGCGCCGATCATGTCGTGAAAGATGTAATTCATCGCTCTTTGATACGTTGCCCCGGCGTTCTTTAAGCCGAACGTCATCACCACCCACTCGTAGAGGCCGATCGCACCCGGGCATCGAAAAGCTGTCTTGTGGACATCCTCCTCGGCCATGAATATCTGGTTGTACCCTGCATTGCCGTCCATGAAGCTGATGATTTTGTGGCCTGAGGCAGCGTCGACAAGCAGGTCGGCTATTGGCATTGGGTA